>WOXC01012465.1:1504558-2104558 GCA_011680675.1 Gymnobelideus leadbeateri | reverse complement strand
TCTAATGATATATTCTAGAATTTTGCCAAGATTTAAAAGTTAACTCAAAAGCCTCTTCCTCAAGTACTACATAAAATGCTAGCAACTCTTACTATTGCTCTCTTTCTGAAAACTGAAGCATTTACCTTTTCCAATCCTGCTAGACCTCACTTTTCTTTATAATCTTTTAACTATCTGACATGTTGGCTCAGCAACTCAATTCAATTCAGCAAACATTCTTTAAATGAGCATGACACTGGATGAAGCACTGGGGATGCAAAGGGGAAAAATACACAAAAGTTGTTTCCCTCCTGCTGGGAGGGGGGTTAGAGATGGGATGAAATGTGTATACAAGTACATATAAAATATGTACAGAGGAATAAAATTATAAGAACTAGAGAGTGTCAATAACTGGGGGTAAAGAAGGAAAGTAGGAGATAGCACCTCAGCTGTACTTTGAAAAAGGCTAGAGATTAAGTGAGGAGGAAATGGATTCCAGACATGGAGAACATTTATAGAAAGGGATGGGGGCATGAAATGAAATATCATATATATTGGGAACAGTTAGCAGGTCAATTTGTCCAAACTGGAGAGTGTGTGAAGCTGTGCAATATTAAATAAAGCTGGAAAAATAGATAGGAGCTAGATTATGGAAAGCTTTAAAATCTACGATGAGAATTTTGAACTTTATTATAGAGGCACAAGAAAGCCATCGAAGATGTTTGAGTGAGAGCAGGCATAGTTATATCTATATTCGAGGAATATCAATGTAGTAGCAGTCACCTCTGCCAGTTCTTTTGAGCCTGGTCAATTGAATTCATCAAGTTCAATAAGTGCTCTCTTATTACCTCTCCACTTATCCTTGATGGTCATTTTGGTTCTTCCTTTCTAATCCAAAGGTCATTTTCTTTGGCAGAGAAAAGAGTAGGAAAATAATCACTGTGCAGCTCTTTCTTCTCCAAATCACTGGTTATCATTATTTCACATACCAGGAATATCAGTCCAATTCTCCTTTAGATTCTCCTCTTTCTACCAATATAGTATTTTTGAAAAATTTTATTAGCTTTTTCTTTTGGCCAGTTTCAGCTCAGGATGAGCTTCATATCCTCATGGCACTCTGCCATGCATTTGTAGGTACCCTCCATCTTAGCACAACAAATGGAGTCTCTAACAATTTAAACCAACCAGATAAATTTTCATTGAGGATTTTCCCCTTTAAATGATTCAGTATTTCTGAATTACAAAGCATGCTGCCTTATATTACATTTAGGCTCTACATTCTCAATAACAATAAAAGGATAGAAAATATATATTTCTAATGACCATATGGTAAATATACAGAAATAGAAGGGCTTCTGAACTCCAAAATGTCATTTCCCTTGGAGAATTCAAGATTTGTAAGAGATTTTTAGTATGATATTGGATCCTTAGAAGATAAATAGAGAGGAGAAAAAGAAAAAAAAAGGTTCTCTGGAGCATTGTGAATTCTCAGTTTTTATATATACAATTGAGTTTATTAAAATGGTACTTAGAAATTCTGTGTTAAGACAATGAAAAAAATTTAGGTAGTTATTTCTCAGATGAATGAAAGGCATGGAAGACTTTCTACAGTAGTGGAAAAACAATTTAGAACTCCTTTCAGAGGAAAAAAAAAAGAGTATGAAATCTAAGTAGAATGTGGATAATATTCTTCTCCCTTCCCTATCCCACCATTGCAATCTTTCTTCTCATCCAAAAAAGAAAAAAAGATGCTTCAGTAATTTTTCATGAAGTTACTACTTGGCTAAGCAAGTCATGTTTTCAAACTTCACATTATGTAGGAAGAGTAATAAATCATTTGAGCTGAGGAAATGCCAACACAGAGGGAGGGGAATACACTTTGCACTAAAACATTCCATTTCTCTTACTATATATATATATATATATATATATATATATATATATATATGACCAGCACATAAAAGGTAGAATAAACGTACTTCTGAAACACAAAATGTTACCAAATCTTAAACCATAAGTAACACAGTAAGTCCCTGAGGTGGTCATGTTTGTTTTTCATGACTGCTCTAAACAAAAAAGAGAAAGTACCTAGAATCCACATTAGAGTTGGTACCAAATAAATATTGACTGATTGAAAGAAAATAGAAGACAATTTAAATGAACAGATGTGTCAGTAACTGCCTAAAGACAAGATTAAGAAGGAAAGTTCTTTCAAATATCACCTTATTGGATAAAAACAATGTTTTCCCCACAATTGACAAAGATGTTACTTTCTAGAACCAAGACAAGTTTCTTAACTGGGCAAATAATTTAGATTTGGCAGTGCTGAACAGAGTACTACATTTTATACAAAGGTAATTAAAAATGATAAGACAACTTTGATCTCCTTTTGGCATAGCTTAATGTTTCCCATTTGATTTTCATAAAGTGACCTTCCCAAAAACAGAAGGCACACATTCCGCCTCAAATACCTATTATTTAAAGTTGTCTGATTAAAAAATAGCTCTGACAGACTCAGTAGATTTGAATGAGAATGGCCACAATCTCATTTCTAATATTTCTAGATAAAGACAAGTTAAAATACCTTGTTTCAGAAATTACTAAGTTTCAATCAGTCATTCTAAGTGTCCTGTTTTACTCTAGGCAACATAAAACAAGGGGATGAGTTGGTAGTAGTCTTTACTTTAAAATAGGGGTTATGATAAATAACTAATATCAAAACTAAAACAAGGACCCAGTCAAATAATACAAGCTATTTGTCATTTTTTCAAATATTTTTCAGACAATTATGGGGCATACTCCACAAAAATCAAAGAAACATCAGAATAGAGATTTGATACCTTAATAATTCATTTTATTCATTTGCAATGATCATAGTGACTTTGTCTCTTTCTTTCTCTCTCTCATCCCTGTGGAGGCAGTGTAGGAAGAGCAAGACAATTTATGTACCTAACTCCTGGGTCATTCATTCCCTATCTAATTTTTTAAAGGAAAAAGAATAAGACTTACATTGTACAATGTGTGAGATCAAGAGTGCAGCACTGGTTTCATTACATGTTAGCCTGCCCTGAGCCAGGTCCTGCTTCACCTGCAGAGCAAACAGGTACCTGCAAACACAGAAGAGAACACAGGAATCAACCAAGCACAGGAAAAGAGACACTAAGATTAGACTCTCCCTTAGCAACAAGTCCCCCGCACAGTTAGAAACCAAGGAAAAACTG
The DNA here is from genome assembly GCA_011680675.1 of Gymnobelideus leadbeateri. Lineage (NCBI taxonomy): Eukaryota > Metazoa > Chordata > Mammalia > Diprotodontia > Petauridae > Gymnobelideus > Gymnobelideus leadbeateri. Next base: position 2,101,358 of record WOXC01012465.1, on the reverse strand, counting down.
AAAAAATCCTCAGGCTTAAAGGCCAAACCCCAAACAAAGAATAATTTAGACTTGATATTCATTATAATTAGATTCTACATATGAGTAATGACAACATAAATATCTATCTCACCTAAAAATAAAAATAATAGCTTTTACTTATATGCCTCTTTGTAATCCTTCCTCTAACATTTACTATCTGTGTGACCTTAGGAAAGCCATTTCATCTCCTTCAATCTCAGTTTTCCTATCTATAAAATGAGGAGTTGGATTAGATGGCCTCTGAAGTCCCTTCCAGTTCCAGAGACATGATACAGAAGTATACTTTATCTCATTTGATCCTGATAACCTTGTACAAATATTTTACAGATCAGGAAACAGAGATTCCAAGAAGTGAAATAACTTGCAAAATTCACATAACTGGCAAATGTCAGGTCCAGTACTACCCCATGTTTTCTTAAGAAAAAAATATATTGGTTAGCACACATAATGATTTTTTTTTTCAAAATGAGAAATAGTTGTGTTAGATTTTGAAAATTATAGTCCTAAGCAGTATAGGAAGGAAGGAAAATAGCAAGGAAAGAAGGAAGGAAAGAATGAAGGAAAGAAGGAAGGAAGGAAGGAAGGAAGGAAGGAAGGAAGGAAGGAAGGAAGGAAGGAAGGAAGGAAGGAAGGAAGGAAGGAAGGAAGAGACAAAGGAAGAAGGAAGAGAGGGAGGAATAAATAAGCATTTATAAAGGACTTGCTATATGCACAGCACTGTTCTAAGTACAGGGTATACAAACAGAAAAGTCCGACAGTCTCTGCTCTCAAAGAGCTCACATTCTTATGGGAAGACAGCATGTATGGAAGCTTTCAGCTCAAATCAGATGGAAAGGTTCTGAGGTCTTAGCAGTTCAATATCTTTTCTCCAATGTAACTTATATTGATAAAATCATATCAATTTCTGATGTTGAATGATATGACAGTTTTTAGGGCTTTGGGGGCAAGGATTTTCTTTTCTGGGTCTCCAGTAGCTGAAGTGTTTACACCTACAGGAGCAATTGCCAGGCTGCATCTTCATAGGGCTTGTTTAGAAGCATGGTTGTTCCCAAGGCTCCTGAGTCTGTCTCCATTGGTATCTAGAGAAGATGGGTCAAAGTCATGGTGGTGATATGACTCACCTGGCACATGTTGCCCCCTGTCTCTCCCTCATTGCTTCAATTAGACTGCTTACCTGCCCTGTGGGTGGCAGTTGTTTGGCAGGAATTCCACAGGAATGCTTCCTCAGATGATGGTATTGAGGACCATGCTGTCACTTTCAGGTCTCTTATGCCCATCTGCCATAGTGCCCATCTAGCCACCATTGGTGGCTAATCAGCAGTTGCTGCCTGTGTTGATGAGGAAGGTGGGCCTCTTCTTCATTTGTCTCTTCAATAATGTCAGATAAAAACTTGAAATAATGTCTTCTAATGCCCATTATTAAATGTGTCCTATGACGCCTTTGAGCTCCAAATTTAAGATTCAAGGGAAGCTCTTAAAATTTCCCCTAGCACCTATATTTTATACAGACATACACATATAGCCTCTGCCCAATGTTCTATTAAGAAAGGAAAGGAAGAAGCAAGAGGAAAAAAGAGGATATGTGTAAATAAAGTAAATAAAGTAAACTCAGTAGCACATATAGTGCTATCTTTATAGTTCAGAAATACAAAGGGGAAGGAAGAAGTATACAATATGGTATAATCTCTTTTTTAGATAATGATTACCTCATTTATTAAAAAAAAAGACACCACCTTTTTGACATGTTGAAATTCACACTTAGTCCATTATTTTTCAAATAAAAAGAAGAGGACTTTATTGTACTAAAATTTCAAATACTATAGCATTTACTATTCCAAAAACATACTCCTTATGTTTTTACAAATAAGTGATCAGGAAAAAATTCATGGGGAGAATCACGGGCTTTGCTGATATTTGGAAGCAGTCATTATGTAGACTGTAAGTGCTATCTGGGTTTAAAAGTATGCCTTTTTAGAGGACCTGGTACCTTTCTCAAGACTAAAGGAAGCAATTTCCATTCTTTCTCCATCCTCTTTCCCAGCCTAACTTTCTGGGACTCTTCTTGGTTGGTTTGTGACAGTATAAGATTCTTGTCCAATATAAAATAGTGATTACTATTCTCAGTTTTAAAAGTTCCATAATGTTCTCCACAAATATACATCAAAACTCCAAATTTCTCTGCTCCATAGGGTTTTAAGTCTGATAGTATTGAGACCTGGATATCTGTAGGGTCTGGGTATAAATAGTTGGTTGGTTGGTTGGTTGGTTGTTGTCCTTCATTCTCAAAGAGTACCAAAATGACATCACTATGTTAGTCAAGTTACAGTATATCGAATTATTGCTGATCAGAACAACAGGAACCTGGAATGCTCTACCACAGGTGAAGCATTCTGGCCAGTGTTGGCAATAGGGTAACTAAGCTGAGGAATACCAAGGAGCTGTTGTATGCTGCCCAGGGCACTGGCAGGTATCTCTCCTGCTCTGATCTCAATCTCTTTCCATCACTTTGATTGCAGGTATAAATATTTTTCTTAATGAAACCAATGGTTCTAAAGGCTCCTCAAAGGGATCACTATTATTTTCCATGAAACATGAAAGCCTTCTAATACTAATGAAAAAACAAAATCCTCAGGACTTTAGAATGAAGATTTTCCTTTCCTTATCCACCCAATTGTTGATCTGTACCCCCTTCACCACCATTTTATATTTATTTTGAATATATCCTATACTCACCTGTCTGTGAATATCGGCTATGTCCCACCCTCCATCCCCAAAGAGAACACAAATTTCTTTGAGGCTGGAGACTATCTCCCAGTGATATTCCCAGTGCTTGGGATATAAGTAATAAATAAACATTTACTAACTGATTCTGATACAATTAATCATGTTGGTTTGTACAATATCAAATTCAGAAACTTGTCAAAATTACCCTGAAAACACAATGATAATATGCATTGCCAGAAGAACTCAACTTTAAATGGCAGGTTTGGTTGGCATTAATAGATCAGAAAGGCCTTTTCTTCTTAATTTGATAGGAAAGAGGGAATCTAACAGTTGTAACACTGATTTTTTTCCTTTTTAAATTTCTATTTTAATTAGCTTTGCTTGGGAAGCCTTTTCTAATTTGTCCCATTTTTTTGGTATGTGTATTTCACAGAAGAAATTCCTAACTCCTCTGCTAGTCTTGAAGAAAAAACAGCAAACACTTGATGCTTCAATCTGTCAGCAAGCTGCAGCAGTCACTTCAAGTAGTATCCATCCCATTCACAAGGAAATTCATAGCCAGCTGGAGAGGGGATCAGTGACTGTTTTTAGGAAAAATATGCTCCCTGTGACAGAAAGAAAAGATACTTTGCACATAGAAATATGCCAAGACTGGTCAACACAGAATAAATGACTCAGGGTACCATAATGAGGGAAAAAATGAGCTTCTAAAAGAAAAAAAGTTTTATATATGTATTTTTCCTGTTTTCCCTTTTAGATACAAAGGAACTGCAGGTTTTCAAGCATACGGAATGTGTTATTTAATGCATATAAAGGGATTTTACTCCTTCTTGTTCAATAGAAAAGTTGACCCTGCTCCATCTTATGTCTGCATAAAAGGAAAACAAGAAACAATTCTTGGATGGCCAGAGGATTAATGGAACAATTAGAAGAGCTCATATTCAGCTCAACTCTATTGCCTCCTTAGTTGTCTTATACAGTCCATACCTGAGACACTAAAAGCATCATGAAGCCCTCATAATGAGAAAGTAGGTTATATCTTAACTGCTTTATAGTCTGATTTTGCTGATGTGGGAATCTGGCAGTGCAGCAGCTCTGAATGACTCTCAGAGCATTTCAAGAGACTGAACAGATGTTATTTACCTTATAACACCAGTTGGTTGCTGTCATCAGATTTTAGTAGATCAGAAATTTCAGATCAGTTTTATTTCACACTGTACTAAAGGAATGTTCTCGTGGGAAATTTTTTTAATGACCATAGTGAGAGCCGGAAGAGAGCAAACTTAATACCTCTAGCTGAGAAAGTAGAACGGCAGATGTTTATCTCTTCTGATAGAGGAGCTGGCGCAGTACTTGCAGTCTTGGTTTGATGACAGCAAGGTGTACAAGATTGTATAAATCAAGAAACTCAACATGGGGAAAAAAAGCCATCCACATTGAACTGGACTCTTCCCCTCTCCTTTCCCAAAGAAGGAATGCTCAAAAGTCATCATAAAGAACAGAATGATGGATGCAACATAATTTTTCTCCCAAAACTTATAAACTGAACTGAGGGACACAATGAAAAATAAAAGAGGATGATTGAACTGGTGAACCAAACCCATATAACAAAATACTTTTTCACTCATTTGTGACATTACCTACCTTCCACTCTGTGTGTCACACAGAAACACACACACAGTTATTTACGTTAGAGTGTAAGCCCCTTGGACATATGGGCTGTTTTTGTCTTTCTTTGTATCTTTGGTGCTTAGCATAGTGCCTGGCATGCAGTAAGTGACTAATAAATGTTTGCTAACTAACCCTTTCATATGACCATAGCAGCTGACTATTTATCACAAGTCATATATCATCACTAATGATAATGAAGTGTATTAAATTGTCAGAAGGGATTGGGAGGAAACTTTCCTCCAAAATGACCTAAGTCCTGATCAAAGGGTAATTATCCCTCAAAATAATAATTTTTTTAAAAAGTTACCACTTATATAGCACATTAAAGTTTTTTTTTTGCAAAGGTCTTGACATATGGTGTCTCACTGAAAAATCACAAGACACCTACTGACATTATTCTTCTAATTTTAGAAACAAAAAAAATGGAGGCTCAGAGAAATAGGTTGATGTTCACATAGCTAATGAGTTTCTGAGATGGGATTTGAATCAAGGTGTCCCTAAGTGGATTATCCATCATAGTATTCACTAAACCTTACTACCTCTCATCTACATTTGGGGTTTTATCAAAAATAAAAAAGTCCCCATAGGATTGATGTGAAATCAAGAGTTTTAAGCCAAAGATTTTGGTCCACTGATGGTCGTCTTCTTTAGTCTTAAACTGATAATAGTGAATCAGATAATTGCTTATGAAAAAATTAAGAAGCACCATCCTCATTATATTATTTATTCATTCAACAAACATTCATTGGTTATGTAAGTGCTATTAGAAAGAAATATACAAAATATGGCCCTGAAGCGGCTTACATTCTTCTAACCAGTAAGTTTCATGCTCTCACATTCTGAGAAATTTATAGGTCAAGTGCTCCTACTCTTTCTTAATCAGTGGAAAAAACACATTATTGAGAATATTGATATTTAAGACAGCACCCACTCATCTTTAGAGAAGAGAGCATATACTCTATCAATAAGATTTTAGGTGGTTACTGTAAAAGATAGCATTCTAGAGTAGCACAGGATAATGGATGGGAAGAGATGTGTGCTACTGGGAGTATTATGCATGTAAATGAAGTGACACTTACTCTAAAGCTTTGAAGCAGAATGAACCTCATCAGTACAGGGAGTTCCCACTGAAGAACTTCTACCAATAATCTATATCTTTCTCCACAACTTACTGGTGTCAAAGAGTTACCAGCAGAAATGGAAGGGTAAATGACCTGTTTATCATCACACAGGCAGTATGTATCAGAGGTGAGAGTTAACTTAGGGCTTTTTGACACCAGGGGCAAGATCTCTATTCATTATACCCACCCTGATTCTCATTAATACACATTAAGACCATATCAATATTTTTTTTCAATTAAACAAATGCTTTATTAACTTCAGGTTTACACCATTCATTTCCGCCAGATTTTGAGTTACAATTTTCCCCCCCGTTTTTCCCCTACCCACCATCCTAGAATAGCAGTCCCGCAAGATATCCCTTCCTCCAATCTGCTCTCTCCCATATCTTCTCCCATACCCCCTTCAGCTTTTCCATTAGAGCAAGGTGAATCTCTGTGCCCCAATATCTGCACATCTTATCTCCCAATTACAAGCAAAAGAGTATTGATAATAGTATTTGTATATATTTGAAACATTTAATTTTAAGACCTCAAATTTCAGATCCATTCCCTTCCTCCCTTGCCACCCATTCCCCCTGGGAAGATAAGTAATTCAGTATGTGCTGTACATGTATAGCTATGCAAAATATTACCATAGTAGATATATTGGACAAGGCTGCTTATGATTCCCTCCCACCCATCCCACCCCCCAACTGGTCCATTCCCTACTTGAACCTGTCCCTCTTCTATAGTGGGTACTTCCAACCTCTTCTCCCCCCAAGGATGCCCTCCCATCCATCATCCCTCCTCTCATTCCCCTTCCCCCTATTCTGCTGCAGGTTGAGATATCCCATTTAGTATGTATGTCATTCTTTCCCTGAACCAAATTCAGTGAGAATGTGGTTTTGCCTTTTTGCCTTCCTATTCTTCCCCTCCCTTGCAACCACTTCCCCTTGCTTCTTCTACATGAGATAGTTTACCCTACCCTGTCTCTCCCCATCTCCTCTTGCCACTTTCCTCTCTCACCTCATAATTTCACCCCTTAAGTATCATTCCTTCCCAACAAATTCAACCTATGCCCTCTCTCCATGTATAACTGTAAATATATATACACACATTCACATATGTATTCATATAACCATACACCCTTCTTCCATTATTTTCATACTGAGAAAGGTTTCATCAGTCACAGTTGTTGTTTTTCCATATAGGAATAGAAATAGTTCAACTTTGATAAGTTCTTTTTGATTTCTTTTCCCTGATTACCTTCTCAGGCATCTCTTCCTTCTTGTGTCTGGATGTCAAATTTTCTATTCAACTCTGGTTTTTTCCTCAAGAATGCTCTATTCCACTGAATGACCATATTTTCCCCTGAAACAAAATACTCAGTTTTGCTAGGTAGGTGACCCTTGGGTTCAGTCCTAGCTCTTTTGCCCTCTGGAATATCATATTCCATGCCCTTCAATCCCTCAGTGTAGAAGCTGCCAGGTCCTGGGCTATTCTGATTGTGTTTCCACAATATTGAAATTGTTTCTTCCTGGCTGCTTGGAGTATTTCTCCTTGATCTGGGGATTCTGGAACCTGGCTATAATATTTCTGGGAGTTTTCTTTTTGGGATCTTTTTCAGGGGGTGATCGGTGGATTCTTTCAACCTCTATTTTGCCCTCTGGATCTAAAACATCAGGGCAGTTTTCCTTGAGAATTTCTTGAAGGGTGATTTCTAGGTTATTTCTTTGATCATGGCTTTCAGGTAGTCCAATAATTTTTAAATTGTCTCTCCTGGATCTATTTTCCAGGTCAGTGGTTTTTCCCATGAGGTATTTCACACTGCCTTCTATTCTTTCATTTGTTTGGATCTTCTTAACAGCATCTTGATTTCTCATAAAGTCATTAGCTTCCATTTGCTCCAGTCTAACTCTGAAGGAATGAATCTCCTCAGTGAGCTTTTGAGATTCTTTTTCCATCTGGCAAATTCAGCTTTTAAAGGCATTCTTCTCCTCATTGCCCTTTTGGGCCTCCTTTGCCATTTGAGTTAGTCTATTTTTTAAGGTGTTGTTTTCCTCAATCAGGCTGTTGACCCTCATTTCATACTTTTCCTGCATCCTTCTCATTTCTCTTTCCAATTTTTCCTCCACTTCTCTTATTTGATTTTTAAAGTCCTTCTTAAGGTCCTCTATGGCCTGTAACCCGCTCATATTTTCCTTCGGGGCTTTTGGAGGAGGATTTCTGACCTCACAATCCTCTTCCTGTCCCATGCTTCGATCTTCTTTGCCTCCAAAATAGGAGTCTAAGGTTACATTTTTCTGTTTATTTTGTTTCCTTTGCCTTGGCATGTTGCCACTTAATTACTTGACTTTTGGGCTTGTTGCCACAGTAGGACTCTGCCACCAGACAGGAGAGCTTTTGTCCCAAACGCTGGGGTCTTCACAGCTTTCTGGCAAGCTGGATACCCACCCCAGACCTCCCCCCCAGGTCACAATCCAGATCCAGGGAGGTTAAAGCAAGAGTGATTAACCCCCAAGACTGATTGCTGGATCTCCCTACAGTTTGCAGGCCAGGAGCTGGAGCTGCCACTGAAAACTACAAAATGGTGTGTCTCCTCAGAGGCTTCTAGCCCCCAGGGGAGGAAGCCAACGCGTTCCCCAAATACTGGTCCCAAAGTCCATAGGGCACTAACCTCTCACTTTGTCCTAGGCATATCTGAGTTGATAATTCTGGAATTGCCACAGCTGCTGGTGTTCCGGGGTCCCTCCAGCCAGCTGCTGGACCTGCCGCCCTGGGGCTAAAACTGCGGCTCACTCGGACCTGGGCTCAGCTCTCTGCGCGCTGCCGGCTCCCAGAGCACTGCGCTGGTCCTTCCTGCAGGGCTGCTAGGCTGTCCTCAGCGGGAGATTAGCTTCTCTGTGTTGTTCTGTGGGTGCTGGGGCTCCAGAAGTTGTTCAGAGTCCCCTTTTAACTAGTTTGGAGGTGATCTGGGGGGAGAGTGCCTTGGTCGCACTGTTTCTACTCCGCCATCTTGTGAAAATGCCAATGACAAGGTTCTTTTAACATCTTTCCTCTGTCATCCAATCTGTTAGAAATCCTACTGAGCCTTGTGTCATCTTGATTAATGCAAGCAAGACCCAAGTAATAATTTTAGAATTGACGTTTTATTAAAACGCCATGTTGGCTGATCAGACCACAGGCCACATCAAGACCATATCAATATTGAGATTACACTGGGGTTTCAGAAATGAATTACTAAAATTGTTCTAAAATATAATAAAAGAATGTCTAAGAAAGTATCAAACATGCAAAACATTCCAGGTTTAATCACATTTAATCCACTTAAAACCATTTTTATAAAAAGGAGACCAGGTAAAAAGGACAAATTTCTTATATATAAATTGTGGGTAAGTACGAGAGCAAACCTTTCAAGTAAATACCATAAAAACTATACAATTGCCACTAAGAGGATACTACTTAAATACTAACCTTGTAAGTTCTTCTTGAAGTTGAGCATGGTCAGGTGGAAAGAATTTCACCACAAATTTAACGACAACATGCTTTGGCCCTAAGGGAAATGGAAAAGAAGTCACTTTTAGGTTTTGTACATGGAGCCTTAATTTCTAAGTGAACAGAGCTTCCCAAATATCCCAGAAATTAATTTACTGATTGCTAGTTCTATAAACAACAGTTTTAAATAAAAAAGGGAAGAACATAAAATGAAGATTGAAATAAACTCTTGATTTTTAAAATTTTCTCTAAAAAGATTTATTATTCAGTCAAGTATGGGGCATGCTGTTAAGATGTAAACATTTTTATATTCTGGATTTCACCATAAAACAGCAAACGGATGCATTGTGTAAAGCAGGTCACAGTTTATTTAGAGTTTTGTTGTGTAAACCAAATGAAGTTTACCATCAGTTCCAAAATGTTAAGTGTTGGAACTGAATTCACAAATCAACATACGTCTCAATGAATAAGATCTTCACATGAATTTTCCAAGGGAAATAGAAATGGGAAAGATTTAGTTCTGTTTTCTTCTGACACAAGAGGCATGGCGCTAGATTCTAATTTTCTGTGATCACATATAGAATTTTAGACATAGATATAATAAATAGAAGGTAAAGCATCTTCACATAAGTCCAAAAACTAAAGACTCTACATACAGAAGTAAAATTCTGTGGCAGTAATAAATTCATTAAAAGTTGAATGGAGAGCTTTTTCAGTAGGCTTATGAAAGCAAACACTGAATATTCCCTCCTATCTCAGTGGCTTTATCATGAATCTAATATAATCAATGGGTGAGACACTCAAACTTCCCTCAGTGATTTCCATGGAAGCTAACTCATGACTAGGCTCTTTCCTTAGATGTTTAGGAAATACCAAAGCTAGGTAGACACTAATGTTAACCATAAGATGACCCCTCTTTTCAAAGCATCTGAAACAAAGGGGGAGAAAAACCAAATATTCCTTAGAAGGGTTACTGCAATGCCTCTAATAAGGGCAAACCACTCCTGAAATGAAGGTATATTGTAGAGATTTTGCTATCCTGAATTTTATGTGGGCTCATTAAATAGGCACTTTTACAACACTAAAAAAATTATTTTATATGAAAATTGAATGTTTTGATTACAATACTTCTAGATTGCAAACTTCCTTAGGACAAGGATTAATGTGTCTCCTCTTTCATATGTGCCCATATGAAATAAGGGAATTACCATACAATCCCAATAATTGTTACCTAAATGAGTGAATGAGAGTATTTCATTTTCTACATTCATAGCTTCTCCAATTAACTTCTGAAAAGTTGAACACAAAATTCATATTCATCGGAGAGTACAAAGATTGGCCTCCTCTCAGAGAGTTGCTTCAATTAAAAAAAATCACAGCATAGACTTCTACAGTTCATATTAAGAAAATGTGAATTTAACTATTTATACCTTGATTTTATAGGCTTTTTAAAAAGGTGAGATTTAGAGGTGTCAATAGGATAGGAGAGCTAAAAAGTGTTTCATAATTCCCTTACTTTCTCCTCCAATATGCCAGTAGTAAATGCATGTGTATGCATGTGTGTGCATGTGTGTGAGACAGACCAAATTTTTTTTTTGCTTAAAGCCAAATTTCTTTGGCTTGATGATATGTGCTAGTTACTAATCAAAGATATTTTTGGTTTGCAAAATCAGATTCTGATTGCCAACTTGTTACATTTAAAACAGTATAATTTTCAAAGATCATAGCATGCTGGATGATGAAAGACAACCAAAGAGACCCCAACCCCCCTCCCTCTCTCCAAAAAAACCCAACCCTCCTAAGACTCTATGTTTAACTATGTAAGAAAGCTACTTCTAGTTCAGCATTTACCAGTACTGTTAAATAGATAAATATACTTACTTCTGATCTGTTTCACAATAGGTTTTAAAAGATCCAGCCATACCTAAAAGAAAAGCAGGTTGAGACATTAGCTACTAATGAATAATTAAAAACATTTTAGGGTTGCTCAAATCTGCTGAAATTCAAAATATTTTTCAGTATATTTTAGACGGTCTGCTACTTAATTCTCCAGAACAAGATTTCCTGCATTGTATGCTATTTTCATGAAACAGAATAAGCTAACCTGCTACTGCTAAGAATGATCCTGAAAATCAAAACCTAGCTTCAATTCAACAACTAACTGAGCAGATTATGAATTTTTTCATTTGCACTTCATCTTTGGCAACAATTCAGAAAACATCAGTCCTGGTTGGAAGCTCTGTGAAGAGTCCATGCCTCCTCCTGTCTCTTAAATTAAAAAAAAATTACAGTATATCTTTCAATTGTGAAGGACAAGTTTTAAATGAGGGGGAAATTATTGAAAATTGATTCAATTTACTTCTAAAAAGTAAATTCATCACTGTCTCCTCTTTACCAACATGAATTAATATGGATCCCACTAATCTGGATTTTGCAAACATTAATTCAATTTAACAAACATCTGTTCAGCATGTACTATACACACAAAGCACTATGCCAAGAACTAGAGATACATAAAAATTACATACGCTCAAGCAACTCACATTCTCACTTGAAGTATACATCACCTTCATAGATAAGGAAATATAGGGTGATTTAAGGAAGATAATTGTATGTGTCAAGGGGGAGTGGAGTAGGTAGAGAGTTCAGCTTGGAGTAAGCTAGACCTGGATTATTCTATTCTCTTTTATACAGACAACTGTGATCCTGGGCCAGTCACTTAACTTCTCAATACTCCAGGTAACTCTACAAAAGTATAAGTTGAAGAAAAGCTTTCAATCTGCATGAGTAATGGGAGTTTCTCACTGAGACACCTCTACACCGAAGAATCACAAGACTGCTTTAAAAAAGAACAACCCTCCAAAAACAATATGTACTTGCAAGGTTTCCCCTGATATAACCCAAAGTCCTTGCTGTTTCTTTTGCTTAGGCACTTTTGTGGCTTTACTGAAGGAGAATTCACTAGCAACTGATGGAATCATGGAAGAAGGCTGAGCCTTGAAGGAATATGAGGATTCTAATAGGTACATATGAGGAAAGAGGGCATTCTAGGCATGGGGAATACCTTGTGCAATGATGGGACAGTGGAACATCAAATTCTGGGAGAGGCCAGTAGTCTAGTTTGAAGTGAACTGGGATGAAATTTATTTTCCCACTCCACACTGAGTTAAGTTTACTCTCAAATTAAGAGCGTAGAAAGACCACATGCATATATATTTAAAAGAACTACTCTAAATTATAAACTATTAAGTTACTAACACAATGATTTTTTTAAATGTAACAGGATTTTACTATAATTATAAATTAATCTTATCTATTCATTAAAACAAACTTGGTAAAATCTCTCTACCGAGTAATAATCTGTTAGTGGCTAGTTTTTACTTTATATGCTTGGAAATAATAAAAATCACTTTCCTTTAAAATACACTTCCAATTCATTTATTATATAATCTTTACTTCACTAATTGATGCTAGCACTCTTCTTTATTAGCTCTCAATTAGTAAGATTTTGCAATTAAGTTGTTCTTACCACTCACTGTATATTTTTCCAGCCCTTGGCCAATCTCCTCCCCCAAGAAAAAGGGAAAGTAAAGATAAAATGATAGTATGAAACTTTCTTTCAATTAGCTATATTGATGTTCATAGGAAATAAAGTCTTAAAATGGAAATAAAATGTTATCACTAATCTCTGATACTCCATATTACTTCTATATTTCTCACTTATCTATGGCAAAGAGGAGAGGCATGGCACCCAAAGACCTGACCGGGTAACAACAGGCTAATCATTTAACATGTAAGAACCCTAAGCAAGTCTTTAGTCTCTCAGCTGCCTAACAGTTACAGAATTTCATTTGAAAAGAGAGGTTGTTCATGGGAATCTCCCAACAAAACTGAAATCACAGACATGTTCAGACCAAAAAGAAAAAAGCATTTTGCAAGAAATTCAGGACAAAGTAACTATATCTTGGCAACATTTTTAGAACTGTTTTTAAATAGCAACAACAACTCTATTCAGTCTTTGGCATTTTTGTGAAAACCACCAAACACAAACACCAGTGTGAGCCAACTAGGCATGTGGTTTGAAAAATGCAGGTCTGGGCAACATAAAATGGAACTTAAAAAAAAATCACCTCATTTTGCCCTCTCCATCAAACCAAATGTTGTTGATGATTATTATTACAGAATCAGCATGGGTTTGTGATCTGAAGTTTCTATGCCTTGACCAGTCTTAAGTGATTTTGATAATTTGAAGTTATAGTGAAGGGTTTTGGGGTTCTCACACTTAATTTCTTCACATTTGTTTCTTTTAAAATTTATGCTATAAAACAAGCATCTCCATAACATAATATAATAAAAAGATTATTGCACATGAAACTGTTTATCTATTATGTTCAAATTGTTATTCTGTTTAAATATATGTTATTATATAAATTGCTTTTTTTCTTTTTTCTTCTTTCCTCCCTTAGCTTCCACCCTAGAGATGGCTACTATTAGACACAAATAAAGGAAAAAATATATAGTACCAGTATTAAAAGTTCCTTGTTAATACTTCATATAAAATATTGAAGAAATAGCCATTTCTAGGGTGAAGGTAGAGGAGAGGGAAGAAAATAAGGAAAAAACCAGTTACATGATAACTTTATTATGTATTTAAAAGTAACAGCAAGTTGTACATATTAGATTTGCAGTTTCCTGTGTAATCATCTTTTTTTCCCTATTCTACTATGTTATAGAAATGCTTGTTTTATTTCTTAACTCAGAACAAAATAGATAAAATTTTAAAAAAAAGAATTAGCATTGATCTTTAAACAAAGTCACCATTATGGATCAGTAACTAAACTGTATTTGTAGGAAGCAACAGCAGGTGAAGTTTGCTCAATTATGGTCATGGGCAAAGGAGCAAATAGTTACATGAAAATAATATAAATTGGACTGAATCAGTTTGGAATACAGTCACTTTCTTGCCCACTTAGAAATAATGAACATAGTCACCACAATAACAACAGACACTTAGGACTAAGTAATTTAAACTCACTAATATAAATATGATCATAAAGAGAAATATGGATTCTGAATTCATCTTTTTATTATTGCCATTGTGATTCTTAAAGTTCATAATATAGTACCTTTCTCGTCTCCCACAAAATACAAATCAGTAAGTCTTGCATTAGCACAAAATGATGCATGTTTGAGTATTTACACAAAATCCCACGCCAAGAAATGTTTTATTTTAAAAATAGGCTTGTATTGACTTTAAAAAAATATCAACAATAGTTTCCTCAAATATCCCCTCCCATTCTCTTCCCGGGGAGTCATCCTATGGGTTGTTTGTTGCTGTTGTTGTTGTTTTTAATGACAAAAAAGGGGGGGAGAAATTAGTATAATTAATCAATAAATTGAAAAAATTTGAAAATATGTACAATATTTAACATCTATTAAGTCCAGGAGAATGGGGCGGGGAGGGGGGTGGGGAGGAGTGGGAGAGGGGCCAGCAACTAGGTGGTCCAGTGAATGCACCTGCCTCAGGCACTTGACAAACTTACTAGCTCGGTGACCTTGAGCAAGTCACTTAACACCAATTGCCTTGCCTTCCCCTCTCCAAAAAAAAAAATCCACCTCTGCAAAAGGGAAAACCTGGAATTACTGTTTTAAAGGAGGAGAAAAGCAGGATTGATGATGTGTTACAGAGGAAAGTCAATATGTAGAATCATATGCCATGCCAATAATACCAATAAGAGAGATTATTATGGATGTATGCTTAGAGGGTGGTGTAACATGAGTATTTTTTATCCTATTAGCTTCCTGTTAGCATTCTGCTTCCCTTCCCACAACTGGATGGGACCGTGACTGCTATGGTAGGTTTTGTTCATTGGCTCTCAAATTTTTTTAATGGTATAATGACATAAAAGATTTTAAGGTCATACCCTTCATTGTTAAAAGCAAAAGAAATGAAAATGGGACCTGGAGAAAAGAAGGGCACCTAAGGATGGGAGCAATTCGTTTCACATATAAGCGTACGATTGATGCCTATCCCCCAAATCTGATAACTATAAACTGAAAGAAGGATTAATATTATTTCACCTACCGTGATCTTTTTATGATCTGGAAACTCAAGGCCAAAGTAGTCTCCTTCAACTAGGTTTAGGTGGTTACAAACTGCATCCAGCAACACCTTCCCTGGAGCTCTTTGCTGGGAAATAAAACAAGAAATTTCACCTCAGTGGATGGCAGAAGCAACTCAAATCAATGAACATGCAATAGCCATTTTCTGAAGTCTTAAGTGCCAGTCCTATTGACAGGGTAAGGGTGGAGGTGGTGAGGAGAATACATTGGAAAAATTCTTGCCCTCAAGATTTTAGTAATCACACAGTCTAGTCAGTCAATTTGCATTTATTAAGCACCAGTATACCAGGCACCATGCTAAATACTATAGATACACAAAGGAAAACAAAACAATGATTGGTTTCAAGGAGGTCACAGTCTAATGACTAATTAGCTTCTTCTTAGTCTCTTGAGTTATGATCTAAATTAACAAGCTAAAATGGATGCAACTATGGCCCACAGTCCAAAGAGAGCATTATAAATGTATTAATATGTGGTCGACACTTTTGCATTTTTTTTTAAACGTGACCTCTGGTAAGAGTGAGGTGTATTTCAAGAACCAATTAATTGTCCAAAAGATGTACTTAGCAGCTAGGGGCCTAGTGAATTTATAAAACAACTCATCTATGCTAAGGTGTAAAGATGTATTAAAAATACATCCATGTGAAATACTAAATTTATTTTTTCCCTTAAAGGTCACCCTGTGCTCCTAGAATTCTTACCATATGCCCAAGATGACATATAAAGCCATATTATATCATAGGAGAGCCTCCAGGGATATAACAAGACAGAATGTACTAGTCCTGGGAGCTTAACCAGAGAAATACTGTCAGCTACTCCCAAAGCTCCAATAGTGAGCATAAAATATAGTCAGTCACTAAGTCAATAAACATTTATTAAGTGCCTATTATGTGTTGGGCAATGTGTTAAGTGCTGGGAACGTAAAGAAGGCAAAAGACAGCACCCAGTCACTCCCCTTCTCTAAGCTCACAGTTTAATAGATGAGACACCATTCAAAAAAACTACATACAAATAAGCTATATGCAGAATGAAATGAAAATAATCAAAAGAGAGAAGGCACTAGAATTAAGTGGGATAACAAAATGCTTCTTGAAAAAGTGGGATTTTAGCTGAGATTTTAATGAAGCCATAAAAACTTAAATTTCTCATTCTTATTTTATCACCACCCCCCTATACACTCTACCCAAAACATATAGGCCTTTTCTCCTAGGTCCTTAGAGGACTATATTGATTCAAGAATTCATCTAAAAGGCCTAAAAGAGTAGGGAATTAATTATTTAATCAACATTTTCTTAAAGGTTTATCACAACAAAAAAAGCAAATATAAAAGTAGTGGTCGTTTAAATAGGCTAAAAAAAAAGAATTGTTTATGAATCCTGCACTATAGAGTTTGTTTTTATAATCAAATAAACAGAAAAAGAACCCAAGATTTCTAATCCCTTGATGACAACACTAGACAATACTTCCTTTTGGAGGTAAATTACAGGAATAACCAACCAATTTCTAGATCAATTGGCAAGTGCTCAAATTTCCCAAAGAATTCCTGGAACTAAGTGAACTTCACAAACCAGATCTGATCTGGGTTTGCAAAGTCTGGGAAATAAGCCTTATAAATTCAACACTGTAAGTCTGAATTGAGTATAAAAACCAAAATGCAATGAATACCATCATAGATATGACCTTATCCTAAATACTTTAAAAGGATATATAAAAGAACATCGGGTATAGAACCTGGCACAGAGATATTTGATTGATTGATTGATTGATTGACTGGCTGACTGAAGTAAAATGCCACCAATATCCTAAAATGAGTAGCCACCAATATCCTAAAAAAATAAGGAGTTTTAGAAGCTTATGAGAATGTTTGAGTATTGTTAATCAGTTGTGGTGAACCTTAAATCCATCATCTTTATATACAAGCATTTCAAATATCACCTATGATCTGTCTCAAAGCTATGCAAGAATCACATGCCTAAATCTCTAAGAAATAATGCGCCTCTAAATTCATATCTAGAAACTAATCAGAAAATGTAAAACCAGATGACTAACCTTTTTGTGGAATATTCTAAACTTGCTTTAAGAAAACAAAACAAACTTCTTCCCTTTCCCCTCCCCAACCCCACAATGTGATCACATTCCTTTAAAGGGTAACTTTAAATCAATGTTTGCTGACTGACTCACAAAGTGCCTAAAATTTAACACAGCTTCCTGTTTGTTCAATATGTCATAGCTCAACAAGAGAGGCCCACTAAAACAGTGTCTTAAAACACTAAATTTGTTTCTGTGTGATTGTGATATACAGATACACATATGTTGATTGTGTTTCTGAGTAAGAGTATAGAATCACCACTGAAATTCCACTAGTAGGATTTAAAATAACATATACGGTAGTCACAGAATGATAAATTTAACCCAATAATTATTCAACAGACATTTCTCTACAGGTTCACAGCACCACAATAGACACCAGGGGCTTTTGACTTAATATTTCATCAGATTACTGAGCACAGTTAAAAACATGTTCAGATACCATGGTGCCAAAATACCTTGGATCCTTATGGTTTTGCAAGGTTGCCTGGGTACATGATTGCCTACAGAACTGGACTCAATAATATAAAAGGATCCTTCTAATAGCAATAGAGTGAAAGGATTCCTACCACTTCCAAAAGAAAAGTTAAAGACAAGGGTTTCTGTTCCTTCTTTCCTGTAGGCCAACTTTTTATTCTTGCTATATAGTATTTAACCAGTCTACAAAAGGGTTCCATCAATATGCCAGGTTAGTCATCTAAGCTTTCTGTGAACATCCTTTTCTTGATATTTCTGACAGAGTCCAGGGTATTTAATGTCTCCCCTAAAAGAACTCATCATCTTGAACTCATCTGTACTATAAAAAGTCAAAAAGCTAAGGATATGAAAGCAAAAGAAACTGAACTTTTCATCTCTTTTGACCAAAGTCTAATCCCTCCAAATGTAGGGGAGAAATAATAACTATGTAATAAGGATCTAATGTGTGTCCAGACCCCATCAGTCTGTCTGGATAAGGCAACTTCTTCACATGGGGCCATGAAGCATGGTTCCAGAAAAGTCAAGAGGTCAAGGAATGGAAGTGCTTGGGAGAGACGATGTTGCAACTAGCTCACTTAAGTCCAATTCACACACAAGTCAAGACATCACCTTGAGATGTCACTGGTCCTCTTCAAAAACAACAGCGACTGGCTAACCATGTATGGAAGAGAAGGCTTGTGAATTGGCTGCAGAGCTGATCTAAGGGGTTTATCAATTTTGGGCACTTCCCAAGAGTCTCTGGTGATTTCTCTACTCATGATGTATGGCGAGAGCTAATGAAATAAAGAGAAAGGTCATGGAGTCTTTCCCCCTCTAAAGTCAGATGGGCCTGTGGAAAGGCCTCTGAGTCAGTTAACTCAAATCAGGAGGGTATTCCAACATTTCAGTGCTCCACAGCTTGGATTTCAGAGCCAGAACTGCACCAAAGCCCCAAGGACACCCTGTGGTGATTCAAGGCCAGAGGAAGCTGAGATAAGGACAGATTCAGTAGTCATTTCCTATATGACACCCCCTGCTCCAGACCACAGAGGTAGGAGAGCATGCCCCAGAGGGGTATCTCATGGGATTTCTCCCTGTATATTCTATGTACCAGTGAAACTAGATGGCTGAGTATCCTTGAATGTTCCCTCTGTTTTCCTAGCTCTCCACCTCCTTGTGTTTGCTCATTCTGTTTCCGCCGCCTGGATTATACATAGAATCTTGTAGTTTTGAAATAATTTTGTCAGGGGCTGGTGGGTGGCACAGTGCATAGAGCACCGACCCTGGAGGCAGGAGGACCTGAATTCAAATTCAGGCTCAGACA
The DNA here is from genome assembly GCA_011680675.1 of Gymnobelideus leadbeateri. Lineage (NCBI taxonomy): Eukaryota > Metazoa > Chordata > Mammalia > Diprotodontia > Petauridae > Gymnobelideus > Gymnobelideus leadbeateri. Next base: position 2,082,356 of record WOXC01012465.1, on the reverse strand, counting down.
CTTAATACATACTAGCCTTGTGACCTTGGGCAAGTCACTTAACCCTGATTGCCCTGCCCTTCTTCCTTCAAAAAGCAAAAAAAAAAGTCATTTTGTCAGCTTTCAATAGAAAAATGTGCCTACAATGCATCATTTGAAATTAAGTGCCTTTTTGCAGAGACTTTTAGATACCTCATCTTTTCTGGGAAGAATAAAGACTTCACTAATATATTATTTGGCATATAGCAATGTAGGATGCTTAGTAACAAATAATTTGTGCTTCCTCTTCCACAAAATCTCCAAGGAAGTATGGCTTGACTTTTTTATTATCATTGTTATTACTGTTGTATCTTTTAAAGACATAATGGTGAGATCCAATGGAAACTATGCTCAGTTTATAGTTAGAGGATTTGTTTTCAAATCCTGGCTCTGCTATTTACTACTTGTATAACCTTGGAAAAGTCACTTAACCTCAATGGGCCTCACTTTCCCCTTCTGTAAAACGAGACGACTGGACTAAATAACCTTGTAAGTCCTTTCAAGTTTTAAATCTCATCCTGTGAGTGTCTGACCCAAGGTTGTCGGAGTTCATTATCAGTTGGTTATAAACTGTTATAACAGTTGGTGGATTAGTTTTGGCTTTATGGAGGAGGAGATGGTATTTGAATTGTGCTTTTAAGGATGGGCATGACTTCAACAGATGTAGAGAAGAAAAAATGTTAATCCGGAAATACGTTGGGACCCCCTTACTACATCTTGGTTGATACCAACTTTATCAACTTCTCCATCAAAGCCAAGTTGGACTTAGTGCAGTCGATGATGGATTGTCTGTATGCCAAGGAACATATCTCTCACAAAGGAACATATGCAGATGATTGCTTAGTCCAGAGGGTCACTCAGCACAAGTGTTACATTGTGGCTACAGTTGATCGAGATCTTAAGCGAAGAATCCGGAAGATCCCTGGAGTTCCCATCATGTACATTTCTAACCATAGGTATAACATCGAGAGAATGCCAGATGATTATGGAGCCCCTCGATTGTAACATCAAGAGACTGAACTTCCTGTGAACCACTCTACAAAAAACCGTTTTAGTCCTTCACTTGTCCTTTTGTGTAAAATGGGGTTGCAGAGATTTGTTTTTTATCCTATTCTGAAATTATTTTTTTTTTTGCTTTTTTGGAGGGCAGTTGGGGTTAGATAACTTGCCCAAGGTTACACGGCTGGGTTTTTTTTTTTTTGTTTGTGTGTGCATTAAGTGTCTGAGGTCGGATCCTTAGTTTTTTATCTTAATGAAAAAGTCATTTAATTTATACGTAAATCAGTTTCATTCAGACATTTCTATAGACTCAGGGGTGGGTTTTTTTGTTTGTTTGTTTTTTTGTTTTTTCTTACTTTTTGGAGGGGAGAAGGTAGGGCAATTGGGGTTAGGTGACTTGCCCAAGGTCACACAGCTAGTGTTTTTTGTTGTTGTTGTTGTTGTTGTTTTAAGTGACTGAGGCCAATTTGAGTCCTCCAGACTCCAGGGCCAGTGCTTTATTCACTGCACCAACCAGCAGCCCTGACTCAGTATTCTTATTGTCTCATTCTTCTTCACTGCTGGATAATGGGCTTTAAATAAATACTTCATAGGGGCAGCTAGGTGGTGCAGTGAGTAAGAGCGCAGGCCCTGGAGTCGGGAGGACCCAGCCTGGGTTCCAGCCTCAGATACTTAACACCCACACAAAAAGACTGGCTGTGTGACCTTGGGCAAGTTACTGCTTTAAAAAAATATATATATATATATTTCATGGGCTTTCTTCTTTTGCCTCTACCCCTATTGTAGAATAGTGCCTGCTACTATACAAGGCTTTACTATGTTGGGAATAAACGTATAAATGAAGAAAATATTGAAGCTTTCAAAAAAAAAATAAGCACATAAAAACCCCTAAAGGAAACTCAGCTATTGAATATTTAATAAAAAATACTGAGACAAAATTATTACAAAATACTGATTTTTAAAAGCTGAACAAAAAACATAAAATAATTTGAAAGTGCCTTCATTATTATTTGAACATGGTTCAGGATTTTTATACTAACCAGAGGCATGATCTGAGGGCAAACAAACAAACCAAAAAACCCAACCTATATATCTTGAGTGTGTATGTTCTTTGAGTCAAATATACTTCCACATAACTATTATAAGATCCTGATGGAATGATACTAGCAAAATATGCCTACAGGTACATTAGAAACAGCTACTAATTATGGCATATAGCTTTTAAAAATAATAATAGGATCATAGGCTGTAGAAAGGGACCTTATAAATTCTAATCCCCTCATTTTACAAATGAGCAAAAAGTGAGGTCTAGAGAAAAATGATTACATGACGAAATCATTATTTCTGTTTTTCTTTGGGGTCTTTTTTACTTACAACCCAAATGACATTTGAGTTTTAATGTGATAGCAAAACAATCAGACTGATTTCAAACTGTGGGTTCATACTGTTTCCTGAGTTTTAATAGTCTATCCATATCATCCCATGAAATTAAATTTTAAAGGGTTGGGGTGGGGACAGGGATAATATAAGAATTTTGGGGGAATGTCCAACAAGTAAACTTTGTATTATAAATAATATGTATTTCCACATTTAGCTACAAGTCATGAAAATACTCAAAGTTGCCTCAGTTAACTGTGCATTTTCAGTTCTTACTATCTTCAAGTTATTTTGATTAAATAAAATCTCTTTCACCCCACTGATCTTTAAGAGAATTAAAGCATGAATACTTCTTTGGAAAAGCATTTCACCAATTCCACACTACCTCCTCCATCCTAAGAGGGCTAATGTAGCTACCAAAAACAGTCCAAGTATACACATCTCCCCATTTAAAGTGAGATATAGTTCCAATAAGTTTCCTGCCGTATAACTCCAGATAAAGAAACCTCTAACGCTAATACATGGCTATATGATAAAAGTTACATCTCCTGAAGTTTCTGGCTATTGTGTGGGGAACTGTTTTGGCCTTCACATCATGTTTCGAAGTAACTATGGAAGCCATGCTCATATGAGTGAGGCAAAGGCCCCTGTCTTAAAGGCACTGGGTTTACTTTACCTCACTTCTACTATATCATTTGATAGATGGGGGCCAGGAAGGTTAAATTCTTTGGTCAATGCCTGGGACATAGTATGAGATGTATAAATATATATTGGTTGAATGTGCAAGGTCACACAAGGAATAAACAGCGAAGTTGGGATTGGAACTCTCTCTCCCTTTCCCTTTCTCTACTTTCTTTCCTTCCCCTCCGCAAATAGGATGATAGATACATGGGAGACACTGACATAGGACCACTTAGCATGGCATGCCCACATCAGAGAAAGTGCTATGCTCTACGAGCAAAGCAGAATTGAAACAACTCAAAGGAAACCCAGGATGCACAAATTTAGAGTATCCACCCCCAAATCACACGTACTATTTGTGCCCAACCTGTGACAGAGCATTCCAAGCTTGTATTGGTCTGATCAGACACAGTTGAACACACTGAAACTTGAGTCTAGCATAACAATGTCCCTTTGGTCCTCTTCAAGAACAAAGGACAGCAACCAACCAACCAGGTACATACATACACATACATGGTTTGTAGTTAGAACAGAAGATTTGTGGGGAAAGGATCTCTAGTCTCCTCTCATGTGTGTACTTTCAAGTTCAAAGGAAAATAACACTATTGTTAAGTGGTGCCACAGTCCCCTAAAAAAGGGCTCACTCATCCTTAAGTGAATAATCTATAGGGTGAACTAAAAATCTAAACCTGCCTGCCTGTTCAGTGACTTGGATCATAGACCTTTTAGAGGTGGGATATAAACCTAAGTCAACTGACGTCAGATCCAGGTCTCAGTCAGGGCTTCTCAAAGCTCGATGCTTGTTGCCACTCACTGTCAAGACACTCACATAGAAATGCTAACTCATTTATTTGAATATTCTTTTGAAAAATGCAGACCACAACCTATCCATGGCTGTTCATCTTGCACAAATTCTCATCCATGTCCTCCTCTAATATCAACAAAAAGATCCACCCGATATGCTAGATGCCTTCCTTGCTTACCTCTTGATTGTAATAGATGGCTGTCCATCCGTCATTCCTTGTCCTTATCCCATGACCAATCTACTTCTTTTTCTTTTTCTGATGATGTCTCTCTCCTACAATTCTCCTTCAAAGTTCCTCTTTGATTTTGCCTTGCCCTCTGTGTTCTATTTCTTTTATTCCCTCTATGTCTCATAGTCATATAATAAAATAGTGCAACTCTCAACAACATCTCTCCCACTAATACTGTATCTCAAAATCATCCAAAATTCTTTGGATATGATAGAAATAATCTCATTCAGAAACCCAGATAAAACGATGATAGTTGTAATTTGCACTTTTAAATACAGAATATATAAATAAGTACTTTTAAAGTCCACAAAATATTTGCATAAATATTTGCATTTGATCTGTACAACAACCTTAGGCTACTTTCATCCCCACTTTGTAGATGAGAAAACAGACTATGGGAGATAAGGGAATTAACTAAGGTCATATATTTAAGTAACTAAAGCAGGATTGGAACTCAGGTCTTCCAGGCTCCTGGAGAAGCTAGGTGACAGAGTGGATAGTGTGGGGCCTGGAGTTCAAATATGGCCTCAGACAATTATTAGTTGTGTGAGCAAGCCACTTACCCCTATTTGCCTCATTTTCCCGATCTATAAAATGAGCTGGAGGAAGAAGCAGAAAATCATTCCAGTATCTTTGCCCCCTCCCCCCAAAACCAAATAGGATCACAAGGATTCAAAAACAACTGAAATAACTGAACAACTTTCAGACTCCAGGTCCAGCCCTCTATCGACTGGATTCCCTAATTGCCCCAACAACTCCTCATGGTGGGAGGCAAAAAAAACAGGGAGATGTACATTTGCCAAAGGTATGTGTCACTCTTATGGAAGAGATCCAACTCAGAGTCAAAGTCAAAGTCAAAGGAGTCCCTGTGGATGGTGAGGTCTTCCAGATATCCCTGTTTATAGATGACATCGTCCTGATGGCACTGAGCCCTCAAGCTATCACAGAACCAGATCTGAAACCACTCAAAAAAGTTTGACTTGACTTTCCATAATAGAAGACCCAATGGTTGAATAACATCTATTGTCCATAGTTTGACATGCATTTGGGTGGACAAGCATAGTTTGTCCATGGGTATCTGTAACTGGGACAAACAGTACAAAAGGACAATGAGATAGGCTCAGAATTAAACAGGAGGAGAGTGAGCATTCAGGAAATTGTAATGTTGACTTTAATGACTACAAGTTTCTCTCAGAAATAAAGTCGTATCCTTTTAATGACATTTAATCATATATATAAATCAGTGCATAAATATATCTCCTTCCTGGAATACTGCTTGAGCTGTTTTTATAAGTTCTTTTTCCTTTGTGGGTTTCCCTTGAGGTTCACTTTAACATCATCCACCTGAATTTAAATGTCAGTGGGAAGGAGAGGAATTTAAACTCCACCATGTGATTGGCCCTATCCTTATAAAAAGCCCCTGGCTTCTATACCTCCATCCTGCCTCTACTGGTTATATGGTGGCTCTGAAATGAGGGGGAAAAAATTACTTCATTATCCACATAGGTAAAGTTTCAAATAATGTGGCACAGGTATGGAAATTTGGGAACTGCTATAACAAATAGAAAAATTTCATTAGAAGCAAGTGCAAATTGATCTTTTTTTTTTTTTTGAGAAAAAGCTTCAAGTTTGGCTCATCCTTTTGAGTCTGACAAATAGAATTAAATACAGCAAGAACTTTGATAAAGTATTTTTAAAAATCTCAATATTTATACAGTGTGCAAAGGACAAATGACCAGTATTTCTTTTGAGCACACCTGTACATGTAGAAAGCAAAGAATAACCTCATTGTTTCATTTTTTGTTTGCTTGTACACTATCTTCAGCACAAAGACTGGCACACAGTAGTCATTTAATAAGAACTCCTTGAATTGAGCTGAATCATCAGCAGTACAATTTTCAATAACAAAGAACAAATGACAGAACAAAATTACTATCCAAATAAATTGATCTCCCATGAGTTCAATGATCATTTCTATGCATATGCTTCCTGTATTTTTTCATCTATTTATCCACTCCTAACTTCTCTCTTGACCCCCAGGCTTGAATCACCAACTGTCATCTCAAATTCTCCACTTCCAAAACAAAATTCATTATCTTTCATCCCAAACTCTTCTCTCTTCGCAGCTTGCTTACTACTGTTGAAAGTACCACCATCTCCAGGCTTGCAACCTCAGGGTCATCCTCAATTTCTCACTTCTGCCTACTCAGCCCACATATACAATCTGTTGCTGGATTTGTTGTTTCTATCTTCATAATATCATACTTTTCTCCACTCATGCAGCTGCCACCTTGACAAACTTTTATCATTCCACACCTCTATTACTAAAATATACTTTTGGACGGTTTTCCTGCTCCCGTCCATCCTCTACTCAAGTACCCATCCCCACCACCATGTTCAATAAATGTCACTGTTTCACTTCCAGGACCAAATATAAACTCCTTTAACTTTTAATACCTTTTATTGCTTGATCCTTTCCCACCTTTCTGGTCTTCTTATTCCTTTATTTCCTTTCATGTACTCTATCATCCAGTGACATAGGCCTTCTTGCTGCTCATCACACATGATACTCACTGGATGTCCTCCCACACCTAAATTGCATGGAGGACAGCTCCTCAACCCAACCTCTTAACTTACTTCAGGATTCTATTAAAATCCTACCTTCTTCAAGACATCGTTTCCCCAGTATATTGTGAGTTCCTCCAGGGTGAGAACTGACTTTTATCTTTTCTATTATCTTCAACAGTGTCTATTACCCTTCCAGGAATCCAGAGCTCCTTTCATTAAATAGGTCAACTTTCTTAGGGAAGCCCAAACCCTTAGGCAATTAACTAAAAAAGAAAGGACCAAATATAAAAGAGACCGAAATTAAAGGAAAACATAATTTTGTTCCTAAATTGTTAGAGAACTATCAATAGTTCTTCATACCACTACCAGAATGTCTTTTATACCTACATCTAGTTTATTTACACAATTTCTCTCTTCATAAACCTTAGTTGACTTCCTGTTTTCTTCCTATTTCCAAACTGTTTTCTTTGCCCAGAAATCAAATCCCCACTCCCTACAGCAAGCTACCAACCTAACTCTCCAGTCTTTAATATTCCTCTAGTTAGAAAAACAAAACTGCCAAGTGTATTTGAAACTTAGGGGGAAAAGTGAATTTTCTTTCATGGAAGATTAATTTCACTTTAATAACCCACAGCCAAAATAAAACTATAATGAACAATTAATGTAATAAATAGATGACTTCACAATTATCTCCTCCAGGGACTCTAACAATAAATTGTATTATAATGTAAATTCCCTTCTACCTAGAAGGGATTAACTTTGAAAAAAATAACTCCCTTAGAAAGAAAAGTAAATTAAGTATGGTGTGTGCTAGAAACAATAAAGTTCTTCCAAATAATCTTAAAACTCTAATTGAGACTGGTATCCTTTGACACCTTTGGGTAGGTCTACACTTCAAAATAGCTCAGTAATATGAATTTTAGGTAATACTTTTTTTCTTCCGGCACTAGATGAGGTCCCTAAGGGTCCATGGAAGGTATCACCAATAATTAAACTGTATTTATAAGCACACAAAATCATAAATTAAAAAGTACCTAACCACCATCAACATCTCCTCTATAGTTTAGAACTTCAATGCCTTAAAGGGGAGCCTCTCCCACTTCTTTTGAAAGCATTATATTTATACCTTTGTTATGAAACTTCCTAGTTCAACCTGTATTTGGGTTACCCATTGGCAAGTAGTGAATCTCTCTACTCATCTATCCAATGAGGATGAGGATGATGGACATAACAAGTTAGCCAACGAGCATTTATTAAGCACTCCCTACATTCCAGGTACCATGCAAAACAATGGAAATATAAAGAAAGGCAAAAGACAGTCCTTACCCTCGTGGAACTCACAATATAATGCTGATGATGATATAATGACAATAATATTTGTATAATCTACCTCACAGAGTTATGATTAGGTTCAAATGAGACTATACATCAAGTTCATTGCAAACATTATAGTGTTACATAAATGTCAATTGCCTATACTAATGAAATTGCAGATCTAGTTCCCACTCTAAAGCTCTAACCCCAAGAAAATGTTGGCTATTATAATGGTTGTGTAGCAGTGGTGGTCACTATTATTACTCACAATATCTCATCTTGAGAGAAGGTAGGTGACCTTTACCTCTAAGCTTTGGCAGGTCATAGCAAACCTGAGGAAAGCTACAAATCAAGTTCAGAATCAAGGTTCAGAGATCATAACAGAGCCTCCTAGAGTGATGTCATTTCAGAGAAATAGAAAAGTTCTAGGTACACACAACCAACCACAGTTACCTAGTTGAATTTAGAAAATAAATGTCAGATTCTTGTAAGGATCAAATGAGATAATATTTGTAAAGCATTTAGTACAGTTCTTAGCAGATAGGCATTTAATATGCTATTAAATGCAATATTGTTTTCAAAACAACTTTAGGTGACTAAGTAATTTCGACTATTACAAATACCTAAATTAACTACAAAGAACCTATAAAGAAAGACATTTTCTGTATCCAGAGACAGAGCTGATATACAGAAGTGTATATATATACACACACACATATACATATATATATACACACAAATACAAAGTATATATATATATATACACACACATATATACATATATACACACATATACATAAACTTATATGGACATAGATGTGCATATATGTATAGTATAATGGTAGCCATCTCTAGGGCAGAGGGAGGGAGAGGAAAGAAAAAAGAAAAAAGTTACATAATAAACTTTATTATGCATTTAAAAGGAATAGCAAGTTGTACATAAAAGATTTGCAGTTTCGTGTACAATCATATTTTTTCCACCCTATTCTACTATGTTATGTAAAGACTTGTTTTATTTCTTAAGTCCAGAATAAAATTTTAAAAACATGCTTATTCCTTCCCTTTCCCCCAAAGGATTGTGAACTTCATTGTGGATACAGTCTACATGTCAACAGATTCTTGAAAATGTCTGTTTCTAAGGGAGGTATGATTATTTAAATAAATGGGAATGTATATCAATCAAAAATTAATGAGTACTTATTAAATGCCAGACCAGTAGTTAGGCACTGGGGATACCCATCCAAAAAAACAAAACAATCCCTATTCACAAGGAGCTTACATTCTAACACATATGAAAACATTTAGAAAACTATGAAGTTTTTATAAACATAAAACATTATTAGGGACAGTAATGAGTCAGAAGACTCCACTAATGGTATACCAAAAACAGCTTTGGGGTAGTTACCTCTATTATGATATACTGAAAGTGATCCAATGAGATATCTGTAAAGTACACAGCACAGAGCCTAGCAGTCATTGAACATTTATTAAGCACCTACTGTCTGCCAGGCACTATGCTAAACGATAGTAATATAAAGAAAAGTAAAAGCCCCTCAAGGAGCTCATAAGCTAATTGGGGAAGATAATATATAAGTGGAGGGTAGAAGGAAGTATACCTAGTACACAGTCACGATAAAGACCAAGAGTGCAGCCTGGTAGGAAAAGATGAGATAGCTGCCCTGGTCACTCATAAGAGGATCTGGGAGCTTTCCACTGTCCACCCTCTCCAACCAAAGAGAGCAGGGCTACTGAGGAAGTATGAGATTTGGGTTGACATAATCTTGGAAGTTGATGAGATTCTAGAAGGGATGATGAAGAAGTCCAGGAGTGCAGAGGTATAACAGATGGCACATAGTAGGTACTTAATAAAAGCCTGTTCTCCTCCCTTGATCCTTCACTACTATAGAATAGCTAGGTCTAGTATAGTGGATAGAGCACCAGGCCTGGAGTCAGGAAGATCTGAGTTCAGATCTGACCTCAGCCACTTACTAGATGTGTGACCATGAGCAAATCACTTAACTCCAATTTGCCTCAGTTCCTCATCTATAAATGGGGATACACTGGAAGAAGGAAATGGCGAACAACTCCAGTATCTTTGCCAAGAAAACACACACAAACACAAAGTCCATGGGGTCATGTGGAGTTAGACATGACTGAATAACACAGCAAGGAATTTCTGGCCTCAGCACAGACATTGGTTGTGGGCAGTGGGAGAAACTTTAGTTGGTTCCTCCAATTCCAAGAGAGAGGTGCTGTTTACAATCCTGGCTTTGGAGTTCCTTTTTGAATAGCCCTACAAGTTTCCACAGAGATAGAAGGGAACAAGGAAGGAAGTGAGGAGCTGTTGTAGTCAAGGCTCTCCTGAATCATCCGCCCTGAATCAAGTTTCAGACAACACTACAGAGCCTCTGGTGATGAGGTAGAAAGACTCTATCACTAAGTGATAGAATTCCAGGAACCAAAGTCTAGCTACAGAAAAAACAAAACCCCTTTAAATTTGGTGGCGTTTCTGATGAGCCAACACCTTTCACTTCACACAAAGAGATAAAGTCCCTTTGTATAAAGCTTTCCTGGACAGCTGAGATATAATTGGTGGAAATCTAAAGCAAAAACAGATCACCCACCTGAACTCACTTTGTTTGGTTGGATGACATCATCAAAACAGTTCAAAAGCCACACAGTTGATGGGGCACTCACTAGACAAGCCAGGCTATAGTCTGAGGGCTCTGATCTTGTTATTAGGATATGCCAACAAAAGCAAGAAGTGAAATAAAAGCTCAAGGTTTAACCATGAGTAACTGTCACTGAGCCTCCATTTGGAAGGAAAATTTTGCCACACTTTTCGGTCTGGACATATACCTGTTCAACAAATATTGACATTTTACTTCCCTCCCACAAAACACTGAATGAGTCTAACCCCTGGCCTCGGTGCCATTTAGCAGCACACTAGGCTCCTTGTTCCCTCAGCGGTACAGAATCCTACATTCTGAACACTCATTAAACATACTTCAGATTGAATTTCATAGCCCACAACTTTGGGAGAGGAATAGAATGGCCCCATTCAGACTCCTCACTGTAATTTAGCTTTGTAACAACCACGATGTCATTGGGGACAGAGCCCGCCTTCTTCCTAACAAGACTTTGCAAAGACAGGCTGTTGGGGCAGCATTTCTGTAGCTCTCTTGTAAACCAGTTAACAAATGAGCAGAAAATGTTTATAGGAGAAATTTCAGCATTCATAATGCCGAGTGTGATACTACTTTGATATTTCTTTGCCTATTTGATTTGCTGCCTTATGATTACCCCCTATGAAAAATGCAAAAAAAAAGTAGCTGAATAAAAATCCCCCCATAACAGTGTTTATTATTTTAAGTATGGCAAGGAAAGAATAAAATATTGCACAAATAATGAATAAGACAAGTATAAATCAGAATGTATTGCACTAAAGTCAGTAACAGAAAAGAGTTTGCTGCTTTTCCTTATGTGTATTTGACTTGGCAATTTTCTCTTTGGACTAAAAATTCCAATCAATCCATATTATCCCAATGCACCTCAGTGCACCTGAATCATCCGAATGAAAACTCATTTGATTTGCCATATGTTCAGGTTCCAAAGCAATTTGTTCAAAAGGGGAAGTGGGTGGAGAAAAGTTTCCAGTTCTCTGTTTTACATTTGTAAATGTGAACAGAGGGTAAAAAAAGTGCAATACAGATCCTTAAGCTATCTACATAATATTTCCTGTTCTCCCCTATTTTTAAAATTCATCCAGGTTTTCTCTTGATATTGTTCTGAATGCTTACAATCCTTCTACACTCTGCCCCCCCCCCCCCGCCCCATCCAAAGAACAGTAATTGTAAGTAGTTTCAAAGTAGTATAAGGTATCAATGAACATTTTGAAGGTCTGAAGAGAGAATGAGAACAGTTAGGAAGGGGAACAGAAAGTACAAAGAACACTGATTAAGGAGAATTGGGACCACTGACTCTTTATTGAAGGAATCTGTGTTGGCCTTTATTTACACAAAGAAATGATGCCTAAGAATCAACCTAAACACCAACTTTATTCATCTAGATTAATGAAATCTAATGATAAAGCAAACCTAAGAAGTCCACAAATTATATAACATAATTAAGTACCCCATTACTTCTGGATTCTCATTAATATATAATTCCCACATACTTCCTTGAGTATTGTTGACTTACCCAAATGGAAGGTTCAGGTTCTTTGTAAGAAGGAGACTTCTTGTAGGTTTAAAAAGTCATCCTGAATCTTTTTTCTTAAGACATGCAAGGAGAAAGAATTCAGGGAGAGTATTCAATGAATACCAGTCCTCTGTCAGGAAATGCTCCAAGATGAAAAACTTGGGCATACTTGAAGGAAAAATGTTAACAAAAGTATCTGTTACTGTTAGAGATGGATTTAGGGTAGTATAGGCATTTTTGAGAACCATCTTTCCCATAATTTTTAAGTCATAAAAAACAATTCCAGGTTTGAAAATTTTGAAAGGTCATGTTTCATTTTTAGTGTGGAAATTCTTCTATCATGAAATGACTCCAACATTAAAGTGCCTTCCAGATCAAAGATCTTGTTATCATAAAAACTTTGGCTAGAAGTTTTAACTTTAGGGCCTCATTTTTCTCCTACCTCTTACTCATCATTGGGGTATAAGTTCTGATAAATGCATAGTTGGCCAAAAAAAAGTAAGTATCAATCTATCAAAAAACATTTCTTAAATACCTCTATGCCAGATATGGTGCTGATACAAACAGAGGCAAAAGACAGTCCCTATTCTCAAGGAATTTACAATCTAAAGGGAGAGGTGGGTAAAAAAATAAGGATTTCCTAGATAATTAGGTATATCAATTGTATAGAATAGTATTTGCAAGGAATAGGCATTGAAATGTTTAAGAAGGCATCCAAAAGACATTTTATAAGCAAATACACAACTAGAAGCAAAAATTTGATGAGCAATTAATTTGTATATATTCCAAATTTTTCTTACTATACAGAACATATGTGTGTAGGAACTAATAAAAAGATGGCCTTTAGCAAAAGGAGCATCATTCAGGTTGTTCATGAAACACAAAAGCTATAAGTTCTCTCAAATTTAATTGAAAGAAATAACTATCAAAAGCCACAGTCCATTTAAGAGACTCTTCTAGTACAGCATTTATTATAGCCTGTCTACTTATCAAAAACATCTTCCTGAAATTCTTTTAGGGTGTTGTCTTTTGAAGATGGCATTCCAGGTTACATGTTGAGGTCTGAAGGCTCCTGCCAACTGAGGTTTAGGTGAGGTGAGGACAGGGGAGACAGTCACTTATAAATGACACTGTGACAGAGCCTAGAAGCCCAAATTCCAAGTTGTCAAATGAACAATTATAGGCTCTTTCCTTTATAAAGCAAAGTTTACGAAAGTAACCCCTGATGACAAATAAAAGTTAAATACTTTCTATGCTATAATGGTTGGGATAAAAATTGGAATGAATGAGATCCATAGAATGCTCACACACAAGACCATCAATCTATATAAACTGAGAGCATTTCAAAAAGCCAATCAAGAAAAGCATTCTGAAAGGAAGTTGGCGGGGTGGGGGGGAGGCGGGGGATCGGACCTGTAAAATTAAGGAAATAATTAACAACAATAATAGTAATAACTAAGATTTATATAGGCCTTTAAGGTTTGCAAAAGTAATAGATATACATTATCTCATTTGATTCCCAGAACTATCCTTTGAAGTAAATATTATTAGACCTATTTTACAGGAAACTGATCCTGACGGTTTAAGTGACTTGCCCAGGTGTTTGAGGGAGGTCTGAACTTAGATATTCCCGACTCAAAGTCCTCAGATACTTACTAGCTATATGACCCTGGAAAATTCACTGCCTCAGTTTCCTCACCCATAAAATGGAATTAATAATAGCACTCATATTCCCAGGTTTTTTGTGAGGATCGAATGAGATAATAATTGCAAATCATTTAATACTTTGTCTTAGTATGTGCTGAGCACATAATAAAGGACATGTAAATATTACCTATTGTTATTATCATTACAAATTAGGAAACTGAGGCCCAGACAGGTCATGACTTATGGGTCATCACGTACCCTAAGTAGTAAGTGGAAGTTCTAGAATGTGAACCCAGGTCACCTGACTCCAAATCCAGGCCTCCTTGTCCCCAATATCACAGGTCTATGTTGCTTTCTATGTACTGCAATTGTCTGAACGAACTAAAGCAATCATGGCTTACATTGGAGGTGTCAAACATTCAGCTTCTACTGCATACCCCCACAATGCCCCCAAGTGTGGCTGGAATCAGATTAAAATGTAATTGAAAAATATTTAACAAATAAATAAAAATATGATAAAACATAGATAATACTAATATGAGGTCTTCTAAGTCAACATGTGGTCCACAATGAACCTTATGCATGATTTGTTGGCCCTCTTTTTCTTTTTTAGTTTAATACTACTGCCCTGTACAACTGATGATGAGAAGAGTCTGGCTTTCTCATTAAATTCTTGCATAGTCTTAAACAAATTTAGCAAAGAAACTTTCAACTTTGTTCAAAGACAGTGAATAAGAGGGGTTGCCTTGGACACATATCATTGGAAAGATGTCTAGGACTCTGACAACATTTATATTTGACTTTCTGTTAACAAAATGTTTTGTTCTAAGTTTCTCTCCTGCACAAACATTCTACTTTATGACTGTGCTCATGGGTAAATGAAGGTATGGTTATTTCTTAAATATTATGTTTTGTTGGAAACAAAAAGTGAATGGGAATGTTTCAACCTCTTCTTTCCTAACAGAGTTAATACCAGCACATATATAAGACTGGATAAAGGGACTAACAAACATTTCACATCATTTACTTGTCAACAAAACTCTTTGAGCTCTGATGATCTTATTCCTTTGGAATTAGTAAGTCAACAAAAATTTATTAAATGCTGGGGGAGTGGGGGCAGAGCTAAGATGGCAGAGTAAAAGCAGGAAATTGTGTGAGCTCCCACACCAACTACCTTCAATACTTGTAAAATATGACTCTAAACAAATTTTAGAGCTACAGAACCCTCAAAGTGACAGAGAAAAACAAATCTCCTACTGAAGACAGCCAGGCAGGCCAACAGGAAGGGTCTATCGCACCAAGCTGGGAGCCAAGCACAGTCTAATGTGAGCCACATGGGCCCAGACTGGCCAGAACAGACTTCAGAAGAGTGAATCTCCAGCAGCTGTAGTGTTTTCTGGACTTCTCAACCATAAATGCCAAAGAGAAAGTTAAAGGTCAGCAAGTAACTCTGTTGGAACAGGGTGACAGAAGAGCAAAGTCCAGCCCCTGTCCCTGGGGTGAGAGGTGGTGGAGGCACAGCAGTTGGCTGCCTCAGGAGCTCCTGGCCTGCAGATGCTAGGGGGACCAAGCGCCCATTCAGAGGGTAATCGCTCTTGCTTTGACCTGCTTGGATCTGGGTTACAGTCTTGGGTGGTGGTCCTGGCATGAGGAATGCCAGTGTCCAGAGCTTGTGGTAGAGACAGTGTAGTAGAGACAGTGTGGTAGAGACAGTGTGGTAGAGACAGCTGTAGAGACAGTGCCCTCCTCATAGCTCTGGCAACTGTGAAAACCCCAGCAATTTGGGACACAGCTCTCTCCACTCTGGAAGCAGAGTTCTACCATGGCAAAGAGCTCATAAGTCAAGTAACTCATTGGCAAGATAAGCAAGCAGAGGAAGTACAATCAGACCATAGAATCCTTTTTGGGGGATAAAAAGGATCAAAACATAAAACAAGAGGACAAAACAATCAAAACCCCTGCATCAAAAGCTTCCAAGAAAAATATGAACTGGTTATAGGCCATAGAGGAGCTCAAGAAGGATTTTGAAAGTCAAGTAAGAAAAGTAGAGCAAAAATTGGGAAGAGAAATGAGAATGATGCAAGAAAATCATGAAAAGCAAGTCAACAGACTTTTAAAAGAGACCCAAAAAAATACTGAAGAAAATAACACCTTAAAAAATAGACTAATTCAAATGGCAAAAGAGATCCAAAAAGCCAATGAGGAGAAGAATGTCTTAAAAAGCCAAATTTGCCAGACAGAAAAGGAATTTTGAAAACTCACTGAAAAGAATAATTCCTTCAAAATTAGACTGGAGCAAATGGAAGCTAATAACTTTATGAGAAATCAAGATATTATAAAACAGATCCAAAGGAATGAAAAAAATAGAAGGCAATGTGAAATATCTCATTGGAAAAACCACTGACCTGGAAAATAAATCTAGGAGAGAGAATTTAAAAGTTACTAGACTACCTGAAAGCCATGATCAAAAAAAGAGCCTAGAAATCATCCTTCAAGAAATTCAAAGGGGCAACTAGGTGGCAAAGTGAATAGTGCACTGGCCCTGAAGTCAGGAGGACTTGAGTTCAAATCCAGCCTCAGACACTTACTAGCCATGTGACCTTGGGCAAGTCACTTAACCCCAATTACCCTGCCCTCCCCCCTCCAAAAAAAAAATAAATTCTCAAGGAAAATTGCCCTGATAATCTAGAACCAGAGGGCAAAATAGAAATTGAAAGAGTTCACCCATCACCTCTTGAAAAAGATGCCAAAAAGAAAACTGCTAGGAATACCAAATTCCAGAGTTCCCAGGTCAAGGAGAAAATATTACAAGCTGTCAGGAAGAAACAATTTGAGTATTGTATAAACACAATCAGGATAACACAAGACCTAGCAGCAGCTACATTAAAGGATCAAAGGGCTTGGAATATGATATTCCAGATGTCTAAGGAGCTAGGATTAAAACCATGAATCACCTACCCAGCAAGGTATAATGTATAATGCTTCAGGGGAAAATATGGTAATTCAATGAAATGGAGGGTGGAGGGTAGAGGAAAGGCAGGGAGAAAGTCTATAACTCAAAATCTTGTGGAAATGAATGTTGAAAACTAAAAATAAATAAATAAAAGATTGATTTTAAAAACAAATTTTAAAAATAATTTATTAAATGTCTATTGTGTGTCAAACGCTGTGCTAAGCAGTATGGATATAAAGCAATGGGGGAAATCCCTACACTCAAGGAGCTCACAATCTGATGGGGAAGATAGCATGTAAGCAAATGCAAATCTTTTATGCACATATATTTATACATACATATACATGTATATGTATGTAAGTGTGTATATACACATATATATGTATGTATATATATACATGTATAAAAAATAGAGACAATTATGAGAAGGAAGGCATTAAGACAGAAGACCAGGAAGGGCTTCTTACAGAAGTGGGGGAGGAGTTTTAACTGAGACCTGAAGGAAGCCAAAGAAGTCAAGAAGTGGAGATGAGAAAGAAGTGCATTCCAGACATGGAAGAAAATCAATGAAAATACTTGGGGTTGGGAGGGAGATGGAATATCTTGTGTAAGTAACACCAAGGAGACGGGTTTCACAGAGTATATGTGGGGAAGTAAGGTGTAAGAAGACTGTAAAGGTAGGAGAGGACCAGATTATAAAGGTCTTTGAATGCCAAAAAGAGAATTTTATATTTGATCCTGGAGGTGATAAGGAGCCCCTGAAGTTTACTGAGTTGAATGGTATGACATAATCAGACCTGCAGTGTAAGAAGATTTGACCACTGAGTGGAGGATAGACTGGATTGGAGAGAAGCTTAATGATTGTGGGGGTGAAAAAATACCTGTATTTCTACCTAGGGCCAAAGATTAAACATTGCCTATGGCTAAAGGCTCATTCATGTTCATTTTCCCTTTTTGTTGCATCAAATTAAAAAAAAATCCTCGAAATTTGACTATGTTCTTTAGTGGGTTCTGAAAAAACTGACCTTTCCTGAAATTATCTTAGAGATTAATTTTTTGTAAAAGAAAGACTTCTGTGATGGCAGCAAATGCCTAATTCTAACTTTGTACATGAAAACATTGTAAGTGGCTTCATAAGTGGAGTGGATTTATCAAAGCAGTTTATCTTTTATTGATATAATACAGAGATTTGATTTGGTTCAATTATGCTTATCAAGTCATTTTTTAAATTACATGATACCTATAGACCATTACTGCAACTCTTGGCTCACAATGAATAGGCTCAATCTTAGGACTTCTCTGTAAAATCTCTGACTCATAACACCTACCTAAAGTTTCTCATGGGAACAAAAGAACTTGATTTATATCTTTGGGGAAAAAATAGTAAAATTAAAAGAGTTTTCAGCTTGCCTGAAATCATTCAGGCTAACAGGACAATGAATATAGTAAACGTTTTATTTAATTTGATCAAAAGTACAAAGGACTCACATCAAATTTAATAAGTCAGAATAATTCAACTCAAATAGTCAACACAACTTTTGCAGTGGTGCCACTTTCCCCAGGAACCTACACGGTCCAGGTAAATCACAATAGCACTATAACAGATCCAAGTTGTTTCTCCTACAAGCCCCTGAGGAGCTATTTGGATAAGTAGGGATTTTCCAGGGAACCTAATCTACTCTGAGTCAATAAATCTAGTTCAGATGAGTACTGAGTTTGTGGTTCTAAAGGAGTGGTGTCCTTCTATTATTCCAGTGGTGAGTGGGATATGTATGTGTGGTCCATCTCTACTCCTTGACCAGGCTGCTGATTTCAAGTGCTCTTCTCCTTTGAAAGGTAAAGTACAATTCATGAAATTCCTGAGCAGAAAGGTATTAATAAATGTGTCAGTCCTTATTATTATAATCTCATGAATGTGCATTTCATCAATGCTAGGGAAAAAAGCCATATCATACAAAGAAAACCCAGAGAAGAGCAGCACATTTTGTCAAGGGAATTTCATTCCTTTTCTCATTAGGTAGTAGAAGGAAGAATCCCCTATATGTGTGTTGAGGGATGACTTACTACATACAATTCTGGAACTCAGTGTAGGATTTCCCTTGACTATCACAGAGACCAATCAGAAAAATAATTTTCATTTCAAATCATTCTTGCTCAAAAACCTTACCTTTTACCTCCACAAAACAATTAATGACAGGGCAACTGCTTCTAACATTCCAAGGATGGTAAAATAAAGGATGGGATTCTAACTTACACCTAATGCAAGAGTGAAGTTAATCAGTGTGCAACAAAGCTTACCATGTGAAAATATCATTTCAACAAATATGTATTAAGCACCCATGTACTACTAGTATCGTCATAATAGCTGAGGGCATAAAGATAAACACACACAGTCTCTACCCCTGAAGGAGGGCTTTTAACATATCAGGTAAGGCAAGAATGTAGATGTGTTAAATATGAATCAAAATAGAGGCAACTATTTCCCAAAGAACTCTGGGAAAATGTGAGAAAGCAAGTGATCACTTTCTCTTATGAGGGATTGGGAAAGGATTTATAGGGATAGTGGGGCTTGTACTGGCTTTTATTTGCTTTCTTAAAAAAAAAATATGGATCTAGGGCAGCTAGGTGATGCAGTGAATAGAGCACTGGCCCTGGAATCAGGAGGACCTGAGTCCAAATCCGACCTCAGACACTTGACATACTAGCCGGGTGACTTTGAGCAAGTCACTTAACCCCAATTGCCCTCCAAAAAGAAAAAAAAAATGGATTTACAATTTGCTACAGAAGTATGGTTGGGATACACCTAATTAATGAACCATAATCTGGTTTGTTTCATTGCTCAAGTCAAATCCCAAATTCTAAGACAAGAGGATAAAAGAGGTCATTCTAGCAAATTACCATTCTTATATAGAATTCTGTCTTTAGATAAAATAGTTGTCCTGCTATTTAGGAGGGTGGGTGAAAGGGTGGATGAGATTGAAAAAAAATTATTTTACACAATGTAAAATACAGCTTATGTTTCACATAAGGTTTTTAAACATCAACTAAATTCAGCATAGTTGTACTTGGCCAATCTACAAAGCAGGTTGTATTTCCCTCTAAGTGCCAGCATTATAAAGGGCTTATACTATATTCTACAGATTTTTTTCTGAAAAGCATATCAAAAGAAACCATAAAAATGCTATGAGTTGAATAAGACAGTCCTTACTAGAAAAGAAAAAGATAAATCATTTCATGTTTTAGGATTTCATGGCAAAGAAGACTACATAATTAAAAATTTTGGCAACATCTATTGGCTATTTAGTATCATCAAAAACTGATTTACCTCCCTTAAGTACACAACTTTGCTATGTACAAAAATAGTGTTCCACCGATAATAAACAGTCTTAATTGAACATAAGAACTTTCAGTGTTTAAAGCAAATAATTAAAAAACAACAACAAAGGAAAGAAAAATCAAAGAATTCATAGAATATTATAGTTGGAAGGGACCTAGGAGGTGTAATGGTAATAGGAATTTGAATATCTTCTCTGTCTCTTAATAGGACTAAGGGAATTCAAAGATCTTCCATGCCCCCAATAGGCTGAATGCAATCACATGGAGTCTGTAGTGAGAGGAGTTTCCTGAAGGGTGGAGCAGAACCCATAGGAAGCTGGGAGTCAGAGCAGTTAGAACAGTGGGAGGAAAAGACACAGGCAAGAAGACAGCTAGGTTTGTGAGCATTTGTTTATGGGAAGGCTAAAGGATGGTGTGACTCCCTGTTGTGTTATGGTATATTAACTTTTTTGCTGCTATGATGGATTTGGTTTTCTGGTGTCAATAAATGTTTTGCTTCTGTCTTCTATGTGGGGAGTCTATTATATTTTGCTATTCAAAACATTGGCAGCATATTCATAATTACTATTGGTGCTGTGTATATTGCATTGGTGCTATAGGAGGTTACAAATCCTACTCATATCTGGGTCAAGGATCATGTCAACAACATTCTCATTATGTGATCATGCAAATATCCCTTGAAGACCTCCGTTAATTTGTTATTTCCTGAAACTACTCATTCCATTTTGGGTAACATGACTATTAGGAAGTTTTTCCTTATATTGGGCTGAAATTTGCTTTTCTGTTACTTTCAGTCAATCAGTAAACATTTATTAAGTACCTCTATGCCAGGCATTGGGTTAAAACACATTCTTTTACCCATTGATTCCTAGATATGGCCTCTGGTGCCAAGCAGAATAGGTCATATATCTTCTTCCATATAACACTACATTGTACATGGCAATTATTTTTTCCCAAGTCTAGCCTAGTCCATGCTAAACTTCTCTAGTCATTTGCCTGAGTTCTGAATCACCTCACCATGCAATGATTATATTTTGACAACAAAAAAGTTCCTCTTACCTATAGGATATTCATCAAACACCCTTAGCTCACATTGTCCCAGGGAAACAATCCTGAATGATTCCAAAAGCTTTATTTTTTTTCTCCTCTGCTAATAAGGTCCGTCATGTAAACAATAGGAGTTAGGATTTTGAAATTTTTTTAGTGGCATCACAACCATTCAAGCAAAAAAGTTAGGGCTACATATCCACTGTGAATCACAGTTTCCATTATGTTTTATGTGCAATTCCACTCAAGCCTGAGGCAGTTTTCCTGAGGAAGAGCCCTATATCTATCCTAGAAGGCAGATACTTCAGACAGGAATTTGAGGGCCTCTGATAGAGAAATAAGCACAGACTTTTGAATGGCAGTTGGGAGATTTCCTTAAAGCTGTAGATATGAGGAGAAGCAGAACCCTGTATATACCCTGATTCCTAACAACCACAACATAAAGACTGCTAAGAATGGACATGATAATTAACTAATTTACTCTGGTGTATTATTCTATTGTTTGGCCTAATCTGTATAATTTCTCCAATTTCTGTTTAACACTTCTTTGATAGAAGCTGATTCCTTATTCTCTTTTGTGTAAAGTATTTCCAGTGGGAATGAACTAAGCTGGTGAGAGTAAATTAAGGTTTCCATTGATTGTGATCAAGAAAAGTAGATTTGATTCTGTACCTTAATTGCACTACGGTTCTCAAAAAAATTTTTTTTGGTCTCAGGACTCCTTTGCCATTTTAAAAATTATTGAGGACTCCCACAAAGAGCTTGTGTTTGTGAGTTACATCTATTAATAGTTAGAGTATTAGAAATTAAAACATCTTTACATTATTATGAAAATAGGTTTGCCCTCACAAACCTTCCTTTAGGTTCTTAAGGACCTCAGGGGTCTCTAGATCCTACTCTGAGAACTGCTGCTCTATACTACAGATATTTGATATGTGGTAGACATAATTTGAGTACAACATTCTTCTTTGAGATAGGAAAGGATAGGATGGAGAGACCCACTAGCCACAGAAGTCCTGGATCCTTTCTGTATATTAGCAACCTCTTTTAACTTTACACAAAGGAAGAAATAGGATGGTCCAGATCCCAGATCAGATATGTTGTTCAGTTATGTCCAACTCTTTGTGACCTCATGAATGACAGCATGCCAGGCCCCTCAGTCTGCCACCATCTCTAAAAGTCTGCCCAAATTCATGTGTGTTCTTTCCATGACATTAACTATCTACCTCCTTTTCCTTTTGCCTTCACTCCATCCCAACATCTGGATCTTTTCCAATGAGTCCTATCTTCTCATGATGTGGCCAAAGTATTTCAGCTTCAGCTTCACTATCTGACATTCCAGTGAAAAGCCTGAATTATTGGTTGATTTGGCCTCCTTGCTGTCCAAGGGACTCTCAAAAATCTTCTCCAATACTACAATTCAAAAGCATTGATTCTGTGGTATTTAGTTTTCCTTATAGTTCAACTCTCACAGGCATACATTGCTACTGGAAAAAACTATAACTGACTACATATACCTTTGTGGGCAAATTGATGCCTCAGCTTTTTAGTATGCTATTCAGATTTGCCATCGCTGTATTTAAATTAGGTAACTACCAGGCACATAAAAACACATTTTGCATATAGAAACTAATGGGAGAAAAAAAACCAAACCACCTTATTTTTTTAAACTTCTGTGCAAAAAGCATCTGAACTATCATTCTACATAAGAGTATTAGGAATAAATATATTTATTTATATTTATATACATAAAGAATAACAATAAAGGTTGGGAATTTATAAATTTATTTCTGCAGGGAAAACCAAGTTAGCAATGTTATCCTAAGAGAAGGAAACAAGCATCTACTAAGGACCTATTAAGTGCCAGATACTGTATGAAGCACTAAAATACTACTGGGTTTTGACTCATGAATCTTTTATACACAGATATATAGTCCTATGGGAAACTTTGATTCTGGCTTCAGAAATGCAATAATAAAAGCAAGAAATACTTAATAAAGTAGTTATGATCATCAAAAAATGAGGAAACTGAATCCCAGAGATAAACTAATTTGTCTAAGGTCAGAGTTCTTAAGTAACTTGTGAGTAAAATGGAATGAAATTGAATGTGATTTAAACTGGGGCTGTCTGACTATAAATCCAGTGTTCTTTCCCCCTTTTTACTTCTTCTACTAATATTCAGAGCAAAATGCAGGAAAAATATAAGACCCAAAGATTAATCAAGCATTAATGAATGACCCAGAAAAAACAGAACCACTAAGCTCCTGTTTTTCTTTCATTTGCTCAATGAAAGAATGATCTCCAAATAATAAAAAGTACAATAAACACCAGCAAGAGGGAACAGAAGTCCAAACAATAGAGGACCTAGCTACCTTCTAGGAGATTAGTCCCCAGGTCCAGAAAAAAAAATTACTTACTAATTTACTGAAAGAAATTTTAGTTATAATTATAGAATCATTGTCAGATTTAATATACCATGAAGACTAGAAGAATGCCAGAAGACAGGAGATGATGATAATATAGTCCTAATTTTCACAAAAAAGGGCAAAAAGTTGAGCTCCTTAAAGGCACAGATGGTCTTTCTATTTGCTTGGGTTTACGTTCCTAACACTTAGCATAATGTCTGGCATATAGTGAGCACTTATAAAATGCTTATAGTTGATTTGACTTGTAAAAACTACAGACTGCTCCATTTGAAATCAATCCCTGACAAAATTGTGGAATAGATCATTAAACAAACGGTTGTCAGCATTTATAAAGGGAAGTGGAGATACTGAGATAGTCTCTCTCTCTCTCTCTCTCTCTCTCTCTCTCTCTCTCTCTCTCTCACACACACACACACACACACACACACAGACACACACACACACACACACACACACACAATACAGACATGCCAAACTAACAATTTACTTTTTTTTAATTATAGGATTACTAGGTTAGTAATGTAGACTTTTCTCTGTTCACACCTTTTCATGCTTCATTCTTCCAATTTACTATTTGTTCCCACCAACCTTCATCTATGTCTCTCAAAAAATCTACCTAACTTCAAGGTCTTTAAATGCTCCTTCCTTCTCTGTGAAGCCTTTCTTGATCCCTAGTCCTACTTCTCCACATAGTGTTTTTTTCCCTTGAAAACTCACAACTTTTACTTTGAACTACTTTCTGATGGAACTTAAGACACTCTGCCTTGTATTATACTTTCTTTCCAACCATCTTGAGACAGTGGGTAGTAAATGTTCCATTCATTTTTATATTTTCAAAAGTGGTTAACATTGTGCCATGCACACAGAAGATACAACAAATATTTGTTGGATGGATGAATGACACACTTCATCTAGATGTTAGCAAGGAATCTGACAATTTGTCATGACAACTTAGAGAAGATGAAGTAAAGTGGGTGGGAAGATAATATTATTAGATGTATTTGTAACCGGGTAAGCAATCTTACTCAAATGAAAATTGGATTTTTGTTAATCTAGAAAGACTCAAAATTTGGTGTACAACTCAAAATTTTAACCAATGACTTGGTGTACTGAGTCAGTAAGCTAATTGGGTCTACGAGGCTCAATGCTTATCATAGACAGTCTGTTGATATAGTATTTGAGAAATTCATATATTCACTCTAGTCAATGGGGAAATACTGACTCCTAGGCCAGAAGGGTTGGCAAAGTAGGGTCAGAGGGCCAAATATGTTAGCTTCCTACTTTTTGTATGGTCAGAGAAGTAAGGATAGTTTTTAAATTTTTAAAAATGACGCAACTTTATTTAAAACTGTAAAAAACAATCCTTAGCTCCCAATCACACAAAAAAAGGCCTAAGCTGCTGACCTCTGGCCTAGGTATTTGCCACCTCTCCCACTGGGCATGTTCCATGAGAAGGAAGAAGGCTTAACACTTTATATAGTACTTTAGAGTTTACAAAGTGCTTTACTCATATTTGATCCTCAAAACCCTGTACAGTAGGTATTATTAATATTTTCATTTTATAGGGAAGAAACTGAGGCCAAGACAGATAAAATGATTTGCTGAGCAAATGTCCAAGACAGCTTTTGAACTCCAAGTCTAGCTCTCTCACCTACTTCTCTGCCTTGCTTTGTTCATATGCTTAATCTGGATATTTGAGAAATGCAGGACGGAACATAGCAACAAATGGGTAAACGACATTGTCTGGCAGAATCAACTGGTTCTGACTGCGTCCTTTAGAACTCCCAAACTCAGTTCTACAACACTGTAGTCAAACCATTCAGTCAGCAATTACCTGTCTATGCGACGACTGCCTTTGAACCTCGATTGATCCAAAGTTGAATCTATCCCCATTCAGAGAAGAGAAGTGGAATTAGGTATAATTATTTAGGAATTCTTCAGTTAAGGACCATCCAAAAGAAAGACAGACAAGAAAATATCCCACGTGCTTAGATGCCTTTCCTAGTCCTTCTTCAATTTATCCCATAAGTATTTTGTCTGTACATAGTTGTTTATCTCCTGTCTCCCCATCAGTTTTGGTTGAGGGCAGAGACTGGTTTTTTGTTTTAGTTTTAGTTTTTGTCTTTCTTCGGAATCCTCAGTACTTAGCATAGTGCCTGGCAAGAATAATAGCTAATAAAGACTAATATTTCTACTGTATAGTGCTTAATATGGGCCAGGCATTGTACTAAGCATTTTACAAGTATTATCTCATTTTATCTCCCAACAATTCTGGGAGGTAGGTGTTATTATCATCACCCCCATTTCACAGATGAGAAAACAGAGGTTAAGTGACTTGCTCAGGATCACACAGCTAGTTAATGTCTGATACTGGATTTCAACTCAGGTCTTCCTGACTCCAGGTCTAGCATTCATCTATGCTGCCTAGACAAGAGAATAATTATGAATGATATTCCAATATTTTAAAGAAAAAGGAGATGACTTCTGTTGTTACTCCACAGGGGAGAATTAGGACCAATAGAATGGAAAGAATGGAACGAAAGCATGCAGGACTAGAAATGGGAAACTTGGATCTCATCCCCAGGTCTACCATTATGTAATCTAGAGCAAGTGACCACTTCTATGAACCTATTTTCTCATCTGAAAAGTGTGAATTTTGGGCAAAGGTGATGTTGAGACCTAGTAAAGAGAGGAAAATATTTTTTTCAAATAGTCACTGTGAATAATGAATAGGGAATTGACAGAAATAATAGCTAATCATGATTTTAGAGTTGGTCAGGACCTTTGAAGCCATCTAATCTACCTCTCCCAATTTACAGATGAAGGAACTGAGGAGCAGGGAGAGAGGTTAAGTGACTTACCCAAAGTCATTTAGGTTGTAAAGAGCAGGGTTCACATTTGAAATCAGGTCCTCTAACTTTAGATTCAGAAATCATTCTATTTTACTCCATACGAAACTCTTACATTTTGTAAAGGAAAGAATATATCATTTGACAAGGTGCCAATTGAAGGACTATATCTTTAATAAAGATTCATCTCGAATTATGGTAAGACCATACCACCTCAGGCTGGTACAAAACACCGACCCTTTTAAGGCTAATCACCAAGGTAAAGTTTTGTGCTAACACTGAACCATGATTGCTGTCTTCCCATATACTCAATTCTAATACAATTATTCATCCTGTATTTAGGAAGAAGCTCTTGGCCCTTTGAAAGAAGAATTTGACAAATGGTTAATAAAGACTTTTCACATCACAAAAGAAATAAGGGATCTGTTTCTTTCTTTTACTATTTTTGTCCATTGATTTTTTCCTTTCCCATTTTTTCACCTGATTGCTGGGGAAAAGATCTGAGGGTTTTAGTGAGTAAATGAAAAAGTCAAACCCTGGGGATATAAACATAAAAGCAAAGACTATTTCTGCCCTTAATGAGCTTACTTTCAAAGCTGAGAGAACATACATAAAGAACTGGTAATGAAGGAAAGGAACTTGGGTCCAGAAAATTACCAGGATGGTCAGTGGGGGCTTCCAGGAGCAGGGAAACTCAGAAAAGCAAACTGGAAACTCAACATAACTCAATATGTTAACTATACAGTTGGCTGTCTTTGAAAGTACATTGTCACAACCAAAAGTTTACCAAAAGTTAATATGATTGATGGATAATCTAAACCTGTATTCTAGAGAAATCATTAACTTGGATTTACATATCTAATTACAGCTTCTCTAATGAATATTATGAAGCAGAGTGAAATATGAATAGAAAGCCAGTCTTTGAGTAAGAAAGAGACGGTTTTCAGTTCTGCCACTGACGTGTGTGTGTGTGTGTGTGTGTGTGTGTGTGTGTATAAATATATATATTTAACCTTTTAGTGCCCTGGGAAATTCTCTAAGATTATAAATCACAACAGTGTTTCTAAGCATGCAGTTCTCTCTCCTAAAGAAATCACAGGTTTTAAGTCTATAAAAAGTATATGTTATATATAAACTTGGGGTAGGGGTTGGATTTTTTAAAATAACAAAACCCATACTGTTTTAATAACACTACAAAATGAGATATGAGCCATTTTCTCCAGCTGCAAGTTGCATTCTTGATGTTTATCATGAATGCTGTGCTAATCTATATACTTTTTAAGCAGAATGAAAAGGGACTCTCCTTCCCTCCTCCTTCTTATGACTGATTCTAGGAGGACTGAGAAAAATACAGCACTGATGAGTCTCTCCCTACCCCACTCTCCAACCACCCCTAGGTTGAAGATTTTAGTGAATGAGCTCTCTCACTATCCTCAGCTATAGAAACACTGTGTCTCAGACAGAGTCTCTTGAAGAGGGGCTATAGAGTAAAAGATTTAGAGCAGTGGAGACAGAGTACCCATTGTTTGTCCCTGAAAGGGGTAGGGTGGGATTCTCCTACCACAAATTACAACAGTTTCCTGCATGGCCAGGTAGTTCGATCTGAGCATACTTGTCATAGACAATGACAGGTCTTGACAATGTTACTTTGGATGCAAAAGCCAACCTAAATACTTAATAATCATATTAGGGTATTTTTTAGCTTTTAAGGAAATAACAAAAGACAAAGGATTAACATTATCCAGAATTAGGATTACTGATGTTCTACAGAAGAGTCTGGAAGAATGCATTGGAGAGACTTGTAGAGATCCCCAGACTTCAATTACCTACCCTTCCCAAGATCCATCTTGATCCACTATAATATACAAAACGTATAAGGTAGAAGCCTGAGCTAAAATAGGTATGCTGGGCATCTCAAAATCATAAGGAACCCCAGGTGAGTCCCCTCTGCTTCGCTGTCCTGATGACACTATCTAGTCCTATTAATTTATTCTTTTCAAATTCCCGTGACTGTAAAAAACATGGAAGCATATGACTAGGAAGAAGGTTTATTAAGAAAGAAAGGCATACCAAAAATACCAAGTGCTGGCAAGAATTCATCAGGTACTACAGGGACTGGCATTATTCATGAATAACTTATTACACAGAATGCAAAAAACCCACCATCTGGTGGTGGTTAATACCAGAAAGGTACCAAACCTACACCATATTCCTAAAGTCTTATAACAGTTTGATGCTTCAACTATTAAATGCACTTTGAAATATAACAAATATTTATTGTGTACAGTGAATTCCATTAATCTCCCTCCCCACTTTTTCCTCAGATCAGTTGATTTTTTAAAAAAGTGATTATATTTGACTACTTTACAGTGATCTACAAAGAAGAACTTCAAACAGTAAGAATTACAATAGGCACAAACTGCCCTAAACAAATGATAACTAAGACATGTTCCTATAACCAGGAGGTTAAAATTTCCCCACATCACTATTAATCCAGTCACCTAGTTCTCTCAGTGAAGAGGAAAGTCCCCACCAAATGGCACTAAAACAATAGCCCTAAACTCTCCAATTTACCACTTAGAAACATGCTACAGTTTTTACTACACTGCCAGCCTTTTAAATTATCCATAGCATAGGCCTAAAGTAAAGGTCCCTTTGCCACCTGTTTAAATTGCTTAAATTCAGCATGCCTTTAATAAGTGCCTACAGCAAAAGAGCTAGGTGTTGGTGATACAGAACCAAAAATGAAACAATCCTTGCTCTCAAAGATCTCATAATCTCCCAGGGGAAGGGTAAGAACAACATATTATTTGAATAGGGGTTATGAGAAGGGAGAGACAGGGAGCAGATAAAAATATCTGCAGAGACATGCCAACTGCATATTTACTGAGAGTTGACAACACATTTTGACAGTGGAAAGTAGCATAGTAAGGGCTCAGTAGGTTTTGTTTTTTTAAATCATGGTGAAGAATGACTTTGTTTTGAACAAGTTGTGAAAACAGCATTCTCTCCAGGGTAATATTTCATGAAGGAAAAGTCAATTTGCTTCAAGAAACTAAGCTCATAGGAACATTCAAGTTATTATTACATCAAACTATTCAAACTCACCTCATGGATCATGAATTTCAGCCTGCTGAAAACTTGTAGACAGTTATGAAATTAAGTGGGAAAAACTTAAATACCAAGGGTATCCTCCACAAAAGAAGTTTTACATAAGTAGCCTTGGGAACACTGAGAACTGTACTCTCCTTATCCATACTGCCAAAATACACAACCTTGGCCCGGAGTGTCAAAATTTCCATATGAAAATGGGGTTTCCTTTATAAGTACTGGATGTTAAAGGCATGGAAGAAACCTGACTATATTTTTTTCTTAACCACAAACTGAAAAAAAAAAAAAGAAAGAAAATTAAAAGTTGTTTTAAAACAAAGAAACCATTTACATAACAAGGTACTCCCTTTCTCCTCAAAAAAAGAGATAAGCACTGTTAATTACATAAGTATGAATCCATTCTTTTAAGACAATCCAACATGTAAAAATCCAAATATGTAAAAGCCTCAGATACTTACTAGCTGTGCAACTCTGGACAAGTTACTTAACCTCTGCTGCCTCAGTTTCCTCAACTATAAAACAGTACCTACCTCACAAGGTTGTTGTGAGGATCAAATGAGAATTTATAAAGCACATAGCAAAGTGCTCAGCATATAATAGATGCTCAATAAATGCTTATTTCTTTCCTTATTATCTTTTGGTTTTTATATAATCAAGGTTTCTCCTAGTATGCCTTCCTCCTCTTCCTTCCAGAGATTAATATTTTTAGAGAAAAAGACAAAAGAGGAAACAAAAAAAATTAAAAACTGATCAAAACATTGAAAAGGTTTTACAACTATTTATTAAGTTCTCTCAATATGCCAGGAATTGTACCAATCCTTGTGAATACATAGAAGAAAGCAAAACTGGTCCCTGTTTCAGAGAGCTTACATTTTAACAAGAAACAAGGGGAAATGTGTGCATTTCTTAACTCCTTCAAAATTATTTGAAAAATATATTTCTTGGGATTTTGGGTATTGTCATCATATAAAAAATTACCACTAGGAAAGCTGAAAAGTTAGGTGCATTATTTGTGCATGTCTGTACACACGAATATTTCTCTATATATACAGGTATATAAAACATTTTAAAATGATGGAAACAGAAATGAAGCTTTACCATCTCTACATAATCTCATTAGGCTCCTCATTAAAGACCCATCCCCAAATATCTCATCCATCCTGACAATAAGTTTCTGAAAGTTATTCCAGCAGAAGATGGGCTCTGGAAGGAGATTATGTGTCTGCTGTCAAAGAAGCAGTCAAGAGAAATACAGCAAAGTAGTTTATGATCACAAGACTGGCCACCATTCAACACAATGAATTCTTCAGCCATGGTAACTCACTCATGGCAATCCACTCAGCGTGGTAGAACTATGATCTGCTTCAGAGGGAACCCACAGGATTTGCAACAAATCACAAATCTTCTTAATTTTTTGTTGTCGCTTAAACAAAAATCTATTTCTCTGTCTCCCAATCCCTCCTATTGAAAAAAAGGAATAAAAACAAAACCCTTGTAAGAGTTATGTACAGTCAAACAACAAAAAAAGAAACACCTGACCATACCAAAAAATATATCTCATTCTACTTCTTGAGGCCACCAAATCTCTGTCAGGAGGTTGATGGCATGTTTTATCATGGGTCCTCTGGAACTGTGAAGACCATAGATGTTTTAAAGTGACAAAGTATAATTTTCATTTAAAACCTGGTTCTTTCATTTAGTCTATTCTTTGCTTAGAAAATGCTTTCCTTCAAGAATTAGAGAGTATCAGAACTAGCATGGACTTTAAAAATTATCTAATCTAATCAGCTCATATAGATGAGAAAATTGATCAGAGATTTGACTTGCCCTGGATCAACCGGCTAGGTAAGTGCCAGAACAGGGACTGGAACTCATGGCTGAGTCCCCTCATCTTTCCACTTTACCATTCTGTCCATGGTCTTTTAAAGGCTAGAAAGTAAATAACACTACAAAATTAGAAATGACAAAAGGAAAAGATTCTGAGAAACCTGGGAAGACTTGCATGAACTGATGCAAAGGGAAATAAAAACCAGAACAATTTATACACTGACTACAATCTTGTAAAGGAAAACAACTCTGAAAGGCTTAAGAATTCTGATCAAATGACCATTCAAGACTCCATAATTCTGATAATGATCCCCACCTTTTGGAATAGAGGTGAGGAACTGCAGGCACAGAAGGAAACATACATTTGTAGGCACAACCAATACATCACAAATTTGCTTTGTTTGACTATATTTATTTGTTACAGAGGAGGGCTTTTATTAGGGAAGAAAGAAATGTTATGGAAGAGTGGAAAGATAGTGATAGTTGAACACAATAGAAAAAAGAAGTAAGCATGCCAATGAGACACATAAATACATGGAAGAAAGTAGAAGGATATTCAGAAGGTGTTAAGTATTAGGAGCGTTGGTGCTGTCACATTAAAATTGATACTTAAAAAAAATAACAAGTAGGACATGGCGGATTCAGTTTCATATGTAATCCTCTTTTCTTTCCTTTATATAGAAAAATGTTCATTTTTGTTGCTAAATGTCAAATTCATTATTTAAAAATTAGATATTTTTAAATGAATGGAAATGATCAACATGCTGTGCCATGTCTAAACTATGAACCTTTTAAAATAACAACCCTTAAAAATCCTCCCTTTCAGAAAAAAAGGAATGAAACTTAGATTATGAGTGTATTACAATGTTTATTTAATACCTTCATTTGCAGGGGGTAGCAGTAAATATATTTTGATAAGTCAAAGTCATTCTCTCATTAGAAAATAATGAATTATTTATTTTTAATACAATAATTATAAACCTTTGTAACATAACAGTGATACTGCATAACCTAAATGTCAGCTTCATGTATGAGAAATGAAATTGTTACCTTAGACTAACTGGGAAGACAGATTCTAAAGGTTTGTCTATATCTTCAAAGTGACAGCTTTGTGCTCAATTAGCTCAGCAGAGCATGATAAAAAAAAAAAAGTAAACAGCCAAAGGGGTCCTAATTAGAAAAAAACATTTGAATCACATTTTAAATCAAAGTCAACTGCCAATCTACCTTCACTGCTTTGGGGCAGTCACCTAACCATGATGATGAAAAATATAACAAGGAAAAATAGATTATATGACATGAAAAAATTGCAAGTACTATGTAGAACAAGTTCCATTTTCCAACTAAACTAGGTATTACAAGAACAAATACAATGAAGTGACAAGAAAACAACCAATCTGCTTACTGATAACATACAATGAATTATATGATTATTAGTCACAAATTAGAATGTGCAAGAATGCTTCTCACTGAACTACCTCTCAACCAGAAATTCTTAATCTGGGGTCCATGAATAGATTTTAGAGAATCCAAGAACTTGAATGAGAAAGAATTACATTTTTATTTCAACAGAATTGGTTTCCTTGGGAATCAGATAAATTTTATTTAATGCATTTAAAGGCACGCTTATAAGAAGACTTCAGCAAGCTACTAAATGTGTAAGAAACACAAAAAAGATGAAGGCTATATTATAGGTAAACAAACATTCTTTTCACATCTGTCTCCATCTCTTCACTCACATGGCCACCAGCTCATGCCAGGACCTCATCTTCTATACCTGGACTATTGTGATAGCCTCCTAATTGAACTCCCTAGCTAGAGTCTCTCCTCTCTCCAATTTATTCTGCAAATCACTACCAAAATGATTTTCCTAAAACACTGGTCTGACTAAAGCACTCCCCTATTCAATAAATTCTAGTGACTCCCTATTACCTTTAGGTAATTACCTATTACCAAACACAGACTCCTCCATTTGGCATTCAAAGTTCTTCACAGCCAGACTCCAACCTGTCAGGGTTATTACAATATTACTCTGAGTCATACACTGTGGGGTTCAAACAGGCCTTATTGCTGTTCCTCATATCAAAACATTCCCATTTTTACACAAGTTGTCTTTATTATCCCATATCAAATAATTGTTTTTCAAACAGTGTTGAGGCAGCTATGTGACATAGTGAATAGTGCTGGACTTGGATTGAGATGACCTGAACTCAGGTCACTTGATGCAATGGGTACCTAACCGAAAATTCCTTCCACAACATCCCCAATAAATGGTCATTAAGCTATCACATGGAATCTGCTAGGGAGAAGAGGAATATGCTACCTCCTAAGGACATTCATTCGACCTTTGGACAGACCTAACTGTTGGCAAATTTTCCTAATGTTAGGTTTTAATACTTAAAGAAGGTGAAGTTTCCTTTCAAGCAATTGAAGAGTTGAAAATTGGAAAGTATGTTGGTCAAAGAAAGAGACCCCCCTTATATGCTCCAAAAAAATCCCATCAACCATTCATTGCACAATATCCTAAACCATGTCTTTCTTCCCAATATCACTAGCATTTTATTTTTCCAACAATATGCCCTTTATAATTTATTTCTTCATATAAATCTATATGTCACATATTAAGGAGCCTGAGAATATTAAAACCTTGACTGAATTGTATAATGTCTTGTGTTTGCCTTCTCTGAATTGGAGCTAGCTTTGATTATATACTTCTAAAAAGTTGTCCACCATTTTGTAAACCTAAATATCTCTAAAAAAAATCTAACTTAAAATTTCATAAATAACTTGGACTTTATTTAGAGTTATCATTTCAGACTAAGGATGCTAATAAAGGTGACTGTCTAGAGGTGAAGAGTAGAGACTCCAACTTCACCAGAAGTCAGGTTAGAAGAAAATTAGGAAGAAGGAAAAAGACTCCTCTTCTGTTTGGTTGGGGGGTGATTTATTTGTTGGGGTATTTATTTCAGAAAGGCAGTAGAGAGTCATCTATCTGACCTAATCCGATGAAACTGAACAAAGACATCTTGTGAGATTCATAGTATTACTTTTCACAAAGTAAAAGTGGGAGATGCTTTTCAATCCAGTGACAGTGGCACCCAGCTATCATGTTTTAAAAAAAAAAACACACAACACATCCATCTCTCAGTTCTTCTGTTCCAAGCATTTTCTCTGACTACCCCCAGGTGTCCCCCATGCCTAGAATGCTCTCCTTGCTCTGTTCTGACTACTCCCTGGCTTCCTTAAAATCCTAACTAAAAATCCACCTTCTAGAGAAAATCTTCCCCAATTCCTCTTAATTCTGGTACCTTTCTCCACTAATTATTTCCTATTTATCATGTAATACAGCTTGTTTTGGATATACTTGTTTGATTGTTGTCTCCCCCATTAGACTGTAAGCTCCTTGAGGGCAGGGACTATCTTTTTGTCTCTCTTTTGGTATCCCCAGCACTTAGCACACACAGTGCCTAGAACATAGTAGGTGCTTAATAAGTGTTTGATAATTGAGATATATGATATCATTTCCCACAAACTTATAAAACAAAATCTGAGAGATAAAATGTTATAGACTTTAGTTATAACATCTACCAGTAGGATATAGACTGATCTAATTGAGCTAAGGCCTTCTAATCCAAATACATTCAGGGTTTTCAGGGTATTCAGAAACCCCCTGTGAGGAGGGCTTACATTTTTCTAACTTAGAGGCAAGCCTGTTTTATTCAAACTATACATTCCAGAATGCGCACCTAAACAAGAAAAAGCAGTGAATTCAATTCAATTCAGCAAACATTTCTTAATGATAATTTACATTCTACTAGAGGAAAGCAATATCTGTACAGATAAACACAAAGTAAATACAATGTCTAAATCTCTGCTATTTCATGGCAAATGTTGAACTAACTCAGTACTATAGATGCGCTGAAATTTAGCTCTGGGACCTCTACAATTGGTACTCTCTCTTCATCACCCCCTCCTAGATTCATCCTTTAGGTCTCAGCTAAAGTCTCACCTTTTGCAATAAACTATTCCTATCCATCCTTAATTCTTAGTGCTTCCTTCTGAGACTATTCCCAATTTATCCTATACATATCCCGTTGGTACATAGTTGTTTGTGCATGTTGTCCCCCACCCCCCATTAGATTATGAGGTCCTTAAGAGAAGGAATTATTTTTGTTTTGTTTTGCTTTTTTTGCCTTTGTTTGAATTCTCAATGCTTAGAACAATGCCTGACACATATTAGGAAGTCAATAAACCCTGTCTGATTTTGGGTAAACTTAATAGGAATAAGAAAAAACATAAGAAGTTGGGGCAATTGCCCTATGTGATTTCCCCCTCTCTCTACCTGATACAGGTAGGCATACAGGCACTTCTAGGAACGTTGCTAGGTGGGGCAGTGGATAGAGCACTGGCCCTGGGGTCAGGAAGACCTGAGTTCAAATCTAGCCTCAGACACTTTCCAGCTGTGTCTCAAGAGCAAATCATTTAACCTCTGATTCAGTTTCCTCAGCTGTAAAATGGCTATCATAACAGCACCTACTTACTTAGTACAGTGTTTGGCACATAGTAGGCTCTTAATAAATGCTTGCTTCCTTCCCCTCCCTTCACTGCTACAGAGTAACACCAAGCTTTTGAGTATAACAGAAACACTATTTCAATATGTATAATTTTAGGAAATAAAGAAAATTCATTTTAATCCAGGTAGAGAAATTAGGTGATTATAAAAAAGACTGGCCTTATGTTCAAAAAGAGGTTGAATTAGATTTCATCAGTATGAAATGTTTCTCATTAACTTTAATCTTCTTATCACAGGATCCATCTCTGATAATGAAGTGGATGTCCAAATGAAAGATATTTCCTCTCCATCTCTGTTATCTGATGAAGTGAGACCTTGATGGGGAATACTGGTCCAACAAGAAGTGACTGAGACACTCAACATCATTCCAAGGGCACTTAACAGCTGTTTGATAGTACCATTCTAAGTTATTATACTAATAGCTGTGGCCAAATATGAATTAGAAACTATGGAGTGAAAAGATTATTGTGGGGGGACACATTATCATTTCTTTAGTGTTCTCATTAATGACTGACTCTCTAAGATGACTTTGAGTTGCAAACAAAAAAAATGTAGCTGAGGAAATATGACTATACACAATTGTTTCATATTTTTCAGTTTCAAATGTTTTCAGTTCTAAAATACAGTGAGTAGAGCACTGGCCCTGAAGTCAGGAGGACCCAAGTTCAAATCCAGCCTCAGAGACTTAATGCATACTAGCTGCATGACCTTGGGCAAGTCACTTAACCCCAACTACCCTGCTCACCCCAACTACCCCCTCCAAAAAAAGACCTGAAACAATACAGTACACCCACAGAGGCAGATTTTTCATCTATTTTTAAAGTAATAAAAACTATTCAAGTGAAATTCTTTCTTTCTTTCTTTCTTTTTTTTGCAGAGTATGAGTACTTCATTCAAACTTCATCATGTAAACAGCAGAAGAGTTGTAAGGAAAACAACAAAAGCTATGAATCTATGAGCATGGCTTGGACACATCTATGCACACAAAATTAAAATATGTTCACTGAGAACTGACTGCTTTGAAACTCAAAAAAGCCTCAGGATAAAAAAGACTTTAAAGGTCATTACAGAAAACTTTCCATCCAGTACAAGAATTCCCTTTATAATTTCCCTAAGCAGATGGTCAATTAACCTGAGTTCTAAATAAGTGAGAGGGAATTGTTAAGTGAGTAAATTGTAAATAAAAGACCAAACATATAGAAAAATTCTGTAAAAAGACATTAATTAAAATCTCAATTGTCAATAAATCCAAGAGAAGCATCCATTGAGTCTAATAATGTCTAAAGCTGTTTTTTCTTGTTTTGACTCAGAAGAATATATTACATGTCAGTTGTCAATGATGAACACTGATGTGAACTTAGCCAGAGGGAGAAGTAAAAAGTGATAAAAGATAATGGTGTCTCTCACACAATCTATATAACCAATATGCTAACAACACTTGATCAACCTAGTTTAACATGTATGTTAAAAGAATTTTCAATGAATATTAGATTCAGCAGAAATATAATCAGTTTAAGTAATAATATGGCAAACATTATCCACCTAGAACAAATGTACCTAGAATGATAGCTAAAATAAACATTTTCCAGATAGCTAATTTCTTTTGGGCCAATGAATATAACTATCCATCTCTTGGTTAAATAAATCTCATTGTGCTGATACATAGGACAAAATGTATTTGAGAACAGTGGCTTGTAATACGATATTAAAGGCCTAAAAAATGAAATCCATCTCACCTAGTTATATTAAGTTGAGAATTATTTATATTATTGTTTTTATAAACAAACTGATTCTTCCCAGTTAAATTAAGTTGAAAGTTATGTTTAATTTTTTTAAATAAAATTATGCTTCATTGTAGTTTTTTCTATTTACATTTCTTTTTCTTTTCTTTCTTCCTTTTTTTTTGCTTTTTGGAGGGGCAACTGGGGTTAAGTGACTTGCCCAAGATCACACGGCTAGTAAGTGTTTGAGGTCAAATTTGAACTCAGGTCCTCCTGACTCCAGGGCAAGTGCTCTATTCACTGAGCCATCTAGCTACCCCCTTCTATTTACATTCGAAAGGAAAGGAATTTAAGTAGAGATTGTTTACTTCTTCTCAAGTTTTCTTAACAGATTTCATAGTTCCCCTTTTGAAATATTTTAGTAATTTTAAAATGGAGCTAAGAAATATGCATACCACTTTGGATTAGTTTACACAGTATATATTGTAAAGAAACAATCTTAGCTGTGGAAGCATACCTGAACAATAATTCATACAAAGAACTGTGAAGTCTCAGAATTAGTAGGAACTAAAAGTCATTTCTCCCCAACATTCCCCCCCAAAGTGGTCTCTAATGTCTATTTGAAGATCTCCAATAACAGAGAACAAGTGACCTCTCAAAGCTAGTTACTTTGGCAAAGCATTTGTTACACAAATCTGTTTATTTTTAGGGAGTTTATCCTTATGATCTTTAGCTACCAGCTCTTAGATCCAGCTTTTTCAGATGTCATTTAAAATTCTATGTTCTCCATACAGCTACATTGATCTCTTAAGAGATCTTCTTTCTCCTCTAAATCAGTGATGATTGTATGAACAGATTTCATTCTTGAGAGCCTCCCATCCTCTTAAGCTGTCTTCCCTTCTCTCTCATCCTTCCCAGAAATCCAGGCCTGCCCTAGTTTAGTAATGTAACTACTTACGCTAAGAAGCAACCCTGAGTTTTGACATTTCCTCAAGTAACTGAAGATATAGTGTGTGTATATGAGTCAGAACTGTTGAATGTATGCCAAGATTTTGTCTTGGGCAAACCAAATGGCTAGAGAAGTTTAAGGAATCTATCTACAAGACCTGATAAGGCCTAAGGGGAATAATAACAATTCATGCCCTGGTAAGCTGGAATTTGAGACGATTTGTCCAGGGTTTGGTCAGGTTTAACTCTGCTTAAAGAAATAACTATAGTCACAAAGACAAGGAGTTATCACGGATAGAGTGCTAGTACTGGAGTCAGGAAGACATGGAGGAAGACCAGGAAGACCTCAAATATTTGCCTCTCTGAGTTACAGGTTTCTCATCTATAACATGGTGTAGTTGAACTTGACTATGGATTCTTAGGCTCTTTTTGATAATGTGGAACCTTCGGCAGTATGCTGAAGCCTATAGGTTCCTCAGAATAAATGTTTTTAAATAGTTGAAGGAAATGCGATATTTCAGTTAAAAAGTTAGTGACATGTCATTTCCCCTCCTTCCACAGGAAATCCGTTTTCAATTGTACAGTAAATTGAGAGGTAAATGGTACAATATACTGAAAAAAGGCAGGATTTGGAGAGTGGAAGACCTAGGATGAAATCCCATCTCTGACTCGACCTGCGTGACTTTGAGCAAATCCCTGAGCCTCCTGTACAGTGACTAAATAAAGATATCACCTTGACCTCAAA
Organism: Gymnobelideus leadbeateri; assembly: GCA_011680675.1. NCBI lineage: Eukaryota > Metazoa > Chordata > Mammalia > Diprotodontia > Petauridae > Gymnobelideus > Gymnobelideus leadbeateri. Next base: position 2,042,982 of record WOXC01012465.1, on the reverse strand, counting down.
TGACCTTGAAGGACCTTCAACAATCTAAATCTAGCATCAAGATTGCGATATAGTACACAAGTACATTTAACCTCTCTGAGCTTTGGTTTTCTTTTTTTGTTCAATGAGGGAAATCAATATTTACTATGCCATACCATAATAGGATTATTGTGAGGGAAGGGCTCTGTAACCCTTGAAATGCTATGTAAGGTGTTGTTTTATTGTTGAAGAAATAGGACAGAGGATATACCACAAGTATTAAGTTCAAAGATGATTTTTATTTGACTCTGGAATGTGCCATTGTTAGATTGGTGAAGTGTGTCTATGTGTGTGTGGAGCAGATATATTTCATTTTAGGTTATATCAAAGAGAACTTGGTTTTGCTGTATAATTATAATGCTCAGTCTTACCCTAAGGAAAGAGGGCACTTCCCTCCTTTCACTGGAGAAGTTGGGGGCTGTGGTTAAAAATGTTACAAATCGGGGTGGCTAGGTGGCGCAGCGAGTAAGAGCGCCGGCCTCGGAGTTGGGATGACCCGGGATCGAAACCGGCCTCAGAAAATGAGCACCCACACATAAATAATGACTAGCCGTGTAACTTTGAGCAAGTTACTTAACCCCAATTGCTTATTAACAACAACAACAACAACAACAAAAAGTGTTACAAATGTCATCAAAGTAGTTGGTACATACTTTGATTTAAATTTTACATGGCCAGATAATTAAAAATTTCCCATGATTATATGGGGTAAGAATATGACTTTTATACCATAGCCACAAAAAGTTAGCATTTCATATATACTATTTGGTCACATTTTTGGAATCAACTTAATAGGTTATCTTTCTTATACTTATCAGTCTAGTACAGGGGATTATTAACCTGAGATCCTTGGATCTATCAGTGATCCACAGATAGATTTTAAGGGGTCTATGAACTTGGATAGGAAAAAAAAGCATTTTTATTTCACTATCCTATAGCAGAAAGCTAGTATTTCTTTATTTAAAAACATTCTGAGAAGAGGTCCATAATCTTCACAGATTGTTCAAGAGATCCACAACAGAAAAAATGTTAAGGACCCCTGATCTAGTGTGAATGTTGGCTATGGACAGAATGAAAAAAAAATCATATCTATTTTTTCCACAATTGTTCCAATTCTGAGTTAGTACTTTACAAAAAATTAATTAACTATATACATCCAAATTCCCAGATTTCCTCACCTGCTACACTGCACTCATAGTAACAAATATTACAATAGAATGCAACAACTGAGCCAATAACAGATGCTTCCAATGCAAATATAAACTGCCAATTATCAACAATTACATCAAGCATAAAAACACCCTTGAGACCTTACAGCAATATTCATTGAACAACAATAATATGCCAGAGGACACAGAATTTGATGAAACACTAAGAGGCATGGGAGGAAGTAAACAGAAATCAAATTAGTGCAATGAAATCCAAATAATTAGGTGGAAATCATAAATATTTTTGGCTTAGTTATATAGATTTTATTTAATTTTTATGAGTAGGAAAAGCTGGTTTTGTCACTTAGCTACGGCACCCTGTAAGTGTTAATGGGAATTCAATGCTCTAAGTTAGGAGGAGGCTTTGTACTAAATTATTCGAGGATGATAAAGACTCAAACAGATACATAAATCAATCTGCCATTTCTTGCTCCCCACATGGTTTATATTCTGATCTAGAACACAGAAAAATAGCAAAGAATTCTCCTAACTATAATGACTCAAAATTAACTGTTGCCTTCATCTCTTTTCTTCTTAGCAACACCACCAAGTTAAGGGAAAGATACAGCAGCAGGCTGAATTCACCATATAGTTTTACTAAGACAGTTATGGTCTATGGAACATCTTATTGCCCCCAAGTGCAGTTACCTTCCTAGGGAGTTGATAATCACTGGTGGAGATAGCAGATTTGACACAAAAAGCATATATGCCTCTGGCAAGCTGTTGGACATCTCTAAAAAAAATTTCCATCCTTAATCAGACATTAACTACTGTTACTCAACTTCCTGAAAAGGTTCAAAGAAGTGTGTTTAAAACAAAGAGCCAACAGACCCATTCCCTTTTATACCTGTATTACACATGGCCAATTAACTCTCCATTTCTCAACTTCTTGGTTTTCTTAATCACACCCTAGTACTTTTCCAACCTGCTCTGATTCAAATCTTCCTACCATCTGCTGCCTCTAACATAAGTAGGTAGACAGATAGATGGATAGATGGATTAACAGATAGATAGATAACTGACGAATCAGCAAGTTTTTATTATGTACTTACTACATACTAGGTAATGGGGATAGAACTACAAAGAATTAATCTGTAATTGCAAAGAGCTTACATTGCAATGGGAGGAGACAAGAAGTACTTATAAAAATAAGTATCCCATAAGTATAAAGTTAATAGTTGCAAACATATATAAAATAGTTAAATAAAAGGTAGCATGGAATAAAAGAATAAAGTTCTCAGCAACCTATAAAAACAATAAGCAGTAAGTTTCTGTTCTTCTCCAATTTGAGCAATTTACTTTCACAGAAACAAAACTGGCATGTGGTCCCTTTTCCCTTTCTTCTCTAATAAAGAAGAAGGAAAATGGATAAGAATGAAATATGTAAAAAAAAAAAGGGAGATAATTGTTTAAAAATATGTATTTTCCCCAACTATTCTAATTGATTTACTTTCCCTTCTTTTCTCATTAAAGTCTCTCTAAAGTCAAGTCGAACCATTTTAAATTAGACCACAATAGGGGTGGAGCCAAGATGGCAGGAGCCATGAAACAGGAAAACTCCCTGCCCTCCCCTTATAACCACCTCAAATACCTATAAAAAAATGACTCTAAACAAACTTTAGAGCTACAGAATACAAAGTGACAGAGAAAAATAAATCTCCCACTGAAGACAGCCCACCAGGTGGACAGGAAAGGTCCATCACAACCCTTAACATTTAACACTTACTAGCCTTGTGACCTTGAGCAAGTCACTTAACCCCAATTGCCCTTCCAAAAAGCAAAAATAATTAATAACAATAAAAAAGAATCCACCAATCACCTCCTCAAAAAGATCCTAAAAAGAAAACTCCTAGGAATATTATAGCAGATTCTGGAGTTCTCAGATCAAGGAGAAAATATTACAAAGCAGCCAGGAAGAAACAATTTGAATATTGTGGAAACACAATCAGGATAACACAAGACCTGGCAGCTTCTACATTGAGGGATCAAAGGACTTGGAATATAATATTCTGGAGATCAAAGGAGCGAGGATTAAAACCAAGAATCAGCAAAACTGAGTATCATGTTTCAGGGGAAACTATGGTCATTCAATGAAATAGAGGACTTTTCAAGCATTCTTGATAAAAAAAAAAACAGAGTTGAATAGAAAATTTAACATAAATACAAGAAGCAAGAGAAGCATGAGAAGGTAAACAGGGAAAAGAAATCATAAGGAACTTATCAAAGTTGAACTATTTACATTCCTACATAGAAAAACGATAATTGTAACTTATGAAACTTTTCTCAGTGTGAGAATAGTTGAAGGGAATATATATACGTATATATGTATACATACATATATATGTCTATATAGGAGGGTATATGAATACATATGTGAGTGTGCATATATATGTGTACAGGTATACATAGACAGAGGGCACAGGACCAGTTGAAGAGGAAGGGATGATATTTAAAAGGTGAAATTGAGAGGTGAGAGAGGAATATAATAAAAGGAGATGGGGAGAGACAGAATAGGGTAAATTATATCATATAGAAGAGGTAGGGGAAAACTGTTACAATGGAGGGGAAGAAAAGGAAGGCAAAAGGGAATGGGTCGACCTTACTCTCATTGAACTAGGCTTAAGGAGGTAATGACATACACACTAAATAGGGTATCTCACCCTACAGGAGAGTAGGGGGAAAGGGAATGAGAGGGGGGATAATGGAGGAGAGGGCAGGTTGGGGGGGAGGGAAGTTAGAAGGACACACTTTTGAAAAAGGACAGGATCAAAGTAGAGAATAGAACAAGTAGGGGGTGGGACAGGATCAAAGTAGGGAATAGAACAAGTGGGGGGTGGGACAGGATGGAGGGAAATATAGTTAGTCTTTCACAATATATCCACCATGGAAATGTTTTGTGTAGCTGCACATGTAAAACCTATATTGAATTGCCTATCTTCCCAGTAAGGGTAGGTGACATGGAGGAAAGGAAAGAATCTGGAATTCAATTTTAAAATCAAATGTTTAATATATTATTATTATTATTTTACATGCAACTGGGAAATAAGATATACAGGCAATGGGGTATAGAGATCCATCTTGCCCTACTGGAAAGTCAAAGGGGGTTGGGGGAGGATATAGGAGAGAGAAGATTGGGGGAGGGGCTATACAGTATGATTGCTGTTTTGGGGTGGTAGATAGGTGGGAAGATGGGGAGAAAATTTTTAACTCAAAATCATGTGGAAATGAATGATCCAAACTAAAAATAAACATAAAATTTAATTTAAAAAAAGAAATTAGACCACAATAGTTTATATTAATTTTTAAAAATTAAAATCTGTCTTTAAAACATATCAAATGGCTTGGTACCCCTAAAAAATCCAGCAAGCTAATGAGGTATAGCGGTGAAAATAATTTTAACACCTTTCCTTTTTCCATAACTTTTTATTGCCTCACCTGCTTCATATTCACTATGACATTTTCTACCCTGATCAGACTGCTATAGTTAAAGAGTAGAGGACAATCAGGAGACTAGGGCTTGTGTTTGGCCCTAGTTGTATGGCAAGGTCACTGTGTGCCTACAAAGGCATTCACGGACATACTGTGTTTCACTGTACTTCAGCTTAATTGTGCTTTGCAGATATTGCAGTGTTTGGGGTCATTTTTTGTTTTCTATTTACAAATTGGAGGTTTGTGGCAACCACGTGGCAAGTGAGTCTACAGGCGCCATTTTCCCCCAATGCTTACATTGTATCTGTGTCACATTTTGGTAATTCTCACAATATTACAAACTTTTTCATTATTGTTATATCTGTTATGGTGATCTGTGATCAACAATCTTTGATTTTACTATTGTAATTGTTTTGGGGAGCCACAAACCACACCTATTTATAAGGGGGAACTTAAATAATAAATGTTGTGTAGACTTAGTTCCAGAGATAACCTCCTACTCGATTCTACACCCCCTACTCAAAAAAAACCAAAACAAAACAAAACCCACCCACCACGACAAAAAAACTTTGTATTTTCTTTGGATTTATTTTGTACTTAGAAAGAGGCAGCATTGTGTAATGGAAGGAGTACTGCCCACAAGTGAAGAAGACCTGGGTAAAAGTATTGCCTCTGACACTTACTGACTGCATGACTCTAGGGAAATCACTTAACCTCCCAGTACCCTAGGAAACTATCTATGGCTGTGTAACTGAAGAGCAGATAGGTCCTATTTGCACTGATACAGGGAACTGTCCCATGGGCACTTCTCTATACCAATGGAGTCACCCAAAAGTCTGGTCCAAAAACATTTTTTAAAAATTTACTTCCCTTTTGTCACCTATCTCCCATCATACTATTGGCATTCAGAATACATCCTACTTTGTTAAAACACACACACACACACACACACACACGCACATGCTTTTAAAAAAAAATTACATAACATGTTCATTTTCTTTTTTTTTTTGGGAGGGCAATTGGGGTTCAGTAACTTGCCCACGGTCACACGACTAGGTTTTTGTTTGTGTGTGTTAAGTGTCTGAGGCCAGATCTGAACTCAGGTCCTTCTGACTCCAGGGCCGACACTCTACTCACTGCACCACCTAGACGCCCCTCATTTTCTTTTTCAACCTGTATCTGTTCCTGGTATCTTATCTGTTCATAAAAATAGAAAAGAAAAGTAATAAAATAAAAAAGAAAAATTTTAAAGTAAGAAAGACTTCCAAATATAGTGGTCTAGTCTAGGTAGGAAATTGTAGGCCAGGCACATCACTGCCAGACACTATTCTTCTTTATAATGGACCTAAAAGACACAGGGATAAACAATGATGGTCATAGGTGACTAGAGATATAAATGGTGGATCTTCATCATATACTAATAATTCAATAAGTTTCAGTTATGTATTGAAGAAAAATTCCACACTCATGCATCAATCCAGAGTGCATCCTATTTCATGTCAGAAAGTCAGCTTAAGGACATTTTCTGACAAGCTGTTCCAAAGCATCTAAGAATGTGGAAACCAATTAAGTTCAAGTTATCTCCCCAGAAAGAAAGGTGGTAGAGGATGAAAAGACCATAGTGCAGAGCTTGACATTTCAACAATACAAGAACCCAGAAAAGGGGCAGCGCAAAATTCTGTTTCAAATTAGACTCTACTATTTCTGTCACATAAAAAATATTTGTTGCTTTAAATTTTCTCTTATGAAAATAATGTCATTGTCATATGAAGACTCCTACTTAAAAATAAAAGTAATGCAGCTTTATGTACTAATTATTTTTAGTTATTTTAACCTCCCCTTCAAATGAAAATTTTTCTTGTCATTTTTTCATATCAGAAATAAAACAAATGCTAAAATATGTCTAGATTCCATTTCCCCAGAATCTAAAGGAATCTACTACAAGTACTAGCAATTTGTGAATGCCCATCTTAAAAACAGAAGTTAATTTATGAGCAAGCCAACTATTACGGTAGAACAATCTTCCTCAATAAATTTTCAGGGGCAACTTACCTAACTTTCTTTAGGAACTCACAGATGTGTTTTTAAATGGAAAACTAATTTATAAACTAAAAATCATCTTAAACTATGCTCCAGGCAAAAATACTGCAAAACTGAAAGAAGGTTGTTTTACCTATAAAAAACCATGTAATAGAAATTCAAAAATCCATCCATCATATTATTAATAAAAATAATGACAAAAAATTCTATCTAGCTTTGCCAATATTCTCTGAGGTGTGCAAGAAAACAGACCTAGAAAGTAGAGGGATTAATGAACAGTAGACAAAAAAAAAAACAGTAAAGAGTACCAAACCCAAAGAATTATTACACAGTAGGAGAAAGAAAGGGAAATCTCAAGGGAGAGTCTGTAGGAAGGGGAGCTGCCAAATGACTAAGGAAAATGGAATGATAGGAAATATTTAAAAGACCAAAAATTATTAACTTGGCAATTAGACACATAGCAGAGTCTGGGGAGGATTAGTCTTAAGATCTAGGAAAACTTGGGAAACCATGACTGGAAAACAATAGTACTGGAAAATACCCAATCCCTAAGGTCTATCTTTAAAGAAGCCCAGGGGACATACATTTAGATCCCTTCTCCATTCTTTTATTTCTTTATTTTTATTTTTTTTAATTTAAACAAATGCTTTATTAACTTCTGTTTTACATCATTCATTTCCACCAGATTTTGAGTTACAATCATTCCCCCGCCTTGCCGTGTTTCCCCTACCCACCCTCCCAGAATAGCAGTCCCACAAGATATCGCTTCCTCCAATCTGCTCTCTCCCATGTCTTCTCCCATACCCCCTTCGACTTTTCCATTAGAGGAAGGTGAATCTTTGTGACCCAATGCCCGCACATCTTATCTCCCAATTACAAGCAAAAGAGTATTAATAATAGTATTTATATATATTTGAAACATTTAATCTTTTTTTTAAAACAAATGCTTTATTAACTTCTGTTTTACATCATTCATTTCCGCCAGATTTTGAGTTACAATCATTTCCCCCCCATTATTCCCCTACCCAACCTCCCAGAATAGTAGTCCCACAAGATATCACTTCCTCCAATATGCTCTCTCCCATACCTTCTCCCATACCCCCATTGACTTTTCCATTAGAGGAAGGTGACTCTTTGTGTCCCAATGCCTGCACATCTTATCTCCCTATTACAAGCGAAAGAGTATTACTAATAATATTTATATATATTTGAAACATTTAATGTTACGACCTGAAATTTCAGATCCATTTCCTTCCTCCCTTGTCACCCATTCCTTCTTGGGAGATAAGCAATTCAGTATATGTTGTACATGTCTAGCTATGCAAAACATTATCATAGTAGATATATTGTACAAGGCTGCTTATAATTCCCTCCCACTCATCCCACCCTCCACCTGGTCCATTCCCTGCTTGATCCTGTCCCTCTTCTATAGTGGGTACTTCCAACCTCCCCTCCCCCCAAGGATGCCCTCCCATCCATCATCCCTCCTCTCATCCCCCCTTCCCCCTATTCTGCTGTAGGTTGAGATAGCCCATTTAGTATGTATGTCATTCTCTCCCTGAACCAAATTCAATGAGAATGTGGTTTTGCCTTTTTGCCTTCCTATTCTCCCCCTCCCTTGCAACCACTTCCCCTTGCTTCTTCTACATGAGATAGTTTACCCTACCCTGTCTCTCCCCATCTCCTCTTGCCACTTTCCTCTCTCACCTCATAATTTCACCCCTTGAGTATCCTCCCTTCCCAACAAATTCAACCTATGCCCTCTATCGATACATAACTGTAACCATATACACACACATTCACATATGTATTCATATGACCACACACCCTTCTTCCATTATTTTCATAGTGAGAAAGATTTCATCAGTCACAATTATTGTTTTTCCATATAGGAATGGAAATAGTTCAACTTTGATAAGTTCTTTTTGATTTCTTTTCCCTGATTACCTGCTCAGACATCTTTTGCTTCTTGCATCTGGATGTCAAATTTTCTATTCAACTCTGGTTTTTTCCTCAAGAATGCTTGAAAGTCCTCTATTCCACTGAATGACCATATTTTCCCCAGAAACAAAATACTCAGTTTTGCTGGGTAGGTGACCCTTAGATTCATTCCCAGCTCTTTTGCCCTCTGGAATATCATATTCCATGCCCTTCAATCCCTCAGTGTAGAAGCTGCCAGGTCCTGGGCTCTTCTAACTGTGTTTCCACAATATTGAAACTGTTTCTTCCTGGCTGCTTGTAGTATTTTCTCCTTGATCTGGGGATTCTGGAACCTGGCTATGATATTCCTGGGAGTTTTCTTTTGGGGATCTTTTTCAGGAGGTGATTGGTGGATTCTTTCAACCTCTATTTTGCCCTCTGGATCTAAAACATCAGGAAAATTTTCCTTGAGAATTTCTTGAAGGGTGATTTCTAGGTTCTTTCTTTGATCATGGCTTTCAGGTAGTCCAATAATTTTAAATTGTCTCTCCTGGATCTATTTTCCAGGTCAGTGGTTTTTCCCATGAGATATTTCACATTGCCTTCTAATCTTTCATTTGTTTGGATCTTCTTAACAGCATCTTGATTTCTCATAAAGTCATTAGCTTCCATTTGCTCCAGTCTAACTCTGAAGGAATGAATCTCCTCAGTGAACTTTTGAGATTCTTTTTCCATCTGGCAAATTTGACTTTTAAGGCATTCTTCTCCTCATTGCCCTTTTGGGCCTCCTTTGCCATTTGAGTTAGTCTATTTTTTAAGGTGTTGTTTTCCTCAGTCAGGCTATTGACCTCATTTCATACTTTTCCTGCATCCTTCTCATTTCTCTTTCCAATTTTTCCTCCACTTCTCTTATTTGATTTTTAAAGTCCTTCTTAAGGTCCTCTATGGCCTGCAACCCGCTCATGTTTTTCCCTGGGGCTTTTGGAGCAGGACTTCTGTCCTCACAGTCCTCTTTCCCTATGCTTCGACCCTCTTTGCCCCCAAAGTAGGAGTCTAGGGTTTCATTTTTCTGTTTAATTTGTTTCCTTTGTCTTGGCATGTTGCCACTTAATTACTTGACTTTTGGGTTTGTTGCCACACTATGGCTTTGCCACCAGATAGGGGAATTTTCATCCCGAACGTGTTGGGGGGCAACTTCCATTACTGGCAAGCTGGAAACCCACCCACAACCTCCACCCCAGATCACAATCCAGATCCAGGGAGGTTAAAGCAAGAGCGATTACCCCCCAAGACTAATTGCTGGATCTCCCTACAGTTTGCAGGCCAGGAGCTAGAGCTGCCTCTGAAAACTACAAAATGGCGTGTCTCCTCAGGGGTTTCTAGCCCCCAGAGGAGGAAGCCGACGCATTCCCCAAATACTGGTCCCAAAGTCCATAGGGCACTAACCTCTCACTTTGTCCTAGGCATGTCTATGTTGATAATTCTGGAATCGCCACAGCTGCTGGTGTTCTGGGGTTCCTCCAGCCAGCTTCTGGCCCTGCCACCCTGGGCCTAAAACCGTGACTTAGGCAGAACTGTGCTTGGCTCCCCACGCTCTGCTGCCAGCTCCCAGACCACTGTGCTGGTCCTTCCTGCAGGGCTGCTGGGCTGTCCTCAGCGGGAGGTTAGCTTCTCTGTGTCGTTCTGTGGGTGTTGGGGCTCTAGAAGTTGTTCAGAGTCCCCTTTTACATAGTTTGGAGGTAATCTGGGGGCAGAGTGGCTTCATTCTTTTATGTCTATACTGTGAATGAAAGAACTGATTTCTTGAGCAAAAACCTTCCACTGTTGGAGGCATTGGGGTCCAGAATTTCACCCTTATAATTATCTTTAGTTTCTCAACGAGGGAAATGGAATGGATTAAAAATCCTAAATCTTATTTCAATCGAGGGTGTGTGTGTGCGTGTGTGTATGTGTGTGTGAGACTCATCCAGCTGCAAGAAAAAAAATTGGGAGTTCACCTAAGTAACACCCCTTTGAAATATGGCTTTATTTCAACAAACTTCACAGTTAACTTACAGATTTAATAATGCACACATTTTAAGGCAGTATTCCTTCCTATCATTTAGAATCTCCCAACATTTTTCTGGTGTCTATTATGAAGTAAAAATTACATACCCAGTGACTGATACCCTACTGATCCTTTAAATCCAATTTTGGATTTGATCTGTCTCCATATCCTGTGAGTCAAATATTCCAAGACATAAAACATACTCCTATCTTCCCCACCCCTAAAGTCCCAAAAGCCTTCTGCCCAAAACCACTCAATCAAGTATGTATGCTATGTATGCATTTTTATGCAGCTTCTCATAAAAGTTATGCACAGCTGTATATAATAATAATGATGACATTTACTTCATCTTTATGTATGCCTATTTATCTATATTCAGATTTATTCCAGTTGGATCAATGTTACATAGATGAGAAAGAAAATTCAATATTTTGGAAATTCCATTAACATAATAATCTCTAGGGAAAATAGGAGTGGCATGAAGAGGAGGGTCTAGACATAAGACAACATAAATTACTTAACCTATCTGAATCCTTATTTGAGAAAAGTAAGTTGATGTTTCTATACCCTAGGGAAAAAAAGAACTGGAGGGGAAGAGAGGAAGTAAGGGACAGATGGACTGACCATAATATGAAAATAATATTAAGTTCCCATTTTTGTTTCTCTGTCTTTCATTGTTCATATGTATCTTTTAAATTTTAAATTGCCTGCTTAAAGCAAGATAACCACAGAAGGAAAGATCCAGATTGTTTCTGTTTGAAGACTTAATACCTCATAGGCACTATTCCTATGGGGAGGAATGGGAAAATATAAGTCTTTACAATTTATGTTTTCTCCTTATTCCTTTCCTCTCTTTCCACTGCTTCTTTTTTGGGGGGAGGGGCGGTGTAGAAAACAACCAAAAGTGTTTTTTTTTCTTTTTTATTCCTGTCCTTTGGTCTTGTGCTCTATCCTTTTTTTCTCTAGTGCTTCCTCCTCCTGGCCCTACATCCACTCCTTTATTTCTCTCCTCCTTTCTATTATTTGCTTAATATACCACCTATTATGGTAACAGTTAAGATTTTAATAGCATTTTCTCATGCTTGGCTTTCACTCACAAGCCTAACTAAACAGTATTCTTTAAACTAAGTGTTCCAACAGACATGACATGTTAGGAAAGCAAGAAAGACACTGACCTTTAACTTTTCCATTAGGAGGTAATTGTGCTCAAAGAAAAATTCCATTCATCAAATAACCTGGATGAAGAATTTTAAATCAGCTTCCAATAAACCTTGTAAAATCCCTTTAGCCTGTTGCTAAAGTCAACCAATTATAAATAAATCAATGTCATTTAATGAATACTTACAGAACATATTGAAATAACATCCAATCTCAGAAGCAACCCTCAATCTATTACTTTCTCTAGATAAGAAATTATTTGCTATTTTTACATATAAAACAGCCATAGAATCCAAAGTAGTGACTTCTTAAAATGTACAGGGTAAAGAAATTAAAAGTAATCAAGCCAAAAAAATCATAGTGACAATAGGAATAACTACAATTTCCCCTGAAGTTTCAAAAGTTCATAATCCTTGCACCTTACCACCAATTCCTTCCATATGTAGCCCACAGAATTTCTACCCAAAAGGATAGAGCTGAATGGCTATGTAAAGGGACATCTCTTTCTACAAAAGTTAGGTGAAAAATATGGTCTTACATTTCTTAGTTTCATGTCAATGAAAAGCAAGAAGAGGGACAAAATGAAGACAAATAACATAAAATACTGTAATGAATAAAGCTAAATTCCAGCTTAGATATTACATATCAGTGAAATCACTGTCTTGTTTCTATCTGTAGTGATAATCCATACACACACACACACACACACACACACACACACACACACACACACACACATACACACAGAGATAGAAAGATAGATGGATAGGGTGCCTAGGTGGCGCAGTGAGTAGAGAGTCGGCCCTGGAGAAAGAAAGAAAAGAAAGAAAAGAAAGAAAAGAAAGAAAAGAAAGAAAAGAAAGGAAAGAAAGGAAAGAAAGAAAGAAAGAAAGAAAGAAAGAAAGAAAGAAAGAAAGAAAGAAAGAAAGAAAGAAAGAAAGAAAGAAAGAAAGAAAGAAAGAAAGAAAGAAAGAAAGAAAGAAAGAAAGAAAGAAAGAAAGGATAGATAGATTTAAAATAAAAGCAAACAAATTCAATATTAGCTAATCACTCCACACCAAGGACATCCTCTTGGCTCACTTGCAAAGTTTGGATATTATCTCATTCTCTGGAACCTTTCACTCCTGTCTCCTTTTACTATTCATATTTCTACTCAAAGAATTCTGAGCTCCAGTGTGCCTCCTTAATAAGTGTGGGTAATAGTCAACAGTTATCTATCCTAAAATTTCAAGTATTGGGAGAGGAAATGTAGCTTGTATTCAGAACAAAATGGCAAAGAATATTAGAATTTTAGATGAAAAAAAAACCTTAGAGATAAGTCTAATATACAGATTAGGAAATTAAAATCCAAAGAAGTTCTTATGGTCACAATTCTCATTAGATCAGAGTCCTGGCTCTAAAATCCAGTGGGTTTTCTCCCCACTGGTGTCTCCCTTCCCTGTGGGGTGTTTGCTTGGTCAATATCCCTTAGCCTGGATTTTTAGCACATGTAGTACCTCTGATCCACTCCCACTGCCACTACCTCAGATCAGGCCCTAATTACCTCTCACCTAGACAATTATAACAGTCTCCTACTTCCAATCTCTTTCCCTTCTAATTCCCCCTTCCCATGGGGGGAGGTGGGATAGAGAAGGGGGAAAGGAATAAGCATTTATGTAGTGCCTGCTGTGTACCAGGAACTATGCTTGATAAAGATTATATCATTGGATCTTCACAATCCAGGGGTGGGAGGAGGAAGAGTAGGAATCATTATTATTTCCACTTTACAAATGAGGAAACTGAGGCTAAAAGAGGTTAAGTCCCTTGTCACCCATGTCACACAAATATTGTCGGAGGCCATATCACTCTTATCTGCTGCACAACCTCTGGGCCCCTAAGCATCACTGCCAACATAATCTTTTTCCTAGAGTTCAGGTCTGATCATATCACTGCTCTGATCATAAATCTCTAATGGCTCCCTATTTTTTCCCCCAAACCAAATACAAACTTCCTAGCCTGGCACTCAAGGCTCTCCAATGTACTTTGGCCCCAATTTACTTTTCTAACTAGTTACTCTCCATTTTGCATTCAAAACTCCTAGCCAAACATATGGCAGAGTTCCTCCAGACATAGCATCCTCTCCCATACCTACACAACTACACATATCTTGGACTTAACTTCTCCCTGCCCCCACCTCCATCTCCACCTCTTGAATCTTATAAGACTATTACTCTATGAAGCATTTCCTGATCCCCCAAGCTAGAAATTATTCTTAATGCCTTGATTTCTCAGGACATTCTGTACATATTCATTTTCTAACATGGTATTATATGTGTGTATCTCATCTCTTCTATACGAATATGTTTTGTTTTTTTCTTTTCATTTTTATGTCCCTAGAACCTAGAAAAAGCATCTTGAACACAGTAGGCACTTATTGCTTATTAAGTTAAATTGAACCTAAATTTCAGTGGCTTTCTCTTCCCTTCAGAATAAAACACAAATTAATATAATCTAGTCTTACATTAGAGCTGGGGGTGTCCTTAGAGGTCATTTTACAGAAGAGGAAACTGAAGCACAGAGAGGTTAAATGGCTTGGTCAGGGTCACACAGCTAGAAAGGAACTGGGGCAGGATTTGAACTTAGGTCCTCCTGACTCAGAGTCCATCATTCTAGCCACCATTATGCCTCTCATAAACTCTTCAGTTGGGCATTTAAAGCCCTTCAAAATCTGGCTCAAGTCTATCATTCTAGAACAATTCTACATTATTCTGCCTAATGTATTCTAAATTACATTTCATACCTCACTTAGCTCTTCTTCTTCACTTCAACATTATAGAACCCTAAGCTGAGTTCGAGAACCAACTCTTTTAAAAGGTCTTTCCTGATTTCCCCAGTTGTTCATGAATTATCTATTGCTTTGTATTTATTTTGAATATATACCTGTGAGCATGCTGTACCCTCTAAAGAACATGAAAGCTTGCTGAAGGCATGTCTCACTTGTTCATTTGTATCCCCAGCACCTAGCACAATACTGTTATACAGCAAGCATTTAAATACTTCCTATGTGGTTTAAGGAGATGGGTGGAAAAGCAAGCAGATGGGCCAGGGAAAAGTGCCAATCATTCATTTGCCTCAGGGTATCTCATCCTTTGTGCTATGCCAATGAGATCAGTCATGGATGTCCCAAAAGTGGTGCCAAATTTGAGCACAGGTGATAGAAAGAAAGAAGAGGAATTGTGTTTTAATGGTGCTTGCAAGCTCTCACCAAAGAAAACATAGCAACTGGTCATACAGCAGGCCCATGCTTAGATTCTAGTTAGTGGAAAACAAGGGGCATGTTAGCGTGAAGAAAGCTATGCCAGTCACCTTTGGTTAGATTAAGGTTATTTTAGGATAAGATTTCTGTGGTCTGTAACTCATTAAGCCAGTACTTTGTGAGCTATTATACTGTGCTTCTCCTCACTAATTGCTAGCTAAATTTCTCTTCTGGCCAAAAAAATCCAACTCCTGTCTTGTCTGAACTGAACCTGACTCACTCTTGAGGGATTTGGAGTATTCCAGAGGCCAGGTAAGTGACAGCAAAACATCTAGCTAATCCAACATCTCTGCATTGTGGTCCTGAACTAGAAAAAATAAAATAAAACTTCAGGCAGAGTTGAGGCTAGGATTTAGATGTGTGATTTCCCTCTTCCAATGAGAGGTAGTTTCTTTGCATTTGCAACACACATTTTTCAAAAGGGTGTGTGTGTGTGCACGCGCGCATATGCATGCACCCAAATACACACATGTATTCATTACTTGTTCTTAATTATCCAGCTAATACATGGGAATGGAACCACAGATACAACATAAAAACAACTGGCAATTCAAAAGGCATTTATACTAAATTTTGGTTGATGTTATATCAGAATCAGATACATACCCACTACCTAGGGCAGATTCTCAACCACTTCCCCATCTAGATTCAATAATCTACAGTCTAGATTCCCAAATGTGAAAATCGGATAAAACAGGGACATAGAAAAAAAAGTTGCTATGTTTAAGCCAAAAAATAGACCACCTCCCAACTTAAAATCAAGCAATTCACTAAATATTTGATACCATGCACTTGTCCTTAAAGGGTGTGCCCTAACTTCATTGTAGTAGAAAGAGTGCTAATTTTGAAATCAAAGGAAATGAGTTCAAAATCTGGGTTTTTACCCATTTAACCTATGGCAAATTACTTAACTTCTATGGGCCTCAGTTTCCTCACCTGTAAAATGGGGCATTTGGAATAAATGACAGACCTCTTCTAGCTTTAAAATTAAGATTTACAATTGACTATTGAGAAAAGCATCCTATTTTAAGACTTCAATACAAATAAAGAAGTGCATATTCTATATAAAAACTTTCATTTACCTTTTTTCCTTCTCTAGAAAAATTATCCTGATAACTGTTAATAGCTCACTAAGATACCATCACAGTTAATGCTTTACCGCACAGATGTGAAGTACCACAAAGTCCACAGTATATAGTTTATGGAAGCAGAGACACAAAGAGCTTCATTGGTTACAGATTTAACTAGTCTGCTATATATGATGTAGTTAAACTTTAAAGGCTAAGCTAATAGATGGATATGTATTCTGTTTAAAGTACCTATCTAAAAAGCTAATATATTAATTTACTTTTTTTCAGTTTTATGACTGTGCCATACATGAGAATATATACACCTCCTTAAGGGGAGGAGATTTTTTAAAAAGCCTTAGCAATTTTAGGTTTGCAGGGGAACCATGATCTGGACCTGTGGTTTCTATAATATAGGGAACTACTGGTGCAGAAATTCATTACACTGAAGCAGAATGATAACTATTCCACAATTTCTAATCTTAGAAAGATGTCTAAGAGGTTAAGTGACTTGTCCATGGTCACACAGTACTGGTCAGAGGCAACATTTGAGCCTGGGTATTCCTAATTCCATGCTGGCTCTATTCATTACCCCTCCTTCTCTCTATCTCTCCCTCTCTCCCTCTCTCCCTCCCTCTCTCTCTCTCTCTCTCTCTCTCTCTCTCTCTCTCTCTCTCTCACACACACACACACACACACACACAAGATGCATAAATTTAATGTAATGCTGGTTTTTTGTTTTGTTTTCCCCTCAAATCACTTCGACAGTGCTTTTAAATCTGTGAGCCATTAAAAAAAAAACATTTCTTTGCTACACGTCCCTATTCCTTACATGGATAATATTGAACTCAATAGAAAAGAACCCCAGATAGAAATGAGTTAAAAGTGAAAGAAGTTACTGGGTTAAGTGTTTAAGAAGTACTATAGTGAGTGATTTATACTTCTCTAACATTTATCTCACAAATGACATTTCTTGACAATAACAGGCCACTGCAAAAACTAAATAAATGCAGACAATACAGGACAGGAGTATCCTACCCCAAAGTAGTTTAGCCTCCATATTCTTCAAATCTTTGATAAATGATATCCAAAAGTCACTGTTGTCAAGGATATAGTTTTAAAAAAAGAAATATTAATTTTTATCAGGTAAGTGTAACATTAGGATTATCACACTTTCCCCAAAACCCCTGTACACCCACCCCCAATTAGCTTAATGCTAAAGTCATGGGCAGAAATAAACACAAGCATACACCACACCAAGAAACACAGCAGTGTAATTGGTGATTCACTGATCAGAAACAGAAGAGAATTGAAGAAGTTTTAGGGCTAGAAGAGGCTTTAAAGATAATTTAATACAATCCCCATGATTTTTTAAAAATAGATGTAAAATCTTAGAGGTCATCTAGTTCAATGTTATCTTACAGATAAGAAAGAACATGAGAAATAATTTGGCTAAGGTCAGACAGTTGGGTTTCGGCAGAGCTATGATATGTAATTCTTAGCCAAAGGTCATTTCCACCCTACTTCAAGCTTTCTGGTACAGAAATTCTGTTTCAAGACACTGTCAGAGCCCTTCTATAGATTTAGCTATAGTTTGGTATTTAACATAGTTTGGTAATTAACACTTTAAGTAATTCTTATGTCTCAACAAGTCATAATTCCATCTCAGTCAAACAGAGCCCTTTTCCCTTTCTACTTCCAGGAAGTTCCAGGAACTTAAGTTCAGGAACAAAAGAAAGAAGGGGTTTATGTAGGTCAAGATTGTGGCACATCCATAACAAATATTCTTTAAGGAAAACAGCTCTTATTAGGGAAATGAGTATTTGTCAAAATTATAAATGCCACACCTGGGGTATGTTGCTTCAGTTTTGAAATTTAATCAGTATGATTAAGATGAGCTCACCAAGTATACTTCCCCAGATTTGTGCCTTGTTTGTATTTTATATGGTGTTCTCAGTTTCTTGCTTCCAAAAGAATCATAAAAAAGTAGAGAGGCATTTAGGTACAGGTGAGTACACTTTAATTAAAACAAAAATCAAACCAATGGTAAACAGCTAACAAACATTTCTATTATCAAAGTACCATGGTTTAATTTGGGTTTTTTTGTCTTTAAAATTGTTAACGAAACTGTTTCAAATCATCACCTTAATCATTCTCCCTCTGGCATTAATTCCTATAAAAATTGGGAGTTGATTTAGTAAAGAATTGAAGTCTAAGAAACTAAACATCAATGCCACAGGAATGGCATGAGACCTAAACAAAATATCAGAATGTACACAGAAGCTAAATGCTTAGCTTCAGAGTCACTGCCAGGAAAATTATAAATAGGAAAAGACAAAAACAAAGACACTTAAAAAATGGCTTAGAAAACTTACACCTTAATACAACTGTTGATTCAATTCTTCTCAGGCAAGCCAAACAATGGAAGTACTGTTTTTCATAATCAGACTCATCTGACACACTCAAGAAGCATGAGAGAGCCTCCATCTCCTCATCCAAAGGAGTCTGCACCTGACAAATGGACTTTGAAAATGAAATAGACCACTGTAGAGAAATGCAAGGTCCCAAGAGAAGTGATACACAGTGTAAGTAAGGTAGAGGGCACTTTCCTGGTTTAATCCAGGAGAAAGGAATCTCATAGAACAATAGAATGTCAGGGTGGGAAGGACTTTACAATGAGTCTGCTCCACTTGATTTTCCAGATGAGAAAACTGAGGCTCCAGGAGATTAAGTGATTTGTCCAAAGTCACACAGCTGCTAAGTGCCAGAGCCAAGAATAAAACCTGGCAATAGCATTTCCATTCCAAAAGCTGAATTCTTTTCACTACACTGTATTGCTTTCATAACCTGAGTCCCTTACCTCCTAGTCCATCAATAAACATTTATTTGTTAAGTGCCTATTGTGCTAGATGCTGAGTATATAAAGGCAAAATTAAGGAGTAACCTTCAAATTTAAGTTGGGGGGGGGAGTTAAGGGGGAGACAACAAATACAAAATATACACAAAGTAAAGACAAGGGAAATTTTTTTGAGAGGACTAGAAGCATTAGTAGCTGAGGGTAAGAAGTCAAGAGAGGCTTAATTTCAGAGGTGGCATTCGAGCTGAGATGATTTAAGAGAGAGGAGAAGATTGTCTTGTAAGCTTCACCCCCTTCCTGGCTCCCCTTCCTGAGTTCACCATCACACTTCAGTTGCCTTTTCACCTTTGAAGTTCCTTCTACCTCCCTGTAGCATTCTCACCTTGAAAGAGTCCTTGGGCCCCTTTGACTTTTCCCACCTGTTGGTGAGATCCAACTAGAACCTGCATTGGAGTTAGTACCCAAGCCAGCTGTCCTTCATTCCTTTCCCAACCCTGATCCTGATTTTCCTATCATGCCCCTAAATGCACCTCTTTTCCTTTTAGCTCCTTTTTATGTTTCGTCTTCTTCCACCAGAATGTAAGGTCCTTGAGGGAAAGGACTGTCTTTTTTTGTTTGTTTATGTTTTCAGCACTTAGGACTGTGCCTGGAACATAGTAAACATTTAATAACTGATTGTTAGTTTATTGATTTCTAGTCACGAGAAACAGTCTGTACTAGGGCATCGAGACAGTAGAAGAGATGCTGAGGATAAAGACTAGTGAGCAGTATAGTTTGATGAGAGTATAGATGACAAGTAGGGGAGCAATATATGATACATCTGGAAGATGAAGGAGTTCTCTGTAGTACAAAGGGTTCTTCTAAAAAGGTATGGATTATTAGCAATGCCATAATCTAAAGCACTGCTTTGAGCTGAGGAAAGGCATCATGATAAACTACTGTACTGAAAGGGAATGTTAGCCTCTTTTTATTATTAGTTTTGGGTCACAGGATGACAGTTTTAGGGCTCACAGAGATGTTAGAGGTCATTGAGCCTAACCCCTTAATTTTACAGGTAAGGAAGCTGAGGCATAAAGATGTTAAATGATTTGCCCATGGTCATACAGCAACTAAGAATAAAAGGCAGAATATGCATATAGGTCTTCATGACTAAATTTAGTACTCCATTCACTTTCTCCCATATTAGTTTAGACCTTTCAGTCTTGTCTGACTCTTTATGACTCCTTTTGGGGTTTTCTTGGTGAAGATAATGAAGTTGTTTGCCATTTCCTTCTCCAACTCATTTTACAGATGAAGAAACTGAGGCAAATGTGGTTAAGTAACTTGCCCAGAGTCACACAGAGAGTAAGTGTCCAAGTCCAGATTCTCCTCTTAAAGGCTCTTACATGGCATGAGGGACTTGAAAAATTTTGTAATTCTAAGAGCCCAAGCTAAACAGATTCCCAGTGAACATCAAAATCAAATAGCATTTATTCCATGTTTCCACACACATCCCAGGTACTATATATAGTAGCTTAATTTGCTTCCTTCTGTCTTTATACTCTTCCAATTCCCATATCCAGAATTAAGTTACTTAAGTAATTTTTAAGACTGATAACCATGGACCCTGGTGAGATCCCCATACCTGACAGTGGCCCAGGATGGATCTACAAATAAAAAGAGGCCCTCCCAAATTGCTTGCACATTGGAGGGAATTGTACTGCCTGACAGTCTGGGGACTAACAGACCTGATATTATTACTTATTATCATCTGAGATCCACAGTTTAGAATCAAAACCAGTACAATCCCTCCCTTTTACTGACATGGAAACTGGGGTTCAAAGAGATTGTTTTGCCAAAGACCATACACATAGACAGTAAATGATAGTCAGGATTTGAACTCTGGTCCTATGACTCCAAAGCCAATGCTCCTTCCACTGCACCTCCTGCTTTGATCATTCATTTAGGATACAATCATTAAAAACCAATCAAACGTCATGGCACAAGTAGTCTAGTGGGGGATATAGAAAGAAAAATAAGTCACAGTCTTGGTCTCAATACATCAGCATTCCATAGTGGGCAGCCTTTGTTTCAGAACCTTGGGGATAATTGTTTTCTTTAGCCTGAGGGTGAACTCAGTGAATACCTAATTTAGATAGATGCCAACGCAGTCCTCCCAACAGGTTTGATTTAATACCTAGCATGTTGCAAAGAAGTTGGCTTTGGAAATAGGAAGACCTAGGTTCAGATCCCACCTGTGGTACTTTTCTAGTTACATGACCTAGAGCAAGCCATTTAACCTGAAGAAGCACAGAATGGTGGAAAGGCACTGGATTTGGAGTCAGAGGACTTGGGTTTGAAACCCATCCTTGTTATTTTACTAACTAGGTGGTCTTTGGCAAATCACTTCACATATCAATACCCCATCCTCATCTGTCAAGTGAGAAGGTTGGACTAAGTGAGTTAGGGAGATTTTCTAGCTCCAAACCTATAAGCCTCTAAATCTCTGAGATCCAGTTTTATCTGGAAAATGATCCCTACATCATAAGGTAGTTGTCAAACTCAAAAGAACTAAGATATATAAGAACAAAGCAAAACTCTACACTCTTTAAAACACTGAATGTTAATTATTATTGTTGTTATAATGCCTAACACATGGGCACTACACACAATTAATAAATATTTAATGAAGAAAAGATTTAAGGTCACCAAGGCTACTAATAGCATACATAAGACAACCAGAAACTCTCAAATACCCAGTTACAGCTAGTAATGACAACTGGAATCCACAGATAATCCATAAGAACTCATTTTATACAATAGCTTCAGCCATATCATACCTCTTATCTTCACTGCTCAAACAAAAAAGAAAAAGGAAGGAAGTAGGAAATTCAGTCCCAAAACAGGTACATTTCAACTACTCTGGCATTCTTACTCTCCATGATTAGTTCAGGGTTTAAAGAGTCATACAAACTAGGTTAGTCTCAGTATATACAGAAAAAATGGATAGAAGAATGGTATCACTTATTAATAGGCAAGTTTGCCACACACCATGTTCCCCAAAATGGCTGGCTCAAATCACATTCATGCATCAAGAAGGAGGAACAGCTAGGAACCAGGATTGTCTAGAAATGAATCAATTTCTGAAAGTTACCTATATTTTTCATATCAACAATAATCATTCATGATCCACCTAAAGGTGGAGCCACATCTCCCAACACCATTTGTACAATGGGTGTGATGCCTGAAGAGTTTATTGAGGAAATTAACTTGAGAATCAAACAGCTGTTCTGTTTGAATTTAAATATGACACCTGATTAAACCTTACCATTCCATATAAAGCTTGACTACAGCCCTAATAGTTCCAGCTGTACTAAAATCCCCAAATACAAACTGTCATGATCAAAGGATGAGAAGGTTGTGAAGCTATTCCCCTGGCTAGAAGATGCACTGCTTTATAGAATAATTAAACTATTACTTCATTTGTGTCAGAACACCTGTGACAAAATTACTTCACAGAATCAAACTCACAGATGACTTCAAAAGGTTCAAGTCCACAAAAATAAAAAGTTCATAGGCTTATTAGTTATTTGGAAACAATATTAGAACACTATTGTATACTTTCCTAGGCAAGTGAATTAACCAATTAGCTGCAAGTGATTAACTGTAGTCTAGTTTCCAGTTAGTTGACTACATACTGTGCTATTCCCCACCTGTAGTCCTCTCTCACAGAGCACTTTATGCAACAATGGAAAGAGCACAGGATCTGTAGTTCAGATAACCTGAGTTCAAATTCTGACCTATGTAACACTGGGCAAGTTTCTTCTATTTTCTGGGTCTCATTTTCCCCATCTGTAAATAGAACTGGATTAGGTGACCTCTGATGAACTTTCCAGCTCTAAATTGATGATTCAAAAAATAATCTGCATAAAAAATGCAATGTGATACTCTAAATTTTGGGGAAAGTATTTAGTTTTTATTTGAGTTTAAAATCAGGTTGCCAAGTATGAAACTTGAATTCTTGTTATCTCAATCAAAATATTAACATATAAAGGCACCAATATACCATTCCAATAAATTATACTCTACAATAATTTATTAAGCACCAACTATAATACAAGGATACTAGAAACTAAAATAGAGGGGGAGAAATGCATAAAAGTCTCTACCTCTGAGGCATTTTTAATCTAATGTAAAGCAGAAATTGCTTCACGTTTAATTTTCATGGAATTTAGAAGTGAATCTTAGAAGTAATTTAGTCTAACTCTTTATTTAGAGACAAGCAAACTGAGGCCCAAGGAATTTAAGATTCACCCAAGGTCACCCGAATAGCAAGCAACAAAGATGAAATCTGAAAGTCCCTTGACAATAAATTCACTGCTTTTTCCAATATTATTTTTGCCAGAGAGACTCTGAGAAAATCTATTGCTGTGATCAAAATGCATGCACAAATACACATGCATATACACACACTGTGTGTATGAGTATGTATTTTAATGCTCTGTGAAGAATTTTAATCTGTGTTTTTCCTGGTGCCCCCCAAAAACTAAAGTCAATGCAAATTCAAGCTGCTATTCTTTTCCCCAGGAGGGCAGAGGAGAGAGACTTCATACAACTAGAGGGGGAATAAAAACTCTAAACTTGGTTCCAATCTTCAAAAGACAATCTTCTCTGGTACAGAGAAATTAACAAACAAGACCAATATCATAAATTCATTCTTCAAACTGACTCAACAAACAGACCAAATATAAATTTTTAAAAACATTTTCCATTAGGCACTACATTTTTATTTTCTTTTTATCTGACCAAATTCAGTGCTTTCAAAAATTACCTGATAGTTCTGGATTTGAAAGGGTTAAACTAAACAGTTAAATCTGATCAAGTTTTCTTAAAGTGGCATGTCTTTTAAATACCGTTCCACTAACTCAGGAGGAAAGTATTTGTACCAATCTCTTGATTTCATTCATTTTTACTAATAATAGGGAAGTAGGTGTATGGGGAGAGGGAAGAATGTTAAAAGAATTGGGCTAATCTAAGATATTCATGAACTGAGAAGATTTTGCTATAGTGTTATGGTTTTCATGGCTACTAAAGTAAAGGGAAAACAAAGAAAGAAATCTTTAAACCACAGTCCTTGGCTGCCAACCAGAGTTCACAGTGCGAAGGGCCACTGAAGAGTCCATCTGGTATAGCACCTTTATTTTACAGAGAAAGAAAGTATATAAAAATATATATGAGTAGAAATTTCATTAAGATACTAATTCATGGGGGTGGAGCCAAGATGGTGGAGTAGAAACAGCAATTCCAAGGTGCTCTTCCCACAGACCACTTCCAAACCATGAAAAAGGGGACTCTGAACAACTTCTGGAGCCCCAGCACCCACAGAACAACACAGAGAAGCTAACCTCCCTCTGAGGACAGCCCAGCATTCCAGCAGGGAGGGCCAGAGCAGCACTCTGAGAGCAGAAAGCACAGCGTGCTGGGAACTGATGCTCTGGGAGCCAAGCCCAGGCGGACTTGAGCCTTGGTTTTAGCCCCATGGCAGCCAGACCAGCAGCCAACTGGAGGGACCCCAGAACACCAGCAGCTGTGGCAATTCCAGAATTATCAGCAAAGATATGCCTAGGACAAAATGAGAGGTTAGTGCCCTATGTACTTTGGGACCAGTATTTGGGGAACGCAACGGCTTTCTCCCCTGGGGGCTAGAAGCCACTGAGGGGACATGGCACACTCGTCATTTTGCAGCTTCAGCTCCTGACCTGTGAACTGTAGGGAGATCCAGAGATCAGTCTTGGAGGTTAATCGTTCTTGGTTTAACCTGCTTGGATCTGGATTGTGATCGGGGGGGGGGGGGGGGTAAGGTCTAGGGTGGGTATCCAACTTGCCAGAACTGGAAGTTGTGAAGACTCCAACATTTGGGACAGAAGCTCCCCTGTCTGGTGGCAGAGTCCTACTGTGGCAACAAGGCAAAAAGTCAAGTAATTAAGTGGCAACATGCCTAGGCAAAGGAAACAAAATAAACAGAAAACTGCAAAATTAGACTCCTATTTTGGGGGCAAAGAGGATCAAAGCATGGAACAGGAAGAGGACAGGGAGGTCAGAAATCCTGCTCCAAAAGCCCCAAAGGAAAATATGAGTGGGTTACAGGCCATAGAGGACCTTAAGAAGGATTTTAAAAACCAAATAAGAGAAGTAGAGGAAAAATTGGGAAGAGAAATGAGAAGGATGCAGGAAATGTATGAAATGAGGGCCAACAGCCTGCCTGAGGAAAATAACACCTTAAAAAATAGACTAACTCGGTTCTGGGGGCAGAGCCAAGTTGGCGGAGTAGAAACAGCACGTCCAAGGCACTCTGCCCCCAGATTACCTCCAAACTATGTAAAAGGGGACTCTGAACAACTTCTGGAGCCCCAGCACCCACAGAACGACACAGAGAAGCTAACCTCCTGCTGAGGACAGCCCAGCAGCCCTGCAGGAAGGACCAGCACAGTGGTCTGGGAGCTGGCAGCAGGGCATGGGGAGCCAAGCACAGTTCTGCCCAAGTCGCAGTTTTAGGCCCAGGGTGGCAGGGCCAGAAGCTGGCTGGAGGAACCCCAGAACACCAGCAGCTGTGGGGATTCCAGAATTATCAACATAGACATGCCTAGGACAAAGTGAGAGTTTAGTGCCCTATGGACTTTGGGACCAGTATTTGGGGAATGCGTCGGCTTCCTCCCCTGGGGGCTAGAAACCCCTGAGGAGACACGCCATTTTGTAGTTTTCAGAGGCAGCTCCAGCTCCTGGCCTGCGAACTGTAGGGAGATCCAGCAATCAGTCTTGGGGGGTAATCACTCTTGTTTTAACCTCCCTGGATCTGGATTGTGATCTGGGGTGGAGGTTGTGGGTGGGTTTCCAGCTTGCCAGTAATGGAAGTTGCCCCCCAACACGTTCGGGATGAAAATTCCCCTATCTGGTGGCAAAGCCATAGTGTGGCAACAAACCCAAAAGTCAAGTAATTAAGTGGCAACATGCCAAGACAAAGGAAACAAATTAAACAGAAAAATGAAACCCTAGACTCCTACTTTGGGGGCAAAGAGGGTCGAAGCATAGGGAAAGAGGACTGTGAGGACAGAAGTCCTGCTCCAAAAGCCCCAGGGAAAAACATGAGCGGGTTGCAGGCCATAGAGGACCTTAAGAAGGACTTTAAAAATCAAATAAGAGAAGTGGAGGAAAAATTGGAAAGAGAAATGAGAAGGATGCAGGAAAAGTATGAAATGAGGGTCAACAGCCTGACTGAGGAAAACAACACCTTAAAAAATAGACTAACTCAAATGGCAAAGGAGGCCCAAAAGGGCAATGAGGAGAAGAATGCCTTAAAAAGTCGAATTTGCCAGATGGAAAAAGAATCTCAAAAGCTCACTGAGGAGATTCATTCCTTCAGAGTTAGACTGGAGCAAATGGAAGCTAATGACTTTATGAGAAATCAAGATGCTGTTAAGAAGATCCAAACAAATGAAAGAATAGAAGGCAGTGTGAAATATCTCTTGGGAAAAACCACTGACCTGGAAAATAGATCCAGGAGAGACAATTTAAAAATTATTGGACTACCTGAAAGCCATGATCAAAGAAAGAACCTAGAAATCACCCTTCAAGAAATTCTCAAGGAAAATTTTCCTGATGTTTTAGATCCAGAGGGCAAAATAGAGGTTGAAAGAATCCACCGATCACCTCCTGAAAAAGATCCCCAAAAGAAAACTCCCAGGAATATCATAGCCAGGTTCCAGAATCCCCAGATCAAGGAGAAAATACTCCAAGCAGCCAGGAAGAAACAATTTCAATATTGTGGAAACACAATCAGAATAGCCCAGGACCTGGTAGCTTCTACACTGAGGGATTGAAGGGCATGGAATATGATATTCCAGAGGGCAAAAGAGCTGGGAATGAATCCAAGGGTCACCTACCCAGCAAAACTGAGTATTTTGTTTCAGGGGAAATATGGTCATTCAGTGGAATAGAGGACTTTCAAGCATTCTTGAGGAAAAAACCAGAATTGAATAGAAAATTTGACATCCAGACACAAGAAGGAAGAGATGCCTGAGAAGGTAATCAGGGAAAAGAAATCAAAAGGAACTTATCAAAGTTGAACTATTTCCATTCCTATATGGAAAAACAATAACTGTGACTGATGAAATCTTTCTCACTATGAAAATAATGGAAGAAAGGTGTATGGTCATACGAATACATATGTGAATGTGTGTGTGTATGGTTACAGTTATATATGGATAGAGGGCATAGGTTGAATTTGTTGGGAAGGGAGGATACTCAAGGGGTGAAATTATGAGGTGAGAGAGGAAAGTGGCAAGAGGAGATGGGGAGAGACAGGGTAGGGTAAATTATCTCATGTACAAGAAGCAAGGGGAAGTGGTTGCAAGGGAGGGGAAGAATAGGAAGGCAAAAAGGCAAAACCACATTCTCATTGAATTTGGTTCAGGAAGAGAATGACATACATATTAAATGGGATATGTCACCCTGCTGGAGAGTAGGGGGAAGGGGGATGAGAGGGGATGATGGAGGGGAAGGCATTCTGGGGGGAGGGGAGGTTGGAACTACCCACTATCAAAGAGGGACAGGATCAAGTAGGGAATGGACCAGGTGGGGGGTGGGATGGGTGGGAGGGAATTATAAGCAGCCTTTTACAATATATCTACAATGGTAGTGTTCTGCATAGCTATACATGTACAACACATACTGAATTACTTATCTTCCCAGAGGGAATGGGTGACAAGGGAGGAAGGGAATGGATCTGAATTTTGAAATTTTAAAATTAAATGTTTCAAATGTATATAAATGCTATTATTAATAGTATTTTGCATGTAATTGGGAGATGAGATGTTCAGGTATTGGGGCACAGAGATTCACCTCGCCCTAATGGTAAAGTCGAAGGAGGTATGGGAGAAGATATGGGAGAGAGCAGAATGGATGAGGGGATATCTTGTGGGACTGTTATTCTGGGGTAGTGGGTAGGGGAAAAATGGGGAAAAAATTGTAACTCAAAATCTGGTGAAAATGAATGATGTAAATCAGAAGTTAATAAAGCATTTGTTTAAAAAAATACTAATTCATATGAGCTAATAAATCAATTCCTTTACCCCTTGTGTTTTAGTAAACCTTTAATCAACCTTTCTATAATCATATATTTCAATATGAAAAAATATATTCAATTATAGCAAGCACATAAAAGAAAATAAAGTTTAATTTCAATAGGATAATAATAATTTACCAAATATTCCCTGCATCCCCTCAATGAGCTTCTTGTCTTCCCCTAAGGGTTACACATTGCTAGTTTGGGAATCCCTACATTAAGTTTAGCTACTTTACACATCAAATGGCATTCTCAGGTTTGGATTTGGAACCTCCCTACTTCAGTTTTCCCCTATTTAAAATATCATATATTTGCAAATGATGTTGCACTACCTCAGAAATGCCCTCACTGTGAATTCTGTGGTAACTTAACGGTCCTTTTGAACTCAAAAGACAATCAATGGTATATTAAACTGTACAAACAAGCCACTGAGGTCAATTAAGGCAAACACAAAATCACAGATATCTCATTCTACACTTAAAGATAATTTCCTAGCAAGATTATACTTCCAGGTCACTTTCCTCCTCACAGAGGAATTTGAAACATTGTATAGTACTTGTATACTTGTATAACTAAAACATTGTATAGAACTTGCCATAAGAATCAGTCACATATACTGAAGAATCTCAAACCTGCCACAATCTGTGGCTCCAACTCACTGTCAAGATACTAGAAGTAATGCTGGTATAGAGGGACACATAAATATACTGTTCAGTCTGGTAGCTCTTGAGCCCCTACTGGTGTGCTATTTGTATAAATCAGTGACATCATTAACTCTTATACACGAAACATTTATTAAACAAGAAGGCAAACTAAAGAATAATTGTAGCATTTACCAAATATAAGGCAAAAGAAGGAATTATAACTCTGGGTTACATTCTTCAATACACACTCTCCAACCACACCTTTGTATGATCACTTGTAGAAACCTAGTAGCAAGGCACACGAGCAGGTAAATCCATGTTCTTGGGCGGTGGTGGGAGTCATGACTTTAGACTGCCAGCCTGAATGCCTGTGTTCTGATTACAGAATAGTCTGCACCATATGGCACCTGCCATATAGGACTCCTTCTCTTCTGAACTTCAATTTTCTGCCACTGAAGCAGTGTTGGGTCTTTTAGCTAACAGCTTTAATATTGGCAATCTGAAAAACTTCCCAAGTTGATTCCTTTTGGCTAGGCAATAAGAAAAATATGATAATCAACAAAAAGCAGTTCCCTTTAAGCCTGAGATCTGCTGATTAATTCAGGTTGATTTTCTTTGTGGTCTTTGAACGGTTGTCCCCTCTTGAGCCAAGAGAATTGCTTCTGGAAATTTTCCCCCATTCAAACTAAGTGTTGATGTTCAGTCATTCTTCCCTTTTGGGTTTTTTTTTTTTAATGGCAGAGATACCAGAGTAGTTTGCCATTCTTTTTCCAGCTCATTTTACAGATGAGGAAATTGAGGCAAATGGGATTAAATGCCTTGCCCAGAAGTTATCAAGCCCTAGTAAATGTGTGAGGTCAGTTTTGGATGCAGGTCTTCCTGACTCCTGTCCCCTGCACTGCGTAGCTGCACATCATTCAAATTATAGATGGTGCTTGAAAGCAAAGCATCCCATCTCCCAACCAGCTCCTCCCACAGCATAGGATGCTGCTTTCTCCAATCAATTGGCCCATATTAAAGCTTTTCTCAAATCAGATCATTTCCCTGCATCAACCTACAGAGTCTCTCTATCTTCAGTCAGTTGGGTGTCACCTGTGTTTGGATCCCATCAGCGTCCCAGTTCTACATGCTGTTGTATTCTGGTTTCAGATATCTGCTTCTCTACGCAACTTGCCTTCCCTCTCTGTTCTCAAGCTGACTTTTCATCTTTCCTATATTATTCCTCAAATGTATGTATAGCTTCCGTATATATAGCAAATCACCTCTACCTTAGATTGAGAAACCCCAAATTCATATTTGTCAGATGTAATTAAAATAAATTCATAAAATAGACACATAGTCCCAAAACAGCTCCTCTCCCCCAGTTTCTCAGCATTAAACTTCTTAGTCCTAAAAACAATCACATGCAAATTAATTTTTGGTTTAACAAAGTATCAGTGATTAGTTTTACTTCTGAGGGACATGCTTTTACTTTGTTCCCAGAACTGTGTGTGTGTGTTTCTGTGTGTGTGTGTGTGTGTGTGTGTGTGTGTGTGTGTGTGTATCCTCAAGTATTTTTTTCTGATAGGCAGCTTTTCTGTGTTTCTTGCAAGTCCTTTTCTGCCCCTTTCAGTAAAAGAAATGGACATAAGGGGCAGTAGACTTTAAACACTAAACATTTATTCCTCCTTAACTATCCCAGTACTAAACATCTACTGATGCTAATTAAGTTCAAGCTCTGCTCCTTTCAAAAGTTTTCTTTGACTACTTCCATTCACAGTGATTTTAAGAAACATGGTAGGCTGTAAAGATCACTGAGCTGCAAAATGAAGCTGTTAGACTAGATAATCCTGAAGGTCCAATCCAGATCGAACGATTCAATACTTCTATGAATCTGTGAATGGGAGTCAATACGTTTGGATTCTAGTTCCAGCTACATCATTTTAAAAAGTCACTTGATTTTTCTGGAACTCAATTTCTACAGATATAAAATGAAGGGGTTAGACCAAAAGGTCTCTAGGATCTCTTTTCACTTTTATATTCTAGGAGAGCCTCTCCTCTCAATTTCTGCAACACACAAGTATTTAATTACATTGTCTTGTATGTTGGGCACTGCTTCCTATGCACTGATTTTTGTCTCTCTGAGAGTATATGCTCACGAAGTAAGAAACCAGTGCCTCATACTCTTTTTTAATCCCCCAGAGAGCCTGTATGATAGGAGATGGTATAGTATTGAATGAATGACTACTTAAGTGACCTCCACACAGTACACACATGCGGAAAAGAAAGCAGGGCAGCTAGGTGGCACAGGGAATCGAGTACCAGCCCTGGAGTCAGGAGGACCTGAGTTCGAATGCAGCCTCAGACACTTAACACTTACTAGCCATGTGACCTTGGGCAAGTCACTTAACCCCAAGTGCCCTGCTTTCCCCCCTCCAAAAAGAAAAAAAAAAAGAAAAGAAAACAGATTTCTCAAAATGCTAGGTGCTCAACAGAAGGAAACTTCCATGAACTTTAGAGACACTTGGCCACATTCATAGCGAATGAGTAGTTCATTTTTGAAGGCATACTTGTGACCCTTATCTATGGTTTCTCTAGTTCCAGACATGCTTTGGGGTAGAGGTTCCTCCCAACTCTAAGATTCTATGATCGTAGGTTATTAAAGAAAGAAATGCTGGCACTTGCCTCAGAGTCAAGACAACTCACGTTCAAGTCTAGCCTCTGACCTTTGCTGGCAGCATGCCCCCATGCAAGTCACTGAACCCATCAGGGACCCAGGCAACCTTCTGAAATAGGGGTTTTTTAACATGGGATCCAGGAACTCGTTTTTAAAATATTTTGATAACTGCATTTCAACATAACTGGTTTCTTTTGTAATCCTGTATGTTTTATTTTATGCACTTAAAAATATTATTCTGAGATCATGTCCAGTTTGAATCTTCTGTTCTCTAGACCAAACATTACTCCAACTGATGCTCCTGAGATATGGACTCAAGGACCTTTACCATCTTGACTGTTCTCCTTTGAATGCTATCCAACTTATCACTTTTCTTCTCGAATTTTGGTTCCCCAAAATAAATGTCTCCAGATGTGGTATGAACAGGGTAAAATATGGTGAGACTATATTGTTGGCCTCCTCTTAATACAGCCCAAGTGTGGAGGAGCTTTTGAGGGCTTCCACATAACACTACTGGACTTGCTGTCCACTAAAATCCTCAAATCTTTCCCAAATAGCTCTTAATAAATAGCCCTAATCTTGCATTTGTGACATTATCCCTGTTGAATAACATCCTTTCCAATTTTCAGCTTGCTATTTTTCTTTTCTGCCTTACATTCATCCCACTTTTCCATACTTACCTTCCATGGACTGGCCACAGTTACTTGATCAGCTCTGCAGTTAATCCCCTTAAATTTTGTTCGCATCAGAGTCTCTGCAATTTCAGCTCTCTCTTATTTTTGCATTAAAAAATTAGTTAAAAATTACCAGGGTTCAGGTTAGTTAACTACCAGTTAAACAGGATTTTACTGTACTCTATTCATAAAAGTAGCCACAAAACATGTTTCCCCTAGGGT
This sequence comes from Gymnobelideus leadbeateri, assembly GCA_011680675.1. Taxonomy (NCBI): domain Eukaryota; kingdom Metazoa; phylum Chordata; class Mammalia; order Diprotodontia; family Petauridae; genus Gymnobelideus; species Gymnobelideus leadbeateri. The sequence continues at coordinate 2,010,647 of WOXC01012465.1, read as the reverse complement.
CACTGATGGATCAGTTAATCTTAAACATCAGTGCCAAATATAAGTATATAGTTAACATAGTTCTACTCAAGGCAAATTACTGCCTAACTACTCATTTTCTTACTGTAGAATAAGACTTTATATCCCTTACTACTATAGAAGAAAGACTGTTAAAATTAGGGATAAAGGAAGAAGACTTTACAAAACCTTCCTGTGGAAAATAACTAAAAGGCATTATAAAAAAAATAATTAGGCATGGTTTTTTAAGCTGGGTCTTATAGATAGGCATTACCATGGTTTCAAGGTCTGGCTTCTTAGTGTTTCTACTCTGTCATCCTCATGACCACTCTATCCAGAAGTTATCAAGCTATGGTAAACCCAGATTATATAACCCAAACTCAAGACAGACTGTTTAGTACTGGAAAAAGAACTGAAAAAAATGGGTAAAAACCCTTCCATTAAACTGGAACACCTGTTTAGTTGGTCAATACATTTTCTTTTCAGCACAAAAATCTATTTCAGAAATTCAAATAAGATTCAAAGATTGTTTGGTGAATGTAGAACCTGAGCAAAGAAAAATTTTATCTGACTATGTAAGTGCCTATTAACCTAGAACTTTATTAAAAGAATATGCCAGCATCAGCCTATAGGGATCCACCTTTATTTGAGTTTGATATGATTGATCAGGAGGAAAAGTGGGGAAAATGAAAAGGATAAAAAGGCTGATGGCACCATAAAGGAGAAACTTTTTTCTTGTTTCTTCTCTGTAAGTTCCCATCTTCCTTCTTTGTACATTCATTACATTCACTTTTCCTGATAGCATTATACTTAGTTTGGACTCTAATCTTCGGTTCTGAGTCCCTTTGCCACCCCCCCCCCCCACTCATTTCACACTATTTAATAAATGATTCCAAATTTTTAAGGGTTTTTCAGCCTTTCTACTTAAGATAGTAAAATTCTTTCATACGATTGCTATGATGGGAATGTTAGACACTTTTGGGCATCCATGTTCCACTCCTGTTTTCACAAGCCTTAGTCAAGTTAGTAAATATTTACCTAGCATGCCTGATCAGGTTTAAGGAAAAAGTGATTTGCCTGCTGCTGGAATTAAGAGGTAGGAGGGAAGCAATTGGCTCCATTTAAATGCATCTGATAAACAAGACAATAAAATATCAATTGTGTAGGATGGAGTTAAGAAAAGTTTGGCAAAGTTTAGTAAAGAGCTCTTTATTAAGAATTTTTATTACCCATAATATTACCTATTCATAATCATTATGAAACACCTCCTCTAATGCCCCATTTATTTTCTCAGGCATTGTTCCCTCTAAATCTAAAGGGTCTTCATGCATTTCTAAATGAAATCATCTTGTGCATTCAAGAGTTAAATCTAAAAAGATGTAAGGTAGAAGCAAACAAGTTGCACACTCAACTGTGATGTTATACACAATAATTCTAACTCTAATTGCACCAGAAATATACCTAGTATTGGTACACATCAAAGTTGAGATTTGCAAATGCTTTCTACATTCAAGAGGACACAGATTGTATAGTGTCAGATGAAAGACCTCTAAACTCTTCAATTGTTTTCCTTTGTCTCTAGTATTCAGGCTGACAGACTGACAGAAAATTGAATGGCTACAATTGTTTTTCTTCATGTAACATTCTAAAATCACTGTTAATATGTATCATTTTGCCTTCTTAGATGAAAAGAGGTCTTGGCAAATATATTTCCTTCCATGTAACAGTTTGCCGTCTTACAGATAAGAAAAACTTAATCTGTTATAAATTTCTCATCTAGACCTCAGTATGATTCTATATCTTTCCCCATTCTTTCCTTCTTCTATCCAGTATCAGAGGATAAGGGAGCCTTTCATTTGCTCCCTGCATTCCTTCCCCTCCTATCTACAGCAGGACCTTTCTACATTGAGCACTCCTTGTCTTTCTTACACTAACACAAACATGCCTTGAGTCTCTCTAATCATAATGGCAATATAAAAACTTCAAATCTTCCCTTGACCCTGTTACTACTTCAAGTAAATATTCTATCATTCTTCTTTCCTTGAGGGCTGAAATTCTAGAAATAGTCTGATTCTATTTCCTCACCATCCACTTAACACACTGTAACTTGGCTTCAATTTCCCACTGCTCTGCTGAAACAGTTTTCTACGACTTCATCAATGAGCTCTTAATTTCCAGATCCAATAACCTCTGCACAGTCCTCATCCTCCTCGAACAGCTACAGTATGAGACACTTATTGCCCCCCTCCCTTCACCTTGTGATACTCTCTTATCCTTTGGTTTCTTTGACACTGTCTCCATTTACCTCTCTTGCTGATCTATTTTGTTGTTTACCTTCCTCTGCATGCTCCTTACATACCCCAAGCTTTTGTCCTTGACCCTCCTCTCTTCTTCCCCTAAATCCTTATCTACATCCCTATTCTTAAATGTCTCCTAGACTTCCTGGCTTCCTTCAATTCTCAGCTCAAATGCTCTTATCTTCTGAAGGAAGTTTTTCTTGTCCTTTCTCCCCATCCCACTTTACCTTTTGAGGTTACCTTCCATTATTTCAACCACATAGATCTTTTTTAAAAGCAATTGGGGTTAAGTAACTTGCTCAAGGTTACACGGCTAGTCATTATTTATGTGTGGGTGCTCATTTTCTGATGCCAGTTTCGATCCTGGGTCATCCCAACTCCGAGGCCGGCGCTCTTACTCACTGCGCCACCTAGCCGCCCCAACCACATAGATCTTATATGTACATAGTTATATTTATGTGAATGTTGTCTCCTCCACGAGAATGTAAGACTCAGTGAGAAACAGACTCTCTTAATGTCTTTGTCTATACCAGAGCTTAATAAAATATCTGGTACATAGTAAGTACTTAATAAATGCTTGTTGACTACCTTCTGACTGGAGATGATGCCTCAGTCTACATATCCAACCCTAGATATGAGTTCCCTGAGTTCCAGGACTAAATTTCAAAATTGGCTGCTGGACATTTCTACATGATTTTCAACCACTGACACCTCAAGCTCCATGTCTCTAATCTTATCACCTTCTCCCACAATTTTGCCATATCTCCAAATTTGCCATTCTGCTCACCCTCCTAATGTCCTGAATTTAAAAACTTGAAATCATAACTGACTTTTTCTCAACCTATCACTTCTGATTCTGTCCCCACAGTATCTGTCACATTGGTTTACTACTTTTCAATAACAAGGACATCACCTTAATCCAGGCCTTCATTGCAATAATAGCCACTGAACAGGTCAGTCTGTTTCCTATCTCTCTCTATCTCAAGTCATGAGGCATATACCTTCATGTAACTGTCACAAGAAAACCTATTAGTTTCCAAGTCTTTCATGACACTCCCCTATTTCAATACTTTACAATGCCATAAATCATTTGCCCTCTCTGACCTCAGAATTCTCATCTAAAAAATGAGGATTATGGCCTAAATGGTAGTCAAATGATACTTGCATGGTTGGAACTTGATTAAAAGATAATTGGGAAATAATGAAATAAGTTAAAATACAATAAAACACAGAAAAGGTTAATATATCGCTTTCTAGTCAATATGCACTCCCAGGGATCCTTATATAAGGTAAGGTTGAGTGGCCCTATTTCTATTTGAGCTTGACACCAGTGGACTAGAGGACCTTTAAATCCCTTCTATTGTAGGTGTTTTAGATTTGATTTAAAATGACATTTCATAACTTTGATTGTACCACACTCTGCTTTGTTAAGGAGCACATAAGGGTAGGTCAGAAGTTTATAAGAAAAATTTAATTACAGCTTTGTTTCCTACTAAAAAAACCATATCTATGCTCCTCCACATAAGTTTAGAATATATTTAACCAAAGTATTTAGAGTATATGTCCAAAGAAACCCTCATTATTTTCAACTATCTTTCAAATAAGGGTTTGTTTCCAAGTTTATTCCAAGATAAGTACTCTTCCAGAGAATACTGGGTGTAATTAGATCACATTGCATGAGCTTTACCCAAGGAAGGAGTAGGCAGACTTGATGACCATAGTGGGTTGACAGAAACCAGGTCACTTAAGCACTGAAGGCTAGAGACCCTGGGAGTTGTTACCCAAGGAAGTAGCAACCAACCACCTGGCCCTGTGGAGACCAAAGAGAGGGGAGGAAGGGAAGTACAGTTAGCTTGGTGGGGGTATAAGTAGGATTATTCACTGAGTAGAAAATATTTATTTTTTAAAGGATTTTAGGTTTTAGGATAAAGAATTTTGCTAAGCTGTAATGGACTTCAATTGCAGTAAAGAGTATCCACTCTCAAAAACACCTGAATTCTTTGGCTAGCATTTAAGTCACATCACAATCTGGCTCTTATCTACCTTTCCAATTTCATTTCAGTCTTCATGATATCAACATTCCAGTTAACTGTATCTCCTCCCTCTCTGCATTCACACACAGAGAGAGACAGAGACACAGAGACAGAGAGAGAGAGAGACAGAGACAGAGACAGACAGACGGAGACACAGAGAATGTTTCTCTAAGCTTGAAATACTCCTTTTTGTCTCTCTGAATCTTTATCAGCCTTCAAAACTCATCTTAGGTGCTACTTCCTGTCTGAAACTCCCTTGATTTCTCCATCCCCACCATATTTGTTAATATTCTCCCTTCAATTTTCTGTGTACTACAGTTATTCATACAATCTATCCTTCTTTCCTTTCTCTTGCTAAGCTCAGCACCACGTACATAGTAGTACATGGTAGACACAAAGTGCTGAATTAAACTGAACTCTAGTTGTGAACAGAATAAGAAGCATCTATTAATATCCTATTAAGGGAGGAGTAGCTAGGTGGCACACTGAAAAGAGCAATGGCCCTGGAGCCAGGAGAACCTGATATGATAAAAGAAATGAAGGACTATGGACCAATGAAAAAAGGCAAGAAGAAAGATACCAATGTTCCTAACTGACCACTATCAGACACCTTTACAATGCTATCTTGAAATCAAGACAAAAACATCTTGACATATCCATTGGAATGTGGCAAAAAAAAAAAAAAGCTTGGTGAAATACTGAACCATTCAAATAACATTGAGAAATAACTTTAAAACAACAAAGGGCTAAACTGAAGAAATACCAAAAGAATTAAAAATTGAAAGGAAAAATTGATGAATGCAAAGACAGCAGTAAAAGCTGCTCAGAAAAAAAATGGTAGAAGTGGAAGATAAGACTGAAAAAGCAGTGGAAGAGAAAAGAGATACCAAATTGTACCATTTTGTATCTCCACATGAATACCACAGATTAAAGGAAAAACCATTAAATGAAACACTTCTTATTTGTGATGGCATCATATGTCCTCATTAGATTTAATTGGATTATTATAATGCAGCTTCTCAAAGCCATTCTAGACATGAAGTAGCCAGGAGTGTCTTGGAGCAAAGTGAAACTATATAAAAGTTGTACATATTTTCAAATATTTTGAAATGAAAAGACACTTTTATTTTCTCATTCTGTGCACTAAATTGCTTGTAAATACTTATCTGCAGGTTGTTTCTGCTATACGATGAACCCCTTGAGGGCAGGAACTGTCTTTTGCCTTTCTTTATATCCCCAGTACTTAGTACAGTCCCTACATAGCACTGACTGAGATGCAAAGGTATCTGTTCAAGCTGTCTAGACTTTGGTGAATGGCTGAATGTGATAAAGCATGGACTAGTCAGATATAGAAATCTGAGATGATAACTGATTGACTCATTCTAATTGCTTACCAGTCTTGGGATATTTATTTCTCCCTGGATCATTCCACCATTTTTGTTCACAAGGAATGTTTCAACATTATTGCTATCTCTATTGCAGTTCCCCAAACTGAATGAATTAATAAGGAAAGAGAGAGAAATTACAGGGTTCTGAAAATGCTAAACAAATTAAAGACATTCAAACATTTTATAAAATGTAAGTTTTCCCACAAAGATAGGTTTTTGGACAAAATAAAAGAACTAATAAGTCAGTTTTAATATTTACAATCTTTGATTCCTCTCATTCCCCTTCTCCACCAAAGTATTTAAGAAGTATGGGACTGTCCTTATGCATATAATACCTGTATGCCCTGACAAGGGATGATACCACCACCATGTAACATTTCTAAAGATGTCATGTTGTCTTTTTAATTTTTTTTTATTGTGAACTTAACAAGCAACAAAAAATGTCTTTTCCTATTTCCTATAACAAGTGTGACCCAGAGCCATGGGAATAGCACAGACAAAAGGCAGCCACAAATGAATATTATTAAAGAAAGTAATATTTTAGTCAAGTAGACTATTCAAATAGCAACTAGCTATTTTCAGTGCTTTTTTATTGAAAAGCATTTACAAATCATAGATTCTACAGCTATCAAGGACCTTAGGCATCATCTAGTCTAATCAGCTCATGAGCCAGAATGAAACATGCCTAGCATAGCCATTTCCAGGTGGATACTGACCTGATCATGCTACAAAATATCTTTAAGAAATCATTATTATGAGTGAAATTGAAGATTATCAGATTTAAGAAATCAATTCAAGTATATACCCTTTCCTCCAGAAATATAGAATTTAATAATCTCTTCTCAGTCACTCTACACATGCCCATAATGTATACGTTCGTAATTACCTCAACTTCTAACACAGAGTTCCTACATTAAAGATAGTAGCTAATTCTAATTCTTCTTACCACATGTAATTCATACTACTACTACTACTACTACTACTACTACTACTACTACTACTACTACTAGTACTACTACTACTAGTACTACTACTACTACTACTACTACTACTACTTGCTTTATCTTTAGAGAAATGTTTTTCTATTGTTTGTGACACATAATTACAATATGGGAGAGGAAAATCAGATGAATGGGTTAGTTGAAGAAGGAAATCACGTTTCTTATTTAATCATAAATAGGAAATTGATAAACAAAGGAACAATATTAAATTGGTGGTCTGTGCTTCATCAAAATAAAAAAATAAACCTCAAAAAGACACCAAAAATTACCTTCCCATAAATCTTTGGCATAGTTATTTTTGGATTTCTGAAACAAATTTCTGTGTATAGGTAACCCCTAGCAAGCCTGATAACAAAATCAAGGAAAAGGGGGGTAAAAAGAAAAACTTTTAAGCATCTGACGTAAGTTCTCTAATAAAATTCTCCTAAGAATTTAACATACATTAGGATTCAAAATTACTCTTGGAGGAAATTCAAGAGACTACATAAGCATTGCTTATCAGTCTTGGAATATCTTTTTTCTCCCTGGATCATTCTACCATCTTTGTTCATGAGGAATATTTCAACATTATTTCTATCTCTACATTATGCCGTCTATGAGCACTTGGGCTGTTCAGTGCCAAATTCTTTAGATCTTAATCCCCAAAGTCTATGTTCCAATAATGGGGAAAAAAGAGTCAGCAGATGGCAAAACAGAACCATTCAAAGAAAGTGTTAATGGTCTTAGGATATTACCATAACCAAGGCAATTAGGTTAAATTGGCTGCTCACCAGGGCTTACTTTATATTTCAGCACAGTGCCTGGTTTCAACAAAATAGTTCAGTTTCTGAACCATATCAGACCCGTAGTCTTACTCCAAGAATCATTTCTGAATAAACCCAAGATTTTAGAGTTTGAGGCATGTAGAGAAGTGTGACAATAACTACTTCAAGTCCTAATTCCTTCATCAGTAAAATAAGACTGTTGAATTAGATGATGTCTAATGTACTTTGCAGTTCATAAAGTTGATGATTCTGTCATCTTGGGATGCTTCTTGAGGGTTCCATACTGCAGCAAATCTCAGCTTATCTAAGAAAGGGATCCTCAGATCAGAGGATTATAGATAGAGGGTTAGGAAGAACTTTAAAGATCATATCTTCACATGCAGCCACCCAGCTATCATTTTTGAAATTATGACAAAGTACATATACAAGTGTGAAATTTAACACATGAAATATATTTTTATTTGGCTGATACTATGAATTTTCTATAAGGAAAAATTATAATTTAGTCTCGATGGATCTTTATGATAAGTGCTGACAGTCCCAGATGCCAGGTTCTCTATGAGGGCATCTGCTTATCTAGTAAGGATTAGGTTAAACTACTTAACCTCCAAGATACTAAATCTACTTCTCTTAGGTATTGAGTTTAAGACACAAAAAGCAGTTTCCTGCCATATTGGTTGGCTTAAGATTTCAAATATTACATTAACATTTTATAGTTTGTTAACAATAAAAAGAACCTTTATGGAAATGCCATGTGGACAAGCATTTAATATGAAAAAAAAAAAGAATTTCTCTTTTGAGCTAGATGGTTCCTATGTCCTTAATTCAAAACATCATGCTGTGTGTGGAATTGCAGGAGCCTCAGATCAGTCAATGCATGATGCTGAGTACCATATGGGCAGGGATAAAGAGGAATTTTTAATTGTAAAGATAACCTTCTGGAATTTCCTCAACTGTACTTAATTTAATGGAAACACCTTGCTGTATTCAAAATAACAAAGCTATATTCTTTTTACTTTATTTTTAGAATGTTTGGACTTAAGCACACATTCATGCACTGCCCCCTCCCCCCATACACACAGAGTCTTGGCATATGGTCTGAGACTGTCACTAGATTCAATATGTTCCCTCTGATTTTTGGCATGGGATTATTGTGTTTTACTACTAAAGTACATTCTACTTAGGATCTATTACAGAGCTAGCTGACAGATGACTGCGTATTTGAATCCAGTATATTCCAAATATTAACAAGTTATAAAATAAAATATCATCCCACTGAATCAGACTGATCATGCACTTAGAAGGCCCTGGACAGCTGCTCTTGCACACACAGAGAATTCATGACATTCTATGGAACTATTTAAACCTTCCTGGGGCTCAGCCCCAAAGAATAAGGTACAGTTTTGCTTTTTGGTTTTGTGTGTGTGTGTGTGTGTGTGTGTGTGTGTGTGTGTGTGTGTGTTTCAGTCCAGTAGTTGTAACTATTTAGTTTATGGGCTGAATGTAAACCAAACTGGTTTAGTTATCTGGGAAGTAGGGTGTGAAAACTGAGTGGGCTGATGAGAGGCAAAATGGTTTAGTGGATGGAGGGTCATTTCTGGGAGTCCTTGGACCAGCTTAAGTTTTTTAAATTCTCAGTGCTCCAGGCAATAAAGACCAGATGTTTACAAACAGCAACAGATCTGCATTGGTAGAGAAATGGGAGTTCCCTACACAGATAAAATTACTTAAGGTTTATTTACTACCCTGCCTCCATGCCCTTAAAAAAAAAAAAGCATACTATATATAGGCATACTTACTACATATTTACTACATAATACATACTTACCTACCAGTCTGGAACCTAAAGCTGAAACATGAACAACTAAAGTGACTACAAAAAGAGCAGTTTGTAATGAAAACAGAAAGAGGGGCTTGCTTCATGGAAGTCCTTCCCCTTACATTCTTTAATGCATGTAAATGTCTAGTTTCTGCACACAATAATGGCTCCTCTACAATCCAATAAGCTATAGCAGACAATAATGGCTTCTTTTAAATCAAAGTTGTTTATTTAATTGGTACAGGTAACTTCTGACAAAGAACTATACTAGTAGGCAAAGAAGATTGGCACCTGCTCTAAGATAGCCTATAAGAAACCTTTTCTCCCATACTGACTTCTCTGTGACAAGTAATTTGCCTTTTTAATTGTATTTCTAATAGGCGGGGGAGCATTTATAGAACTTAGTATATGCCAAGTACTGTGCTAAGAGCCTCAGAAATATTATCTCATTTGATAACAACTGAGAGTTGGTGGTATAATTTTCTCCCAAACTGGCTGGGCCTGGGATATTTAGCCTCACCTAATATACAGGAAAATAACCTTCAGAAATAAGCCTATGAGACCATGTGACAACAGTGTGGAGGTGCCTGGAATCTGACCCATGGAGAAGCACAGAAGGAGACAGTCTTGGTGGCAAAAGCTATAGCAGGTTTTATAATGGCAGGCAAACAGAAACCCTCTGGTAAACTCCTAGAATGATTTTATTAGCCAAAGATGTCAATAGCTTAGCCCTCACTGCTCTTATAAGTCAAGGCCTGGAGGCTTCTGAACTATACATGTGTGGAAAGGTGCTCAAGTGAAACAATGAGCAGAAACTTGCAGAAGGTATTACTACTGCTTATGTCTACTTGCTTAGCCTGCTTGCCTATGGAACATACCCAAATCATATAGTCAACAGAGAGAACCTGTCTTAACTAACCATGGCCCAGAAGAACAAGCTCAATCACCTCACGAATGCAAGCTTCCTCAGTGTGGCTGAAGAGCCCCAAGATGCAGAATCTTTAGAAGCTACAAGATTCCATCATTGAAGCTATCTATACAGAAATCACTTAAGGCAAGCTGGCCCAGTGCAACCAGCTGCCTGAGGTGGACTTGTGTGTATTAACCAAGTTGTTCAAAGGAATGACATTGACAATTCTGTCACAACCTTGCAGGAATGGTGTGACAGATGTGAAGCAGTTCTGATGAGGATTGAGCAACAGGTCCTGAGAGCCTTCCAACAGAAGGATGACTTCAGTTGGACTCAGCAGCAGGTGGAGGCCAAGGTCACTAACATCAAGAAAACATTAAAGCTACAGCAGTAGCTTTTAAAAATCAGCTCTAGAGACTAAGCGGCAGCTGACAGAGCCAGAGTGCCCCTCTCCTGCTGAACAATGGGAGCCCACTAAGAAGATGTCCAAAGTGAAAGGTCTGGTCTCCAGCTGCCACTGGGCAGGCTGGGGCAGCAGGCACTCAATGGGTGTGGGAGGGGGAATAGCTGGGACTATTCTACTCTCAGTGAATCTACTCTCAGGCAATTCCAAGTCTCTCATTCTTTCAATGACTTCCCCCTACCCAACTGGTATGGTTCTAGCTAACCAATATTCTCGTTTCCAGCTGTCCCCTTAAGATGCAGAGATTCCATTGATGCCAACTATTAATGTCCCTTCTTTCTATGCCAAATGTTCCACTGATACATGTCCTAGCACAGTACCAAAAGTGGTATAGGGAATCTCTAGCCAGTAATCAACAAGACAGGGGTCTTTTTTTGGGCAATGCTGCATCAAGAAACAAAGATGCGTTCTGGGCTGTGTTCACTAAACCAAGGGGTTTCTTGCCTGCTAAAGCCATTGTTTGTGTCTCTTACTGGTGGGAAAAAAATTAATGGGGAGATGACTAAGCCCAAACAGAATGGTGCTGTGTGTATCTGCTCCTGCTGCATATGGTGCTGGGAGGCAGAAACTGTCTTTCTAGGTCATATATTACCCCTGGCCTTTTTACCCTGCAACCTCCTTCATCTAGCACAAGGCATTAACTGCTCTCACCAGAGCAATCTGCAAATACCTCCTTCTCCTGAGATCTTCAAATTCCAAGGGAATCTCTCCTTGGTATGGAGAGTAATGCTGGGGATTCCCATCTGAAGGATGTGCTGCTGTGCCCCAGCCTTCTTGCTTCTCCCCACTTGGCAGTTGTCCAGAGCCCTTTTATGGTAACATTCTGGCAAAGGAAATTAACTTGACTGGCATTTCTGAACTTGGACTGTTTGGGGCTGTGTTTTATATTTTTTCTTTGGTTCAGGTTTTAATTCTAAAACATCTTAACAATTTGTAGAAGCAGATTTAGAAGCAGAAGGGACCTTGGTGGTCATTTAACCCAACCCTCATTTTACTGATGGGAAAACTGAGGCCCATAGAAGTTAAATAACAATCTCAAGATCACACAGCTATTTGATGATAGAACACAGGCCTTTGAACTCCAAATTCAGTATCCTTTTTTCTAAAAATACTGATGTAAATGAAAGGTGAGGGAACCTATTCAAATATCTTACCAATCAGGTCTGGATTTGATGAGCCCAGGAGTTGATGGCATTGTGTTCACTCTAAAATGCCATCACACAACATTCAAAAAAATAAATTTGAGTTATAATTACCTCTAAAAGATCATCTAATAATATTTTGCACCTGGGACCAAGTCCTGCCTCCAACATATACTGGCTTTGTGACCCTAAAAAAATCATCTAAATTTTCAGTGCTCTAGTCAACTCTCTATGACTGCACTTTAAAATCTCTAAATTAAAATTAAGGTGCCAATCTACATTAATAGGGGGAGCTTCCTCACCTGAGAGTTCCTTAAACAAATGAAACCTTAAACCAAAGTCCAGTCCCTATCCTATCTTGTGTCAATTTCAGGGGAAAAAAATTCTCTTCTATAACTTTTTCTCATGCTACCAATTTGTGCCCAACAAAGATCATTTGGAAATGGATTTCACACTTTCTTCCCTTTGAGTATCTCCAAACCTGTAATCTACTGAACAAACTTTTTTTTCACACCCTCATTGCTGACTGGCATAGGTCTTCAATAGGAAGAATGAAAGTCAGAGCTGAAAGTTTAGAATGCATATACACAGAGGCTGGCCTTGAGATAAACTGCAAAAAAAGGTTTTTATTTTATTTTGTTTCTTTGCTTGTTTTTTTAACAGGTAAAGTGAAGGAGAAAAACTTGGAAAAAGAATTACACAGCTGCAGATCATTTCTCAAAGAAACCAAATACCACTATTCCTTGCTCCCACGGGTCTTTCAGTCTCTGATGAGTCTAAGAAATGACCTCCCTGATAAAGTTAACTGAAGCAAGGTTGAAAAATGTGTGTTATGGCTGGAGCAGTGATGACCTGAGAACCGATTCTAATGTCACTATAACCTTGAAGGCTGCTGTACTCATTTCATTTTCACATGCAGATAACTGAACATTACAGTCTCCATTCAAGCTAGTGGCCACTATATTTCAGAAACCCAAATTATGGCATCTTTTCAAAGACTTTGGGATTTAAAAAAATGTTTTATTGATGCTTAGAAAACCCATTATGGTTGCTTTATAATGGAAAAAGGAGAAGGAGGGAGAAGAAAAGTAGAGGAAGAGAAGGAGGAGGAAAAGGAGGAGGAAGAAGGGGGGGAGGGAGAAAAAGAACCTCCACTTAAAATAAAGAAGCAAAACAAAGAAACACACTGTCATTGTTTGATAATTTCTGCTTCACACTGTATCTATGTTCTGCACTTCTCTAAAAGGAGACAACCAGAGAACTTTATATCAAGATGGTCCTGAGAAATCAAGGATTGATAGTGAGAATACTCCTCTTTTCTTCCTCCCTGACTCTGCTCAGCATGGCCAGGCAGAACTTACTACCAGGAAGGTCCCAAACCAGCAGGTTACATTTTTCTTTATCTTCTCTATCCCAATACTGTTTACAGCATTCTCATGTAGCCTCAGGTTATATTAGGTTTAAAGACCTCTGGAGAGGTCAAGAAACAGCACATTGGTCAGTCCTAAAGCCATTCTAGCCATAAAGGTAGTGTGAGCTAGAGTGTGCTAGAGTGTGAGCATGATGATGGTTATTAACAGCTAACTGCCAAAGGTGCTCACCACCTATTCTATACCTGATCTGGAGCAACCCAGAACCAGCCTGATTAAAATGATCTCTCTGAATCTATCAGTACATGCAAATATATCCCTTATAAGGCTACTCAAACAGTTTAACAATATCATTAGGATAAATAACAACTAATCCCCAATTCTCTGTTACACTGATTGGCTTGTCCTTTCTTCATAATATTGTTCTGCGAAATTAACTAACCTTTTGCTTAAAATTATAATTTTGAAAAAACAATGAAAAACATTAGGTTGAGCTATATCTATAATGATTAAATACCTTCTAAGGGATCGCATAGTGCTTAGCCCTCTTAGAACTACCTCAGTTTAGTTGCAGAGAAAAGAATGGAAGGGTTGTTTTTATTAATGAAATGATCAGGGTGAAATATGAAACCTGAAGGGAGCCAGTTTGCTTGAGGTGACAACAAGGGTCTTAATTATATTTTTTTAATGTTAGTTCTTTGAGGACAACAGAGCACTCCAATAATAGAAAGGAGGAATGGGAATGAGAAGTGGGAAGTGGTGGGACTCCACCCTACTACAACACTTCACTTTGCTATCAGGGCACATGGAAGGGAGAGTTTCCAACTAGAGCTTTTTTAAGTGACTTAAACAGACACCTCCTTATCCCCAGAACCCACTGCTACCCAGTGAAAAGCATGCTGGGTTGGGAGTCAGTGGATCTGATTCTGTTCCTTCAACTCTAAGCAAAATATCCCTTGAATATATTGTCCCTATACATTTAAAAATTAGAGGTTTTTTATTTTTTACTTTTTTAACATCATGGATTCAATTTAATAGTAGAAAATAGACTGGGTAGAGGGGATAGGATTAAACCTAAAAGCTTTCAGTCCACAGGACAACTGGAGACCACAATCTTAGAACTAATGTTAATAAGGATTTGCCCAAGTTTCTATCACCAATTATCATCTGATTGTAGCTCTCTACCTAAATGGTGATTTATGTACTGTCTAAGAAGAGCTTTCAGCTCCTCAGGGAAAACTATTCATTGTTCAAAGTATTTGCTTTTCAAGCCAAAACACAAATTACCAAAAATAAACTCCAATAAAACTGAGCGTATGGCTTTTGATTCACAAAAGTAATGGAATTAGCAGGGAGTCAACTTTAGTAGAACACTAATAGAAATTATAGTGATGTTTTAAAAATTGGCAAGGGGAAGGGAGAGCAGTTCCTTTTCTACCAATAAAAGCAGAACTGACAGAAAATGGTTGAGGGCTATACACTAACTTGGACAGTAGCATCAGTCTTCCTAAAATATTCAAATATTCAAGCTTAAATTATGATGGTTGTAAACATATGATACTTAAAGCTTTAAATGAAACCACAAAGTAGAAATCAACACAATTCTATAATGGGGAGGTAGTTGCAATCTTATTCTCTAGATACCCTATCCAGAAATTAGTTTAAAGGGTCAATGGTTTATTTTAAAAATTGGAATAAAACTATAAGGATTTCTGTGAGATTCATTTTAAAATATGTATATTCCCAAAAATCCATATCATAATTTTTTTGTATATTATCCCAACCTAATTGGTAGCTTTTTCATATTTCCAGATAAAGTTTGGTGGACAAGTATTTTTAAATGGTGAATAAGTAAAGCCCACAGAGCATTAAAAAAAAATTAAGCACATGGTTCCAAATGTTTTATCTTAAAACTCCTCTCCTCAACCCTGTCCTTCAGTAAAAATTGTTTTAATTTCAGAGGGAAACATGATTCTCTCCCTCCCTTTTACTACACAACTACAAGTCAATTTCTTCCACTTCAGAGAAAATAAATATGCTTTAACAAGACTCAGGAAAAACAACACAGAGAACTAAAACCACTAAACTTCAACACTTGTTTGGAATCTGATATCATAGTTGTCACATCCCATGGTTCAGACTAAAGTATCTCTTTAGTTTTTCTTAATAAAATGTATCAACTCTTCTAAAATGGATTAATTTGCTGTTGTGCCTGGCACATAATAGGTGCTTAAAAATACCAACTCCCTTCTCCCCACCCCCAGTGTGGGCACAAACTTTGGACACAGTAAATTTTATCTGGGTTGGGCGGAGATCTCTGTTTCACTCAGACTAATCTTTTGGAGCCCAGAGCTGAACCCATTTTATATGATTGGATGCATGCTTGTGTGCATTGTAGGGTCCTGAACAGTTTCATCACAGTTACACATAGTAGTTTTATGAAGGTTTCTTTTTAGAAGCTTTTATGGAAGACCCACAGGTAAGAGGGAGGCAAAAAATTCCTGAAGGAATTCATCTTCTTTATACTTGGGTTCCACCAACTATATCACCAGGGGAGGCCAAACAAAGAGAGGTCTACTATATATCATGTGAAATGAATCTGACAAAGTGACATCAATGCTAACTCATCAAATAATTTTAATAATTTTAAAAATGTTTTTGTTTACATCTATGCTAGTTTAATACAGACTGTGATTATGAGAATTTCTCAAAGATATTTTGGAAATCAAGGAATCTCTAAGAAACATGTAGCACAATATTTTAGGTTTATTTCTTTAACTTTTACATGAATCAAGTGTGCCTCCAGTCCAGGAAATGAACAGGGGTTAGATGTCAGCTATTCATCAGTCTAAGGCTTTATTCTCTTCTCATGCCTGAAATTGTTCAGCCACCATTGCCAAACTATTCACAAGGAAAGGGGGCATTTTATATTCATTAATTGTCACAATAGCTCAGCTGGGTCTTGGAGAACTACAAAAAAGAAGGAAAAAGATCTTTTTCTCCAAAATACCAAAATGTTAGCTTATTGTTCTGAGCTCAGGGCTTTCTCCCCAGAGATATTCATATTTTGCTTTTATAAGGGGGCACTTTAAAATCATGTAGTTATCCTTTTTTTTAATTAAAAAAGTAACCTTTGCTTGTATGTCAAAGGCGAGAGTCCATGATTAATGACAAAGACTTGAATTCGCTTTTTGAGGGGTTCTTTTGAAAGTACTGTTACCCTGGAAAACAGGTTAAACTATTCACTTATTACACATTACCAGTGAACAAGACCTATATTTCCAATCTTCCAGACCTTTCTCAAATAGAGTAATATGACAAGAATTGCTATGTGCCTAATTCCCCAAAATTCTAAAGGCTTGAAGATAGGCTAGAAGCAGTATCATGTGGCAGTAGTCCCCTTTATCAAGTAAGTATGTTACTTGAGAATTGACTGTACTCCTACAGCAAAACTCTGAATCATCTATAACTGAAACTAGAGCTATACTAAGGATGGGGACATGGGGGAGGAGAACTGAGGAAAGGGTTTGATCTTAACTTTGACTGTATAATCACTCTCTTAAAGTCACTTTCAACTTTAAATCTTGTAATCTTGATTCCAGATTTACCTTAGGGGAAGTTTAAACTACATTTTCCCTGAAAGTAATAGCTAGCATTTATATAGCACTTTAAGGTTTACAAAGAGAAAAGCTTTAGTTTTCCATATGCTGCCAAATGACCAAGCAGAAAGTTATCTCTAAGCAATTGTTACTGAAGATTCAACAGTAAGGATTTTTATAAAATGAGATACTGAAGAATTAAAAGTCACATCACATTTTTAAAAATTAAAGTACAATAAAAACTTTTATGTGAATATGTATGTAAATCTATGCATGTATTATATATATATATATATATATATATATATATGAACTACTAAGATGTTCTTAGAGTGATAAAGTGTTTATGGTTGCCTGTGACATCTGTGGGAAAATACACTAAAATATAAAATAAAGTGTTTTAGATATGTTAATCTCACTTGATGTCTCAATAACCCAGTAAGGTAGGTGCTAAGATTCTTGCCATTATTTACAAATGAGGAAACTGAGGTTAAGTAAGTTAAGTGACTTGCCCAGGGTCATACAGCTAATTAAGCATTTGTGGCAGGACACTGATTCACCTAGGTCTTACTGATTCCAAGTTCAGCACTCCATTCTCTGTGACATCTAGCTAAAAATTCACTTTGGGGTTTCACTTGATGGAATGATACTTTCAGCTTCTTTTCTCTTCATTTGTAAGTAATACTGGTCCAAAAGAAGAATGGAAAAGAAAAGGAAAATGGCATTTCTGCATTTCATGTCCTGATTACTGTATAATTTGCTCTCTGTTTTTTGATGTACTTAGTCATTTTCAACATGAATTCCAAGACTTCAGTTTTTTCCTTCTATGGAGATAATGTATGAGACAAATAAACTTATCTAATTGCTTTCAGGTTAAGATAAAAATAAGGCAACCCAGAACTCAAGGAGAAATAAGTACTTTCATTTCTGGGATGAAACAAAACAAAATATGATAAAAGGAAAATTAAAAAAAAAAAAACCAACATAGCTATATCAGCCAGAGGAAATGCTTCTTAAATTCCTGGTTCATCAAGATGCATCAGAACTTGCCTGGTGAGGAGGGGGGTCATCCTCATTTTTGTTAAAATGCCCTCAGAGGCCATCTTTCTGACAAGTTCCTTTCTGACAAGTTCTAACTACAGTTGCTGGAACTCTGACCCTAGGGGCTATGATTTCTGGATTGGTGAGAGTCCACTATACTAGTATGCCTAAACCCCCAACTATGTACCATCTTCATTAGAAAGTAAGCTCCTTGAAGGTAGAGTCTGTGGATGTTACTTTGCTTCTTTTCTTTGTATCCCAATCCCTTAGCAAAGAACCTGGTACATAGCACTTAATAAATGCTTAAATTGATAACTCTGTCATCTTCCTGGCACACCAACAGTGCAGTTAGGCCCACCCTTCAGTCCTACATTTCAGTTCAATCCTACCACTACATATGCTAAAGACAAGTCAATTTGCCACCCTATGGCTCACCACCTTCTGTTACTTCTCAGATCAAAATATTTTTCCCTAGCTCCCAACCACATGGGTGGTCTTCCCTTTTGAATATAAAGTACTTAAGAGATAGGAACTGTCTCTTTTGGATTTCTATTCCCAATTCTTAGCCCAGTGCCTTACAAATACTATGTGCTTAATAAATACTTCTTTCATAATTAGTTCTTATTTTTAAATTATTTTGTATAGGTATAGAGCACACTGATGGAATAACCAAGTGTACTATGGCAATAGTGTAGATTAGATACAGAGTAAAAAGTCAAGTTGATCTTCTGTTTGAGGGGCTTTTTTTCCTTGTAACTATCCAATATGTATTCACTCACATGCCTATTTTATACTCTCTTGTACTCTAGAGAGAGATGAAGGGGGAAAATTATCAAATTTTAAAAGCTCTATACCATCTCCAAAATAATCTAACCACTAAGGGTTTGTTTTACATTTATAAACTATGAAAATCATTCATTCTTTATCAATAACTCTTACATTTATTCAAATGTTCACACCAGGGTTTTCTGGCCTTTTTTTGTTTAACTTTTACTTAAAGTAATTTAAGTAAAGGCATATCCCTCAATTCCAGTGTATAGTAATGAACCTTCCCTTGTCACCAATGGATACTCCTACATCTCCTCTAATTCAGCTACATGTGTGCACAAGGTGGCATGTGCAGTGATTTTTAATTACAGCATTTACAGGATTGCTTAGAGAGCATAGTAGACAAGAATCATAAGCAAGGTTTATGTTTCTGTTTCTTTCTATACATAAAAACATAGGTGGTTGTGAAGATGAAACCTGATAATAAACATAAACATCCCCTGTGGCCATATTTTATAAATTAAAGCTATTACAGATGCTTGTGTGGAAATTCCACAAACTGCTTTGTTGTTTGCTGTACTTAGGTTAAGAACTTTTATTGATAGACAACTTGAAAAGGAGTGAAAGTTTTAGATGTCTGTCAAGCATTTGGTCTCTTGTTATTGTTGTTCAGTACTTTTCAGTTGTGTTTGACTCTGTGACCCCATTTGGGGTTTTCTTGGCAAAAATATTAGAGTGGTTTGTCATTTCCCTCTCCAGCTCACTTTACAGGTGAGGAAACTGAGGCAAACAGGGTTAAGTAACTTGCCCAGGGTCACACAGCAAGTAATGCCTGAGACCAAATTTGAATTTGTGAAGATGAGTTTTCTTGACACCAGGTCCAGAAATCTATCCACTGTGCCACCTAGTTGCCCTTATATTGTCTTATATGTCTCTTTATAATTGAAGATTTTTAAGTATTCCCCCAAATCTCCTCTCATGAGCTCTACTAAGAAAACACAAACACATATACCCATATACTGGCATGAAAACCAGTTTCAGCTTTCTAGTGATATCCTACCAACCAAATTAATTTCCAGAACAAGACACAATTGGCACCAGACAAAGAAGTGGACCAAAAAAAAAGATTGTTCCCCTTGAAATAGCTTAAGAAAAGTCATCTCCATCTCTAAAATAAGGGCCTATAATAATGGAAAGGGAGCACAACAGCCTTGGAGAGCCTATCTTTCCTCCAGAGGTTTAGGCTAAGTTCAAAGTTATCAACTTTAAGAGGACCTATCGATTTCATACACTTGGCTGACAGGTCAAAAGAGAAAAGCTCTAGGTTTCCATATGCTGCCAAATGACCAAGCAAAAAGTTATCTCTAAGCAATTGTTACTGAAGATTCAACAGTAAGGATTTTTATAAAATGAGATACTGAAGAATTAAAAGTCACATCACATTTTTAAAAATCAAAGTACAATAAAACCTTCTATATGAATATGTATGTAAATCTATGCATGTATTATATATGTATGTTTATATATATAATATATATATATATGAATTACTAAGATGTTCTTAGAGTTGATAAAGTGTTTATGGTTGCCTGTAACATCTGTGGGAAAATACACTAAAATAAAACACAATTCATTTTGCCACATTTACTAGTGAGTTCACTAAGTTCTCCCTGTTTCTCTTGACAAGAGGAAGAGTGTGAGACTGAAGGTGTCTGTAAAAAATGTCAGTGGAACTGAGCCAGATGGGGAAAGACTATTGCTTAATAAATGCCTCTTGTACTAAATCAGTCTGGATTGTACCCATTTAAAATGGCCAAAACTGAAACAGATGCAATAACTGTCTTAGCATTACTAGTATCAGAAGAATCTAAGTATATTCCATTTTTTCCTTTAAAAAATATGCATTGGCAACAAATATCTTGTATACATTTTGTTTATACATATGCATATATTTATACATATATGTGTATATACATGTGTGTATATACATATATGTGTGTATACATATGTGTGTATATATACATATGTGTGTATATATGTGTGTATATATACACACACACACAAACAAACATACAACATGTTTGCATGTTGTCTCCTCTTATTAGACTGAGTTCCTTGACAGCAGGACTGGGGATTTTCAGTCTTTTCTTTTTCTGTGCTCAGCCCTTAGTACAGTGTCTAGCACAGAGGAGGTGTTTAATAAATGTTTGTTGGCTTGGCTTGACCATTATTCCATGCAATGAGCATCTTTAAGGGCTACTATGTGCTCTTATGCTGTGGTGCTAGGTGGTGAAGTGGATAGAGTACCAGACCTGGAGTCAGGAAAACTCATCTTCTGGAGTTCAAATTCAGTCCCAGACACTTACTGGCTATGTGATGCTGAGCAAACCACTTCACCCTGTTTGCTTCAGTTTTCTCATCTGTAAAATGAGCTGAACAAGGAAATGGCAAACCATTCCAGTATCTTTGCCAAGAAAACCCCCAAATGGGGTCAAGAAGAGTCAGACACAATTTTAAATGTCTGAACAACAAATGTGCTATGTATTATGCTAAAACACAAAGAATACAAAGTTTAAAAAGCCAATCCCTGCTCTCAAGGAAGCTTACAATTCACATTTTCTATTGAAGGTGGTGTGTGTCTTAACTTGAGGTCCATGAACTTTTTTTTTTTGCATTTTGGAGGGTGGGAAGCAGGGCAATTGGGGCTAAGTGACTTGCCCAAGGTCACACAGTTAGATCCATGAACTTAAAAAAAACTTTTTTGATAACTATTTCAATATAATGATCTTTCTTTATAACCATATTTTATGGATTGAAAAATATTATTCTGGGAAATCTATAGGCTTCATCAAACTGCCAAAAAATCTCTCTCTCTCCTCCTTCTCTGTCTCTGTCTCTGTCTCTGTCTCTGTCTCTCTCTCTCTCTCACACACACACACACACACACACACACACACACACACACACACATTTAAGAGCCCCAGAATTAAAAAGTAACTTTTATCTATATTTACCATGATTTGCCCCTTCCATCTCACACAATCCTCATGGTTTTCACTGGCCAACTCTACTACCCAGTATATATGAAGTACTTAAGCAAAATTTAATTAGTAAAATAAACCTTTGCCTCCTCTACCATAATCACATTTCCCTTCAAAAGCAAAATATATTATAAAGTAAACACTGTGTTTACATAGAAAGAAAACTAAATTTGCTCTTTAGAACTCTCTCCACTTAAATTTGTGGATCTAGGTACCTCATTTATAAAATTGGGTGAGGGGATTAGACTAGACCAGAGTCTAGTTACTATGAACTGGGATGAGAAAAATTTTTATCTTTACTTTCATTAACCTCTAAGTGAAATTTAGCATTTCTTTCAATTATTGAAAAATATTATTCTGAGAAGGGCGTTGAAATGCTTCATCAGACTTCCAAAAGGTCTATACAAAAGATTACAAAAAAGGTTCAAAACCCTAAACTAAAAGGTCTCTCAAGCCCATCTCACTTTGAATTATCCTACAGTACTTGCCTCCACCAGTCACTTACTATGTATTGTTATCTGCTATCTGGCCAAAAAGTCCTCGTGACACAAAGGCAACTGTGGGTTCTCTAAGTCTTTGCCAAGAGACATCATAAAATTTTGTCAGGTTGGACTAAGCTAGAAAGAATTCAAGTATGGGATATGGTGACAGACAACCTTGCTGGGTAAGCATCATAACTAAACTTTGAAAGGCTCATCCCTAGTCTAGCCACAGACTGATGAATTTTTCAACCACAGCAACTCTCAGAATCATGAGGACATTCACCTCTGCATTGATGGTCCACACCAATTCACTCAACAAACATCTATGAATTTATTGTACCCTGTAAGGCACTATGCTGGATGAAGAGAGAGAAAATTTAGATTAGACAGAGTTCCTGTCTTCATGGAGTTTACAATCTAGTAAGGAGATAGGACATACATACAGATGATGTAATACAAGCTAAAGCAGAAGAGCCCCACAGGGGAGCAAAGTGCTTCTTGAAAAAGTTTATACCCAAATTATAAAAAGCTATCAAATGTCTGCTATGTGTAAGGAAGAAAAAGGGTCTTCTTTCCCCAAGCCCCTGTAATAGTTAAAAGAATTTATTTTTTTAAACTACTCAACTGTATAAAATTGGGACAAATATATGACTGCTACAAACTATCACCTCAGCATTTTATTGCCAAAATGCTACTAGAATAAAACACAAATATTTCTGTTTCAGTTTTAAAGCCCTTTCCAATCTATTTTTTCCAACCACATACTCATTCTTACATATTTTACAATGCACAAAAATCGGTCTCCTCTGTTCTTCACAGAGGATACTCTATCTCCTGTCTTCTGTCTTCACAATGCCAGTATTTATGCCTGGAATGTGCTCCTTTCCTCACCTTTGCCCCATTGGGTCCCTCTCTTCTTTCAAGATGCTTCTCAAACACCACCTTTTACATGAAGCTTTTCACATTTCTCTCACTTGGTAGTTCCCTTCCTCTCAAGCTATTTTGTATATGCTTTGTATCTATTTATTTCATATTCATTCTGTATTTCATGTGTGTAATACACATATATGTACACACACATAAATAGTATGTGTCATGTATGTATCTACTTGCTTACTCCCTCATTGTAATGTAAGCTCTTTGGGAGTAGTAGTAAAGCACCATTAGCTAATACTGACCACTCACAAAGTACTGCATTTAACAAAGAGAAGACAGGGACAGCAAACATAAAACTTATTTCTGTCACGTTCCTTCTGATCTTGTCTGATGGTTTTTGTCAGGTTAAACATGAAAACACATTCCTTTAGATTTGTATAGTATAGGTAGCCCTGATTTCTTTGTTGTAAGCAGGAAAAACTGAGTTTGAGACAGGTTCCACAGGGTCTCCTTTAACCAACAGCAGCTGAATACTTTGTGGAAGCATATTAATGCTGTGAACAAGGGATGGTAGCCAGCTGGCTGACGTATCAGGATGTACTTACCCTCCTGACCAAAGGGGAGGAGTTGGGGCACAGCCAAGCCAACTTTGTTCAAAAAGTCCAAGGAAAGGGGAGGGGGAAGGGGGAAGGGGGAAATAAGATGCATTCTTTAATTTTAAATAATCAACACGAAAGGAAATGGTAACAAATGCACACTTTTCAAAGAAGAATTAGCTAACAACTTTACTCCCTAGTAGTCAGGCTGTAGTGAGGCCACTTGTGAAGGATACAAAGCTGTAAGGCAAATCCAGCCAGTCTGCCTGGACATTGCCAGGAAATGAAAAGGTTATGTCAGTATTGGACTATTTCTTTGCACAGTACAAAGTGGTGCTTGTTTCAGGATTAGCCACTGGCTAAAATTCTTTCTTGAAATTAAAACGTCATACTTTCTTAAAATGATCTCAGTTTGGTTACAACACAGAACAAATGTTTCTATACCATCACTGTATTCCAGTTGTTAGGAACTTTACAAGCGACTTGGGTGTTGATTGTTATTTTTTTTTAATCCAAATTTCAAATCTGGAAATGGTGAAAGTCTAATTGAAATTTGGGATTGGAACACATTTACAATTGTCTTTAATCAAGTAAGTACCCAAAGTGCCAAAAAGTATGGCATTCCAAATAGACTCCCAATTCACCTAGATGTCTGTCTCCCACATCCCCATAAAGCAAGCAAGTGATCAAGTTCTTCCTTAATAAACAAACTAGATCACTTCAAAATCACAGAAATGGGATTAGACTTTGTCAAACTCAGTTTTATAAATAATGTGGAACATGTAGAGAGACAAGTACATGTATAAAACTAAAATGCCATGTATAAAGCTAAAGCAATCAGCACAGGTTAATACAAATCAGTATAAACCTAATTTGAGTTTGACTATGGATTTCTTTCTTTTACTTTATTTAGTATTTTATTTTCCCCCAGGTTGCATGTAAAAACAATTTTTAACATTTGTTTTTAAAACTTTGAATTCCAAATTCTATCTCTTCCTCCCTCATCAAAACCCCCTTCATTAAGAAGGCATGCAGTTCAATATAGGTTATACATGTGCAGTCATACAAAACATATTGACTGTGGAAATTTTTTGATTGTATAAAGAAGCTAAAGTAACATGTATAGAGGTAAAATAACCAGCACTGGATAAGGAGTCAGGAGACCCAAGTTCTCATTCTAGCTCTGATGCTAAGTAGTCATTTGTAGTTCTTCAGTTGTATCTGACACTCTGTGACCCCATTTGGGGTTGTCTTGATAAAAATACTGGAATGGTGGGCCATCATACAGCTAATAAGTGTCTGAGGCCAGATTTGAATTCAGGAAGATGAGTCTTCCTGACTCTAGGTCGGGCACTCTATTCACTGTGCCACCTAGTTGCAAAATGATCTGGCAAATCCCTAACCATCAGTGGTTATTTTTTCATCTGTACATTAAAGATGTATTTAAGCATTTCTGCAGTCTTTTCGAACTCTAAAATCAATGACAACCCACCAATTCATACAAGTATACTTAGATGTCATTTAGTCTATGTTTATTATTGTTTAAGGTCATCAATGTCTCCCTCCCCTCCAAGGATCACATGAATGCTTTTGTCAGTGTACAGAATTGTGTGATGTCATCAAAGTAACGATAAATCACAAAATCACAAGTTACTGACATTATTCATGCTTCATTCCTATGTTATGAGTTAGAGCCATCTCAGAGAATCATAGTTGACAACTTGACCTAATTAAATATGATTTATGGTAAGAAATAAATGCACGTGGATTATTATAAGACTGTAAATTGGGTTAATATTATGCAAAATAATTACCTTCTAGAATCACAAACCACATTTAGCTATATAACCACATTAGTGATAATACATTAAGTAGATGGACTTTATAGTTTTCAAAATACCTCAACATATATTACTCTGCTTTGTCTACATGATGCCTGTGATGGTTAGACAGATATTATTATCCCCACTTCTGAAGACAAGAAAACTGAACCAGAAAGAGTAATGATGAGTACATTGCCAAGGTTACACAGCAAATTAGCGACAGGGTTAGAACTAGGACTCTAAGTTCCTCAGTCTCAGTCTAGTTCTCAAAGCCAAAATTCATTTTACTTGCAGAAAACATGGCAGAGGGTCATATTCCAGGATCCTCAATGGAGGTCAGTCCTTCACTTTGTAAAATATTTCCAAATAAAACTGGTTAAAAGTCAAGAAGAGTTTAAATTAACCCAGGTGTAAAGAGATACCAACTTATGACTTCCAACTCTAAATGATGCTGCAATAATTTTAATAAACTTAACTCCAAAATAAAATATTAAGAATTTTTTTAAGTTAAGCTCTTAAAGTCAGATTAATATTACCCATCTCCAGAATTGTCTTATACCTCAATAAAAGTTATATTTTTTATCTATCAGAATTTTGGTGCTACATTATCATTGCATCTCATTTAATATTTTATAGGGGATATCCTATCAATTCATCATTTTTCTATTGACTATTTACATCTTAACTCAAATCCTGAAACCACACACAAGTACCTAAACACACAAATGCTTAAATATTAGTAGTTATATTTCTGAAAACAGGACACAAATCGATTCTCAACAACTAAGAGAACTAAAGTTGTTTTTTTTAAACAAATGCTTTATTAACTTCTGTTTTACATCATTCATTTCTGCCGGATTTTGAGTTACAATTATTTTTCCCATCTGTTTTTCCCCTACCCACCCTCCCAGAATAGCAGTCCCGCAAGATATCGCTTCCTCCAATCTGCTCTCTCCCATACCTTCTCCCATACCCCCTTTGACTTTTCCATTAGAGGAAGGTGAATCTTTGTGACCCAATGCCTGCACATCTTATCTCCCAATTACAAGCAAAAGAGTATTAATAATAGTATTTATATATATTTGAAACATTTAATCTTAAGAACTTGAATTTCAGATCCATTTCCTTCCTCTCTCGTCACCCATTTCCTCTGGGAAGATAAGTAATTCAGTATATGTTGTACATGTCTAGCTATGTAAAACATTATCATATTAGATATATTGTATAAGGCTGCTTATAATTCCCTCCCATTCATCCCACCCCCCCCCCCACCTGGTCCATTCCCTACTTGATCCTGTCCCTCTTCTATAGTGGGTACTTCCAACCTCCCCTCCCCCCAAGGATGCCCTCCCATCCATGATCCCTCCTCTCATCCCCCTTCCCCCTACTCTCCAGCAGGGTGAGATATCCCATTTAGTATGTATGTCATTCTCTCCCAGAACCAAATTCAATGAGAATGTGGTTTTGCCTTTTTGCCTTCCTATTCTTCCCCTCCCCTGCAGCCACTTCCCCTTGCTTCTTCTACATGAGATAGTTTACCCTACCCTGTCTCTCCCCATCTCCTCTTGCCACTTTCCTCTCTCACCTCATAATTTCATCCCTTGAGTATTCTCCCTTCCCAACAAATTCCACCTATGCCCTCTATCCATATATAACTGTAACCATATACACACACATTCACATATGTATTCATATGACCATACACCTTTCTTCCATTATTTTCATAGTGAGAAAGATTTCATCAGTCACAATTATTGTTTTTCCATATAGGAATGGAAATAGTTCAACTTTGATAAGTTCCTTTTGATTTCTTTTCCCTGATTACCTGCTCAGACATCTCTTGTTTCTTGCATCTGGATGTCAAATTTTCTATTCAACTCTGGTTTTTTCCTCAAGAATGCTTGAAAGTCCTCTATTCCACTGAATGACCATATTTTCCCCTGAAACAAAATATTCAGTTTTGCTGGGTAGGTGACCCTTGGGTTCATTCCCAGTTCTTTTGCCCTCTGGAATATCATATTCCATGCCCTTCGATCCCTCAGTGTAGAAGCTGCCAGGTCCTGGGCTATTCTGATTGTGTTTCCACAATATTGAAATTGTTTCTTCCTGGCTGCTTGCAGTATTTTCTCCTTGATCTGGGGATTCTGGAACCTGGCTATAATATTCCTGGGAGTTTTCTTTTTGGGATCTTTTTCAGGAGGTGATCTGTGGATTCTTTCAACCTCTATTTTGCCCTCTGGATCTAAAACATCAGGGCAATTTTCCTTGAGAATTTCTTGAAGGGTGATTTCTAGGTTCTTTCTTTGATCATGGCTTTCAGGTAGTCCAATAATTTTTAAATTGTCTCTCCTGGATCTATTTTCCAGGTCACTGGTTTTTCCCATGAGATATTTCACATTGCCTTCTATTCTTTCATTTGTTTGGATCTGCTTAACAGCATCTTGATTTCTCATAAAGTCATTAGCTTCCATTTGCTCCAGTCTAACTCTGAAGGAGTGAATCTCCTCAGTGAACTTTTGAGATTCTTTTTCCATCTGGCAAATTCGACTTTTTAAGGCATTCTTCTCCTCATTGCCCTTTTGGGCCTCCTTTGCCATTTGAGTTAGTCTATTTTTTAAGGTGTTGTTTTCCTCAGTCAGGCTGTTGACCCTCATTTCATACTTTTCCTGCATCCTTCTCATTTCTCTTCCCAATTTTTCCTTCACTTCTCTTATTTGATTTTTAAAGGCCTTCTTAAGGTCCTCTATAGCCTGCAACCTGCTCATGTTTTCCCCTGGGGCTTTTGGAGCAGGACTTCTGACCTCACAGTCCTCTTCCCCTATGCTTCGACCCTCTTTGCCCCCAAAGTAGGAGTCTAAGGTTGCATTTTTCTGTTTAATTTGTTTCCTTTGCCTTGGCATGTTGCCACTTAACTACTTGACTTTTGGGCTTGTTGCTACAGTATGGCCTGGTGCCAGACGGGAACTTTCGTCCCAAATGTGTGGGGGGAGGGGGGCAACTTCCGTTTCTGGCAGGCTGGAAACCCACCCTCAACCTCCACCCCAGATCACAATCCAGATCCAGGGAGGTTAAAGCAAGAGTGATTACCCACTAAGACTGATCGCTGGATCTCCCTACAGTTCACGGGCCAGGAGCTGGAGCTGCCTCTGAAAACTACAAAATGGCATGTCTCCTCAGCAGCTTCTAGCCCCGAGGGGAGGAAGCCGACGCGTTCCCCAAATACTGGTCCCAAAGTCCATAGGGCACTAAACTCTCACTTTGTCCTAGGCATGTCTATGTTGATAATTCTGGAATCCCCACAGCTGCTGGTGTTCTGGGGTTCCTCCAGCCAGCTTCTGGCCCTGCCACCCTGGGCCTAAAACTGCGACTTGGGCAGAACTGTGCTTGGCTCCCCATGCCCTGCTGCCAGCTCCCAGACCACTGTGCTGGTCCTTCCTGCAGGGCTGCTGGGCTGTCCTCAGTGGGAGGTTGGCTTCTCTGTGTCGTTCTGTGGGTGCTGGGGCTCCAGAAGTTGTTCAGAGTCCCCTTTTACATAGTTTGGAGGTAGTCTGGTGGGGAGAGTTTCTACTCTGCCATCTTGGCTCCGCCCCCCACTAAAGTTGTTTTAAAAAAAAAAGTCAAAAAGGTTAATTGTAGAAAAAAATGGTGGGTTGTTACATAACACCAAATGCTGGGTATAGAATTGGAGGCAACAAAGGAAAAAGTGGTAGGAAATTTATATGACAACAGAAAAAAAAAATTAAAGATGCTGATAAGGACTGATAAGAACTGGATCTATGATTCCATTGATATAGATGAAGACATTCCTTCTACCAATGTAGGCAGTGCCTTCTCTGCAATTGTAATTTGTAAAGTGGCCCTAGTGCCATGACAGGTTAAGTAACTTGCACAAGTGTCACACAGTCAGACATGGGATCTGAACCCAGATCTTCTTAGATCTAGGGAAATTTCTCATGACTTGCTTGGATCGCTTGGATTCCATTCATTGCTGTAGATAGAGACTCTGTAGCTTTCCACATCTGGTCATGGAGTTGGTGAATTTGTAAAATGCATTTTTGCCGTCCCCCATTAACTTCATTGGGATTTAACATAAGGATGAAGAAAATCCTACAGAAAGCTCTCTATACCTATCATGCCACATTATCCAATAATGATAGCAAAACTTGGTCAAAAGTAAATCAATACATGTAATCTGCAGACCAGAATCACACACAATCAGAATTAGAAAAAGATAATGCACTAAAAGAACTACCTGGTACTATACCCTGGGCTTCTCATTCCCCTTATTTTTATGTGTTAAAAATATTTCATTAAATAGAAATGACAAGGCCTAGTCTTTTTCCTATACAATCTACAATGAGCAAGTGACATTTTCATATATTAACCTACTGCTATTAATGACACTGACAGTTCTCCTTAATGCTAATGCTTTCTCTTTCTTCTAATTTATCCTGTAAATGTCTTATTTGTACACAGTTTACATGCAGTCTCCCAATTATACTGTGAGCTCCTTGACGGTTTTTGCTTTTTAAATTATTTTTAGCTGCTTTTAGCACAGTGACTGGTATAGCATAATCAACCAATAAATACTTGCTGATTTAATTTGATTATATATAAAAAGTTTTTAAATAAAGCTAGCTTTATCATTCTATGCCAAAAGTCATTCCAAGTTCTTCTACAACATAAGTTCATCATCCTAACCTTTGCATCACTTTAAAGTACACTTGTGGAAGGGCTGTAGGGCTTGCTCAGCTTTCAGTTATACTAAGCAAGGAAAACAGATCCAGTTACTTAACCTGCTTTGGAAAAAAAAAGTTGTAGTTTAATTTACAGACTACCCTCCAGTTGCTTGGAGGCTTTCTCCACCCCTCCTCCCAAATAAACCAGTCATAGTCTGTTTTGTTTTGGATGGTGGGGGAAGGGGAAGAGTGTTTATGAGGGATATAAGACACAGTGGTCTCAACATGTATAAAGCCAAAGTAACACAAGGAAGGCTATTTAAGGAATGATCTGCACAGAGAAAATTCAAGACATATGTTTAATTTTTTTTACTCCTACACGAGCATGTTTTGCATCAAAAAGTACCATCTGTACTACAAATGTTGATATTTTCATAAACATTAGTAAATGCTCTTCATATAATTTCATACAATCTCCTTCCCACCCACACCTTTCCCACTTACTAATTCCATTCAAAGCTAAGCAGGCTTTATCCCCCCAGCCAAAAAAGAACAGAGTCACTAAGATTTGGAGAAGACAGCTTAAATGTATGCTGGGGGAGTTTTGATGAGAGTAGTGGAAAACAATAACAATATAAAATAAGAGGGTGCATTTACCCTGAGTGTGAATGCATTTTGTCACCTTTATTTTTCCCCCAGAAGTGGGAATTTTTCTATCCTACCCCCAAGCTCCACAACAGGATATTTCAGCAAAGGAACGGGCTGTGAGAATCTTCCCTCCAAATCTTTCTGTCTCTGGATGGATTATTATTGAAGAAGGCATTTGCTATCTCCAAATAATACAAGGGATTAGGACAGTTATCCCAGCTATGTCTTTTCCTCTCCCTTTCACCCTGCTGACAATGTTCAATGAAAGCTGTGAAGCTCCAAGTACAAAGTTAACTTCACATTTTGGCTTGGCCCATTGCTAACATTCTGCAGATGTTGGAGCTAGCCAGAGACTGGAGCAGAATCAGAGCATCTGTCCACGTGGCATGATTCTTTTCCTGTGCTCTCCCAAAGGAAGCAGCAAAGGAGTAATTCACTCTACGACTGGAAATCTAAAAGGCAGGTCAGAGCAAACGTGTATAATAAGCAGTACAGACTGAAATGGGTTAAATCCTCATCATTCTGCTTCTATAAAACCAAAGAGTTGGGACTGTTTTCAGTTTATTCCAGACCACTGAGTAGCATGAACTCTCTCTCTCTCAAATGCATATGATGTTTTTTTTAGAAGTCAGTGGCTGGTTGTAATGGCTAAGAGCAAAAGAGGTAATAGTTACTGCTGGGAAAACCTTTTTCAATCAGTCAAAATCAATTATAAGAGAATAAAAAGAAGAGGGACATAAAATTAGAACTGGAAAGGACCTTGGAGGTCATCAAATCCAACGCTAACCTAGTTTTTCATACAAGGCAACCTCAGACCAGAGAGGTTAATAATTTGCCCAGAGATGTATGGCTATAAAGTATCTGGGGTAGGATTTTAACTTAGCTATGTGACCCTGGGCAAGTCACTTAACTGCATTAAAGGCAAAAGTGTTTTATCTGGGAATAGACATTTCAACATTCTGAAAAAGACAACATATGTTTCCATCTGTGTAACCAGGATATGCACATTGGTAAACAAAGATGTGTAAATAAAAAGCCATTACATGCAGCTTCTATGATGTCAGGCTCATAAATGGAAAAGACTTGGAAAAGGAAGGAAGGTCCAAAACCTGTAACCTATCCAGATATTGCAGATTAAGAAGGCAGTAGCTTTTTGTTGGAATGGTGAATGGATTTTTTTCTTGCTAAAATTAGAAAGTGTCCCGTCTAAGTAAGGAAGAGACAGTAGGCCTTAAAGCATACCAACATTTTTATTTTGAAACTAGGCATGTGTTGAGCTGTCAGAAGTCCAATTTCTGAGGTTTCATCTTGCTTCTTACAAAATCCTCTAGTTTCTGAAATGAACCACTCATCTAAGAAATTAAAATTATCTAGCACCACATGAAGCCAAATGCACATAAATTACCTTGGTTAAAGTTATGCAATAATAGCAAAGATTGAAAAGCAGCCTGAAGAAGAATGAAACTTAGATGTTAGCTCACAATGATATATGACTTTAAAGTTTACAGAAAGGTTTCCTCACAATAGCCTGATGTATTTATTTTGCTTTTGTTGTTGTTGTTGTTGGAGAGGAGAGGGCAGGGCAGTTAGGGTCAAGTGACTTGCCCAAGGTCATACGGCTAGTA
The DNA here is from genome assembly GCA_011680675.1 of Gymnobelideus leadbeateri. Taxonomy (NCBI): domain Eukaryota; kingdom Metazoa; phylum Chordata; class Mammalia; order Diprotodontia; family Petauridae; genus Gymnobelideus; species Gymnobelideus leadbeateri. The sequence continues at coordinate 1,978,285 of WOXC01012465.1, read as the reverse complement.
AGTGTTAAGTGTCTGAGGCCAGATTTGAATTCAGGTCCTCCTGACTCTGGGGTTGGTGCCCTATTCACTGCTCCACCTAGCCACCCCAGCTTAATGTATTATTATGCCTTTCTCCTGTACAAATACCTTCTATGACTCACTATCACTGACCAAATCAAGTATTAACTTATGACCGTGATATTGAAATCTTCCACAACATGGTTCCAGCCTATATTTCTAGCCTAAGTGCCATATTATTCTTATACAATTCCCTTCCTTATTTTTCACTTTATTTGTTTTTTTAAAAAAATTAACAAGAAACAAAATAATCAAGAAAATGAATATTTTCTCTCCATCCTACCTCTCTCAAATTTAAAAGAAAAACAAAAGCCTTGTAACAGACTCACATAGTTAAATTCCCATGTTGTTCATGTCCAAAAAATGTTTTATGTCTCATTCTGCGTGCTAATCCATTAATTCTATGTCAGGAGGCAGGTTTCATCATCAGTCCTTTGGAGACATGGGGGGTGATTGCTTCAACAAGAGAGTTTAAGTCTATCCAAATGGTGCTCATTTCATTCTCTGTCAGTTCATACAAGTCTTCCCAGGTTTCTCTGAATCTGACCCTTTCATCATCATACAGCACAATAGTATTCCACTGCATTCACATACCATAATTTGATAAGCCATTCCCCAAAGGATGAGCACTCACTCTCTAAATTTCCAGTTCTTTGCCATTACAAAAAACAAACAAACAAAACTGCTGCAATTGTTTATATATATATGGGTTCTTTTCATCCTTCTCTGATCTCTTTGACGCCTATTAGAGATATCATAGAGTCAAAGAACCATATCCTTGACTTTCCTATGTTCTATGTGTTACTGCCAACCTGTCTCCAGTCTCATCTCTCCCTTGCCTGTCTGGTTCCCTTTGTTTCTGTCATTCTCCATGTTTGGAATCTGTTCTCCCTCCCCACTTTCATAGTCTCATCTGCTGAAACTTTTTCCTTCCCTCAGCACTCAACTTAAATGGTGCCTCCTCCATGAAGCCTTATGTGATACCCCCTGCCTTCTAGATAAAAAGGTGATCTATTCCTCTTACAATTTATCAAAGTATTTTCTGTGGCCCCCTCCTTTGTTAATGTCACTGTCCCCCATATCATGGCTATTCCTAGAATTGTCTACCCCATACATGAGACTGGAGGCTCCTTGAGAAAAGGGCTTCTATCATACACATCTTTATATCATGAATACTTTCCATATAAATAGGTATTTAGTCAATCTTTGTTAAACTCAATCTGCCTTTTACATGAAAAAATTGAGATGCATAGAGAAATTTAAGTGATTTGTCAGTGACTGCATAGCTATAGCAAATACATTTTTGAGTTAGGTTTCAAACAAGGGTAGCTAGGTGGTGTAGTGCATAGACCACTGTTGCTAAGATTGGTCAAATCTGGTCTCAGGCACTTACTAGCTCTGTAAGCCTGCACACGTGATTTAACTTCTGTTTGCTACAGTTTTCTCATGAGTAAAATGGGGATAAAGGCACCTCCCTTCCAGGGTTGTTGTGAGCATGAAATGAGATAATAAGTGGAAATTGCTTAGCACAGTGGCTTGTACATAGTAAGTACATTATTCATCATCATCATTCTTCTTCTTCATCATCATCATCATCATCAAACTCAGATCTTCTGACTCCAGATTCAGTGCTCTTCCCACTAAACACTGCCTTTTAAGAGAAAACCCAGTCTACACCCCCCACTTTACCGATGGGGAGACTACCTCTGAGAAGCAATGTGCCCAAATTCAGGTCACCATCTCAAGGTTCTTCATTTTTTCTCTCATATAAATCAGTCACGCTGTAAATTCAGTTAAAGTTCCAGTCCTTCTCTCTCCACTGTCTTCTTAAAAGTCCAAATCTACAGCAATCCACTTTGAAATCCTGACACCTTGCACTTTAAAAACTGAAGGAAATATTGTCCTTGTTTTATCTGTTCTATCATAGGCATATCCAATAAAGGAGACAGACAGCCCTTAAATCACCTTGGTAGACTTTTGGGCAGAATAAGCAATTTTAGTTCTCAGTAGGTAAGGTGGTTAGACTTACAGTCAGGAATTCCTGAGTTTAAATCCTGCCTTGGACATTTATTTTACCTCTTCCAGACTCAGTTACGCCATTTGCAAAACAGGACTAATGATAGCAGCCACTTCACAGGGCTGCTGTAAGAATCAAATGAGAAAACACACATAAAGTGATTTGAAAACTAAAATGCTATGTAAATGCCAGCTATTATTACCTAATAATACCACCTATCTTATGTGGTTTTTGTGAGGATCAAAGAACATAACATGTGAAGAGCTTTGTAAATCTCTAAATTTTACCTTAATGCACACTATTATTATTTAGGTTCCCATTGACTCTCTTTCACTCAGTTATTGATTTATTTTAGTGTACTGGGCAAGCTTAAAAATCATATAAGAAATGAAAACCCTTTAATCCATAGGCCTTAATGTATAAGAGAAATAAGACATCTCTTATAAACAGAATTCTTAAGATGCTTATGATACCTACGTAGAATCACAGTATGACTATTTTTTTCTGCTTGGTCTCCAATTCAGGAAATTTTCTGGTTTTTTTGTATAATCATATGGTTCCTAAAAGCCACCCATATTATTAAAACTACTTGCAGTGTGTAGGTGGGATTCTTTTTTTGAGTTATGCTCTCTTTTCAACTTCCCCAATTACTACCATCAAACGTGCACGTAAGGAATATTTTCAAGTTGCTTTTCTGTGGAATGCAAAAGTGCCTAGGAAAAAAAAGTTCTACTCATCTTGGTCTCCACCCAGATTCTCTACAACAGACCTTAAAATACTAGGTTTAGGCTGTATCAAAATACAAGGTGTAGGCTGTAAACACAGGATACAAGTTGCTATTGACCTTTTTTGTATTAAAAAGCATGCAATCATCAGTCTACTCTAAAGTTTATAGAAGCTGAAGGACAAATATACCAGGTTTAAGAACCCAAATCAAATATCTAACTCTGCATATGCTACACTAGGAGCAATTTCCCTTACATTTCTTCTCCACCCCAAAATCCTCCCACCCCCAAGGTCCTTTCGTTTTCTCCTGCATGATGGACAGTGTAAAACCTATGACAATACACACCAGATAGTAGAAAATACTGTAGTGGATTCTTACTAGTCCATTCATTCACTTGGAAATTCATACATATTTCTATGCAACAGACATTTATTAAATGGTTGGTACAGTACTATATGATAAGTATTGTGCTAGTAATTAAGGGAGATGCAAAGTTGGTATAAGACACAGCATTTTTGTCCTCACAGCACTACAATCTAATAAGGGAAGAAAACACAAATACATTACAATATTACACAATATCACACATTCCATGATAAGGTACAAAAAACAAGTATTATTTCAAGACTAGGGAGGAAATGTGTTACTACAAGGCATTGGAGAGAGGGGGAGAGGAAGAATCATACATAGACAGTTTCAGGGAGGAGGTAGGATTTGGATTGAGTACTCAAAGATGGATAAGAAACAGTGCTGAAATGGAAGAGAGGGTGTGGCAGGAGAAGAAGAGAAAGGAGGATGGAATGAGCCAGAGACAAAGAAAGATTGACTAACACCTGGCAGTCTGCCATGCTACCAAAAATGGAAACCCACATGATCTTAAGCATCACCAAGTTTAAAATGTCTCCCCTTGGTAATTAGGCTTTTATCCAGAATGGCAAAGGAACTTTATTTATGACCTGACATAAAAATCTGCTCATCCTGCTTTGTAGAGTTCAGACTCTGGTTACCACAGTCAGTCTACAAAAAGGCCTGGTGGGTCCTGTTTTCACTGGAAAGCCTTGGATCAATGTGTTGGGGAGGCTCTCAGTGAATAATCTTGCCTGCATATGAACTGGCAACCATTCCATAAGTCCCTGGTGATCAAGCTGGCAGCCATCCAGAAAAACTTTCAAGGCCTGAGACAGAATATCAAATGGGAAATTCTTATAAGAACACCAAAGAGAAAAAATACAATGTGAGGCATACTTAAATTGTAAGGTAATTTAAGTACTAACACAAGTGTAGAGAAGAATATAAGGAACAAATTCTCATCAGTCATTCCATCTTAAAAGGCCCGGCATGTAAAATAGTCAATAAAAAAAAAAAACTACCACAGATCAAAACATTCATGTCTAGTTCTCTTGAAGACAACTTGCATATTTTTTTAAAATGTCAAACAAATAGTCTACCTTGATCTACCATTTTTCCTTCCACCTATCACGAATTGCAAAGACCAGGTATAATCAAATAATAATGTAATCAATGGTTCTGTAGCTATAAGGAGGCTTGAATGAATATTTGTTGTCTTAATAAATATTTACATTTTCCTTTCACCATTAATGTAATACTTCTACATACTTCCTTTTAAACCCATATGTATTAAACATTTTGCTTTTCAAATTTAAATGAATGTGTTTCAAATTTTACTTAAATTTACTTAAGTTTTGCTTAAAATGAATGGAAATGTGCCAAGCACTGTACTTTGCACAGAGTAAGTGCTTTTTCATTCATTTAATGGTCAAAAAGTACCACAGTGCATTCCAAGAAATTAAGATGAGGACTGGGGGTGGAGCTATTAGTGATTTGCACATTCTAAACATTAGAGATGTTAAAATACTCCATAAATAATCTTGAATTAGCTGCAAGTCTAACAAGTGCCAATATCAAATTTTCTCAAAAGGAAAACCAATTCACCAAGGAACAGGGACTGTTTGCCTAAATCCTGTCTCATTAGCAGCAAGGTGGCATAGTGGATAGAACACCAGCCCTGGAGTCAGAAGAACCTGAGTTGAAATTTGGCCTCAGACACTTATAGTTATGTGACTCTGGGCAAGTCACTTAACCCTGTTTGTCTTAGTTCTTCAGTCATAAAACAAGCTGGGGAAGAAAATGGCAAATTACCACTGGCAAGAAAACCCCAAATAGGGTCATGAAGAATCAGACTCAGCTGAAATGATTGAACAGCAACAAAGATATATTTTATATAGAGCGTCAGCCATTTTCAGTAATATGGTTGTGAGTTTAGGTTCCTTTATTGTGGCAAAATTCCATTAGAAATCTACTTCTTTACAAAAAGATCTTAATTTTACAAAAATATGTGCATACCTATATCTATCTATCTATCTACATATATATATATAGAGAGAGAGAGATAGTGATACGTATGTGTATGTATATATATATATATATATATATACATACACATACATGTCAAGATAAAAAGAAAGCAAGCAGGATGAGATGAGAGGAAGATGACGGCAAATGGAAAAGTAGATAAATTTTCATGTCTAATTTGACAAGTTATGGCTCTCTCACTAAGATAGATGAGCACATCTTGCCACACTAGCTCCTTTCAAATTAATATCATAGTTGGCAGCCATAAGACTACTATAGTGATGGCCACTTTCATATTATCACAATTACATATACCAGCAAGTCCAGTGACAAATGACACAATGACATGCTTTAAAAATACACAGCAAAGTCAATTACCACTTTCATGACAAGCTTGAAATTTTCAAGGGGAAATTATGATTGAATTAGAATTTTTTTGGAGAAAGTTTTCCATCAAGGGAAATAACTTTTTCACAACCCTGGCACCATACATGCTCTCATGATGAACAGACTTTGAAAGTCACTAAGTCAATCAGTGGATAATTAACAAAATAATACTGTGCCTCCATGTTAAAATACTATCCTATTACTTTATATGAAGCCAGTATGATATGCCTATATATACACCAGTGAATTCCCCCTAGGTCATTTAATAAAAATATACTGGATACATATGATAAATTCTTATGACATATTCCTAAGAGATTATTTCTACACTAATTTCTAATGATAGAAAACATCTACATTTCACAGTAATTGACTTGCTACATTGTCTTCCATATAAGCTTACTTTCTTTTCTTGAAGACCTAACTTAAAAGACATTTCCCTAAAGAGTTCTATATAGATAAAATAACTTGATAAATATCATAAATTTTAACAGAAGGCTCAAAAAGACATTTCTAGTAGGAAATTTTACTCTTTATTTAAACATTCATTAAGGGCTGTGCTTAAGAGAGAAAAGTATTGCACTTTGTGTGGTATTCAAAGATAAATATGAAGTCATTTAGATTCTCTCTCCTTAAGGAACTTACTCTCTAGCAGGGAAAACCTGACAGGCACAAATATAAATAGAAGACAAAATTAAAAGATGATAAGGTTATACAAGTTTGTGGGCAAGTTTTATGAAAAAAAAGAGAGATGACTTGAGGAAGGAAAGAAGGAGCCACAAGCACTTATTAAAGTCCTCTGTGCTAGGCACTATACTAAGTGCTTTACAAATATTTACTTATTTGATCCTCACAACAACCATGGGAGGAAGGTACTATTATTATTCTCATTTTACATCTGAGAAACTAAAGCAGACAGAGGTTAAATTACTTGCCCAGGGTCACACAACTAATAACTATCTGAGGTTCATTTTGAACTCAGGTTTTCCTGACTCCAGGCTCAGTTCTCTAACCACTGATCCATTTAACTGACTCAAGACAACTTGAAGAACCAAAATATTCCAATGGGTATTTTGACAGTACCATAGGATGACAGTTTTGGAGCTGGAAGAAGCCTTAGAGATCACCTTTTCCAAGCCTTTCATTTTACAGGTGAGGAAACTGAGACCCAGAAAAATAAAATAACTGACCAAAAGTCAAATAAAATCAGAGCAGAGCCAAAGGTGCAATACTGTCATTGTACTCTTCTGCCTTTCATAGAAATGGAGAAAAGGGGTGAAGTAAGACTGATAGAGGCCAGATATGGGGGAAGAAGGCATGCCAGGCACAGGGAACAAACATTACAGGCATGATGTTGAGATGTCAGTGTGACATGGTGGGAAGACTAGTAGACTCTCGTTTGGAACACCTGTCTTTACATCTCAGCTCTGATTTTCATTAGTCATGTGACCATGAGGCAGTCCTTTAATTACCATTAGCCTCTATTTTCTCATCTATAAAATTTGGTTTATAATGTTTGTCTTATCTACTTTGCAATGAGGAACAGTAAAATTTTTAAAAATCTATATACAGTAAATATAAAGTGTTATCATTCAAACATATACTATGTAAAAATGACTAATGTGAAGCAAGGATGGAAAAGTAGGATAGAGCCAGACTGTGGAAAGGCCTGAATGTTAGGCTAAGTAGTTAAACTTTATTTGTAGATACTGGAGATTTTCTGAAAGTTTTTTAGTAAGAGAATTATGTGATCAAAGATATGCATTGGGAGTTATTACTCTGTGGACCATCTGTAGTATAGACTGGAGCATGGAGAAACCAAAGGCATGAGATGAATTTAGAACACTAGTACTATAGTCCATCGTGACAGTTTGGACATGAGGCCTGAACTAGCATGATACATCTGGGGAAAAAAATGGAGGGAACCAGTGGCAGAGATATTATGAGATGCAACTGGCAGAATTTGGCAAATAAATGAATTGGGGATGGGTGAGAGGGAAGTCTCTGAGGTTTTGATCAATCATTTTGAGAACAGTTGTTAATATTCATAGAACTATGGAAACCAGGAGGATGGTAAAGAAAGATGAGTTTACTTTTGGACATGTGGAACTTGAGTTGTTAAGTAACATCAAGGTAAAAATGTCCAGCAGGCAACTGGAAATGGGAATATAGCATTCAAGGTTGAATGGAATCTATTGATATGTTATGTGAGTTATTTACAGAGGTGATAGATAAAACCATAGGAATAGATGAGATCATTAAGAGATTTGGGGGAATAGGGGAAGGAGCATCAAAGATAGAATTGGGAGACAGCTTTATGAGGTGAGAAGAGCAAATGACTAATACAATGAAGGAGTAAAGTTAATAAAAATTTTATGTACTAATAAAAATTAATAATAGCATCTCTTTTAATGATTTGAATATAGTAGTGGTTAAGCCAATAGAAAAATTTAAGCAAGAATACTGTACTCCCATACACAAGAGAAGAAAGAATTCTTCTTTTTACAGCAATTTAATTTGAACATAACCAGTGTCCTTTTCATTACTGAAAGTTTTCTAAGACAACCAGCCAATAAAAGCAAACTCAATTAGAAAGAACAATGTTTTATTATCTTTTGACCTCTTCATGCTATGGTGGATCTGATGACTATAGCACAACCTCTTTTGCATTTGAAGCAAAATTATCAAACTTAAAATTTTTTTTCATGTAAACAATGGACCTTACTTGTGCTAATCTGAGATGACAGGAAAAAAGCTTGAAGAGCAAAGGCCACTAACCCTGCCTCTAACCAAAGTTTTAATGTTAAAATCAAAATTTTCTGACTGCAGAAAAAGATTATTTAATGAAAAATTATTCTCACATTTTAAAGCTTTTAATGCACTCTAACCTTTAAAAACAAATTGAAGAAAAATAGGGCATAAGAAGGAACTTTTTACTAAGTGTATCTTGTTCCCTGCACCAGCAGTTGCCAAGCCAGCAATTTCTCTCCATGAAGTGGTTCCTGAATATCCCTCAGTTACATTTCCATTTCCCCATTGCTGTCAGTAACACAAACATATGTTTTCATTTACTGCATTATGAGTATTCTCTAGACAACCAGTCTGTTGAAAAGAAATTAATCCCAGCAGTGAGCTAAGATACTGAATTCTCAGCAGTTTCTTAAGAATTCATGTTAAGGCTATTTATGCTGAGATTGAATCTGAATCTGTACCCAGCTGGCCATGGTAAATTATTATACATTTTGTGTCCTGGCTTAAATCTCATTTAGAACATGGAACATGATTTTAGGAGGAATAAATTTCTTATTATAACAACCTCCATAAATAAATGGGCCAAATGTTCAGAACCACCTTTTGAAGTATGTGAAAAAGAACCCCATTTTATAGTTAAGGGAAACTAAGACAGAGAAGTTAACAATTTGCCCAAGGCCATTCACATAATAATAAATGGAGCCAGGACTGGAAACTACATTTCTTAACTCCCAGAACCTCAAAGTTGGAATCCCTCCTATGACATCCTAACACACTGTCATCCAGCTTCTGATTCAAGACCTCCAGTAATAGGGAACTCTATTACATCTCAAAACAGCTCATTATGCTTTTGGAGAGCTCTAATTATTAGGAAACTTTCCCTTACATGGAGCCAAAACCTGACTCTCCCTCTTCCCCATGACAGCTTTTCAAATACTTGACAATAGCTATCATGCCTGGCCATTCTGCCATCTTCCCCTCCCTAGCCCTTTCCCCAAGTCTTCTCATCTTCCATTCCTTCAGCTTAGAATTGATTGATTAGACCATGTAACAGAACTAATGGAACTTACCCACTTCCAGCTAAAATTCAGGGAAATATATTTTCCAAATGCAGTTTCTCCATTAATCCTTCTGCCACATGCATGCAATATGCATATTCATATTGCTATGCTATAATAAACGATGCCAACAGACAAAAATAGTACAAATATTCCCAATAAAAATCCCATGGTCAGTCACCAGGCATTTATTATGTTACAAATTGCTTTAAAGTCTCAAAGATTCTAAATTAAAATATTTTTCTCACTGAACAATATAGTATACAGAATTGCTTTTTTTATGTCCCAAACAAACTTGCAGTTATGAATTTATCACACTCTGTCCTTACTATATCAGTACAGTGGAAGTTTCTCTTTCTCTTGGAAAGCAGTTGATTTTGTTTTCATAAAAGCTACTTAAAATTGCGGTGGAAGATGCCTGCCAAAACTGAGTTTTAAGAGCTGCTCTATTTTAGTTCCAAATCATATAAAAGTGTTCCTTTAAAAAAATAACTTACTGTGATAATATGGAGGTATGCTATAATTACTTGTTCTCCTGAAGTCTAAGTTATTGCTAGGGCCCATTAAATATTTTTAGTGCTTTTAGTGAGATAGTGTAGTTTTCCTTAAATATCATTGCAGAATAATTCACCTACATATACAACCATGGACACATAAAATTTGGTGCCTGCATAAAAAAACCAGAGGGTCCAATACAGATTGATAGTTAAAATTTCAATCAGTATCATCAAAAGCATATTAAATGTAGCAAATGCATGCTATCTCCAGAGAACTTACACTAGTTTCTCATGAATAGGGAAATATTAAAATACTATTCTACACAGATGATAAAAATACCATTTTCTGCCTATAGGGATATAATTGGCCAATTAGGATTGGCCCTACAAATAATTATGAATATACGGATAGGAATAAGTAATGGACCTCTGATTTTGAGAAAGGAATTCTCTCTACCAACTCAGGTCAGCACATTCTATGCAACTTATAGTCCTAAAAAGTTTAGAATACTAAAGTAGTTAAGTGAGTAACCTAGGGTCACAGAGCCAGCATGTGTCAAGAGGTAAGACTTCTTGGTACTAAGGTCTGCTCTCTATCATTACTAATGATAAAAATGCAGTAAGTTAATTAGTCCCTTCCCTCCTCAAAGAGCATGGGGGAAGAGGCAACATGTAAATATGAATACAAACAAGATAAATACAAAATACTTTTTGGGCAGCTGGGAGGAAGGGATCAGGAAAGGTCTCATGGGAAAAGTGGGGCTAATCTCAATGAAAGACTGAGTCTGCTGCATGAAGAGCAATCTACATTAAAGTACAGAAGGGATCATCACCATTAGGCTGGCCACTAGATGATGAATCTTTTGGTCTTGAGCATGAAAGAAAAACAAAAAATGGCCTCCTTTAATTTCACCAGGATGGTAATGGTGTGGCAGAAAAGAGGGCAAGGGATAGATGCTGTATAAAAATTCACTGAAATATAGGTATTCTAAACGTGAAATCTTCGTCCAATGACCAATGAATATTAGTGGAAGAAGTGAACTGCATCAATATTGATATACTAGATTAGGAGTCAGTAAATTGCAGCTCCCTATCATGATCTAAGGATGGTTTTTATATTTTTAAATGCAATTAGAAGTGTATTAATTAAAAGTGTAAAAACCATTCTTACCTCACAGTTTGCCAGCTTCTTTATTAGAATAGAACCAAAGGGTAAAAAAGAAATTGTAGTTAAATAAAAATATGGCTCCTAGGTTGGAAAGGGAAAGGAGTTGGCAAAGTTGGTTTCAACATGTTCAAACATTCCAAAGGGCACTTGTCCATCTTATTGCAGAAAACAAGCAAACAGAGGAACATGAAGCTAATTAAGCAGCAAACATTTATTAAGCACATACTATATATATGAGTCAGGCACCATGCTAAGTACTACTTACAAACCAAAATCTGTTGTAGAAGTGAAGAAAGTTAATTCAGAACCAGATCCTCCAAACCAAACAAATGGGCACTTGAATACTTGGGGACTTCAGTGCACAGGTGGGCACAGGGAAGAACAGTGAAAAAATATGGGAAAATAAGATTCAAGTTCAAGAGATAAAGGACGCCAAAGATTTGTAGTAGAGTGTCTAGAAGCTTCATCCCTAAACTAATATTTAATTTTAAGCTATCAAAAGGAGATTGCTGAGTTTACACTGTCTCTCACACACTAATTAGAGCATACAACACTATAGAAGAAAATGAAAAGGTATGGGTAATGTGTTTTATTCTTGCTAGAATTCTTTTTTTTTTTAAGTCTGTCTGCACACTGTCAATGAGAAAGCTCTACTACTTCACATTTCCTTATGCCTTTCTTCTTTGATAATTCCTAGAGGCATATGCTTAGAAACAGGACCTGTGTGATCTTGATTTCTTGGAAGTTCATCTGGTTCTGTTCATGCCTCACACTGAGATGCATGTCCCTATGGCATCAATCATCTCAACAGTCAAACAATTTAATGCGTCATCTGCAAAAGACTGTAACTTTTGTGGAGCACATGAGGAAAGTGTAAGATTTATGCTAACACTACTAAAATGACTCCCTGCAACCATAAAGGAAAAGTAAAACAATGACTAGGTAGGAAGTTATCCTTAACATTGTCATCCATCAGACAGAGCTGCTGGTTCCTGAAGGAGGACAAACTTAACCCCCAGTAAAAAAAAAAGAATGAATTATTAAATTTTGAGGTCCTTCGCTCTGTCAAAAACAAGTGGTCCCAGAACCTTTAGAATTTTTTTTTTTATGAAAGTATTCTTGGGGTGGCTAGGTGGCGCAGTGAGTAGAGCCTGGAGTCAGAAAGACCTGAGTTCAGATGCGGCCTCTTAATGCACACACAAACAAACAAACAAACCTAGCCGTGTGACCTTGGGCAAGTTACTTAACCCCAATTGCCCTCCAAAAAGAAAAAAAAAGTACTCTTAAGGAGCTAAAAAGTACTCTGAATTATATAAGCATGTTTTTAAACTCATGTAGATTCAAAGCTATACTATCGAGATATTATGTAAATGAACCATTTACTTCACTGTCCACAATCACAATCTAAGTTAGTTTCAAATTAATATTTTGTCACTGACTTTTTTAATTTGAAGAGATTAAATCACCATGTACATTTAAAATAACTATTGTAATTTAATGAAATAAGAATAACATTGGAAATGTCTATTTGTATATAACAATTTTAATACTAGAATTTTAAATGCTTCCTTCATGGCTTTTAAGGAGCTAAATCAGTGACTGTGGTCTCAAATGCAAAAAACCATAAGGCTCCTTTTCATAACACAAATAGAAAATATAAGTTTAATTAATTTTGTTATTCTCCCATGGATCTGTGATCCCATCCATGTGACTATCCCCTCTATACCCACCAAAGGCAATACTCATTATCAATGGCTTCTTGGCCTGTGCTATTCTTGTCCACATTCATCTACCAACACTCCACAGAAGACCTACTCATAATACTAAAGCCTTTCCCCTATGTTTTTTAAAAAATATTCTATAGATTCTCATTCATATCTGGTATCCCTTCTTCTTGATATATAATCAGCCTACCTCATCCTCCAAGTATACATTTCTGGGAAAGTATCTTCTGTACCACTTCTCACTCACAATGTATCCTGCCACTGCTCATCAAATTATTTATAATTTTAATTCTTGAGCAACTATGAGATTGATTTTGATGCAGTGCCATGAAAAATCATTAGACAATATTGGGAAGGAATATCGTTTACTGTAAAGAGTCCCAGGTTTGGAGTTTAAGAGCCTAGATTCAAATCTTGCAGGTCACAAGCTTTTTGACCTTCCCTATCTTCACATATAAAATAAAGGGGTTGAACTGAATGTTCCCTCCTTAAAGTTTATGATTAATTTTGTGAGGGAAATGAATAGCATACCAAGATTAGAGAAAATAATTTTACAAATGTTTATATCAGTTATCTGAAAGAATGAATAATTAAAATGTTTCTCTAAAATTTGTATTCTGTATGCAGATATCAATGACATGCTGTCTATCAGTTTTCTTAAGGATTTTTGCATAGATACTAACTATAATAGGAAAAAAATGCTGGCTTTAGAGTGTGAAAAGCTGGGCTCAAATCCCAGTTCTGCTGTGTGACCTTAAGCAAGCATTTGTCTATAGGTTTTAGTTTCTTCACCTGGAAAATGAGGACCTCTAATTTTCTTTTCAGCTCTAAATCTATAATCCCTTAATTCTAAGGATTCCAAATGCTTTGAGCAGATTATTATGGACATTTTTCTATGCAAATGGGAAAGCTAAGTGTCACAGTGAATAGAGCATCAGCCCTGGAGTCAGGAGGACCCAAGTTCAAATCCATTAACATTTACTAGCTGTGTGACCTTGTGCAAGTCACTTAACCCTAATTGCCCTGCCTTCTCCCCTCCAAAAAAGAAAAAAAAGTTTGGCTTTATGTTTGTTTTTTCATATACTCTTTGCCCTTCTCCCAACTGGTTAATCTCAAACATAACTTTGGGGGCATGGAGTGACTACAAGTGACCAGAAAGAAGCTCACAATTCCCTGACAGGCAATTAGAAAGGGAAAGAGAAGGGTCTAGTCAAGATGTAAACATCATCACGGTACTTAATAGCCTATAGAGAATAAGCACTTACAACACTGTATGCTGCAATTACAACGCTGAATTATTTTGAAGTGAACTTCAAAAATCGAGGTCAACATGCTCTAGGAATGTTGACAGCAGGTGAGTCTTCCCCAACTACCTGCTGTTTTAGCAGTTAATAAAGAGAGAACCTTTCCCTACTGAAAGTAGTAAAGAGATCATACTAGAGTCAGACAAAGGGGGTGGGCAAAGGAGGCAGCCACTTAGGGAGCAACAAGGAATGCACTGAAATATTATTTTTCATAAATATTATATTTTTATCACCATAAGATTTCACTCTCTCTGGCCCCCATATTATTTTATTTTGTGATAAGTCAAGTTGCATACATTATTGTGAAGGATCAGAGCCTCTGGTGTAGAGCAACAGATATGGAAGATGGATTCCCAATTCCCAAACTTCACCCAGAGCTAAGTAAAGTGCTCTAGGCTCTGTTGTCTACTTGGGTACTTAATTGGGGCAGCTAGGTGGCTCGGTGCACAGAGGGCAGGTTTGGAGTCAAGAAGACTCTTCTAACTGAGTTCAAAGCTGTCCTCAGACACATACTAGCTGTGTGTTAGATTCGAGAGATACCCACAATTTGGCTTTGGCATTTACTAGCTGTGTGACCAGGGACAAATCATTCAATGTCTGAGTCTAGATTGCCTCATATACAAATGGGGATAATAAGACCTGTAGTACCTACTTCATTGTGTTATTGTGAGGATTGTGCAAGATAATATAAAACAACATCCAAGTGTCAGATGTTACTATTTACTGATGGTGTTATTCTCTCTGAACTTCAGCTAATCCTTGAATTAAAGATATAGTCAGACTGTCAAACTCTGTCAAAAGCTTTTTAGTTTGTTGAGAACTGCCAATGCTTGTATTCTGAGACTGCTAGTGTTACAGTAGATAAAGGAGTCAGAAAGATTTGTCTGATACTAATCAGGTGACCCTGGGCAAGTCACTCAAGCTCTGCCTCAGTTTCCTCAGTTTTAAAAGGGGGATAATAATAGCACCTACCTTGAAGGATTGTTGTAAGGATCACATGAGATTATCTGTAAGAAGCATTTGGCATAGTGCCTAGACCCATTTGTAGTGGAAGATGCTACTTTCTTCTCTCATTTCCAGTCCCTACAAGTCTGTTTTTGTGTGAAAAGGGGTGGAGATGATGGAAGGGGGGGCCAGGATGAAGAAAGAGAGGAAGAAAAACAAGAATGAGAGCATGGGGGACAGGGAAAGGGAGGAGGAAGGCAGGAAAGAGGAGAGAAAGACAGGATATAGGGAGAGGAGACAAGTTGAGAAGGAGAAGAGATAGGGAAAGAGGGAGAGAAGACAGGGGAAAAGGAGAGAAAAAGAAACACACATCCCTTCCCTATATCACTTCAGTTCTGGTAGGAATTTTATGGGAATCTGAACAAACCTATTAAATAGATGAAGCCAGAATTTATGGACAAAACTTTAAGCATCTTGCCTCAGAACAAGGAGGGACATGACCGCTTAAAAAAAAAAACAAAAACTAATGCATTTTTATGCCAACAGAAACCTGTCCAAGACAGGATAAAAGTTTCATCTCCAGTTTTGGGTGATTCTACTTAAGAGAGACATAGATCATCTACATTATGTCCAAAATCAAGTTATCAAGATGGTAAATATGGGTTTAGAATTCACATCATACAACAGACCAGAAACTAGGCATTATGAACCATAAGCAAAGTTTCAAAATCATGCTCTCCACAAAAATGAAAGACAAAGCAAGTCTGTCCTGTTCATAGTTGTGGGACTGAACTGTGTTATTGCCTACCACAGGCACTTAGTCTTCAATATGATACTCTATTTGACTTATCCACAAAGAGTAAACCCATGTACCATGGAAAACATGATTTTCTAGTATTAAATAACAATAAACAAATAACCTTTAGACCTCTAACTTCATTATCTCTTTATGAGTTCTTTATCTCTAATTCCAAAATTTCTCTAGTTTTCTTCCATATGCATAAACTGTAAAAATGAAACTTTAGAAACTATTGTCTTTATAGAAAAGAAATTGCCTAGTTTACCATATAAGGCAAACTAATCCTAAACTCTTCAGTCTAAATCAAATTCAAGACTGTATTTTCAATTCCGCTTTTTGGTATACGTGGGTGTATGTGTATATACAAAAAGAGAGACAGACAAAGAAACAGAGAAAGGCAGAGAGAGTGTTGCCTTCTATATTTGATCAGACAGAGTGTTCCCTTCTATATTTGACAATGAAATTACTGAGAATGATTTCTCTGTCTTTGTACAGGAATGTCACCAAAAAAGCTTAACAATCTAT
This sequence comes from Gymnobelideus leadbeateri, assembly GCA_011680675.1. Lineage (NCBI taxonomy): Eukaryota > Metazoa > Chordata > Mammalia > Diprotodontia > Petauridae > Gymnobelideus > Gymnobelideus leadbeateri. The sequence goes on along the minus strand of WOXC01012465.1, from coordinate 1,961,953 downwards.
TTCACATTATATATGCATAAACCCCAAAATAAAATAATAAATAATAAATCAGAGAGTTTTTAAAGATAGAAGGGACCATAATGATAATCTGGTCAACTTTCATATTTTAAAGATGAAGAAACTGAGGTACAAAAAGGTTAAATGACTTAAAGCCACACAATAAACAAGTAGCAAAGTCAGAAGTCAAACCCAGGTCTTCCAACACCCTTCCTACCATACCACATTTGGATTTTCAACAGTGATCACCATTTGCTATACCTCAAGTTGTTGATAAAATATGTTTCCATCCAGTTTGTCATTTTTCAAAAACATACCATTCTAATCGTGGTGCTTTCAGATTGGTTGATTCTAAGAGTGTCAATCTATGTCATATTCTTTTGAAGTCATGCTTCCAAAACCTTTGAAGTGTTTTCTTTCCAGACCTTCTTTCAGTTACCCTACTTTTTCTCAAGTATATGTGCTTGGGCATCCTGCTGTTCTACACTTTCTGTACATGCTCAGTCCAGCAGGGCTCTGCTTTGGTAATCATAGTTACTATGCAGTTGAACAGACTCAGATTCATCAATGGTGGTGACCTTGCCTATCATTTAATATAATGCATAGCTTGTTCATGATGTTAAAAGAAGAATTTTTAAAATTAGAAGTGTTGTCCATAGGCAGTTCAAAGCCTCGTGAGATGTAAAAAGGTAGGAACTTCCTATCAGCCAGCTTGAAATAAACCTCAAGCTTGATTTGATGATGTCACCACCTTGCTGTGGGAGAGATGAAGCCCCTGGCTAAAAGCAGAGAAATCACACATAGACTGAAGGGGCCTGACAAAGTAGCTGAACTTATTTTTAACTCAATTAACAATTTACATTACATTTCAGTAGCAAAGTATATAAGCACAGAGACAAAGCGTCTATTCATTAAGTAAATTCCTAAGTGATATCATAGGGCTCAGGCACCTGGTTAAAGTTAAACTTTGAAATGAATCCCTCATAGAATATTGTCCCAGTACACATGACTAAGGACTCTAAGCTTTAAAAAAAACAATTCCCCCTCCCAAAAAAACAACCAAAAAACTTGCACCGGTAAATGTGAAAAGGAAAGACTACAAACAAATACCAATAAATATTATTAAAATGAAAACCTCACCAAAATGTTTGTCATCAGTCTCCCCTAGCCACATAGTATAGGAAAAGCATGTTAAAAAAAAAAAACCCTAAAAAAAGGTCAAACATCAGAAAAAGCTTATTTCTGACATGAACCCAGAAGCCAAAATAAAGATATGAGGTTAATACTTCAAAGCAATAAAATTTAAAAGTAAAATATTTGCTACTTTAAACAGTTTGGGCTTGTTTATGTATCCTCCCTGCAGAAGAGAATTAGAGTGGATAAGAAATAAGTGAGTTTGTGTTCCAGCAAATAGTAAGTGACCTTCATGTTACCCTGGAAAAAATGCACTTATCTCTTGCTTTCAATTAGAGAAATTTTCACTATGTTATTTAAGTACTGTATCATTCTGTCATGGAAACACTGAATCAAACAGGAGCTGAAGGTCTGTCTTATCAACAAAATTAATTATTATCATATAAACAATTTAGAAATTCTTATCAAAAAGTCACCAAGGCAATCATAAATTAAACAATATAGATATCTGGATGTTATTTGTCTCTTCAATATTCCATGAGTCATACTCCTTTCTAATGGTTTGAGCTGAAAAATGTATGAGGAAATCATTGCAGATAGCACAGGACACTAGTAGGTGGTAAATTAAGTTTTCCTCCTAAATTTAAAAAACAACACCACAAATTCTTATAAATTAGACCCCAGTGACTTTGATGAACACTTGAAAAATAAATGACAGAAGCAAGGTTTATAGAGAGGAATGAGAAGGGGATTAAGAACAGTCTCCATTTTAAGATCGAGCAGTAAATGTGATTCCTCTCCCTTCATTCTCCTCAAACTAATCTAGGACTGGAATAAAGAAATCAACTAGTATCTAACTTCTAACATCCCATAGTAGAAAAGCCTTTGTCCTCTTTTCTAAAAGGTGACAGCTTGATATGTGCCTATTTAAACAAAGTAGTAACTGAATTGCCACCATCCAGAACAGATTCAGTTACACAAACAACACTTTTCTATCTTTCCTCACCTCACCAAGGTATCCAGAAATAGGTCCCTTTTTTTGTATTAAATAACCATAACAACAATAAACTCACCAAGAGCAATATGCTGAGGTCAGACAAAACATACAAAAACCATGATCAGAGAGACACGTTAAGTCAAGGAATCTATCAGCTTAACAACTTTCAAAGATTTCAATAGTATCCAGGCTTGTACTCACATGGGGACATTTAGGAACACTGTCTCGTTTGAGGACAGCTGGCCTTAAAATCATCAGCTGTAGAATGGGTTATATGAAGCAAGTGCTTTGTAAATCACAGAGACTGAATATAAATTAGTAGTAGTAGTAGTAGCAGCAGCAGCAGCACTGGTAGTAGTAGTAGTCATCTTCACTTAATAAATGCCTATTTCTTTACCCTTTGAGAATATAAAGATAGGTTAGTCAAGTCCATCACCTCCTGGAACCTGCACTTCCTTTATGAACAACAACAGACTCTTTCCATTCCATTTTGAAATCATTCCCCTGTTTGAACTCTTGCTAAATCATTCTTTCATTCTGAGGAGCAATGTTAGCACTCAGCTCATTTGTTTGGTAGAAATGATAAGACCAGAACTCTATAAAGAATCATTTATTTCTTACCTTATGTTATCAGTTCTATTCTCTTTACCAAGTTATCTGTTTGGAGATTCATAATAAAGTTGCCCTTCCCTTATTCTCTTGCTCAGAAGAATGACTTCTCCAGAACTGTATAACCACAAGTTCAAAATTAAAAACAATTTAAACATTAAGCAATAGCAGTCCATTTCTGTTAGGAAGGAGAGAATAGTCATTTTGTGGCAATCATGAAACCTGACTTACCAAGAATTAATTTATCAAAATAAGGAAACCACAATGTAAATATCCAATCTAAGAGCAGCTAAGAAGCCAATCAGCTTTCCTACTGTGCCCAGCTTAAATTCTATACCAGTAAAGCAGTAGATGCTAGATAGGAATACAGCTCCTTCTGTCAAACTTACAAAAAACTTACTCTTGCAAAAATTGTTTGTGGAGTATGAAGGTGATGAAGTTAAAGATTACTTCTTACCTTGAAGGATTCCTCCACCCTTGCTGCCCCTTCCTCTTACTGATCAGTAACTCCCAGAACCTCCATTTTAAGAAAGGGCTCAGGGGCAGCCATGTTCACTCCTTCAGTGCCCCCTGGGCTTTAATTCTAACTCTCTGGACTTTTTTTCTCCACTGTGTCCCAGTTGGCTTTTCATTTTTGAAGATATATCCAACCCTGGGAGTCCCTAACTCTGATTGGTCAGTTCTACCCAAGAGTTCAGGTCAGTCATGTTCACTTCTTCATGCCACAATTCTCATCTTTAAAATTAAGAAGTTAGACTAGGTGACCTCCAAAGGTCCTTTTAACTCTCCATCTATAATCCTATGAATACCATATCACCTACAATAGATATTCATGACATTTCCCCTTTTCCCCTATTACTGAAGCAAGTTTTCTCTGTGCCTCCATTTTCTTCTCTATTTATAAGGCATATAACAAAATTTGTATTACCTATTTTATCATTAAAATATTTTTCTGGTTATGAAGCATTTTTCCCCTTTAACTTCCCTCAACCACTAGAAAAAATGAAGGAGAATCAAACCCTTATTTAAAAAATGTGCATAGTCAAGCAAAACAAATTCCCACATTGACCATATCTTTCTATTATTTTAATGAGTCTTTAAAGACTCCCATTAATACTATGGATAATGTTGATGGAACTTGTTGGCTTTTTTGCTATTTAAAAAGAGTCTTTGGAAACTCTAGTAATATTCCCCTTTTGCTGAACAGTGAAATGAACTTATTTTCTTTGGGAAAACAACATAACCAAAATGGAATTCTCTCCAATCCACCAAATACTTTAATGAAATTCTGCCTGTCCTCCTAACCTAAGTCTTAACCTAACCTAAATTCTGCTTGTCCTCCTAAAATTCCATTCTGGGCTTAAACAGATCTAACAATACATCAAAATTCTAAACAATGGTCTCTAATGAAAATTGGGTTTAAAAAGCCATAATTCTGCTAATTTGCAGAAAGTGCTGAATTAGTCAGCCCCCTTTTTAAACTCTTCTCACCAAAACATTTCCATTATGTTCATTCTTTCATCATATCAGCATAGAGAAATGAGAGGATAAAAATCTTACTTAATGCAAAATGAGCTAACATTCACTTTTGTCACTCCAAAGTCACACTATAGCTTCCAATGATTTTACTTAAATTATACTTTAACCACCAAAGGAATATTAACTTCCATTAGTTGAATGTTGACCCTTCCTTCATATATGGAGAACAGATACTGGCTTACTCTGTGGCTTCATTTGTGATATTAATCATAACAAATACTTATATATGTATGTGTGTGTTAGTGTGCATGTATGTGTCTGTGTATACACACACACACACACACACACATATATATATATACGCACACATACATATACATATATACATACACATAATTTTATTGATTTGGGAATTTATTCCAACAATGCAGACCAAGATTATCCACACTTGCCTGCTCTAAATGACCACTGTCAATGACGTTCTAAAACTTCATCACAGGGAGTCCACTCAACCTATAGGAAGCTTTCCTTACTTCTTCCTGACATGATGGAGTTACTAATGGAGCCCTCTGGCTACCCACCTGTCATTCCCCATTCTTGCCTTATGATCAATCTAGATTCTCTTCCTATCACATAGTTTCTTAATGACATTCATATTTATTCCCCAGAGGTTTTTTTATCAGTTATATGTCAAAACCTGCTCATACTCACCATTGTGTCTCTTAATTGTCCTCTGAGTGATATTGATTCTTAGTTCTTTAGAGGCAGCTGTAGTCTATCTCTCCTTGTCATTTAGACTATTAAAATATTTAAAAGATGGGTCTTTTGTCCCATACACACACACACACACACACACACACACACACACACACACACACACACACACACACACACACACACACATATATATTATTGCTCAGGCTCTACAGGATTTCCATCCAAATGCAAATTGAAAATTGGACAACAGACATACTTCATCCGCTTGGCCTTTCCTGTGTGGATAAACATGTCAAAGTACTCTGAATAATTAAAGAACACTTCCAAGGGTGTCTATAGTGTTTTAAAGCTTGTTAAATCAGTGCAAGTCATCCACAAACCAGTACAGTGGCATCAAGTTCAAATAGAGACTTCTGCAGGCTGCATTTTGACTTAGAAAGTCACAAATTAACATTACCTATGCTGCATGTATTCTTTTAATTTTGTTAAACACTTCTCAATTATATTTTAATCTGGTTTGGGCTACATTTTGCCCTAGCTTGACATCTCTGATGTAGAGAACCTTACACAGGGAATCCCTTCTTGACCTGAATTCTTCATTCTATCTCCTCTAGTACAATATCTAATAACTTTTGTGAGCGTGTATCTCCTTGCTTTATGCATCATCTCATGGTTTTAATTAGAGAATTGTTGAGTAGGGAAGACAAATGTTACAACATTCAAGTAATCTTGAATTATTTTGATATATGGATGGAAGATATCTTGTTGGAAAAGAGCCTATAATGTGACATTTACTAAATCAAGTTAATGTTTCATAGTCAACCAATAAATTCACTGTGCTAGACACTAGGAATACAAAGATCAAATAAAATAGTCTCTGCACTCAAGAAGTTAACAAACAATCCCCCCACACACCCACACATACAAATTTAGAGCTGCAAAGAACCTGCAAAGCACTTAGTCAAACTCTCTTATTTTATAGATGAGGAATCTAAGGACCCAAAGGATGAGGTGATTTACATTAGGAGTAAGGACCAGAATGAAAATGCTAACCAAGGCCCTCTAAAAGCAAATTCAGTGCTCTTTACACTACAACAAAATATTTCCCCATAATCCCTGTGCTCTAGGAAGCTATATCTTTAAAAGAATCACATCAACAATAAATTATGAAAAAGAAAATATCACTTAAAAATTGAATTTTGTAGAACTAAAGATAAAAGGGTAACTACTAGTACCAACAACTAGAATGGTAGTAGGAATCCTTAAAATTTCAAATGAAGAAGGGAAAATTTACACGAGTAAATTCCACTGAGGGGCAGCTAGGTGGTGCAGTGGATAGAGCACCAGCTCTGGAGTCAGAAGAATGTGAGTTCAAATCTAATTTCACATACTTACTATCTTATGACCCTGGGCAAGTCACATAACCCTGATTATCTTTCTAAAACATTACACTGGAGGAGGTGGCTAGGTGGTGCAGTGAATAAGTACCAGCCCTGGAGTCAGGAGGACCTGAGTTCAAATCCAGCCTCAGACACTTGACATACTCATTAGCCATGTGACTTTGGGCAAGTCACTTAACCACAGTTGCCCTCCAAAAAAAAAAAAGGCAAAAAAAAATTACACTGGAATGCCTTGTAAGGACTGAATATATTACAGAAAAAGATAAAATCTTACCTAATGCACCAAAACAAGGGTGCTCTTACACACATGAAAAATTATGTATTGGGAAGCTCAGAAGAGGAAATTTCCCTAACATGTTATATTCCTGTGTAGTGATTCCATAATGCCTAGGTAAAGTACCAGAGCAGAATTACTACAGCCTACAACTCAGTTCTGGCAATGATCAATGGCAGAGAATAGAAGCAATATAAAAAACTCTGAGCCAAAAGTCTTGAGATCCAAGTTTTGATCCTGTTCTCTCAAAAAAGCTTTGGAAAATTTCTCAGTATCTTGAGTTCTTCAGCTATCACAGGGAAGAACATAAAGGACAGAACATAGTTTTATGAAATATGAATTACAATTATTCCTCAGCCACTAACTTTTGTGTGATTGTAGTCAAGTCATTTTACCTCTCCAGTTTTCTCACTATAAAGGTGTCCCACTAGTTCAAATGTTTTTTTAAAAATTATTTTTGTGGAAATTGGGGTTAAGTGACTTGCCCAGGGTCACACAGCTAGTGTCTGAAACTGAATTTTAACTCAGGTCCTCCTGACCCCAGGATCGGTGCTCTATTCACTGCTCCAAGTTTAGAGGTTCTTAACCTAGGGATCCACGGATAGATTTCAGTTAGTCTGTGAATTTGGATGGGGGAAAATTGTGTGTGTGTGTACACACGTAAACACACACACATCTACATATGCATATATATAAACACTTCATTTAAATACAATTGAAATTACATTTTAAAATTCTTAGTATTTTCTTTATGCCTATAAAAACATCGTTCTGAGAAGGAGCCTAGGTACCTAGCCAGAATTCCAGAGGGGTCCATGACACTTGAAAGTTAAGAATCTCTATAGTAGTGGATCACTAAGGTCCCTTGTAGTGCTAACAGCCTTTAATTACATTACCCTTACCCTGTCTGTTTTTCAATGTTGGTTTATGGCAAACACCTTGTGAAAAGTAAAAAGTTAGGTATAAATACAAGTTATTATGTCTGTCTACCCAGAGTCTCCATGACAGAAGGTGATTCTACAAAAGCAGCAAACCATGAAGCCTGAGCATAAATGGAGATTGACACTGTTATCAAATAAAACCTAGAGAAGTTAATTTGACATATACTTAATGCTACAAATAATCATTTTTATACTGAATGATAATAAGGCACAAATGATAAACAGTTTCTGCAAATGACTAGAATTAGTAATAACTGCCACACTGCCTGGCAGAATCATCATTGTTTTTCTCTTCTTAGTTTATTAGCCCTCTAGAATTAATTGTAAAGCTGACATTCTGCAATACCATATATAGTTTAATTTTCCTTTCTCTCACAAACACATGTTAGAAGTCAAAAGTATTAGATTTAAACATTAAACTCCTGGATTCCTGCTCCCCATCAAACAAGAGCCCCCTTCCCAGCACATAGCACAGTGCCCCATACATAGTAGGCAATCAATAAATATTTATTGTTTGTTGTCTTGCTGACTTGACTTGTTCCCTTCCATTCAACCCTTTTCTCAGCCATAACAGAGTTACAAAGTACTCTACATAAGTTAGCTTATCTAATCTCACAACTAGATGGTGAGGTAGTTATTATACCTATTTCACAGACACAGAAACATTCAAAAAAGTCAATGTAATCACTCAGACAACAAGCATTTATTAAAGAACCTACTATGTGCCAGACACTGTGCTACCCATTGAAGAGACAAAGAAAAGCAAAAAATAGTCCCTGCTCTAAAGAAACACAGCTAATTAGTGACAGAGAAAGGATATAAAATACAAGTCTCCTGACCTATCTGGAGTTCTTTCTAATACCCCACACAGCTCATTAGAGAAGTCTAAGTTATATATCCAGCTGCTCCCTGTCCCTCTTCTCCAGAGTATCCCAGAAATTTTGGGTCAAAAGGGTATGTTTAGATGATCTGTTGAAGATAGAGGTGTGAAAAACCTAGGAGTTGTGGCCCAGAGAGCAAAGATATCATAAGAATGAACTGAAAGTCCAAAGATTAGGAGTCAGAGAGTCTAGAAGCAAAAGGAAGAGCTCCTCTAAATCCATAACCACACCCAACCCACTGGCTATTTTTGTCTCACTTCCAACCTAACTACTCCTAGTGGAGGGGGAGGGGACCTCCAAAGAATAATTTCTTTCCGTTTGGATTGAACCTGAAATTTTACTGGCAAAAGGAAACCCAGATGAGGAAACTCCTTCTAAGAAGAATATTATGTCTTCTAAGGAAACTGAATAATTTTGACAGATAGGAGATAATCTACTGTAAAAGGGAATTCACTTATTCTGAAATTTAATAGTCTTACAGATTTGCCAATAATGAATAAAATGCAAAAATTAACTTTTTAAGTGGCATGCATCTTTTGTCAGTATTTTGGGTTGATTAAAGGACAAAATTCATTTTCTTTAAAAAAATTTTCACACTCAATTTAATTAACAATATGAGTACCTATAAAATTATCTTATTTGAAATCTATAATAAAGGAATTGTTGTTGTTGTTGTTTGTCCTTCATTCTCAAAGAGGACCATGATATCAAGGAGGTGATATTACAACACACGAGTGAATTGGATTTAAGTGAGGAAGGACTGTGCAAAGTCACCACCCTTACTTTCTCACCCGGAGCCATCTGGACTCAGTAGCAAAACATAGACAAGATGACTGGAGATGACCCTGAAGGAGGTGAGACCTTGGCCTTTTTATACTTAGGTCTTTTCCAGGTCTCAGTTTGACTAAGACAACACCCATTCAGTGATTAAAACTAGGTAAGAAGAGAGGCATAGAAGAGCCTCTATTAACTAGCCAAAAAATAGATAAAACCCTCAATCTGGGAGGGGAAGACCCTCAGGGTTTCAGGCCAAACAGAAACAACTGCTATTTACATTTACTCTAGACTAGCATTTTTTTAAAAAAAACAGTATGATCATCTGAAGAACCTAAAAGCACTTTTTAGCTGTATTTATGTATTCTCAAAACTAAGTGGTTAGGGAACAAAAATTTTAATGATATGCAAATCACTTAAATAGTCTAGGAAAATCACTTCATCTCTTTGGGCCTCTGTTTATTAATGGACAAAATTAAGTTTACCTGTATGATTTCTAAGATCCTTTTCTAGATTTAAAATTATGTATATATCAATACAGGTATGTAACCTCAGTTAACTGGTACAATGATCTGGTTAAATGGTTTAATCTATTCATATCTATTACTGTAGTTCTAATCAGTAGGTTATTACATTGATTACTTTAAAACAATAACACACTGTAGCTCTGAAGTCCTATGTCCCCTTTAGAGTTCTTAACCTGTGGATCTGTGAACTTTAAAAAAAATTTTTGATGATTGTAATTCAATATACTTAGCTTCCTTTGTAATATTGTGTATTTTTATGCCTTTAAAATATTATTCTGAAGAAGGGACCAAAGGTCATTAGAATGGCCACTATTGTGCCATGACATAAAAAAGGTTAAAAACCACTGAAACAGATGTTCTCTAAGATTCTTTCCAACTCTATATCTTATAATTTAACCGCCCCTGATTTCTTTACTAAATACTATGCAAAGCCTTTACAGAACCTACAGAGGTCATATTACTGTTTTGTTAAAGGCAACTGCAGAAGATTCTCAAGAATCACATAACTAGGAGAATCATTACAAAAGTATTAGCAAAACCAAGACCTAACAGACAGGACTATCCTTGAATAGTTATTATATAAGAGCACCTTACTTTAAAAAATTCCAGCTATATATTTATTGAGTGTTAAACTATAAGCTATAGCCCTGGGATCAGATAACAAGCAGAAAAAAAAATGTCTAGTACAATGATAACCCTGTTTTTCCAAAATCAGTTGTAAGGAACCTCAATTCCCCAGGACACACCAAAGACCAAGTAGAAAACAACAAAAGCCTCCATGTAGCTAAAATGGAAGGCACAAAGTATAAGCATGAAAAATTTAGCTTTACATAACAGAAGAGCTCAAGTATGGCCCCTTTTATTCTTACTTTGCACATATTTCCAGCAAACCTAGCTATTTAGCTACCCAAACCACAAGAGATTAGAAGCAGCCAACTAGGGGTGGGACGCAGGTGAGGATATGGCCAGGTCCAGAAAGATTGATAGCAAAAGGAAAAAACAACAACCTAAGAGCTCATAATATGGGAAAAGACAGAAAAACCATAAAAGCAAACATAAGAATTAAACACATAGCAATCTGAGACCATTTACAACAAGAGCAAAAAACAACCTTACATTCCTCAATATATCAAGAACATCACTATATAAGCATGCAGTACAATCCAGTTTAATAATGATGATCCTTAGTAGTCAAGGAAAAGGTCAAATTATATTTAGTACATACTGTTTAGGAAGGCAGGGGAAATGTAATGCATTTTTAAAAGATTCCTATAAAATTGTTCAATAAAAATTTTAGTTCTTAACCAGTTAAGCTCCACAATACGGAAATTCACTTGTGGAATGCTTTATTCTGAAATCACACCAGATAGAAAAGTTACAGTATTGTCACCTCTATCTAAATTTAACTAACCATCAGCTGGTCTGTTCACACTAATAGATGCCAACAAGCTAAGAATGAAATCTGGTTCTTCGGACTATTGTACACAAACCCTTCTGAATTCTAATCAACAAAAACCCACTAATTTGTCCATGAGGTAGGGTAGTAGATGGAGTGCTGGATTTGGAGTCAGGAAGAAATGAGTATGAATCTTGTATCAGACACTTAATCATTTGTAAGCCTGGAAAATTCACTTAAATTCTCTCAGCCTCAATTCTACTGTGAGGGATAACAAAGAGTCATTTCCACAGAATTGTGAAAAATTACTGAAGTAAAAACTACTGATAATAAATTGTGAGAAACAGTAAGGAGTTAAGTTTCCCTAGAATTGCCAGACATTACTGAAGATAAAGGGAGTTAGCAGACAGCAGGTGGACCCAACCAATCAGAAGGCAGACAAAGGCATTGAGAGACATTCAGACCAGGATAAGGACCGATATGGTTTAAACTAGTGAGGGGTCAATGGCCAAGTGTTTCAAAATTACTACTATGCTTGCTTAATAAACCTCATGCATATTATGAAACACACCCCAAACAGAATTAGAACCTCATTAATAGAACACGGGATGCATGACAACGTATGATGATGGGAGGAAACATGTTTAAGAGAAATACGTAATGGGAGTATGGGAAAATTGAAACCCTGAAGAGAATGGCCCAATCCGTCTTCTGAAGGGAGGTTTCCATACTAACCAACAGTACAAAGTTTTCTTATTTTTGTATTCAGCACTCTTCTTTCCTAAAGAAGGGCAGAGTCCACTACTGGTTAAGGGTGTTCAATTCTTCTGCGTTTCTCCTCAATAAACTTCTTTTGATACCCAAATTTTGGTATCAATTGTATCTGTAAAATGGGCATGATAATAATAATAATACTATCTCATAAGATTGTCATGAAGAGGAGATAATGTAATCTATGTCAAGTGTCTTAAAGCGCAATGTAAATGTTAGCTCATTACTATTTACATTAACTATATGTTCTACACTAAAAATTATTAAATTTTGTGTAATGTCATAAGAATTCAACATGATTATCGTACCAGACTAAAGAAAGAAAATATACAGAAACACAATTTGCTTTCAGCCCTAAGGAAAAGAAAATTAGAGAAGGTGAAAATGTTTGGGGATGTTAGGTTTGTTTGGAAGTAAGAAGATCAGACTTCTTCCCAGCTCTGCCTCCCACCTCCTAAACGTGAGAGTTTATAATTCCTCACTTAATATAAAACTTTATTTAAAAATTGCATATTTTACATATGCTGCAAAACAATGTATTTTTGAATGTCACATTAATTTCATATTTTGCTTTTTTTCTTTCCCTGCAATACATTTCCCTAAAGAAAAGGTACAATACTTAAGAGCTATGGAGGATGAAGACCTAGGTGAGAATCATAGCTCTACCACTACCTTCAGTGTTTTCCTTGGGAAAATCACTTAAGCTTTCTGAACCTCAGTTACCCCATTTATAAAATGAGGGGCTTAGATTAGAAGACTTTCAATGTTTCTGCCAGGCCTAAATGTTATATTTTAGAAAACAGATTACTTTTTAAGACAATATTATGCATAATTTGAGTAATTTCCTAATAAAATATAACTGTTATGCTCCCAAGTTAGTGATTATATACTATTTTTCAAATTCTCATTTATTACATATTCAATTATTTTGAAAGGGAAATTTTTTTTTAATTTTTGGAGGTGGGAAGGGAGGGCAATTGGGGTTGACTTGCTCAAGGTCACATGGCTAGTAACTGTTAAGTGTCTGAGACCAAATTTGAACTCAGGTCCTCCTAACTCAGGGCCAGTGCTCTATTCACTGCCCAACCTAGCTGCCCCTGAAGGGACAGACTCTAAAATGAGTCTCATACTATTATTAGAAAAAATTTCAGCATCTTAGATCAAATATTTATTTGTCAGGAAAGCAACTAGTTGAAATCTAGCAATAAAGGTCCATTTCCAAGTGATATAGCATCATACATGATTTAATTTTTCCTTTAGAAAATATCTATTTTTAAAATTGAGAAGAGTTCTAAAATCTGTTTTCTAATCCACTGGCTAAAACCAAAAGCATATTTAGCCTCATTTTAACCTATATTATGGGATGACCTAATAGAATTTAAATATAATGCACAATCTTCTGGAGTCAGGAATGGAATGTAGTCAATTTAGCAAAATCTCACTGACATAAAATAATTGAAGGATTGCATAATGTCTTTATTACACAGTATTTTAAAAGTATAGTTCAATGCCAACAATGTGCTATTGAGTAAAAGACCAAAGATCTGCTTCAATCAATTAATAACATCTACTTGCATGCAAATGATACTAAATGCTTAAAAAATATTTCCCTAAGCAATCTTTTTTTGTACTATTAATTTGCTGAATAAACCTTTTTTCATAGATAATACAAAGATAAATTTAAGTTAAATCACTGTCTGAATTAACTAATAGTCATTAGTATGGTCTAGAAACAATTAATGAGATAATATGCTAGAATAAGGGTAAATTTATGTTAATCAAAACCTAGTTTATTATTTTAAAGTATCATTATTAATAACTGCATATGTTATTTACTGCTAAAATGTTAATTAATTAGCATTTGATTAGAGCCAAAGCAAACAGGCAATGTGGACAATACCTCTAAAAGGTTATAAGAAGCTATAAAATTTACAGTCATTCAACTATGCCCATTAAAAAAAAAATCTAGGTTGTGGAAAATTAATGCAAATTGAAAGAATGTATTTTTTCTGAGATCCTTTCATGGAAATTTGGTCTATCATAATTCTAGGAGTTTTAATAGTTAATAAAATTAAAGACATGAATTGTGGAGAAGAATAAATCCTGATAATGCAAAAAGTGTATTAACCTAACTGCTGATTTTTCCATTCCATATAATATTCTGGCATTTCATATTCACCACAGAAAGACTAAAAGGGTACACATATCAGAATATGTTAAAAAGTATTTCAAAAAATAACCTTTTGTTCTTTACCCCTTGATATAGAGTCTCAAAAGAGGCTATACATGCCTGTGAATATGATCCATGTATCTGAGATCCTTTTTTTGTTTTAAACTGGAGAGGGAACAGCGGTGGGGATAGGGGAAATTTGGGACTGTACTACATCACAGGCAGCTGTGTTTATTTCACTAGTGGGAAGTAAAACCTTTAACTGCTTGTTACCCATGCTCAAGGGTGTCATAAAAGTCAGAGGGCTTAATTAATTCATGTCTATAAACCACTATAGGGCCCCAGGTTAAAAACCTCTGTGTAAATCCCCAGTGCTATCATACAATAATTGCACTGAAAGGTCTGAGGCCTCAAACTGTCATCTATTCCATAGTCTTTATTTCAAGCTAGATTACTCCTAAACCACCCCAGATTGATGATTAAGCTCTAGGATAGGAACACTATCTTAAAAGAAACTTGGTATCTTCCCAAGTGTCTAAGTAATATTCTACAAATAACTTAATATGATTCATGAATGAACACCTACCCTGAAAGAGTCCCCCCAAAAGCTTATATTGTACATCCCTTGGTTGTCTGAGTATTTAACAACCTCCCAGCAACCAGAAGTCCTTTGATCTTTCCACATCTAAGATACATGCTATCTTGTCGTGTACTCTATAATAGAGACTGAGAAGAGCTCCTTAGAATCCTTCTCATATCTTTTCATATGTCTGAATACAGTTATTGAAGCCCACTCTCAACCTGCCCTTCCTTTACTGATACATCTTCATTTACAGACCCTTTAAATTATCACTCGCCGCATCTTCAAATATTTTTAAATATGTGAAGCTCTGAAGCAGACACAATACTTGCAGTGAATTGCCCCTTACTACTTGGGCCATAACATGAGACATATTCTGTGTCATTTTTTTTCCTGATATCAGTGGCATGACAAGTAAACTGTGAGTCAGAGAACCCAGACTCTGGTGTTAGTCTTGCTGCATCTGTGGCAAAGCATTCAGGCAAATCTTTTTTGAGTTTGAACAAATCATTTCACTTCTCTGGGACTTAGGTTCTTCATCTATGAAACAAGGTAATGAACTAAGTAGCTTCAATGATCACACACACACACACACACACACACACACACACACACACACACACACACTCTTTAAATTCTATACATTTATAATTAGGAATGGTAATATGTCTGATTCTGATGTCTTCTCTTCCTGAAGAGATCTCAGTGCTGACCACTGAGAAATCAGGTATTTAGGCTAGAAGAAACAAAAAGTTTAGGAAAAAAGAGAAGGTTGATTCTGAAAATTATTTGGAGATTAGACTTCTCTTGTGTGTTAAAAAGAAAAAGCACAGCTTAGATCAGAAGAATACAGATATCTAGAGAGTCAGGCAAATGGACCAAGAGGAAATGATGATCACAAAGATAATGCTCAAGAAAAAGCAACTCACATTTAAATAACACTTTAAAATTGGACTTAATGGGTTGGAAGATAACAATGTATGTAGACTGAGAAAAATCATTTAAAAATGAGTAACTGCCATACCAATCAATTTACCAAAAAACTATTTTTTAGAGTTAGACAAAATAGTAACAAAATTTATTTGGAAAAACAAACGGTCTAGAATATCAAGGGAATTAATGAAAAGAAATGCTAGGGAAGGTGGACTAGCTATGCCAGATCTTAATCTGTATTATACAGCAGCAGTCATCAAAACTGCTTGGTACTGGCAGAGGTGTAGAGTAGTGGATCAATGGAATAGATTAGGTGCAGGAGACCCAGCAGTTAATGAATATAGTAATCTATTGCTTGATAAACCCAAAGACCCCAGTTTTTGGGATAAGAATGCACTGTTTGACAAAAACTGCTGGGAAAATTGGAATACAGTACGGCAGAAACTGGGCATAGATCATTATCTAACACCATATACCAAAATCAAGACTAAATGGGTGCATGATCTAGGTGTAAAGGATGATACTGTAAGCAATTTGGGAAAGCAAGGAATAGTTTACCTGACAGATTTGTGGAGAGGGGAAGACTTTAGGACCAAACAAGAATTAGAGAGCATTATAAAATGCGAAATGGATAATTTTGATTACATTAAATTGAAAAGCTTCTGTACAAACAAAGCCAATGTAACCAAGATCAAGAGGAAGGTGGGAAGTTGGGAAAGAATTTTTACAACTTGTGTCTCTGATAAAGGACTCATTTCTAAAATTTATAGAGAATTGAGCCAAATCTATATGAATATAAGTCATTCCCCAGTTGATAAATGGTCAAAGGATATGAACAGGCAGTTTTCAGAGAAAGAAATTAAAGATATCTATAAGCATATGAAGAAATGCTCTAAATCACTATAAATTAGAGAAATGCAAATCAAAACAACTCTGAGATAACACATCTCTCCAGTCAGATGACAAAACAAGAAAGTGACAAATGCTGGAGAGGATGTGGACAAATTGGAACACTAATACATTGCTGGTGGAGTTGTGAACTTATCCAACCATTCTGGAGAGCAATCTGGAATTATGCCCAAAGGACTATAAATAATTTCATACCCTTTGACCCAACAATACCACTTCTAGGGTTATATCCCAAAGAGATCATAGAAGTGGGAGGAAGACCCATATGTACAAAAATATTTATAGCAGCCCTTTTTTGTGGTTGCAAAGAATTGGAAACTAAAGGGGTGCCCATCAATCAGGGAATGGCTAAACAAGTTGTGGTATATGAATGTAATAGGATATTATTGTGCTGTAAGAAACGAGGAGGTGATGGATTTCATAATTACCTGGAGAGACTTATACAAACTGATGCTGAGCGAGAAGAGTAGAATCAGAAGAAATTTGTATACAATCACGGACATACCATATTTGTGATGACCAATTATGACAGACTGGACTCTTTTCAGCAATGCAGTGATATAAGCCAATCCTGAAAGACTCAAGAAAGTGAGAAATGCGCCATCCAGAGATATAACTAGAAAGAACTGAGCCTGAATCCTGATGGAAGCAAACTAAATGATCTTTTTCTTTTCATTGTTTGGTTTTATTTCTTCTTTACCATCTTTCATCCCACCTAGTACAATACACCTTTGTAATTGGAATAATGTCTAATATGAATGTATTTGCAGATCCTATACTGGACTATATGCTGCCGTGGGGGGGAGGGGGAGGGAAGTAAAGGAAATTTGAAAATCAAAAAAATGGGTAACATTAATAATTCTTCATCTATTATTCTTACTTGCATTACTTGCTAAGACCCATTGGACAGACTTTGTAAAACATCTACGATGCTTTTGAACTCAGGGAGAAGGAGAATAAATAATGAGAGGGTAAGGATAGCCATAATTGTTCCTCAATGTATCTAAAAGGTGCTGCATCACACACTCACAAACCACAAAAGCTATACTTGTAAATAGTTTGTATCACTATCATGTTCACCTAGTATCAGCAAATTAACATTGCTTCACGAGGAAGAACTCTGAATATACTGCTTATTGACTCTGACGAAGGGGTGAGGATTCCTGAATGAGCTCCCTAATCTACTCATCACTCTTTATCCATGCCCCATCCCCCTTTCCATCCCTGAGGGATGACTGGCTCTCAGTTGCCATCATTTTAAAATGTTAGCTTAATGATTATATTATGAAAAATTCTTCAGTGTAGACTGAAGTTAAAAAATGTTAAGGATACAAATCCTCAAAGATAAAAGTCATATTATTTATCTCAAACCAACAAATTAAAATTATATCCCAATTTCTCCCTCCCTTGCCCCTTCTTCACTTCAGTAACATGTCTTATGTTTGCTTAGAAAATTACAGTTTAATTAATAATATGGAACTAAAAATATGTATAATAAAAAAGTGCCAAGTAATTGATACTAAAAAGTACACAGATTTGGGAGGGGGGCTAAGAGGGGGGACCCAGTTATGTGATTTTATTTGTGCAAGGAATTCCTGGTGAGGAAGCTCTCTCTGTAACTGTTCTGCAACTAGTATAGTCTCAAAAAGTTGCCAAAGGAAATAAAAGGTTAAGTGATTTCCCTAGAGTAACATCTAGTAGGTGCTGAAGGAGTAACTTTCAGACATTTTTTTAAAATTCATGACCCACATTGTCTCATACCATTTACTGGTTATGTGATAGGGGAAGGTGGGCACATAATTATCTATAACAGCAGTTTCAACATTAGTGAACAACTGATATAATAAGTAATGGCAGTTGACAAATCCATTTTATCTGCCTCATCCCACTCCAAAAGAAAATGCTTTTTATACAAAGCAAACCAAATCAAAATGAGAAAAAAGTATTAACTTTTTAACTTCATAGAAGGCACAAGAGTTAGTTTGATAAGAAAAGTATGTCAATAAATACAATAATAATCTAAAAGTAAATAAATAAAATTTTATAAAATAAATACAACAAAACATTATGTTAAACATTTATAATTGTGTTGGTGGGCTTTCTCCCTTGACCAATGAGAATTATAACTAATCTAGGACTCAACAGATGTTCTTTGTGTGATGTTAAGACAAAAACATTCATTACCCTGCAACCAATCTGTTGGTTGGTGATAAGCCAACTTGTGGAGGTGATGAGTTTCCACAGTGACCTAGGCTAGTGTTCAGACACACAGTCTATCACTTGGCTCCCATTCAAAGATTTGTCCAGTTTCATAGGATATGCCAGGGTTTATGCACTGCTGCCAAAGACTTCAAGAATCTAGAGTCAACTCCACACCATGATGTGCTATTGGAAGAGGACTCTGGAGAACAACTAATTTTATTTTGTTTAGTAAAGTAAAATCTCTCCTTCTAGAAGCCGCATTCTAGAAATTGGCACAAACCACAATTAAACAAAGGGTACTTACTGTTGTTATTATTATTATCATAATTTCTCAAAAAAGAACCAGAGGAGCAACTAGGTGGCACAGTGAAGAGAGAACCAGCCCTGGAGTCAGGAGGACCTGTGTTCAAATCTGGCCTCAGACATTTAACACTCACTAGCTGTGCGACCTTGGGCAAATCACTTAACCCCAACTGCCTTGCCTTCCCCCTCCAAAAAAAAAAAAAAAAGACCAAAAAAAAGGAACCAGAAATCCACTATTTTACTCTATATTTTACACATATGTGTTGAGGTTTTATGCTGTTTTCTGAGATTAAACTTTACATTTTAAAGTTTCATGTCACAGATGTGTCTTAAATAAGACTCAGTATTAAGGTATAAGAGTCAAACTTCCTTCTATTAAGAACCTAGCTAGAGAAATGGCATGCCTGCTGGGGTAGGCAACAATTAAGAACACTTATCTGAGTTATGAATGGATTAGCCAAGGTCAATCAACATGAATAGGCAGCTGGTATAAAAGATACTTTAAATCAGTATAACAGGGTTCAAGGCTAGCAGAAGCACTAATTATCTCAGTCAAAAAGGCAAATCACCTTAGTTTTGTGGATCAGGTAAAGGCATAGGCCTTCCAGGACCCTGGAGAGTTCCTGGGGGAGAAAAGTCATTCTGAAATCTCTTTAAAAGAAGAGCCCCAGGTTTACTAACTCTGCCCTTTACCTAAAATTCCCTGGCTGCTAAAACAAAACAAAACAACAACAACAACACTTCTCCTATTTATTCCAGTTCTAGTTACTAGGAGATCAGGGAACTATTTTCCCCTGTTCAAGAATTTGAATGGACTGCTTCACTTGCCCATCAAATTTACCATAATTGAAGTTTCTTAACCCTACCTATAAACTTAACCCTACACCAAACTCTGGAACCAACTGATACTTTAGAAACATAAAATATTAGGTTCCATGTATGCATTAGAGTGTTTATTGACTAGTGTCTTATCCCTGAACACTAAATCATTTCATTAAAAATCTGTATTCTTTACTGTCAACTCCCTTCCTCCTGCAGGTATGACTCTACTTGCAGGATTTTTCAGGTTAACTATTAAAGAACCTCCATGACCTCACCACCAGCTTACCCAAAACTCTGACATTACCTGCAGCCAAACTCCTCTATTGCCACCCCAACTGCCCACTCAGACTTCCTCCTATCATGAAGGATCCCATGTTAGGATATTCTTAAATTACATTCTCCCAGCTGATAAGCTTATGAAATTATTGGGCTCTGGAATTGAAAACATCTTTGCCAGGAAGGAGAATTTAAGAAACATGGTATATTTGTGCTCTCATGGACTCCAAGAGGCAGTCTGAAGAAAGAATTCTCTTCTTCAAGGGTGATTTGTTCTCTGAAAATCCTCTCTCTTCCAGGGCAAGCACTCCATTCAGAGTCATGGTTCTCTATATAATTACTGCATCTACTTAAGGCATCCTCAACTACTTCTGCATTCCCCACAATTTCTCATGCCTTCTCTAATTGAGAAGGGAAAACATCCTAAAGACTTTTTTTCACATTCCTTTCTTCTAAAGTCCTAGAGTCTGTAAGAATATCTGCAAAAGACTTATGTATAATATCCACACGTGAAATTTTCAAGAAAAGTGTTCTCATAATAGTAGAGTGAATGAAAATTATAACTGTTGAGCCCATTCAAATGTGTTTAAAATAATTAGAGGAAAAAGTCTGGTTCCTTTGAGAGATATATAGGTTGTTTAAAAAAAAAACTGCAGGTCTTGGGAGTAAATTGATTTAATATTACTTCAACATTAATAAATAAGAGGAGATAGATCAGTGATTTGAAGAAGTTAGCAATCTGGTTGCTATGGTAGCTTTCTTGTGTTAAAAAATATGAAATTAGATGCTGACTTTATGAAAATGGAGGAAGAGACAAAGAATAATCTCTTTTCTCCATATTTTCTGTTTCTGGTCTAGAAAAGAAAATATCAAAAAGCACAGTATGTTCATAAAATAGGACCATTGCCTGAACAGGGCAGCTACCTTTGAGAAGGATTAGATTCAAATATGAGTTAAGCAAAAGCATAAGGATGTCATGCCATCAACAGATCTTAATTAACTGATACCTGAAGAAATACCATTGGTACTTTAAAGCTATCCCAGGAGGCAGGAGCTTGGGACTTTTCAATAACCAGAGGCAATTTAAACTAAAAGAAAGTAAAAATGTTCTAGGATATGGAAGTTAAGACATAGTTTAATAATCTTTAAAGTGGCTGTACATTAATTTACATGCTTGTATGTCTTTTAAATTTTGTTCTACATTGAATTTTCCCTTAAATAAGATTTTAATTATTAACCCAAGTCATTTGTACCTATTTCAATTAATAATTATTTTATTAACAGAACAAGCACACCACCAGAAAATGTGCTATGAATGATTTTCCCAATTATCCACTCTTGGGGAAAAGCCTAACCATTGGACCCACACAGCCAAACCTAACAACACTGTTTATCTATTGAATGATGTAAAAATTGCAAACATAGAGCTTTCCTCCTACTGGACTGGACCCTTAGCTTGCTGGAATCCTATTGACCCTTTAATTTAGCTCAAGCCCTCAGTCAAAAATTCTTTTTACCCATGGTTTCACATAACACTTAATTTGTTTGTAACTCTTTTATATATTTACATTTTATTTTGTATTATACTTATTTGTATATAGAAGGGGCCCCAAAAGTTTTAGTGCAGTTTTAAATTTTAATAAATGCCTGATGTGTGTTGCATTGTAAGCTCCAGAATGTCAGCAGCATTTCATCTTTGTATTCCAATGAGCACCTAGCTCAGTGCTCTGGACATACAATGTACATGTTAAATGTAAATATGCATTAGTGATAACTTAATGGTAGTTTCTCTATGTCCACTTCCTCCATTCTTGTGATCTCCCTTCTTGGAGGTAGCTTTCTTCTCCCCTCCATGGCTACTGATGGGCATCAGAAGATAGCAATGAAGAAGGAAAAGACACATTTACAATGGCAAATTATACAATAAAGTCATTATCTACAGGCTCACAAACCAATAAAAAAAAACAATAACCAATCAACCAGCAGTATTTGTTAAGTACCCACTCTGTGCCTTGTACTGTACTAAGCACTGGCAATACAAGTACAAAGATTGAAATTACCCCTATACAATAACCATATGTTCTAATAACTACCAGTACCATACTGTTTTAATAGTTCATCCCAGAATTCTGACAGGAAGCAATTCCAATTAATTACTAGCTTATAGCTTGAAGAATTCACCTTATTTCCTTTTTTTTAAGAGAGGACACCTGCTCATTCCTGGTCCTGCAATGTACCATTTTCCAAGATCCCTTGGAGATCATTAAAGGGGATGCTAGTGCTTACATTTCCAAGTTCATAGAAACACAGAACTAGAAGAGACCAGAGATGTCATTTCATCTAAATATATTTCAGTTTACAGATAAGGAAACTGAAGAAATGTGAAAAGCCTTGCCCAAGGTCACACAGTAAGTAAGTGACACCACCACTAAAACCCCCTTCTTATTTCCAAGTCTAATATCCTTGACACTGCATCATAACTTTTTCAGTCTACTCAAGTGGAGTTCATCCATGCCAGGTGATTTGAACTTACTGAGGGCAGCTAATTATATGCAAGCATGTTCAATCCTTCTTTTGGATTGTAAGTTCTAGAAAAAGGGAAGGGATTTGTCTTATTTAAACTCTAAATCTCATCTAGTGTCTAGCACATTCTGAATACTGAACAGGTGCTTTAAAAACAGTTTGCTGAATTTGCCTAAATCAGAAGAGATCCTTAAAGAATAATATTGAAAATACTTTGAAAACCTTAAAACACTATATAATATTTGAGTTGTGTGGGTTATTCATTATATATTTAAAATCATGCTTCCCCATTGAAGAATTTTTCTCACCCTTTAACCAAAGATGCATTTATTTAGTCTCTTCAAATACTATCTAGATAGCTAGATTGTGCAGTGGATGGAATACTGAGCTTGGAGTCAAGAAGACTTGAGTTCACATCTGACTTCAGACATTTCTAGCTGAGTGACCCTGGACTTAAATTGTTGCCTCAGTTTCCTCAACAAAGTTCACAAAAGTACCTGTCTCCCGGGGTTGTTGTGAGGATCAAATGGGATATTTGTTAAGTGCTTTCTCACTCCTTTCCATTCTTCTTTGGTAAGGGAGATGAAGGTGGAAGGAAACAGAAAATCTGGAAGCTTTGGTAGGATTTTCTAAAATATATTTCCCCCAATTACATAATAAAACAATTTTTAATGTTTCTTTTGTTTTGAGTTTCAAATTCTATCCCTCCTTTCCGTGTTCTTTCTTTTCCCCCTCCCTGAGACAGTAAGCAATCCAATATAGGTTATACATGTTCAATGATGTAAAACATTTCCATATTAGTCATTCTGTACAAGAAGACTTGAATAAAAGAAAGGAAGTGAAAAATAGCATGCTTAAGTCTGTACTTATACAATATCAGTTCTTTCTCTGGAGGCAGATACTATGCTTCATTAAATAGTTCTTTGGGATTTTCTTGGATCATTTTACTGCTGAAAAGAGCTTTTTTGAGGAGGAAAGGTAGGGCAATTGGGGTTAAGTGATTTGCCCAAGGTCACACAGCGAGTTTTGTGTTAAGTTTCTGGGGCCGAATTTGAACTCAGGTCCTCCTCACTCCATGGCCAGTACTCTATTCACTGCACCACCTAGCCACCCCCACAATTCTTTATAAAAAAATATTGTTGGTACTATATATAATGTTCTCCTGGTTCTGTTCACTTTACTTTGCATAACTTCATGTAAGTCTTCCAGGTTTTTCTGAAAACCATCCTTCTTGTCATTTCTTATAGCACAATAATATTCCATTATAATCACATAGCACAGCTTATTTAGACATTCCCCAACTGATGGGCATCCCTTCAATTTCCAATTCTTAGACACCACAAAAAGAACTTCTGTAAATAGTTTTGTGTGTATATATATATATACGTCCTCCATCCCCCGCCACTTATGTCCTTGGGATACAGACCTAGCAGTGATATTGCTGTATCAAAGGGTATGCACAGTTTTATAGCCCTCTGAGCACAGTTGCTTTGGTATGATTTTCAAAGTTACACTACACATTAGGTCAATGTTGCTAAATTTGTCTCATGATAAGATCACTCAGGCCTGTGAAGCTTACCCTGTTCACCTGTACCCCCAGTGTCTGTTGCTGATTAAGCTATATGTACATATTTTAGGGCTTGAGAGAGTTGCTATTGCAATTAATAATATTTCACACAGCTCCTACTGTAATACACACATATGCATATATATAAGTATATATATGTGTGTGTGTGTACATATACATACACACACACACACATACACAAATTAAAAACATTTGGGGTCAACTATTAACACTGGCCAGGTTCTTTCATGTGTTGTACAGTTAAGACAAAAATCATTTAAAATTGCATGCTAAAAATACTTGGCCCAAAACTACAATACCCTAACATAAATATTCTTCTTGTATTACTTCACTTCCATTATTACATGAAGCTTTTGTAGTAAAGGCTAAAATATAGGCAGGGTTGGAAGAAGGAAAACAAATTTGCCACTAGCTAGGAATTAATCGGAGCAACTTATAGGTCAGCTATAAGTTGGCAGCTTTTTTCTAGGAACATTGTATATCACTAGTCATAACTTTAAAACAAAATTATGGATGTGAGCTAAAAAACTACTTTTTAAACTTTTCTCCAGGAATAATTTACCTAAATTTCAAAGAAATTAATATCTAAGGACAGCAATATTTATTTCATCTTTTCATATAGGAAATCACTAGAACCCAAAGAAATCTGCTAAACATTTATTGCTTTTATTATTCCAATGAAAATTTCTATTTATAAAATCATATATAATCCTGCAGGAAAATTGTTATAACAAGCTCCAGTATAAAATAAATTGATCCTGAAGGTTACACCTCTTGCTTGTGGTCCCACAAATGACTTAATTAATCACCAAGCAAACAGAGAGAAAGACACAGAGATAAATACAGCATTTACTAAGTGCTTAATATGTGTTAGTCATTGTGCTAAACACTAAGGTAAAAATACAAGTAAACCAAACCATCCCTGACATGAAAGAGTTTATATTCTGAGGGGAAAGAAAGGACATAAAAGAGTTCTAGAAATTGGGGGATGAAGTTCAAAGGGCAGAGTCTAAGGTTCCGATGTGGGGGAAGACAGAGATGACAACTAGAATATAGGTTGCATGGTTTGGAAATTGTGGCCAGAGAGGAGCATGGTGGTCTTCCAGGGCAAGATACTGTGAAAGCTCACTTGTTAGTGCCTAAGGTAGTTTCAGGAGCAGTTTCCAAGGTTTGGGGGGGGGGGGGGCAGAGGGAAGGAGAGGCATTGAGTATAAAGTAAATTCCTGGAGTAGGAAGCATGTTTTTAAAATGGTAGCCAAAGAAACAATCTAATATGTGTATATCCCTGTATTAAAGGTAGCCAGGGACACAAATTATAAGATACGGTCCCTAACTATGAAGAATTAGCATGCATTTGGAGAAACAAGACATATTTATATAAAAAGAAAATGAAAAACACAAGGCAATGTAAAATTGTCAAGAAGAGCTCTGAGCAAATGCTCACTTTCACAACCTCTGATAAAACTGGAACAAAAACACCTAAGTGCCTGAATTGTAGGCACATTTCACTTGGAAGTCTATTTTATTCTTCAGATCAAGGACTATAAGTAATGAGGAAATACATAACTAATCAGACTTTAACATAACACAAAAGAAACTAACAGCTAGACTATTTTTCTATGAATTGGAAGTTGACCAAAAAGAAATGGTTATTGCTGGGTCTGGCACAATGTACTCTACTGTCACCTCCTAAACACAGGGAGGGTCCTGAATTTATACTGAAAGCTTAGTCTTTTCAGCCCTGACTAGAGAGAAAGGAATGCCTGTTTGCTAGAATGAGATTGATAACTGTTAAGCCTTTCAATAGGATATTGTTGAGAGGAAGTATAAAGTGACTGTCAGACAGTATCCTCCTTAACTAAATCTAGTAACAAAGGCTTAGTGGGAGGGAGAAAAAGAGTCTCCAAACATCTCTGTACTCAATGCTCTTTCCTATATAACTCAAGTAAATTAAGTAATAAAGATATTCAATCTGACATAGCGAAACAATGACCTCTTTTTGGCTGACCTGTTCTTACCCAATTCATTCTTTTACAACACACCCTATCACTACATTACTGGGCCATGCCAAGCTTTGCTCTATTTCCCAGAAAAACATGCCATTTTTTGTTGCCCTTTCCAAGGGAAAAAGGAAAAGAGAAGCATTTATGTGACTGGTCATTTGGGTGTTCAGAATCCTAATGTTAAGCCCCATAAATCTTTTTTTTTCCAACCTTTCTATGAATTGAGTCTATAAGAGCAAAGAACAAGGCCACCTATGGCATGAATATCAACAAATGACAAATTAGGTCATTACTAGGCTTAGGATAAAAAATGCAACACTTCCACCTCTAGGTCACAAATCTAGGTCTTGCCAAATCTCATTTGGTTCACTAAAAAGCAACAGCCGTCTGAGGGTTCATATGGGTTCAGCAGCAAGTTCTGAAAAGAGCTTCTCTTCCTTTAGTTCCTTGTGTTCTTTTCAACAATTATCAAAACCAAAATTCACTGACTCCCTTTGTCAACAATTTCAGCAACAAGATAGAGCCCAAGAATAAAGATGGAAGTTGTGCTCCCCCCTTGCCCACATAAAAGCACTCTCTGAAATAGGGCACAGGTTGGCAGGACAACGGAGAGAAGCTGGCAGCATTCTGGCCAGTGCTGAACCAGTTTTGTGAACAAAATAAGAATGTTATTTTCCAAGGATATCTGTTCCATGTACCTTTCAGTAGCTTCAAAAAGGAAACAAGGGAAAAAGAAAGGGGGAGAAACCAGACAGTGGGAAAGGTCACCTTAGGGGAATTAGTCAACCAATTAGTATTTCAGAAACCTCTTTCATAAAATAAAACCAAAAAACAGGCCCCCAGGGGGGTAAGAGGTGTTAGGGGGGAAAGAAAAACAGAAAAACTCATAAAGGTTATGTGTGTTTTTAATGGAATTTCAGAAAGGGCAGTGTTAAACAGTGGAAATTATTTTCTTATCTAATTTAAAAATAATTGTCTACTGTTTAATGGACACAAAGGGGACATAACAAAACTTAATAGATCACCTGAGTTCTAATCAAAGCAATCTCTGTCATCTTTCCCTATCACTTATAACCAGACATCATGCAAAAAAAAAAAAAACAAACAAACCAAACAAAAACCTTCAGTCATCACAGTAAAATATAACTGTATACAATGAACTGTTAAAATAATTGTTAAAAGAGAGGCAATAAAAGGAGGGAAAGCAATCCTATGAGAACACTTATAATTTAGCATTTCTAATAACTTTTCTTAGTACTTTTTTAAACTAATGAAATTAGATTTAAATGTGATAAAAAAAAATTTTAGGGGGGCAGCTAGGTGGTGCAGTGAATAGAGCACCAGCCCTCGAGTCAGGAGGACCTGAGTTCAAATCTGACCTCAGACACTTAACACAAAAACTAGCTGTGTGATCTTGGGCAAGTCACTTAACCCTAATTGCCCTCCAAAAGAAAAAAGAAAAAAAGAAAGAAAAAAGAAAATGAAAAAATTTTTTGAAGTTTATGTTTAGGTTTTGTTTTAATTGAAATATGCAGCATATGACACATATAATGTATTGAGACCTTAATTTAGCATAAACTGATACCTCAATTTAATTATAGTATCTATTAATAAAACATATATTGCATTATTAAATTATTATAGTCTTCTGGTTTGCATCTGATGGTTTTCTCTGTGTAGCTTCTAGAATTGTGGTGTTAACTCAGTTTCTTTTCTTTTTATATTTCATGGAAATCTCTTTTTCTTATGAGTCACTTTCAGATATAACCTCCCCATGAGCTCTCCCTTGTAACAAAGAAAAATAGTTAAGCAAAACCAGCCAACACAATAACTATAGCTAAGCAAGAGTGCAACATTCCACATTCATAGTCTCCAGGTACATCTATAAAACGAGGCAGTTGGACCAGATGATGGGTAAAGGCTCCTGCAGTTACATATCTACATATGTGAGTGAGTATGTGTTCAAGCAAAACCAAGAGACTGGCATCCACAATAACTGTATTAACCATAAATGAAAAGATCACTTAGTGAAAGTCCAACTCGGTAACTATAATGACCTATCTTAGCTGAGAAGAGCAGAAGATGAAACATGTTTCTTTCTATTGTACAAATTTTGTTTCTTGGTTATGGAACCATTTTGCTACCATAAAAATTAACTGACACTAAAATTTTAGTCCATATGGGATGCCTTTCTGTCTTTGACCTGCAGGAGGTCAAAGCCCAGAGGTACAACTCATAATTCTAAATTGTTTTCTAGAACTTTTGAGCAAACTCACAGTTCCACCAGCAGTGAATTAGTGCGCCCCTCTTCTCACAGGCCCTCAAGTATTGACTATTTTTGTCTTTTATCATCTTTGGGAATTTGCTGGGTGTGAAATAAAACTTTAAAGTTGTTTTAACTTACACTTCTCTTCTCATTAAAGACTTAGAGCAACCTCTCATATGGCTATTACTATCTTTCAATTCCTTTTGCAAACTTTTGCTTATATCCTTTGAGCATTTGGCTATGGGGAAATGGTTCTGGGTATGATTATTTGTGTCACTTCCCTATATACTATATCAGATTTTTATCAGAGATATGTGAAAAAAAAGTTTCCCACTCTCCCCTCCCCTAGCTTCTATTATTCATATCGCAGTATTTGGATAAGATGCTCATCTAAAGCTAATTTCTTCTAACTTGCTTGTTACCATAGTAGTTCTTGTCAAATAGGTAGTCCTTCCCCAAGTAATTTATATGCTAGGGTTTATTGAATACCAGGCTATTGCATTATTTTTTTTTAATTTTTGCTGTTCTAGTCTGACTCACTGAACCATTTCTTAATTGAATTCACAATGCACAAAAGCAAAACAGAACAATCAGGACTCAGAATCACAAAGGCTATATTGCATTCATGTTTTTCCTGAGTTTTCTAACTTCCAAAAATAATTCAGCCATATACCATTGCCCTCTTCAATGACAGCTGCTGTTCAGAATTCAATATTCAAAACTTTAAAATTCATTATTTTAAAATTGCATTAAAGCAGGCTATTTAGGGGGCGGCTAGGTGGCACAGTGAGTAGAGCGCTGGCCTTGGAGTCAGAAGGACCTGAGTTCGGATCCGACCTCAGACACTTAACACATACAAACAAAAACCTAGCCATGTGACCTTGGGCAAGTTACTTAACCCCAATTGCCCTCCAAAAAAAAGCAGGCTATTTATAGTTTTTGTTCTTTTCTATATTTTAATGATTATTATAATTTTACCCAAAAGTCAGTTCTCTTTTTTTCCCCCCATTATCTTCTTTTTAAAAAACTGTTACCATAAGAAGAAAAGGTCACTTTTCTATTTTTTTTCATTGTAAAAGTGAAGTATTTTTAAGTACAGTAGAAATAAACTAGTGTTAAAGGAATCCTTCATGAGACTTAGCTTGGAATTTATATTTTCATTTTTTAATTAATGTAGAAAATCTCCTTTCTTGTGATTTTAAAAGCATATCACTAACTAAATTAGCAGAGTAAAAATTGTGGTTATTACCAAGCAGCTTACAAAGATGCTCCAAACTTGTCTTTTCAATATTGTAGCTATTCAGGGTTAAGCTTCTTTAGGAGATACCAATTGTGTGCTATTAGGCAGCAAGTATAACAATAGACATATAGACAAATGCCCATTAAAGCACCATATGACCAAATGAACTTAAAGTGATTGTTCAAAGTTAAGCCTATAATGAAATTAGATATAAAAAAGTTACTGATGACTTCCCTTTCCAGGAATTGTTAGGGAAAATATGTTCAGTCATACTTATAAGCAGTTGCCTGCAGAGAATCAAGGTCCACAGTGGTTCTGCTATAGCAAATATATTCAAAGAAAATTTCAAAGGATGCAAATGTTTTAGTCAATCTATTTTTATTTTTATATTTCAACTATTGTTTACATTCTTTGTAGCATCTTTGCTCATATGCTTTTAAGCCTAATTTACAAATTTGTAATGTTTTTCTATTAATAAAATGTCAGTCTTTAATGTGTTATTAAAATAACTAATTTTATTTATAACAACCAGAGAAGCAAATACTTTAATCAAAACAATTTTCAAAAATAAGACTGATACTAATGTTATAAAGCACACCTGTGGTCAGACTTTAAAATACTACAGAATGGGAAGGGACCTTAATGATCAACTACACTTACCCCTCATTTTACAAAAGATGAAATCAAGGCATGAAGTTTTAACAGGCCTTTCCAAGTTCATTCAGATTTATGGACTATTATTCTTGATCTTTTAAACATTATCTCGAAGAACAGAAAATTTTTATTTAATAGAATTTCTATTTTAATTAGTAGTTAAGTACCACTAAAAAATTTACATTAGTGAAGGAAAACAAAGCTGTGGACCATCCAAAATAGCAAATAGTCCTAAAATAATTCACACTTTACTTCAAATGCAAATAATTTATATATTCTTTTTTTGGAGGGTGGTCCAGACCTATGATTTGCTTAGTGTAGTAAGAACCAGGTGAGGAAATTCCTTCTAAGAAAGGAAATTAGCAGCTGATTTGAAATTTAGCCAAAGAATTGCCAGTGGGGTGCTGAAAAGTGACTTTCCAAGGTCACATAGTCAGTATCAATCAGAGGCAGAATTTCAACCCAAGCCCTTCAGTCTCCAAAACTGTTGTTAAATCTAGTACCTCTAGGATTCCTCTCACCATTTTTTAAAGTAATGGTTCTTCCGATTAGAGTAAGCATTTTTATCTATCTATAAGATAATGGCTACATTATTTTCAGAATTTTGGACAATCTGCTTTGATTATAAAATGGATAAACTAAAAGCTAAGTGACCACCTATAAATATTATCACAGGATCATAGTTTTAGAACTATAAGGGACCTAGAGACCATCTCTTCCAACAATCTTATTTTAAGGATTAGGAAACTGAGGTGCAGAGATGAAATAACTTGCCCAAAGTCACAGAAGTATTAAGTGGCATATTGAAAATTTGAATCCAAGGCCTCTGACTCCAAACCAAGGGCACTTTTCCACTATGCAAATTCTTCAAGGCCAAGAATGTAAATCCATTTTCAAGGAAGGGAAGAAAGGAAGATTAAAATAATTCTTTTCAAATGTTCTACAACACGTTTAATGTTGTACTGAGGTAGCTTTTATTTTGACCTTCCAGACACAGAAATAGACAAGAAAACTGAGCACAGTCGTGTCCAAAGCTTTGTTTTATTTTTCTTTCAATTGGTACTGGCAGGTAAACAGGAGAGCAAACAACTGACAGATGACTGCAAAAAACTTACCAGCAAACTTGTTAAAAGTCAAGTGGTGCATTATGCAGGCATATCCTGTCAGGAGAATAGAAGGAGAGAGAAAAATGGAAAGCCAAATGGAAGCCAATGGAAGCAAAAATGAATGCATTTATTGTTAAAGTACTAGTTAGGTTCTCAATGCTAAATAATGCTAAATAAAACAAAAAAGTTAACAAACCACAGAGAAAAAAATTAATTTCCTATTTCAAAAACTTACCAAAAATTTGTGCCAAAAGTAAAATTGACCAGAAATTTTTAAAAAGTAAAAAAAAAAATTTGAGTAAACCAGTAGGAATGTATTTTACTTTAAAAAAAAGTATTTTACTAGTTCAGAACCCCACTACATTAGAAAGCTAGTACCTACTCTGACAGCCAATACCCTGCCTGGATTCAATTCAATTTGATTTGGGGCCATTATTGAGGGTCTACCAGATGTGAGGCAGGAGGGCAGAACCAAGATGGCAGAGTAAAAGCAGTTGTGAGGCAGAAAAGGATTTAACTTTAAAATTCTATTAGCAATTCCGTGACCTCTTAACACTGGACCTGGAGTCAGGAAAATCTGAGTTCAAATCCAGATTTAGACACTTACTAGCTATGTGACCCATCATCTGCAAAATGGGGACCCACTAGAGAAGGAAATGGCAAACCACTCGAGTATCTCTGCAAAGAAGACCCCATGGCCAGTCCATGGGATCACAAAGAGTCGAATTCAACAACAACAACTCTGTGCTAGGCACTAAACGAGATACAAATGAGCATAAAATAGGGTCCCTCCCCTATATGAGCTTCCAATCTATCTGGGGAGACAAAATATGCAGACACACATGAAAAAATAAGAAAAGAAATATCATAAGACACAAAATAGATTTTTAAAATTTGGAATCTGAGGGCTTACTGGCAGGCACCCTTTAAGTTATCCAGAGAACTTTTCCATGTTATAGCACAAAAAATCTGAGACCCAATAAAGATACCATGTATTGGACACACATTAGCTATTGGTAATGCCAATACTAGATGAAATCCCAAATGAGTAATGCATATAAATTAGTGTCATAACTCCAAAGAAGAGATATGACTGGCTAGAGTAGTCACGGAATGTTTCATAGAGGAAAACAGATTTGAGAAGACCTTGAAAGATGGGTAGGATGGATTTGGAAGGGTAGAGTAGCATTCCTGATAGGAGGAATAGTGTGAAAAGAAAGATAAGAGGTAGAAATCTACACAATATGTTCAGCGGATAAATCTGAATGAAGTTCATACAAGGAATTACTAGATAAGGAGCGTGAAAAGATAAGTTGTGATCAGATTTTGGAGGACCTCAAATGCCAGGATAGGGAGTTTTGACTAATCCTCTAGAATTCAGTTAAATATTTCTGAGCAAGGGAGTCACATGATAAAAAGTGATGCATTGGGAAAGTAATATTTCATATGATCATTATACCTTAGTCTGTAGCAGCACCCTTACAATCTATGAGACTCAGGTTGTCTGAGCATCTTAACCCTTCTGGATTGTGTAGTACTCTCACTAAGAATATAGGACACTCTCAGTATGACAGATTATGACTTGAACAACCTGCTGTTCCATTTTTCTGCTGGCTGACTCTATGCCAAATTATTGTTGAAGTCTGTACATATGCTGTGGTACATGTTTTTAGTGTTCCTTCTTCCTACCTGGCTGACAATTGTCCACCTGGGAGGCATTGTGGTGCTGAATAAAATATTGAACTAAGATTCAGGAAAACCTGCATTCAATTCCTATCTCTGACACTTACTACCTATGTGATAACCATGATAACCATGACCTCTCTCAGCCTCAGTTCTTTCACCTGTAAAATGGGGAACACAAAACCTATAGCATCTAACATATTGGGTTGTTATAAGGCTCAAACAAGAGAAAGTAAATACTTTCCCAGCTTTAAATCACTATGTAAATGCCAATTATTATTAATATCATTAGTACGATTCCATCTTACTAGATAGTAGCTGCTTGGATATTACCCATTTTCTATTACCATTCAACCCAAAAGAGATCTTGCCTTAACTTCAGGCTTCTTCTCCAAGTCCTTTTCTTAAAAGGCAATCAGGGTTAAGTGACTTGCCCAGGGTCACACAGCTAAAGTATCTAAGAGATGGATTTAACCTCAGGCCCTCCTGACTCCATAGCTGGTGCTCTATGCACTGCACCCACCTAGCCAACCCTCCCCAAGTTCTTTATAGAACAATTGCAGTGAGTTACCCAGAGTCAATAGGAAGAATTAGTAAAAAAAATATATAGATGTGAATTTTACTTTACCTTCTCCCTGCTCTCCTTGTAATGGCACTGATTCATTTATTTAGTAAGCATTTATTTAGGACCTGCTATGTACCAGGTACTATGTTAGGGGTTAGGGATACAAAAACAAAAACATGCCTAAACAAAATGGGGAAATTATCCCTTTAGTTATGTAGGGAGCTGAAATGGTCCCAAATAATTTTTAGAAAATAATTTGAGAGCAGACCTCTGGGAGAGGTGGGAGAGTTCAAAGTATAAAGATTAATAGAATTATAATTTTGAGTAAAAAAGTTTTTAGGGTAGAGTTTTCTTACTACTAACTTCTAAGTCTAACTCTTACAGTAAGAAAGAAGTAAACTGATCATTTCAGCATGGCATATTTAAGCTCTTGGGCCCAGAGGACTAATTTAATAAAACTTGTACATGGATAAACAACAGGGCAAAGCTTGTTTATACACCTTATTCAGGTAAAGATAGATAACTGCTGTTAAAAAGGGGGGGGGGGGGGTGGAGGAAATGCATACCGTCTTTTTTTGCTTCCCACTCTGTTGAGGGGAAAACTGAAAAGCTTGCAAAGTTACCCAAGCTTAAGTCACCAGCAAAGGGTGGGTACAGACTTGTCTAGCAAAAGAAAAAGCATGTCATGTAGTGTGTGATACCTAAAGGGTTATCAATCTTAGGCAAAGCAGGGATAAATAATGATTGGTGTCAACCACGGGAGTGTGACATAGTATTCAGTGCTGGAAAAATATTCAAAGAATCTGTACTGAAATGACGACTGCGGCTGCACAGCCACTTTAAAATAAAAACAATCAGTAAAGGTCCAGGAAACCAAATCCCCAGGGGAAGAAAACACAGTCCACAAAACTTTCCCAAAGGAAAATTGCAAATAATCTTGGTAATATGCCCCAGTTCATCTTCTTGGAGGGAAAGATAAACCATAAGAATTCATTCACTGAAGACTTGTGACTCAAAGAGTATTTTATTTAATAAAATAAATAATAAGACCTAAATTAGCACAATAATTGAAAAGCTATTATTAACCCAATAGGTTAATAGTAAACTTTTAGAAACAAAGACTTTAAATGTTTAGAGACTTAGTGATTTTTTTTTTGCAAAGCTGCATAATTGTCCACTGTTTTATAGCCCTCCAATTCAGTGAGCACTAGCATAGACAATCAGCAGTCAGAGGATGTTTTCCAGCTGTTTTATGGCCTAAACCCTCTATTTCTTAAAAGGGCAATTCCTCTACTCCACAGACAGTGTTGACTTCCTTTTCTTTTCTTCCTATTCTTTTTTTTCTTTTGCAAAGGAAGAAAGAAAGCATGTGCTGTACTTCGAGGAAGAAAATTCTAATGAATCATTTTCTAAAAAGCGGAGAATGGGATGGAATAGAAGAAACAGAAATCCTATGAATAAAAGTGTACTGTGCAGAAAAAAATCTTTTAATTCAGCATGATGTAGCAAAAAGAGGACTGGATTTGGAATTAGAAGACCTGAGTCTGAATCTTGTCTCTGCTACATATTATCTAAATGACCCTGAGCAAGTCACTTAACTTCTCCAGTGAAAAAATGAGATTAGATGATCTCTAAGACTCTATCTCTCTCTAAATCTATGACTTTTTAAAATTCCCCTTTAATACAAAGCCTATTACTTTCATCTTCTTTGCTCTATCTGAAAACAGTAATCCCAATTAGGGATGATTACAACCCACAATGTATAGTATGAGAACAGAGATAGAGACAACCCCCTGGGGGGTGCTGGAATGATGGGAGAGGTGATGGTAGTAGTGGTAGTAGGCTCAGGTACAACTCAGGGGCACTGAATAAAACTAAGGGGGCAGTAGAAGCATAAGGAAAGAAGAAAATTTTGAAAAACTGTTCATATATGTTTCATCTGTTATATAATAATTAAAGTCACAGTGATTACATTATTTTCTAAAAAACACATGAAACACAACTTGTAACTTATCAGTGATCAAGTCCACCAACAGGTCTTAAGAAACAAGTGTCGGCAGGTCAGCATAGTGTCAGGAAGTCCCGCATGCATTGGCAGGAATATGTGCGTGTAATGACTTGTTTACAATATTACACTGTATGGTTGCATGACACAAAATTGCATCATCAAAATTTCAATGCAGGAAAAAACCCACAAACGTACCATAAATTATTAAATTTAAGATGCGTCATTTTTTAAAATGTTATATTATTTTGAAATGACACAAAATTTTAAGAGCAATTAAAGGGTTAAAGAAAGTAGATTTCCAGGGAGGTACTGAGTAATTATTTTAAACAGGGGCAGTAAGCCAAATAAGTTTGGGAACCTCTGGTAAAGTGTTCCCTGGTACACTTGGGTCAGCTAGATGGCGAAGTAGATAAGAGCATTGGGCCTGGAATCAGGAAGACCTGAGTTTAAATCCAATCTCAAACACTTACTAGCTGTGTGACCCTGGGCAAGTCACTTAAGTCTGTTTGCCTCACTTTCCTCATCTGTAAAATGAACTGAAGAAGGAAATAGCAAACCACTTCAATATTTTTGCCAGGAAAACCACAAATGGGGTCATAGAGCTGTACACAATTTAACAACAACAATAAAGTACAAGAGTACTCTTCCTATAGACATAACAAAAGTGTCATTATGAATATGAAAAATAAAATAAAATACACTCATCCCCATCACTCTCCAGCATCTCTTATGCAGTAACTAAACTAGCTGTTTGCAGGAGTAAGGAAACTGCCAATGAAGAAATCACTTTAAAAGCTCGATTTTATTGCATTTTAAACATTCAATACTATTACAAACTCCCTGGAAATATCTATCTATCTTTGATGCTCGCAATTTCTTTGCCTGGCAAGCAACTCTACCTTCTTTGGTTCAAGGCTGCAGAAGAATACAGTCTGATATTTACTGCACTTGTCACACACAACAGCATTTGATAAATGCTCTAAATAGCACTCAGGAAACAGCATTTAATATAGTTTATTGGTATAGAATTTGGTTTAGCAATTCATAACAGTCACTAAGCCCAGGATATTTTTATAGGTAGGAAATGCTGAAAGCAAATATCTCACTAATAAACCTGTTTAGAGACTAATAGCAACACCCTCCCACCCTACTTTAAAAAAAACCTACAGAAAAAACAGTAAAGCTCTCAAATGTCTAATTTTAGTTTTAACAGGTGATATCTCACAATATATCCTAAAGTTTCAAAAGATTAACATAGCTTTATTCAGATTTTAATTCCACAACAAAAAAAATGAGGAAGTTACCAAAGTTTTCTAAACCACATATTTCAAAAGCAGTTTTTTTTTATACAAAGCTCTTCTTAAGAGGTCTCCCCTTCATAACACCTGATTCTAATCTATGCCTTTTAAAAAAAAATTTTGGTACAAATATGATCACTCAAATTATATCAGTATTCTAAGCCATGGATTACTCTAAGTCAACAGAAATAACAGTAATTGATAAAGAAGCCTAGAATCCATCCACAAAGCTCTTTTTTTTTCTCTATTCCATACAAAGCATTTTTTCTTCACAGTGTCTTAAAATACTTTCACTCTCTGCCCATTTTCTTCCCTGTCTTCATCTCATCTTTTTCAAGTCTACTCTGTTTCATGAAATACTCTCTTTATCAATGTGCAAGTAACCAGATTGATCAAATTCATGACACATTCAAAGTAACTTATATATCCCTTTATCATGTCCTGAACAAAGAGAAAAATATGCACCTCTACTCTCTGCCCTATGGCAGTATGCCAGCTTAGACTTGCATAAAACACTACAGAAATGGGTCAGGACAGGTGGGTAAGTAGTTCTGTCTCTGAACTCATATACAGAATGCATAACTCTTACCTACCTATTCCAGATCATACCCCTCACAATAACCTAGTATTCAATTCCCCCCACCACCATTACCACACAAAAAAGTTTATTTTGGAGTCTGCATATTTGCCAAGAACTTACTGGAACTTCAAATGCTTCCTGGGTATCATCCAGCATCTGGATTTTAATGGAAATAAGTTTTCCCGGTGGTGCTGTGGGCAATTTCTGTCCATGTTCCAATGTACTGATCCCAGCATTCTCAGGAGCTCCTAACCGTGATCCCGGAGTTGGCTTCTGTTCTATTTCACCCATGTTTAAAGTAACTTATATAATATCTAAGAAGGGGAAAAAAGAAAAGAAACAATTAGAATATTTTAACCATTTCACAGTATTTGTCACCACTTATAATTTTTTGCCCAAAACGTCCTGTACATTATAGAAGGGTAATTCA
The DNA here is from genome assembly GCA_011680675.1 of Gymnobelideus leadbeateri. Taxonomy (NCBI): domain Eukaryota; kingdom Metazoa; phylum Chordata; class Mammalia; order Diprotodontia; family Petauridae; genus Gymnobelideus; species Gymnobelideus leadbeateri. The sequence continues at coordinate 1,923,917 of WOXC01012465.1, read as the reverse complement.
CTGCCAGTTCCTTAGTTTCTAGGATACTATCTATAAGATAAACCGAAATGGTAGGGGAACTTACTATTTTTAAGAGAATCACAAAAATTTTACTAGGGAGCATAGGATTTAGAGGTAGAAGGGGCCTTTGAGATCCAATTATTCCTCAACTTTACTTAGTACCATATGCTAAAGATTAGTAATCATCCTTCTCTGAAATACAGTATTCCGTTTTTTAAAAACCTCATTTTCAAGGGGCGGCTAGGTGGCGCAGTGAATAGAGTGCCGGCCCTGGAATCAGAAGGACCTGAGTTCGGAGCCGGCCTCCAACACTTAATCCACACAAACAAAAACCTAGCCGTGTAACCTTGGGCAAGTTACTTAACCCCAATTGCCCTAAAGGGGCGGCCAGGTGGCACAGTGAGTAAGAGCGCCGGCCTCAGAGTTGGGATGACCCGAGATCAGATCCGGCCTCAGAAAATGAGCACCCACGCATAAATAATGACTAGCCTTGTAACCTTGAGCAAGTTACTTAACCCCAATTGCTTAAAAAAAAAACAACAACCTCATTTTCAGGTCAATTATCCACAATGGATTTCCCAAACATTCCAGGGCACCCCCCCACCCATTCATTTATTCATCCAACAAGTATTTGCTAAGTACCTAGTATTTGCCCATTCCCCAAACCAGAGGCTGTGAGGTTTACACAATAAAAATAAATATGATGTAATTTTTGCCCTCAACAAGCTTATAATCTGGTTATGAAGAAATGATATACATATGAAAAATTCAAGCCAGTGTAAGACTGGGCCAAAAGGAATGGACCAAACAATAAATTTTTAGGGCTAGAAAGAAGGGAGAAATCAGTGAGTTGGAGAGGTGAAAAAATGCTTCATAAGAAGGTAGGCATTAAATTGGATATTCAAAAGGCATAGATAAATAGCTAAAGGCCTTTCTCCTGGATGCCCACAGATATTCACTGTGAGTCCTAGAGGTACTGCTACTATTTTACAACACTTAGGTTAAGTGATTTGTTTGCATTTACACAGTTAAGTAAATTTCAGAGATGAAATCCAAATGCCAAATTTGGTAACACTCTCTAATCTCCCACAGTGTTTCTCTAACAAAGATGCACATAGATTTCAAAGTCTGGTGTCACAGTGTTCCATTTAACTAAGAAACCAGCCTCGTCACATTCTGTGGTGGAAAAAGCAATGGCCTAAGAACCAGATTTGTGCCCCAGGATCACCTCTGACATTAGCTAACTTGTGACCTTTGCTGAATCACTTTACTTCTACAAACTTCATTTTCCTCATCTATAACGTAAAAAAATCTTCCAGGTGACAATCTATAGCTCTATATAGGAATAAATGAGGAGGAAGAGGAGTGAAAAAACAAAAACGAAAAACTACTACAAGGTCTTACACCTGAACAACTGATATGACTGAGAAAATAGGGAAAGCAAGAAAGGGAGACCAAAGAGAGTCACTGGCCTGGGGGAAGGGAAACAGGAAAGAAAGTTGAGTTCTGTTTTGCATATGATTAGTGAGAAGTAATGCCAGATGGATATACAAAACAGGAGCTTAGGGAAAATACCAGGCTAAAGCTATAAAATTAAGCCTACCCACACAGAAGATAGTTGAAGCCATGCAAACAGATGAGATCTCAAAGGGAAAGAATATAAAGAAATTCAAGGAGTCAAAGAGTGAACCTTATATTTAGGGCTTGGGGAAAACGAACAATTAGACAGTTCCAAGAGTTAAGAAAAGAAAAATGGTAATTTAGTATCAAAGAAGTAAAGTTTCAAGAATGATGAAGTCATCAAGTGTGTTAAAAAGTAGAAAGCCTCATATACTTGAAGACAATAATTAAAGTTAACTTCACCTTTATACTCTTCAGGAAAAACCCATTTCTTTTATCTTATTTCCAGTATTTTACTGCTTAATTCTTATTTGTTCTCCCTTGAGACCTCTCTCAGTTCTTCACATCTCTCAATTGAAGCTTTATAAAACAGACCAAGGCATAGTCTCTCTAATATCCAAGGGTTATAATAACAAAGCGAAATAGATTACCGTCTGAAGAATCAAATACCCAGGAGCCTAACTCAACAAATCCTAGGCAAATCTTGAATTGTTATGAACCATACTAAGCACATCCATAACTCTTAAGAACAAAAAAAAAGGCCTGGAGTATTGGCTCTCTAGTTAGTAGTTCAGAATTAATGTTCAGAAACTAGAAGGTTCAGAATTTCACTGTAAATTTCAGTTCTTCCTTACCTCTCATTTCACTGCCCAGTTAGTTTCAAAAGACTCTGGTTATTACTTCCTAAATAGGATTTCCTTTGATCTGACAAAAAGGGAGCCTGCATATCATCTTAATAATGCCTGCTAATACTCAGTGACCCCTTCATCATCCCCCCCAAAGATGGCTACTCCCTGTTGACCTTTAAAGGCAATGAGCTAGAAACCTAGTTAAGAATCAATCTTTTTTTTTGGGGGGGGGAGAAGCTTTTTTTTTTTTTTTGCTTTTTGGAGGGCAGTTGGGCTTAAGTAACTTGCCCAAGGTCACATGGCTAGCTTTTTGGAGAAGCTTTTCTTAAGAGCTACTCTAGTCAGAGGATCATAGGCTTTAAGATCTGGAAAGTGGGGGAAGAGATTTTTATAGGCCATCTAAGCAAACCCTTTCATTTTATAGATGAGGAAACAAATAAGAAATTTCCTCTTAAATCTCAACCCTAATTCATCTTCTCACAGTATTATTAATTTTATAAGGAGTCCTAAGCCACTCATTTTGGTGAGAGGATGAGAGACATGGATTCAGACATGTGCTTTCATTTATTTGAAAAATTCTCATGTTTAAACTGATCAATGACATAGATCAACTCTTAGAGCATTGCCTGGGACACTTCCTAAAATGACTTGCCCATGGTCACAGAGTTGTGAGTTGACCACATGACTAAGACCCAAGTATTTCTGACTTGAAGGCCAAGCTTGTATCCACTATTTCCAGGCACTCAGATCACTCATACTATTTGTTTGTTTGGTTAATTTTACCTTTTTTTTTTTTTTTGCTTTTCAGAATAAACCATGTTGTACATGTGATATGGCATAAATAAAGGGTGAAAATGCAAACTCAAAATCCTCAAGATACAAAAACCTCTGTAGGGAATTTTCCCAAACTAATGGTCACAATATACTTTGGGGCTTCAAATATATTGAATCAACTTATAAATACTTAACTTCATGGTCAAGATAATCAGATTCTTAGGGAATGGAAGGCACATTAGCCAGATACATAGTTAGTACATGAGCAAGAAATGGATATTTGCTTAAAGAGGAGAGAGAGAGAGAGAGGAAGGAAGGAAGGAAGGAAGGAAGGAAGGAAGGAAGGAAGGAAGGAAGGAAGGAAAGAAGGAAGGAAGGAAGGAAGGAAGGAAGGAAGGAAGGAAGGAAGGAAGGAAGGAAGGAAGGAAGGAAGGAGAAAGAAGAGAAGACAAGAGAAGAAAAAGAAAATCACAAGACTGAGGTCAGGGCTGTGATCTCTTTCTTCAATTTTGCTTATCTTTTGTTAAAGGGGCTAGGAGCATATATGTATATGCAAAGGGGAAAAAGAAATCCACAAATCATGAGGAATGATATGGCACACTTCTTAGTGAACATGGACAAGGCTTCTGGACTGGGTCTTACCTTGAAAGGTAAAGTACCATTCCCCAGTAGAACTTATGTGTTTAGGGGAGTTACGAGCTGAGAATGGGTCTAGTCTAGCCTTAAACATGACTCCTTAGATTAAAAAGTCACCTTTGCTGAGTTGGGGAGAGAGGCAGCCCCTTCTAGATGGTTCAGTAGAACAGAAATTCTCTCAGAGAAAAAACAACCCTTGTAGCGGTGTTGTTAGGTAGCAGCTCTCTTTGTGGTACCAAAACACTGGAAATTGCAGGGATGCCCATCAATTGGAGAATGGTTGAACAAGTTGCGATATGTGACTATGATGGAATACTATTGTGCTATAAGAAATAATAAGCATTATGGTCTTAGAAAAACATAGAAAGGCTTGCATGAAATAATGAAAAGTGAAATGAGTAGAATCAAGAGAACATAGTATACAGTAATGACTATATTGTTTTAAGAACAACTTTGAGTGACTAAGTCATTCTGACAATCACAAATACCCAAATTAACTACAAAGGACAAATGAAGGAAGGCGCTATCTTCAGATGAAGAACTACTTAATAGAAATATGCATAGAATATTTTTACATACACATATACAAACACACTTGTGTCTGATGGTAGCCTTCTCTAGGGGTGGGGGAACAGAGAGAAAAAAAAAGTAACATCATAACTTCATTATATATTTAAAAGGAATAGCAAGTTATACACAATACATTTGCATCTTTTTTTCTATTCTGTTATAGAAATGTCTGTTCTACCTCTTAGCTGAATAAAATAAATACAATTTTTGAAAAAGAAAAAAAAATTCTTGTTCTTACCAAGAGAAAGAACATTTAGAAAACTACTCTAGGTTCTTACTTCAGTTAGCATTAACAAGATACAAAGAGGTAATGAATGAAAGGAATCCATTATCAAGGAAAGGATAGCAGAGTAAGCAGTCATTCTCAGAGACAGGAAAGGGCTGCCATATACTTGATCAATGATTACTTACAGACAGATTCAGAATATGCCACATTATTATAAACAGCTGCCTTATTAATTTATACTACATTAGACTGAGATTAAGTGAAAGTAAAACTGGAATTGACACATGAGTCTTAATCAGCAAGTATTTATGGGGGGGAGGGTGGAGTCAAGATGGTGGAGTAGAAACAGCACTTCCACTGAGCTCCAACGCATACCACTTCAAAATTATGTAAAAGAGGGACTCTGAATAACCTCTGGAGCTCCAGAACACACAAAATGACACAGAGAAGCTAACCTCCCACTGAGGACAGCCCTGCAGCTCGGCAGAGAGCGGCCAGCTCAGCGCTCTGGGTCCCAGAGCCACCAGCACAACACTCTGGGAGCTGCTACTGCAGCGCTCTGGGAGCTGAGCACAGGCCCACGTGAATCACAGTTTTAGCCTGAGGGTGACCAGACCAGCAGCTGGCTAGAGGGACCCCAGAGCACCAGGAGCTGTGGCATTTCCAGAATTATCAATACATAGATGCCTAGGACAAAGTGAGATGTGAGTGCCCTATGGACTTTGGGACTGGTTGGGAGAATGCATCAGCTTCTTCCCCTGGGGTCGAGAAGCTGCTGAAGAGCAGACGCACCTCACACCACGATGCCCCATTGCAGCTTCAGCTCTTGGCCTGTGAACTGTAGGGAGATCTGGCAATCAATCAAGTGCTCTTGCTTTACTCTTCTTGGATCTGGATTTCGGGTCTGGGGTGGAGGTCTTGGGGTGTGTGACCAGCTTGCCAGAGTGTGTGGAGGCTTCACAGAGTTGAAGGGGGTATGACAGAAGATATGGGAGAGAGCAGATTAGATGAGGGGATATCCTGTATGACTGTTATTCTGGGGTGGTGGGTAGGGGAAAAATGGGGGAAAATTTGTAACTCAAAATCTGACAGAAATGAATGATGTAAACCAGAAGTTAATAAAGCATTTGGAAAAAAAAAGTATTTATTAGTCAGACACTGTGCTAAGTGTTGGGACCACAAATACAAGTCCATGCCCTCAAGGAGCTTTCATTCTAAAATGAGAGACAACAATGTGCAGATATAAGTAAAAACAAAACACAAATAAAATAAAAATAAAGTCTCTACTTTTATCTTAAACAGCAAGTATCAGAGTTGATCCCTTTACAATCACTATCCTATCACTTCCACAAATTGATTTTTTTAAAAAACCACAAACTGGAAGACCATCATTTTCCATGAATTCCATATTAATGTCCACATGCCATCACCATCCCATAACCAATACTCATAAGTACCAATTTTAAGGACTGTTGACCTGCAACTTTTGAGATCATCTAGCACATTCCTTTCATTCTTCCCCAAGGGATTACAATGTCAAAAAACATTTTTAAAATGTATTAAATTCCTACTATAGGCAAAGCACCAGGCTAGGCACTAAGGATAAAAAGTTGAAAATGAAACCATCCTCGCCCTCCAAAGAGCTTATATTCCACTGAGGAAATACAAGTAGATGAGTGATATGTAAATACAAAATTATTCAGGAGAATGAGAGAGCACCAATAATTGGGGGAAACAGGCAGTTTCTCTTATGGCTAGTGGCAGCTGAAGAGTGCTTTCATCAACCAAGGATTCTCTAAGATGGAGCTGAGGAAGAAATGAAATCTAGAAATTCAGACAAGATATAGACACTGAAGGTGTAATGTTATACTAAATGGGATGGGGTTCACACCTCTTAAGCTCTCAAAAATGTAGGCCATGGGAAGGGTTCCATGTTAAATATAAAGTAAGTTAAATTAATTTTAAGATAAGTTCTTAAAGAACCCCACCAAAGTGGATTTATTCCAAACTACAGGCAGGATAATGGTTTTAGATCCAGAAGCCATCTCAAATATACTTTGGAGGTACAAAAGTGAGAGAAAATTCATCATTATGTGAACTCTCTTCTTAGCAATGGGGGGAGAAGAAAGGACAAATAACAAAAGCTACTAAATTGAGTGAATTTTCATCCATGTTTGGAGCCTTATCCAAACCTGATTTATCTAAACTCTAAAGAAACCCATTGAAGAAAGTGGTTATACTAGGACTATGTGGGGAAGAAACAAACCTAAATCAGAACAGTTGTTTAAAGTATCAGGGCAGACTCTGTTTTGACCACTTATGGAGACTCTGATAAGGCATTTGTAAGAATGTTCAGAGACTATTATCTGTTGGGGTCAATTTACTTATTTCAGGATGTCTGTGTTCAGAAGAAAATCACTGTTTCACATCATGCAAATACTTAAGACAGGCATGGTTTAGACTATTTGCCAACTTGAGGAAACCCAGATGTTAGCTTTCTCTAAGTAGCAGCACACTATTTTACCACCATGATAAGGAAAAAAAATTTAAACTTCTGAAATCAAATAAAGTATCCACCTCCCTTCCCCCAACAACTCCAACTTTTCTTTAAACACATCTCTCAAGATAATCAAAATGCCATAAAAAAAAGAAATATCATACCAAAAATTCTCCAGTCATAAGAAAAGTTCATTAAAAAGTCATAAAAAAACTTTCTATGACCTGACTAAGGTCATTTGCATAAAATATATTCTTCCTTGATCACAACACAAGAAATTCAACCATCTCAAAGAGGATCTACTTAAATGTACAGTTGGTTACAATCTGACCGAAACAACCTTTCATTGGTCCATTTTTTTTTTGTTTTGCTTTTTGGAGGGGGGAAAGCAGGGCAATTGAGGTTAAGTTACTTGCCCAAGGTCATATGGCTCGTGTTACTCAGGTCCTCCTGATTCCAGGACCTGTGCTCTATTCACTGTGCTTCCTGGCCACCCCTACATTGTTTTTCTTAAACTGAGAAATGAGTTAAGGTGATATAACTGAATTGAAATGTCTTAGTTTATTATCACATGCCAACTTTGTGATAAAAAACTAACAATGTATAACTTTCATATTTTCCCTACCTGATTAAACAAACTATGTTTTAGCTGGAAAAACCAGTCTGTTCATTATTTTTAAACATATTGAATGTTTTATTCATATCATGTGTTTTATGTATACATATATATATATATACAGACATCTAAATATATATATAGACATCTAATATATATAAATAATTGGGTTTGTATTTGTATCCAAAAGCTCCAAATACCTTAAACCTCATTATTTTTAGTTCCAACTTGTGATTTCAGCAGCTTAAGAACATCCCATAAAGAAACTCCCTCTACTAATGAAAATTAACAATTGATCAGCAATTTGTAATGTAAGTATGGTGTAATTGGGGGCACCAAGAATTTAAGCAATTGGCCCATCAAAAGTGGGATCTGAACCCATAGGCTCTCTATCCACTACTCTGTCTCTTGAATTACCTCTCAAAAATCATATCAAGACAAAAACTGAAGAATAATACAGGGTATTCCAAAAGTTGTAGCACAGTTTTAAGTTCTTAAATGATTATCAAAGCTATTTAAATTATTAAAGTTTCAAATTCATTAAGACTTTTGGGAGACCCTGTATAGCTATAGTAGAGGCATTTGAAAAACAGTATGCTGAATTCAAACTGAGAAATAAGGTTCACAAAATTAAAAGTACGATATAATGTCAGTGTGGTATGACGGAGAGTGCTGGTCTTGAAGTTGGAAACACCAACATTTGAATCTCACTTCTGGCACCCACCAACTCAGTGACTATAAACAAGTTGCTTAACGTCCTCAGCCTGTTTCCTCATCTTTAAATAAGGATATAACTATTTGTAACATCTATATCTCATGGAGTTGTTGTGAGGCTCAATGGATAACAGACAGAACATGTCACAAACCTTAAAGCGGTAAAATAAATAACAGCTGTTAATATTAATTCAAAGCTAACTAATACTCACTTTATAATGACTCTGGTATCATGAAGTTAAACTCTGTAAACAAGATAGTTTGGATTGTTCTTTCATTTGCTTTTTTTTTTTTCTGAACAAATGACTGCTTTAATTACCAAAAAATGCTTGCACACAAAAAAGCTGGAGTTGCAACCAAGGATAACTTACCCAGCAAAGTTGAGTATAATCCCAAATGAAAAAAAAAATAGACATATAAGAAACCGAAAGACTTTCTGGTATTTTGGGGGGAAAAAAAGCCAGAACTCAAAGGAAAATTTGATATGTAAGATCCAGGTGAAACATAATGAAAATATTAAAGATTAATTATAAGGAACTCTTTAAGGTCAAACTATTTCTTATATATGTAAATGTTATTATTAAGATTTTTTTTTGCTTTTTGGAAGGCAATTGGGGTTAAGTAACTTGCCCATGGTCACACGGCTAGGTTTTTGTTTCTGTGTGTTAAGTGTCTGAGGCCAGATCCGAACTCAGGTCCTTCTGACTCCAGGGCCAGCACTCTACTCACTGCGACACCTAGACGCCCCTATTAAGATATTTCTTAGCAGTAGACAGTCAAATTATTACTAGGGTAGTTTGAAAAAAAGGTTTCGGCCGAGTTGAGTATGATGGGGGTGATCTCCTATCAAAAGTTTGGTAGGAAAATGTAAAAAGGTGTAATTATCTCATACTTTTCTAACACTCTAAAAAATGTCCATTTTTATAAAAGCAATGTCAGTATTCTGTAAGTAGAGTTTTCTTCTACTTAGTATAATAGTAAATCAAGAACTATATGAGACCTTAGACATCCATTCTACTTCATTCCACAAATGAGAAAATTGAGACCAAGAGAGGTCACACAGCTGACAAATGTAGAAGGTAAAATTCAAACACGAGTCTTCCTGACTCAAAGTTCCTTGATCTTTAGGTTCCTGCTTTGCCACATACAGGGACTCATTTTTATCTATTCATTAAAATAAGACTTCTGTTAAGCAATACTTGGTTGGTCAATCCAACCTCAACTACCCTTTATACTCAAAAACAACAAAACTTAATTTCTTTTAAAAATTGGTAAGGTTTTACTATAATCATCACAACTTCCAACAATAGGCAAGATAAAATAATAATTTTCTCTTCCTGGTCATGTGGCTATCTCACAGGGGATTAGAAGAGTCAGATTCCACAAGGATTCTCCCTCTGCCCCAACACACACACACACACACTCTCTCTCTCTCTCTCTCTCTCTCTCTCTCTCTCTCTCTCCTCCCAGTTCTACTCACATTCACTCACTAACAGGTACTAAGACCTCTGATCTTCTTTAGCCTAAAAACCATTTATAACTAAGTAACAAGGAACATTCATTCTTGCAGTTACCCCCTCCCCCAAAGAAAATCTTGTGTTAACAATTGTGCATGAAATCTAGAAATATAAATCAACCATAATTCCAATGAGTGAGGAAGCAGAATCTCTAATATGAATGGAGAATTATAGAAGAATTAAGGATTAAATGAGTCAGTAAATCAAAATTTATTAAGTGCCTCCTATTACCTGGTACCAATTATTTAGGAAAGGTAAAGAATAAATTTATTGTTACACAGTTTACAAAACTTGTAATAGCATTGTTTACTACTATTTCAGAATTAGTGTCTTAACAGTTCACAAGTACAAAGATAGTAAGATCAATAATTATTTTTCAGCATTGGTGTTATGGCAGAGCAAAGCAGAAACCTTAATTATTTTTGTCAGAGGGCAAAAGAAATCTGAGTTTATAAACCCCTTGAAATAACAATGCAGGGGAATTCTATGAGAAGCATAGACAATAAATATTAATAGAACTTTTAGTTGTCTAATATCTAATCTTGACTGTAGAAACTCTAAACCTGAGGCAAATAATTTACCTCAGCTGTCCCTAAGGGAATATGAATTTACCATGCTCCTCTATTTTATGTGAAGGTAACAAATTAGTGAAGGAGTCTGGAATAAATGTGTCAAAACAAAAGCTAAGTTTTTTTTTTATTTTGTTGAAGTATTTCCAAAATTAATTCAGAAAGACATGTAGACAGGATAGCCTTAACAGCTTCCTTAATTAATAATGACTTTTCTATTATGAAGTTCATAAACACTTTTGAACTTATTTTGCTGAATGCCACTCCATTCTCACTGTAGTTTTACTACTATGAAAAAAGATTTTCTAGAAGCTACCTGATAAAATATAACCATATCTTACTTTAGAGAAAAATATTTCCTTTCTAGAGGTGGAGCCAAGATGGAGGCATAGAAGCAGGAAAACTCTGTGAGCTACACCCATAACCACCTCAAGTACCTATAAAATATGACTATAAACAAATTTTAGAGCTACAGAATACACAAAGTGACAGAGAGAAACAAATCTCCTGCTGAAGGCAGCCCAGAAGGCCTACAGGAAAGGTCCATCACAGCATCCTGGGAGCTGAGCCTGTGGTTTAGCCCCAGGCAGCCCCAACCAGCAGCAGCTGGAAAAGACTTCAGTAGAGTGAATCACCAGCAGCTGTGGAGGTTTCCAGAATTATCAACCCATAAATGCTAAAGAGCAAGTAAAAGGTTATTGTGGAACTCTGTTGGAACTGGGGGAGGGGGGTGAGGGGGAAGAAGGAATGGAAGAGCAGGTGTAGCCTGTGCCCCTAGGATGAGAAGCTGGGGAGGTGTGGCAGCTATGCAGCTATAACCTGGCAGCTGCTTCAGAGATCCTGGCCTACAGATCATAGGAGGACCAAGTGACCATTCAGAGGGTAATTACTCTTGCTTTAACCTGCTTGGATCTGGATTGCTGTCTTGGGTGGAAGTCCTGGGGTGTGTGGCCAGTGGGCCAGAGCTTATAGGGGCTGCAGAGAGGGCACCCAACTAATAGCTCTGGCAGCTGCAAAAAAAAAAACCAGCGAAAAACAAAGCTCCCCTGGCAGGTGGCAGAGTTCTACTGTGGCAAAAAACTCAAAAGTCAAGTAACTGAGTGGAAACATGAGCAAGGAAAGGAAGCAAAGCAAGCAAAACAATCAAACCTTAGATTCTTTTTTTGGGGACAAAAAGGGTCAAAGCATGAAACAGGAGGAAGACAGTCAAGTCAGAACTCCTGTATCAAAAGCTTCCAAGAAAAATTTTACAGGCCATAGAGGAGCTCAAGAAGGATTTTGGAAAGCAAGTAAGAGAAATAGAGGAAAAATTGGGAAAAGAAATGAGAATGACAGAAAAAAAGCATGAAAAGCTAGTCAACAACCTGACTGAAGAAAATAACGCCTTAAAAAATACACTAACCCATATGGCAAAAGAGGCTCAAAAAGGCAATGAGATGAAGAATGCCTTAAAAAGCTGAATTTGCCAGATGGAAAAGGAATTTCAAAAGCTCACTGAAGAGATAATTCCTTCAGAATTAGATTGGAGCAAATGGAAGCTAGTGGCTTCATGAGAATGAAAATACTACTAAACAGATCCAAACAAATTAAAAAATAGAAGGCAATGTGAAATATCTTATTGGGGAAACCATTGCCCTGGAAAATAGATCCAGGAGAGGGGTGGCTAGGTGGCAAAGTGAATAGAGCACTGGCCCCAGAGTCAGGAAGACCTGAGTTCAAATCTGGCCTCAGACACAACACAAAAATTAGCTGTGTGACCTTGGGCAAGTTACTTAACCCCAATTGCCCTACCTTTCCACCTCCAAAAAAGAGCAAAAATAGATAGATAGATAGATAGATAGATCCAGGAAAGACAATTTAAAAAGACCTGAAAGCCATGATCAGAAAAAGAAGTTAGAAAGCATCCTTCAAGGAATTCTCAAGGAAAATTGCCCTGATATTTTAGAACCATAGGGCAAATGGAAATTGAAAGAATTCACTGATCGCCTCTTGAAAAAATTCCCAAAAAGAAAACTCCTAGGAATATTATAGCCAGGTTCCAGAGTTCCCAGGTCAAGGAGAAAATATTATAAGCAGCCAGGAAGAAACAATTTCAATATTGTGGAAATACAATCAGGATAATACAAGATCTGGCAGCTTCTACACTGAGGGATCGAAGGACTTGGAATATGATATTCTGGAGGTCAAAGGAGCTGGCATTAAAACCAAGAATCACCTACCCTGCAAAACTGAGTATCATGTTTCAGGGAAAATTTGGTCATTCAATGAAATAGAGGAATTTCAAGCATTCCTGATGAAGAAACCAGAGTTGAATAGAAAATGTGACATTCAAATACAAGAAGCAAGAGAAGCATGAGAAGGTAAACAGGGAAAAGAAATCATAAGGAACTTATCAAAGTTGAACTATTTACATTCCTACATAGAAAAACAACAATTGTAACTTATAAAACTTTTCTCAGTATGAGGATAGTTAAAGGGAATATAAATGTATATATTATACATACATATATGTGTCTATATAGGAGGGTATATGTGCATATGAATACATGTGAGTATGTGTATATATGTGTACAGGTATACATAGAGGGCACAGGATCAATTGAATAGGAAGGGATAATATCTGAAAAATAAAATTAAGAGGTGAGAGAGGAATATAATGAGAGGACTTAGAGACAGAATAGGGTAAATTATCTCATATAGAAGAGGCAAGGGAAAACTGTTACAAGGAGGGGAAGAATGGGAAGGCAAAAGAGAATAGGTCAACCTTACTCTCATTGAATTTGACTTAAGGAGGGTATCTTACCCTACAGGAAAATAGGAGGGAAGGGGATAAGAGGGGAGAGGATAGATGGGAGGGTAGATTGGAAAGGAGGGTAGTTAGAAGCACACACTTTTGAAAAGGGATAGGGTCAAAGTAGAAAGTAGAACAAGTAGGGGGAGGGATAGGATGGAGAGAAATATAGTCAGTCTTTCACAATATGTCCACTATAGAAATGTTTTGCATTAGCTACACATGTACAACATATACTGAATTGCTTATCTTCCCAGTAAGGGTGGGTGACAAGGGAGGAAGGGAAATAATCTGGAATTCAAAGTTTTAAAATCAAAAATTTTTTAAAGTATTATTATTATTATCATTATTATTATTTGCATGTAACTGGGAAATAAGATATAGAGGCACTGGGGTATGGAGATCCATCTTGCCCTACTGGAAAGTTGAAGGGGGTTTGGGGGGAGGATATAGGAGAGAGCAGATCAGGAGAGGAGGTATTCAGTGGGATTGCTGCTTTGGGGTGATTGATAGGGGAAAGATGGGGAGAAAATCTGTAACTCAAAATGTTGTGTAAATGAATGTTGTAAACTAAAAACAAACAAAAAAATTTAAAAAAAGAAAAATATTTCATTGTTATCAACCTTGCAATAGATTATAATTTGCTGTTTACATAATTTTAAAAGGTACAGGAAAATGTTTTCCAACCTTATATATTAAAAATCAGACAGGGTGGAATGAGGAAAGAGGGAAATAAATCTCTATTTAGCTACTACATGTAAAAGTTGTTTGTTAAATACTACAGTAATAGTTCCCATACTAATTAAAAAAAAATAAACCAATGTGACTACATGCTGTTAACTGCACAATAATATTATAAATACAAAAGCACTGAAAAGCTCTACTGGTTGGAGTAATATTCCATTTTTATATTGTTCATAGCTAAAAGTTAATTTAAAAAAAAACCAAAAATGTATTTTAAAGCACAATATTCTATAAGAGAACAATGAAAATGGTGCTCAAATAATAGTCTAATTAATAACCACACTTTATATTTCTACAGATTAAAATAATTTCTTCACAATATTGTGAGGTATATATAGGTATATATATATGTCAGACAGGAGATCCTCAGCTCCAGTCTCTAGTGGGTTCAAGGGCAGATAGAAGGCCAGGAGAGAGACATGATAAGGGGTTAATTATTCCTTTATTCTTCCTGATGGCAGTGGGTTGGGAGGAGGTGGGGGAACTCAGCCTCTATAGCATCCACCTAATTTCTTCTACTTGTGGTGGTCAGCAAGATGGGGGAGTTGGAGGGAGCATCCACTTTTACAGTATCAGCCCCTGTAACATCCGAATTCACTGACCAGAGCTCGTGATTTTTTTTTTTTTTAGAGAAATGGACAAAGAGGCAACATGCCAACCATAAACTAATAAGTTTTCATTAATTTCGGTTCTATCATGATGTATCAGCATAGAGCAGGCACAGTGTACAGTTTACAGGTTAAATTCAAATGTTTATATTATTTATGGCTATATACTAATGTACAAGTACATTGGAGTTGTTTATGGACCATCATCCTGGGAACTTGTATCTTACTGGAGCCATGCCACCTTGCATACAACAATATATTAATACGCTGTATATGTATATAGCATAACAAAAGTTATTATTCTTGTTTTAGATGAGGAAGTTGAGGCTAGGAGGTTAATTAGGGAATTTAGTCTTATACAAAGAAATAATAGATATTCAAATCAGAACTAGAATTAAGCTCTAGTGACTCAATGTCCATTGCTTTTCCCATTTATACCAGACAACCTCATTAAATTAGATGGTATGCTTTCTAGTTTACTGAGAATAATCCTATTTTCAATACAAACATTTTACTGATGTTTATGTATAGTAGCAAGACCTGGAAGTTCACTGCCTCAAAAGAACTAATGAGCATCACACAGACGGCATTAGGAAGGTACATGACAAGTTTGAGCAGACTAAAACATATAACCAACTAAGAACTCTCAACAGGAGTAAAAGAGATTATCAAACCATTTTATGACAGAAAGAGAAGATAGATTGGTCATGAATTGAGAGCAAGAGTAAAAGATGGATGAACAGAGTGCTCTACTGAAAGCATTTACCAGAAAAATTGAGCAAAACCCTCTACTATGTTAGGTGGATCCCACATAATGAACTTTTGGGTGGCAATGGACATGAATCACATAGGATGGGCAGGCATAGATCATCTGCAATAGTCATCAATTGGAGGGAACCCCAAAATGATAAGATCACAAATTTAAGTATTTTTAGGTCATTACCATTAAACTGATGTCCAAGAAGGAATTAGAAGTATCACAGAACAATAAAAAACACAACAGGGAAAAGATTTTGATGTAGTGACACAGTCTGGACTATAGACAAATTAACCACAAATGAATTTCTGTCTGATGGCTATAGCTCTGAACTGAGGTTCAAAAGACCCAAATTCTACTCCCTGCTCAGGTCACATGATTTAAACAAATCATTCAACCTCTCTGGGTCTTAATTTCCTCATCCTATGCAGAACTATATCTCTAAGGTCCCTTTCAATTCTAAAATGCTTCAGGTTCACATGCCATCAACTAAAAAGTATCCCTCTCTTTCCAAACTCTGCCTGTGCCTTCTAATACAAAATGGCTTTTGGCCAAAAAAAGCTGCTGAGTCAGTCATCCATGAAACCTTACTGGGAACACAAAAAATAAAACATTTGCCAAATAATCAAAGGAACCTGATATCCTTCCCAGGTGAAACCAAACTACAGATAAACAAGGGAATCAACCATCAGATATAAATGCAGTCTACATTTCCAGAAAAACCTATTTAATTACACACCTCCAATTCCTGTATTTTTGAAAGACAGGATGCCACATTTCCCACCGAAGTGAACTGTAGTGTCACCTTAGTCTCTAAAAGTGTAAACCCAAGATTTAAGTTATTTGCCTACTGACAAGTACTCTTTCTATATGTATATAAAACACAAAGTAAGCCTAATGTACCACTCAGGGCATAGGTGGTAAAATGGATGGATGTAAAGAGATGGGAAGAGAGAGAGGGAGAGGGAAAGGGATAGAAAGGGGATAGGGGGAAGGGAAGAGGGGAGACATAGAGGGGAAGAGGGAGAGGGAAAGAGGTGGGGGGGGAAGAGGGAGAAAGAGAGGAATAAAGAGAGTGAGAGAGAAAGAGACTGGTAGAGGACTAGTGCCCATGCTACATACATACTCTGTAAAGCAATAACAAAAAATAATGAAAGACAAATAAGGAAAAAGCTAGTTAATAATAACTTAAGGTACTGGGGCGGGGCAGGGGGGACCACAATGATCTCAGAGACTTTAGACTAAAGAATTACAGGTGTGGAATTTGAAATCAAAAGTGTGTGAGTAAGCCCAGTCTGGTAGAAAATTATTACCATCTTTCTAAATTCTTGAAGAAGAAAGTAAGGTCTGTAAAGGGCTTTCCTAGAGCATTTTGTCTTTCTCTCTTCTTTGCCCCCACTACACCTTTTATTATATTTACCTGTGTACACATTAGCATGGGTTTACTTAATGTCCATGATTTAAAAAAAAAATCCTGAGCTCCTCACACAATGCATCATGCCTACTAGGTACTTAATCAATGTTTATATACTTAAATAAAAAGCTTACAAAGACTTAACCATGGAACCAAGGTGAAAAACTGATAAAGGCAGGGAACGTCTTGGGGAAAATTTTGGTTGGGAATTTTTCAATTGTGGCCTGCCTTTATAATGTGTCCTTATAGAAATAATACTTTAGTGCAGAAAAGACTCTACAAGGAAATTTCTCTTACTCCATTCATTATCCATCTAACACTCTGTACTCACGTTTCCTATTCTGCAACTCAAATCACTTCTATCACCATACCCCTTCCACCATCCATCCATATGGTCACACCTTAAACCTCACCATCATTTGATACCTTAAAGACGTTGAACTCTTAGATGTCTGAAAAGCCCTTGACCGTGTCCTGCCATGCCATCTCTCCTACTCCCTTATCTCTACTGAGCCTGCTCTTCACCCTTAGAGTGGCTTCAACTTCTTCCTGTCTCCTATTGTGTCACCACATGCCTGGCTTCATTTGTCCCATTATCCAATCTGGACCATCAAAGTCAGTCATTTCAATAACGCTCTCACTACCATTCTAGAATTCCTCATCCCCAGGAACCTTATAAAAAATTGGCCATCTACTTTCTTTGCCCAGGCTGTGGATAGACTATGATGAAGTCACAAAACTGTACAAATTCATGTACAACTGAAACTCAAAAAACAATCTTACTATATATCTCTTATCAAGCCCATATTACCATTCCCCACAGTGGCTGTTCTAAATACTTTTCGACCTAAATTTTTTCCATTCTCTTCAAGCCCCCAACTCTAACTCTGTACATATCACTTTTAACAGTTGATTTCACTTCTGACTCCACTTAAAAAAAAAACCCGAAACTGATAACTCGTTCAAACCACACACACACACACGCACGCACGCACGCACGCACACACTTGAAAATGTCTGTGTTTAATTTTCTTCCTTTCCTCCTATACCAAAAAGAAGTTTTTCTTTTTCTCAGCAAGATTAAAAGTTCCACCTGAGTCTTTTCATTGCCAAATTTCTTGAAAAAGTAGTATCTGAACAAACGGTCATCCAAAGAACTTTAGACCACACGAAAGATTCCTCCAAATAACAAATAAGAACAGAAATGTCAAAAAAACTTCATACCTAACAAACTGGCATAGATGAAAAGAAGGAATAGTGGGTGTTGAAGGGATACTGTTGCTTTTGTTGATGGAACTAACAACTGTTCCAACTACTCTGAAAAGCAATTAGGAATTATATGAAGGAAGTGACAAACATGTCCATTCCCTTGGCTTCCAATATTGCCTTTAGGAAGAAAACTCTGAACTCTGTATTTCCAACCCCAACCTCTCTCCTGAGCTCCAGACCTACATTTCCTACTGTTAATTGGATATCTCCATCAGAATGACCAACAGAAGTTCTAAATCAACAGACTGGAAAGTGAATTCATCAGTTTCCCCCCAAAAAACACCTGGTTTTTTTTCTTCTCCTTTTTTACTTCTACATTCCTATTAATGTTACCATTTTTCTCCTAATCATTTGGGCTTAAAACCATTGTCTTTGATTCCCTCTTCCTCCACATCTAGTCAGCAAGTTTAGATTCTACTTCTAAAATGTCTCTTAATTTTGTCTCCTTTCCATTCAGAGTTATCACACTAGTTCAGGCCATCATTAAATCTTAGCTGCACTATCCTCATAGTCTACTATAATTAAGCTTTTCACTTGTACCCCTAGCCTATCTTACCAAATAATCTTCCCAATGCTGAACTTACATTATCCTATTTCTCCAAAATTTTAAATGACTTTCTAGTACCCACATAATAAAGTTCAAATGAATTAACATGGAATTCACAGCTTAGCCTGAAGTGACTTCATCAGTGTATAACCAGCATGAGAGTCCTAGGAAGCCAGCTGGCTTCTTTATCCATCACCATCTCTTCATTCAACAATCAAATCCTTGGCAACACAGACCATTCCTTATTTATTCTTATATCTGTATGCAAGACCCATCACAGCACCTTGCATTTTGTAGAAACTTAATAAATGCTTTCTGGATTTCTAGATCAATACACATTAAACTAACTATTTGGCCAGAAGTTTCTAGTAATGAGCACTTCTACTACTTTACAATACAATGAAAACTGATGTTCTTAGCTGTTCCCAGACACGATGCCCATCTTGTCAAATATTGATCTTAACCTGGTGAGGCTATATACCTGCAACTCAAAGAACACTAGGGTCTCAGGAGAATCAGAATAGTAGGTTATATAAAGGAAAGATGTATGCAGGTGGCAGCATGTTACAGATGATTTGCATATAAGATATAGTATAAACAGCATCCTCAGAATTGGAAAGGAATGGGCCAGTCATATAGTGAAAATGAGAAATAATAACCTGAATGTTGTCCTGATTTTACACACACACACACACACACACACACACACACACACACACACACACACACACATCTCTAGCAGGTTGAAAAGATCGTTTAAGGATAGTTTATCAAAAAATATGGACCAGAGTCATGCAGAATAAGAAGGAATGGATGGATCCTGATCCCCACCAATACCCATATGGATAACTTCTGTAGAATATAATGACCATGAAGATCCTGAAATGACTTCTGAATCAGAGAAATACTTTTATTTTTAAAATCATAACTCAATATAGTTTTATTTCTAATTCTTATAAAAATTTATAATCCATTTCATTTATGAGATAAAGTGACCCTATGAATAAAATATTCAATTTAATCAGAAGATTCTAGTTCTCAACTTTATCAGACAACAGAAAATTTATTGCACAAAGCATAAGTTTCAGGGAAGTCTTAAATCAGTAGTATATGGTTGGGTGAATTTCTACTCCCTCACAAGCCTCCCAGAAGACAAAAGACCATAACATTTTGACACAGCAAATATGATTCACATCAAAATATCTCCAGACTATTTAAAATTACCACATCAGGCAAGAATGTAAAATCTATCTATTATGAAAGGTCTTTAAGAGTTAGCTACATGTTTACTTTAGGTGCTTCAAAGTTTAAGTAAATTTGTATCTATACTACTGGAATCTGATATAAAGAATACATGACTTAATAAGGTATCATTCAAATAACTAGAGTTGTGCTAGAGCCAGGTTGAACCTGCTCAGAGATCCAATGTTAAATTTTCAGTGTGAGCAATTGCAACTTAGAAACTGGTAAACTATGAATTAGAACTTGGCTTATTGCTATGTTGATTGTCTAGACTGAAGAAAAGTGATGAAGAAAATGTTAAGAATGCAGATTAAAGTTAAAAGTGTGTGTTACAATACTTTTTTCTTTTGTCCAGAGAACCAGTTGTTAAACATTTACCAGCCCATCACTGTATAACTTTTCCTTCTTATACTTGTCTTCAATACTGTGTGGGGAAGAAACACCCTAGATCTGGAGTCAGAAGACTTGGTTTCAATCAATCAACCAACAGTCAAAAAAGATTTATTGTACCTATTTAGGTATGGAATGGACCTTTAAGGGCATGAAATCCAACCTTCTCATTTTATAGATGAGAGGAAAGTGAGTCCCAGTCAAGTTGTAACTTGCCCACAGTCACGCAACAAATGAATATTTAAAACCAGGATTCTAACCTAGGACTTCATGATTCTGAGTCTAGCAATTTATGCTAGGTATTAGAGACACCAAAACAAGAATCAGTCAATGACCACGTAGAACTTACATTCTGGGGGGGAGCTTTAAAATATTTATACATACACACATACATGCTTTGTATGTATACCTATATATACATACATATATGAAAAGTAGATGATATATGTATATCATTATATATTATGTGTATTTACACACACACACACATATGTATATATGAAATGTGCTAAAGGGCTTTAAATAGCAAACAAAAGAGTTACATTCCAGAAAGCCAGAGAAATTTCCAGAACAAGGTAATTACATGATGAGACTGGCTTTTTACAATTGCATGGAGGGCAAACTGTGCAAGGAAAAGACTTGAAGGAGGCAAGAACAATTTGGAGGAAACTATTTCAGAACTCTAGGATAGGGGTCATTAAAGCCTGAACTAGGATGGATGGCCATGTGAATGAAGACAAGAAGATGAATAGAGAGGTAATGTGGAAGTGGAATTGACAAGACTTGACAGCTAAATGAACATGTATGAGGTGAAGGAGATTGAGGAATTGAGGCTGTCTCCAAGTCTGCAAAAGTGGGTGACTGGAAGGACGGCAGTACCTTGAAAGAAATAATAAGGGAAAGCAAAGAGGGCTTGGAGGGAAAGATGATGAGCTCTGTTTTGGATATACTGAGTTTGAGATTATCATGGGGCATCTAAGTTCAAAATTTTCAGAAGGAATATGATAGATGACTAAAGCTTAGGAGAGAGACTAGGGATGAACTGGAAGTCATTTGCATGATTAATGAACCTGGATTTGTCACATGTAGTAAGTGCCTATGGGCAAATCACTTCACTTCATGTTTTGTAATAAATTTTGGAATAAATGACATTTATGGTCTTTTCAAGTACTAAAATCCACAATCCCCTGATTTAAAAGTGCAATTATTTGAAGAAAAAGTTAGTTACAATGAAAAGCAAAGACAAATTGCTTCTCTACAAAGTTCAAAATTCCAAGATCTTACAACTCAGGTTGCTTCAGTTTCCTGAAATGTAAAATGGGAATAATAGTCCCTACCTCCTAGAATTGCAGTGAAGATTAAATGAGGTAATATTCAGGACCAGGTGCTTAATAAATGCTTGTTTCGTTCCTTCCTTCTGTCTTTTTCCATTCTAAATTTATTTTCTTATACTCCTACGAACTTACAAATTATTAAATATTCTGTGATGGAAATGAAAATGGGAAATTGTATAATGTGGATAAAGGCATTATCAGTGAGAGCATGATGATACTGAGGCTCTCAGTCAGTTTATAGGAGTGGTATATTTTGTGCTACAAAATACTTTTATTCCAGTAATACATAAATTGTTTCTCTCTTCCCTAGGATGGCCATGTGTTTGCTTTGTATATAAATATTTTAAAAACATATTGCATTTCAGACAAATGAATCAGATGGTTATGGCTTTGCTATAGGCCTAGGTCCTGAACAACCCAAGAATTACAATAAAATTTAGAACAAAATCCAAAGATTGAAAAAAAAATAAAAGAAAATGTAAGCTACCAAAATCAAATGACTTGGGAAACAGGTCAAGGAACAATAATTTAACAAGCATTAGATTCTCTGAAAACCATAATTTCTTTAAAATGGCCTAGACACTATGTTTTAAGAACTTACAAATGAATATTGCCCAGAACCAAAAGCCAAAGATAGAAGAAAGAAATCTATCAATCACCTTCTGAAAGGAACACCAAGAGGAAAAGTCCCAGGAATGTTATAGCCAAAATCTAGAGCACCCACATAAAAGGAAAAAATGTTGCAAGTATCCTAGAAAGTACAGGTGGGATCACACATGACCTGATAGCAACTACTAAAACTGAGAGATCTTAGAATACAACATTCCAAAATACAGGCTAAAAGGCAGGAAAAAACAGTCTCATTGTGTGATTTCCTTGACAACTAAAAAGTTACAGAGGAAGCTAAATAAGAAAAAATAGGTCCTGGGGCAGCTAGGTGGTACAATGAGTAAGAACGCCAGCCTTGGAGTTGGGATGACCCGAGATCGAATTCGACCTCAGAAAATGAGCACCCACACATAAATAAAGACTAGCCGTGTAACCTTGAGCAAATTACTTAACCCCAATTGCTTTAAAAAAAAAAAAGAAAGAAAGAAAAGGAAAAAATAGGTCCTGGAGGAGAATTGTTTCTGTTCTGAGGGTTTGAGGAGAACAAAGAAAAGGAAGGGTAAAAGGAATACATTGGTATAAAAAGGCAGAAAGGCTAGTTCTTGCAATTAGGACTTATGAGGAAAGTAAATTGGAGTTCAGGGGGAAGGAATCAGATGAACCTCAATCTTCTCTGAGAAAGACTGAACACAAGCACACATACACACACATACACAGAGAGTTTGGTGTAGGCATAAATGAAACTCAGCCACAGCTGGGCAGCACAGTGGATAGACTGCCAGGTTTGAAGTCAAAAAGACTCATCTTCCTGAGTTCATGTGGCATCAGACACTTACTACCTGGACAAGTCACTTGGCCCTATTTGCCTCAATTCTTCATCTGGAAAAGTCGGACGAGATGGAGAAGGAAATGGCAAACCACTTCAGTACCTTTGCCAAGAAAACTCTAAATGAGGTCATGCTGAGTCAAATACAACACATATATAAAACTCAATAAGGGAACAAGTAGGGGTGGGAAGGGGGGAAGAAGAAGGATAATACCAGCGAAGTAATAGCTGCAAGGAAAAGAAATTTTCTAATCCTGAAAAGAAGATTAGAATGGGGAGGGGAGAGAGAAAACAACTAGAATCTAAGAGAATGTTGCACAAGTGGGTAATGACTAAATAAATTGTGGGATACAAATATAAGGGAATATCACTACACTGTAAGAAATGATATAAGAAACAATTTTGGAGAATCCTGGGAAGTACAAACTGATAATGAATATAGAAGGAAGTAAGCAGAACCAGGAGAATAATCACACATGGATGGTAACATTGTCAAGAAGAGCAACTTTGAAAAACCTAAGAATTCTGGATAATACAATGACTAATCATGTCTCTAGAGGGCCTATGATAAAGCACATTACCCACCTCCTAACAGAAAGGTGATGTACATAAGGCCAGAAAGTGACAACCATTCCTTAGCTTGGCCACTTTGTGGATTTGTTTTGCTTGACAATCTATTTGTTACAAGAGGTTGTGGTTTTTTTTTCCCTTCTCCTTTTCTCTCAGTTTTAATTGAGGGAAGGGGATCACCTGAAAGAAAGAGAGGTTAGCAATAGTGATGTCAAAATAAAGAGGAACACTGAAAGATGTTTTAAAATGCATTCAATTGTATGGTTCAGATGGAAGCAAGACAAGCAGAAGAATTTTGAAAGTAATGTGTAAAATTTATTACACAATTGTTTAAAAAACAAGCAGTAAAATGAAGATTCATAGTTTCATACAAAATCCTCTTTTGTGTTTTTCTACACATACAGAAATGCTCTTTTTAGTATTTATGTTCAAAATAAAATAATTAGAAAAATTTAAATTTAAAAGAATACTGTTTCAGAGAAGAAAGCTATATGACAGACATTAGTTTGTATTAATGAATGGATTTGGGTTCTATAACCAGAAAAAACTAATTAATGATTACATATCTCAATAAAATTTGAATATTCCCAAAATATTTTCAAAAAATTAAACCAACACTCATGTTTAGACAGCAGCAAATTTTTATTTCATCAAAGAATTTTTTTAAATGGCAAAATCACCTAATATAGCATTCAGCATATTTTAGTAGTATATACCATCATACTGCCTTAAGTTACTCTGAATAAAGACACCAAGTTTTTGATTTGTACTAAAACAAAATATGAAGTAAAGGGGAAAACCTGAGATAAGACCAATATTATAGAATGGGAGGTGCCTTATACATTAGAAAAATGGTATCAGCAGCATGGCCAAACCACTTCTGAGGTGCTGTTACTCCATGATCTTAAATATTACTTTATTCTTAGGTTGGAAAAAGGCAGAAAATGGGGAAGACCAAAAAAATTTTCATCAATATCAAAGTTTTTCTTCTCTTCCTCCCCTGCCCCCTTACTACAAAGACGCTTTTTAATTGTTATTATGACTTTCTCTGCCTTCCTCATTTAACATGGCTACTCAAGACATATTTCTGAGAATTCTAGTTTTAAAGTAGAATAAGCTGCTATATGACCTTCCTAAATGGAATAATGGTAAATAGGCAGTCCCCAAGTTTCAAAGGAGTGTTCCCAAAAGCTCACTGTTAAGCTGTTTGTCTTTTAGGACTTAGAACTCATCTTCCTTCAGAAATAATAATTTCTAAAAAGGGTTAATTTGCACCCAGACTTGTCCACAAAAGACTATTTTCTCATACCTTAGCCACCAAAAAAAAAAGTTATTTCCATGAAAAACGGCAACCTAACATCCACACTGGGATACCAGGAATACACCACACCTTACTCTCAGAGGCTATGCACTGCTAGAAAACAGTTCCAGTGAGAAGTTCTGAGCTCCAGTCCCAGCTCACCACATGCCTACTGTGCAACCAAGAGCAAGTCACAATTTCTCTGAGCACTACTTTCTTCTGAAAACCAGAGGGTTACACTAACTAGAAACCTACCTGCTGCTTAAAAAAAATCTCCTTTCCAACTCTGACCTTCTATGCTTTAACTCCTCTTCTAGCTCCTTCAGTGGTAGTGGTGGTAGGAATATATGAAATGTTTGCTGAGGCAGCAGCTTGTGCACAGGCTAATCTCTAAGGAAAACCTCTTTGGTGAAAAACAATTGATTGAGCAGCATTCACAAGAGTTTTGCCATTCTTCACAGTACCACCCTAGTCTTCATAGAAAAAAAAGCTACTTTAAATTGTAGTTCTTGCATGTTCATCATTCAACAACAAAACATATTTCAAAAGAAATAATGCTGTAAAACACTCTTTAAAAAGAGAATAATTAAATAACTAGATAGTATATAGTTCTCCTGTGTTTTAGGGCATATTCAATCCCCACCTTCATCTCAAAACATCATGCAAGAGTATCTAGGTATTGCTAAGCAACACTACTTCCTCTTTCAGCAGATCTGCTCAAGAAAGAGAAGCTAAGACGTGCTGCTAAAAAGATGAGAGGTGGAGTCAGAGAGAAGAGGCAAGAAGGAGCATATGCTAACAGCGAAGAAGAGACATACAAAGGAAGCAAAGTATGCTTTTCCATCAAAGGAAAGGTGGGTTCTGAAGAGTTAAATCACAAGGAAACAAAGGAGCTAACGCGAGAAACAAAAAATCTTATCAATAAAAAATACAAAGCTGACTGAAAGGAAGAAGGGAAAAAATATAAATGCAATCAAGTAAAAATCAGCTGCTGTTCCTAAGGTTCTGTGATTACACATCACAGGAAGTCTTCCTGGGGCACTGAAAACAAGAATAAAAGTACAATCCATGTCATATTAATAGCTCAACTTCACACTGAAATCAAAATTCAACAGTGTGTGGCTTGCAAATTCTTTACAAAAATTTTAAGCCAATGTTTAGCATGTTGAGCTTTGTATTTAATTTTATGATTATGTTTTGCTGGTTAGAGAATTTCTTGTCTGAAGTATTCATATTTTGAGGTAATTTATTTATTATTTCTTATATTAAGGACTATAATACCTAACTACTTAGTTGAATCTTGAATTACCTTTATATCAACCCCGCAAATGTATTAATTCTGTACATGGCATTTCTTGACATTAAAAAAACTTCAAATCTTAACAAGTATCACCTAGAAAGTCAGTCTATAAAGCACTAAGAGACATGAAGATAAATACAAACTTCAAAAAAACAACACAGTTGAGATTGATGGCCTTAAAATGACAACTTGGATTTACATGAACTGATGCATTGAGAAGTGAACTGAACCAGAAGAATGTTGTAAACAATAACAGCAATACTGTTCAATGAAGAACTATAAATGACTTGACTATACTCAGTAAAACAATGATCTAAGACCATCCCAAAGGACTAATGATGAAGCATACTATCTGCCTCCAGAGAAAGCTGATATTGATTGGATATAGACTGAAGCATGCTATTTTCACTTTCTTTTTCATCCCTTTTATTAGTCTTCTTGTATAAAATGACTAATATGGAAATGTTTTCCAGAACTGCACATGTATAATCTGTATGATTGGTTACATCTCAGCAGAGGGGGGGAGGGAGTTGGGAGAGAGAAAGAGATAAAATTTGGGACTAAAAACTTTAAATAAAAAAATGTTTAAAAATTGTGGGGAAAAAATGACAACTTGGAAATTTCCAATTAGTTTCTTGTTTCCTCAGTGATATAACTTTAAAATATACCTAAAGAGATCAAAGAAGGAAGAAAAGAACCCAGAGGTATTAAAAATACTTATTGCAGTTCTTTCTGTGGTGTGAAAGTATTGGAATTTAAGGAGCTCCCACCAATTATGGAATATGAATATAACAGAATATGATTACTTCATAAGAAAGGATGAAAAACACAGTTTCAGATAAATGTGGAAGATTCATATCTATTGAATCAAAGTATAGTACATCAGAACTAGGAAAACAATTTATACAATCTCAGCATTGTAAAGATAAACAACTTTGGAAAACTTAAGATTAAAACAACTTTGAGATACCATCTCACACCTATGAGATTGTCTAGTGATAGAAGGGAAAATGACAAATGTGAGAGGGAAAAATTGGGCCACTAATACACCACTGGTGGAACTGTGAATTTATCCAATCATTATGGAAAGCAATCTGGAATTACGCCCAAAGAGTTATAAAATCATGTATACCCTGTGACCCCAGCAATACCACTATTAGGTCTGTTTCCCAGGGTGATTAGGGGTAAAGGAAAAGAATCTATATGTTTTAAATATTTATAGCAGCTCCCTTTGTGGTGGCAAGGAATTAAAAATTGAGGGGTTATTTGATTGCATGCCACCATGGGGGCAAAGGAGGAGGTGAGAAAGGGGGAGAAAATTTGAAACTCAAGGGACTGTGGAACTGAATGTTGTAAACCAAAAGTAAATAAATAAATTTTTAAAAAAGAAAATTGAGGGGTTGCCCATCAATCAGGTAATAGCTGAGTAAGTTGTGATAGATGATTGTGATGGAATACTACTGTGCCATAAGAAATGATAAGCAGGTTGATTTTAGGAAAACATGGGAAGACTTCCATGAAATAATAAAGAGTGAAATGATCATAACCAAGAGAACATTGTACACAGTAAGAGCACTACTATTCAATGAGTAATATGAATGACTAAGCTATTCTGAGTTATATGAATAGTCAAATCAACATCTATGAAGGTAGATGCTTTCCACCTCCAGAGAAAGAACTGATTCATAGAATGATGATCCATGCATGGAGAGGATGTGTGTGTGTGTGTGTGTGTGTGTGTGTGTGTGTGTGTGTGATAAATGTTGGCCTTCTCTAATGCAGGGAGAAAGGGAGAGAGAAAAAGAGGGAAACAGCTTGGGCCTCAAATGTAAACAAAAAACATTTTTTTAATCCTAAAAAAAATATTTTAAGATCTCTGAGTTATGTAGTTACTAAACATGATTCTTGAGGACCAATGATGAAGCATGCTCCTTAACTCCTGACAGAGAGATGATGAATTCAAGATGTGGAATAAAGCATACTTTTTTTTTGGATGGGACAAATGTGTTTTGTTTCAGTGGGCATATGTGTTAAAAAGGTTTTTTTCTTTTTTTCTCAATTAGAGGAGGGGATGTGGGAGGAAGGAAAAAAACAAATGCTTGCT
Organism: Gymnobelideus leadbeateri; assembly: GCA_011680675.1. Lineage (NCBI taxonomy): Eukaryota > Metazoa > Chordata > Mammalia > Diprotodontia > Petauridae > Gymnobelideus > Gymnobelideus leadbeateri. The sequence continues at coordinate 1,895,744 of WOXC01012465.1, read as the reverse complement.
TATACAAAATAAAATTACATATATTTATATCTGTATGCATATACATATATAATATATATACACATACATATATTATGTATATGGAGAGAGAATCTTACCTTCACAAATCACAAATCATAACAATGCTACATAATCAGTTCAGCCCGAATATCTACATATAACACCTGCATGGTCTTATAAACTCTGTGAGTATATTCTTTGTATAACTTATGCCTGCTGGAAGACAAATTTCAGTCAGTCAGTATTTACTGAATAAGTTTTAATCAGCTGGTATGTACTGGGCATCCAGGACATACTCAGCATTTCAAAAAGTATGATAGAACAGGTGTCATTATTTCCACTGGCCTATGGGCACCAAGCTAAGGAATCTTATGGTATCTTCCTGGCATCCTGATAAAGTGCCACTTGCCATATCCTTTTATGATAGGGTTTCAACTCCCGAAATATCCTGGTTCCAAAGGTCAAGGAGTTTGCTTCTCTGCTACAAGAGAGGAAATTAAATGTTAACAGAAAAGAAAAATACTATTCTGGACAGTTTATCTAGTGATCCTCAGGGAAAGGATTCTTTTTTTCTCAATATAAATAGTGCTGAACAGTGATATGGGCATCTAAATGGTGCAGTGGATAGAGTGTCAAGCCTAGAGTCAGTAATAGTCATCTTCATGAGTTCAGATCTGGCCTCAGATACTTACTAGCTGTGGACAAGGCTTTTAACCCTGTTTGTCTCAGTTCCTCATCTGTAAAATCAGCTGGAGAAGGAAACTGCAAACCACTGCAGTATTCTAGCCAAGAAAACTCCAGGTAGGTTCCTGAAGAGACAGACAACTGAATAACAACAAACAGTAATAAGTTTCATCACTCCCTTTCCAGAGTACCCATGGAAGCCTAGTCACCGCCCTCACAGAATCCTAGAATTTCAGAGTAGTAATGATCTTAGAACAGTTCATCTATTCTAATAACCCAGAAGAAAAACCTACTCTGACACATCTCCAAGCATTCATAGAGCTTTTGCTCTCTTTGGATGATGGATAGCACATGCCATTGTGAGGCAGATTATTCTATTTTCATATAATTCTAATTATTAGGAAATTCTTTATAGAGAAGAAAAATTTACTTCCTATTATTTTCAATTTATTTAGCATCCACCATGTTCAGAGCACTTTGCTAGGAGTGAGGGGAAGTAGAAAGCTTAGAAGTGTGTCATGGTAAGAGTGAGTAGTAGGTTTGGATTCTGAAGATCTAGACTCAAATCCCAGAACTGTTACTTACTGTGAGTTTGAGTAAGTCACTTAAACACTCTGAATTTCAGTTCTTCATCTGTAAAATGAGGAGTTGGACTAGATGGCCTCCAAGGTCCCTTCCACCTCTAACTCAATATACCTATGTATGGTCCCTGGTCTTTTTTTGTGTGTTAAGTGTCTGAGGCCGGATTTGAACTCAGGTTCTCCTGACTCCAGGGCAGGTGCTCTATTCACTGCACCACCTGATCCTTGATCTTAAGCACGCAACAAGCATTTATTAAGCATTTACCAGTGTTAGGCCCTTAATTAAATGTTTGTTGGTTAATTGATTATTATATCCTAGGCACTGTGCTAAGCAAAAATACAAATACAAACAAAAAGAATGGTAGTTATCAGTCCTCTAAGAGTCTACATTCAAATAGTCCAAAGACAAAACAGAAAAAAAGAGCTGAAAAGCAGGCAGAGAGGGCAGAAGGTCCCCACGTGGGAGCATAGTGGTTATGGCCAGGGAATCAGAGTTCCTAGAGTCTCCCACAAAATCAAGGCTCACCAGTAGTATAAGAGGTCTGCAAAAGCAGAGTCAGGATGTAGTTAAGATATGGGGGTTAGAGGCAGCTAGGTGGTGCAGTGAATACAGCACTGGCCCTAGAGTCAGGAGGACTTGAGTTCAAATCCGACCTCAGACACTTAACACAAAAAAAAGATCAGGGACCATACATAGGTATATTGAGTTAGAAGTGGAAGGGACCTTGGAGGCCATCTAGTCCAGTTCCTCATTTTACAGATGAAGAACTGAAATTCAGTGTTTAAGTGACTTGCTCAAACTCACAGTAAGTAACAGTTCTGGGATTTGAGTCTAGATCTTCAGAATCTTAACACACTTAACACACACACATAAAAAAACTAGCTGTGTAACCTTGCCCCAATTGCCCTACCTTTCCCCTCCAAAAAGGAAAAAAAAAACTTTATGAAAATGGTCTCTTCAGCCATCAAGGGCTTCCTTGATGAAAACATGAGAAGACTATATGAAGGCTTTTAGCAGATTATTTCCTACAGTAAAATATATTTTTATGGTCACATAAATCACTAAGATGTAAAAAATATATGATTTCAGTGTCTTTTTATTTTAAAAATTGTCTCCAGTGAATAAAAGGTACTCTCAAAGGGTCTCCTCAAACAAGGTGTTACCTCACATATGTGTGAAAGCTATACAAGACCAAGAAAGATTTATCTTTTGCATTTATTTTGTTCAACCATCTACTGGCTATTAACATCTAGTAAAGTATAAAATAGGCTGATCTATACTCAACTAAAGTGATATAGAAGCTATACTACATGAATTTGGAACAAAAGAAGGATATTCTACTGAGGGCTTGGTTTTCCAAATGTTCCTATTTGAAAATGACACAACTGATTGTATCAAAAGGCCAAGGTCTCCCACCACATCCAGTTGATCCTTGCCACTGGACCCAGATGGCGCTAGAGGAGAAAGTGAGGTTGGTGATTTTGAACAGCCCTCCCTCACTTAAATCCAATTCATTTGCCTGTCATAGCATCACCTCCTGGTCCTCTTTGAGAACAAAATAAAAACAACAATATTTGAAAATGACACAACTGCATTAAACCTGGAACATTATAAAACGTATTCAATTAAAATTCATAACAATACAAAAGACATTTGTCTAATTATATACAACTGAAAAACAATATATATGAAAGAGCACATATATTGGCCAGACTATGAAATACAGCTGGCAAAGTAGTCAAATGATGAGATGTGGGGAGAGAGGAGAGACAGGTCCTAGCATTATATAGCACTTTCAGGTTTACCAAGTGCTTGATACATATGATCTCATTTGATTCTCATAATAGACCTACAAAATATATACTACAGGTATTGTTAGGCCTATGTTAAATATGAAGAAACTGGGGCTTAGTGACAATAAGTGATTTGTCTATTGGGGTTACAGAGTTAACAAGTTAATTTAATCAGCCCTGGAGTCAGGAGGGCCTGAGTTCAAATCCAGCCTCAGACACAACACAAAAACTAGACCATGACCTTGGGCAAGTCATTTAACTCCAATTGCCCTGCCCTCCCCCCTCCAAAAAGCAAAAAGAGAAAAAAAAGTTAATTTGAGGCTGGGTCTCCCTTTCTTCCTGCAGGCTGAAAGTATAGCAGTCACTTGGAAGCCTAATCCCAAAAAGGACCAGCACAGAAGTTTTAATCTAATCTGTTTTTCAGATCTGAGTTGGTTTGTCCCTCCTTAGGGGGACAAGTGATCCATCAGCCTCAAACTCCCCCTGGTACCTGAGATTACAGGCATGCATCATCGCATCTGGCAGTTAAATTTCAGAGAGGGGATCTAAACCCAATTCTTTCCTGACTCAACATTCACTCTTATTTATATGTTTATATATTACCTCTGGCCAGAAACTACAGATGGACAACAAACTAGGCCCAAAATTGAGCAACAAAAAGAAGTTAGGCTAGATTGCTTTGGGAAACACTGAATCATACCTTTAATGATCTCAAACTGCTTGTTGCCACAAAAGCCCATCTTAATACGAATTTTTTTTCTGATTTTGATGTATGCCTACGAATTATATCATAATCCTGGAAAATCAAAATTATCATAGAAAAGGACAATTAAAAGACACATGGTGGGCATAAGCAAACTATAGCACTTTACTCACACATGGAGTGGTATGAAAGACATCGTGGAAGAAATAAACACATGCTAGGTGGCGCAGTGAATAGAGTGCCGGCCCTGGAATCAGAAGGACCTGAGTTCGGAGCCGGCTTCCGACACTTAACCCACACAAACAAAAACCTAGCCATGTAACCTTGGGCAAGTTACTTAACCCCAATTGCTTTAAAAAAAAAAAAAAAGAAATAAACATGTGACCAGGAAAGGAGACAGAAAAGTCAAATGGTGAGAATGAGATAACAGAAATGGTACCTTATTACCCTTAACATTAAAAATTCAAGAGTAAAGCTTCCCAAGTTGTTAGATAGGTCTTCTTTGGAGTATTTATGAGAAAAAATGTGGACAAGAATTAAGCAGGATAAGAAATTGGGAGAGGTTGTTAACTACATCAGTAGTAAGGAAAACCTTCAAAACTGGAGGGGGGGAGAGGAGGGTAAGGGACCTGAAGGGACAGATCCTGGACAGGTACAAGTATCAGGACAGAAAAGGAGAAGAAACAATGGGATGTCAAGAAAGTATAGTCAAGGATAGACACAGAGAATTAATAAAAAAAAACAGAATAAAATAGTATATAACATTCTTAACTCTAATTATTTGTAATACTTTTTTATGATTCCAAATTCCTACAGTCTTAAAAAAAAATCAACTCAGTCCAAATGCTCCAAAAAGAACCAACAATCCACAGCTTGACTAAAATAACCACTGAATGCTAATTTTACTTTCCCTACTGTGCCCTTGTTAAAATTCACCAGCTAAGGGGAATAGCTCTCTCCCATTCACAAAAAAAAAAAAAATTGTACCTTAACAATAAGATTATATATCCTAAAAATAAAATAGCCATAACCTAAGAAGATGATCTACTCAGCCATAAACATAAGTATTAAATTAGCTTCCAACTGAAAAGAAGGATAGGAAAACTACTTTATCATTACAAAGGACTTTCCTCATAAGTTCTACAAGTTGGCTATGGAGACTTTCATGAAGATAGTGTATATAGTCTGTCGACACTGCTCAACCCAATATTGAAAGCTCAGTGAAAACATGACTAAAGCAAACAGTTGGACATTTTCTGGAAATACTGAAAACCATCCCCAATTTGTAAACAGCACATTGTTTAGGGAGAAAAATAAAAACAAAAACTGTTGTAGATTCACTATAATTTCAGTAGTCAAAGAAAAATATTAATACTGTACTCTGTTTTAGACACAAGTCAGCCAAAAACAAGCTTAAAAAATGTTTCACTGATGCACTTCTATGTCACCATAGTTTTACCAACTGCTCCTCCCAAAAAGTCTCCCCATATAACAAATAGTATTTTAAAGACAAAAAATGAAAAAGAGGGGAAAATCAGCACAACTGATCCATACATGAAAAAAAAATCTAAAAATATGTGCAATATACCACACCTGTTGGCTGCCCAGCTCTCAAAGGAATAGGGCTAGATTTGTTTCCTCACATCTCTTGTTCTTTATAATTTTGCAACATCCACTTCTGATTTTCTTTGTGGTTCTTTCGATTTACATTGTTGAAGTCATTGTGAATACTGTCAATCTATGTAAGTTCATAAAGAACTATATTCTTTACATTTGTGTTTTCTTACAGCACAGTAATATTTCACTATATTCATCTACTACATCAATTTTGGTATATTTACTTTGTTTCCAATTCTTTGCTATCACAAAAAGTGATGCTATAAATATTTTGGGGTAGTTAAGGACTTTCTCCCAATCAATAGCTTCTGGGGATATAAGCCTAGTAATGGACTAAGTCAAACAGTATGAATATTTTAGTCACTTTATGTGCGTAATTCCAAACTGCTTTCCAAAATAGGTATGCAGTTATCCCTTCTATATCACCAGGGGTTGGGGGTGCAGCCCTCAGGTCCCTCCCACTCCCATCTGAAAAATTTGTGTAAAATTTTTTGGCCCTTCCTTCATACCAGGGAAGAAGTCTGAATTACTACGATATTAAAGACAAAAATATATTGATAGTATATAATACTATACATATATTTTATGTATTTCTGAGTTTCTATACTTTTTTCTGTGACATCTGCTGGCCTTTCCATGTCACCCGTAGCTTCTGCAAAACTCCCCAAAAATTCCCATTTAATATCTTATGCCAACCTGCAATAAATCAAAATTGCAATGGGAAAAGTTACAATGTGAAAGGGATAACTTGAACTTATTCATAGCTCCAACAATAATGCATTAGTGTGTCCCAACTTTGCCAACACTGATTATTCCCATCTTTTTTTCATGTTGCCAATTTGCTGGATATGAGGTGAAAATTCAGGGTGTTTTTTTATTTGCATTTCTCTTATTACTGGTGATCGAAAATTAATCTCATATCCCAGCATTTTTTTCTAGCTTAGGGAAAGACAGATGATCAAATCAATTAATTAATTAAAATTCCAGGACAATAATGAATGGTCAATTCCTTCCTTGGTGCTTCATCTCAAGGATTTCCAGTGAACAATATCTGAATTCTTGAATGGAAAAGAAGACACTGCCCTAAGGTGAGATTCAATCAGGATCTGAACTAAACAAGAGTCAAATTTTATTCCGCCCCCTCCCCACTTAGATCCATTTCCTGGAACCTTGGCCATTGTTCCTTAACTTTTATACATTTTCAAATAGGAAAAAAGGGATTTTTGAGCAGACAAATATTATTTCTTCTTATATTTTTCAGTTGAACTAAAATGGACATTTTTAATATGCTTCCACAATCCCAAAATTTTAACAAGCATAGCTAAGGAAGTAGTGGAAAGGATGCTAGATCTGAAATCTGAAATCTGAAGATATTGGTTCTAATCCCAGCCCTGCTACTTGCTATACCTGTGAGACACAAAGCAAGTTAACTTCTGAGGGCTTCAGATTACTCATGTCTAAGACATTAAAGGGCCCAAAAAATTAAATTAAGTTTAGGAGGTATAAATGGATGGTTTTTAAGGTCTTTCTTCCCATGCAATTCTATGATCCTAAGATCCTAAAAGTCAGTATGGCGCAGTAGACAGATAGTCTGCTTAGATTCAGGAAAACCTGGATTTTGACTGATAGAAGTATTGTCCCTAACACACAGGGCTTGTGATCACAAGCAAATTACTTAAATCAGGGGAGGGTATTTCCTCAGCAAGTTCTCTGTTCTGATAAAATCACAGGTAAGGACCAAATACAGCAACAACAAAATACTTAAATAAATCATATTTTCTTTGCCAATACTACCCACTAGGATTTTCACAAGAGCTATGAAGTGTATTGACATTTATTCAACCAACACTATATACAATTTCTATTCTTGGATGCTGTATAGTGAGATGAAGACAAACTTCCCAACTTATTATTAAAGGACCCACGTTAGAGGAACTGCTGGTTTAATGGTATGTAAAGCAAAGAGTTTAAGTAATTCTAATAGGTGAATCATTTAGTCAGTCTGTCATTTCATTATTATATTTAATATCCATGTTATACACAGCTTTGCTCTAAGAAATCTTATTATTTCAGATAATAGCCTCTAAAGCCATTTGTAAGTATTGACATTAATTTCTCAGAAAGCCATTGTCAAAATATTACTTTAGTCACCTGATCTGAGGCACTGAGTAAGGATTTAAGCAGAAATTAAAAACTTTTAATAATCTATGGTTTTCCCTCCTCTTTCCAGCAGACTTTTTATCAAAAGATTTCAGATATTTTTGGTGAACTCCCTATGTTTTCTGGACTCAGCTAAATGTCTCAAACTTTATCAACGGTTTTTCCAACAAACTCAGTTATCATGGTTATCACCCTTATTTGTGGCATATTTTAAGGTTTAAAAAGACCTTTTTCTAAATTGGGCCCCAATTTTTCTAAATCAGCCCTATTGGCTGCTGGGTTTTATCTCAATAGAGACAAGAAAAGGTCTGCATAGCTTCTTTTAGCCTTATGGCTTAAGTATTTACCAAAGACACTCCAACTGATTGCCCTCTTAACTTAGGTTTAAGTAGCAAGGGGAGGGAAAGTTGATAAGAATAGTATTAGACACAGGATCCATTTACATATAGCCAGGACAAGTTAAAAATTGTATTTCTATGTATAGAAATTCAAGTTATATCATAGGAAAGATCCTGTTATAACCAGAAATATCAGATTTCTGTGATAAATTGTATACGTGACATTAGTAGTTGAAGAAAAAATGAGCCATTATAAGATGTTGGGCAAATTTAAGTTTAACCTTTTGTTTATGGAATCTTCTCATGATTAGAGCTTTTCTATAAAACAGAACTAAGTTAAAACCATCTCAAGAACAAATAGTGTGATTAAATGAGTTTTACTAGTTCAAAACTCCAGGTCAGCAAAATAACATTAAATAGCATTTATATAACTCTTTAAGATTTGGAAAGCACTTCACAAATAAGATATTTTATCCTTGGGCGGAGCCAAGATGGCGGAGTAGAAACAGCACTTCCAAGGTGCTCTCTCCCACACCACTTCAAAATCATGTAAAAGGGGACTCTGAACAACTTCTAGAGCCCCAGCACCCACAGAACGACACAAAGAAGCTAACCTCCTGCTGAGGACAGCCCAGCAGCCTTGCAGGGAGTGGCCAGCACAGCACTCTGGGAGTGGCCAGCGCAGGGCTCTGGGAGCCAAGCCCAGGCCCGCCTGAGTTATGGTTTTAGCCCCAGGGCGGCCAGACCCACAGCCTACTGGAGGGACCCCAGAACACCAGCAGCTGTGGCGATGCCAGAATTATCAACACAGACATGCCTAGGACAAAGTGAGAGGTTAGTGCCCTATGGACTTTGGGACCAGTATTTGGGGAACACGTCAGGCTTCTTCCCCTGGGGGCTAGAAGCAGCTGAGAAGACTCGGCACAGCCGCCACTTTGCAGCTTCAGTTGCAGCTTCAGCTCCTGGTCTGCAAACTGTAGGGAGATCCAGCAATCAGTCTTGGAGGGTAATTGCTCTTGCTTTAACCTCCCTGGATCTGGATTTCAATCTGGGGTGGAGGTCTTGGGGTGGGTATCCAGCTTGGCAGAGCGTGTGGAGGCTTCACAGAGGCCACCCAACTAACACCTCGGGAAGTTGTGAAGACCCCAACATTTGGGACAGAAGCTCCCCTGGCTGGTGGCAGAGTCCTACTGTGGCAACAAGCCCAAAAGTCAAGTAATTAAGTGGCAACATGCCTAGGCAAAGGAAACAAAATAAACAGAAAAATGCAACATTAGACTCCTATTTTGGGGGCAAAGAGGATTGAAGCATGGAACAGGAGGAGGACTGTGAGGTCAGAAATCCTCCTCCAAAAGCCCCAAATGAAAATACGAGCAGGTTACAGGCCATAGAGGACCTTAAGAAGGATTTTAAAAACCAAATAAGAAAAGTGGAGGGAAAATTGGGAAGAGAAATGAGAAGGATGCAGGAAAAGTATGAAATGAGAGTCAACAGCCTGACTGAGGAAAACAACACCTTAAAAATAGACTAACTCAAATGGCAAAAGAGGCTCAAAAAGGCAATGAAGAGAAGAATGCCTTAAAAAGCTGAATTTGCCAGATGGAAAAAGAATCTCAAAAGCTCACTGAGGAGATTCATTCCTTCAGAGTTAGACTGGAGCAAATGAGAAATCAAGATGCTGTTAAACAGATCCAAACAAATGAAAGAATAGAAGGCAATGTGAAATGTCTCATGGGAAAAACCACTGACCTGGAAAATAGATCCAGGAGAGATAATTTTAAAATTATTGGACTACCTGAAAGCCATGATCAAAGAAAGAACCTAGAAATCATCCTTCAAGAAATTCTCAAGGAAAATTGCCCTGATGTTTTAGAACCAGAGGTCAAAATAGAGGTTAAAAGAATCCACCAATTACCTCCTGAAAAAGATCCCAAAAAGAAAACTCCTAGGAATATTATAGCCAGGTTCCAGAATTCCCAGATCAAGGAGAAAATACTACAAGCAGCTAGGAAGAAACAATTTCAATATTGTGGAAACACAATCAGAATAGCCCAGGACCTGGCAGCTTCTACACTGAGGGATCGAAGAGCATGGAATATGATATTCCCCAGGTCAAAGGACCTGGGATTAAAACCAAGAATCACCAGGGGTGGCTAGGTGGTGTAGTGAGTAAGAGCGCTGGCCTCAGAGTTGGCATGACCCGGGATCGAATCCAGCCTCAGAAAACGAGCACCCATACATAAATAATGGCTAGCCGTGTAACCTTGAGCAAGTTACTTAACCCCAATTGCTTAAAAAAAACCAAGAATCACCTACCCAGCAAAAATGAGTATCATGATTCAGGGGAAAATTTGGTCATTCAGTAGAATAGAGGACTTTCAAGCATTCTTGAGGAAAAAACCAGAGTTGAATAGAAAATTTGACATTCAGACACAAGAAGCAAGAGATGCTTGAGAAGGTAATCAGGGAAAAGAAATCAAACGGAACTTATCAAAGTTGAACTATTTACATTCCTATATGGAAAAGCAATAATTGTGACTGATGATATCTTTCTCACTATGAAAATAATGGAAGAAGGGGGTGTGGTCATATGAATACATATGTGAATGTGTGTGTATATGGTTACAGTTATATATGGATAGAGGGCATAGGTTGAATTTGCTGGGAAGGGAGAATACTCAAGGGATGAAGTTATGAGGTGAGAGAGGAAAGTGGCAAGAGGAGATGGGGAGAGACAGGGTAGGGTAAACTATCTCATGTAGAAGAGGCAAGGGGAAGTAGTTGCAGGGGAGGGGAAGAACAGGAAGGCAAAAAGTCAAAACCTTATTCTCATTGAATTTGGCTCAGGGAGAGAATCACATACATACTAAATGGGATATCTGACCCTGCGGGAGAGTAGGGGGAAGGGGGATGAGAGGGGGGATGATGGAAGGGAGGGCATTCTAGGGGGAGGGGAGGTTGGAAGTACCCACTTTCAAAGAGGGACAGGATCAAAGTAGGGAATGGACCAGGTGGGGGGTGGGATGGGTGGGAGGGAAATATAAGCAGTCTTTTACAATATATCTACTATGGTAATGTTTTGCATAGCTATACATGTATAACACATACTGAATTGCTTATCTTCCCAGAGGGAGTGGGTGACAAGGGAGGAAGGGAATGGATCTGAAATTCGAAGTTTTAAAATTAAATGTTTCAAATATATATAAATACTATTATTAATACTATTTTGCATGTAATTGGGAGATAAGATGTGCAGGCAGCGGGGCACAGAGATTCACCTTGCCCTAATGGTAAAGTCGAAGGGGGTATGAGAGAAGATATGGGAGAGAGCAGATTGGATGAGGGAATATCTTGTGGGACTGCTATTCTGGGGTGGTGGGTCGGGGAAAAATGAGGAAAAAATTGTAACTCAAAATCTGGCAGAAATGAATGATGTAAACCAGAAGTTAATAAAGCATTTGTTAACAAAAAAGATATTTTATCCTTACAACAACATTGAGAGGAAGGCTATTATTATTTTCATTTTCAAGATAAGGAAAGAAGCTAAGAAAAATTAAATGACTTGCCCAGAGTCACACAGCTAGTAGGTATCTGAGACAGGATTTGAATTCTGGTCTTCCTAACACTAAGTCAAGAGCACTTACCTACTGTAATGATAATGGTAATTTGAAGATCTTCCCTGCCTCTTAATAGGCCAGAATGTAATCACATGGAGTCTGTGGTGAGAGGAGCTTACTGAAAGGGTAGCAGTTAGTAGGGTAAGAGAGAGAAGATACAGACAAGCAGACAGGTAGGCTTGTGAGTGTTTGTTTGTGGGAAGGCTTTGGGATGGTGTTGCCCTCTACAATGTTACTGTGTATAGATTTCTTTGTTGCTATGATGAATTCAGTTTTCTGGTGTTGGGATTTAGCTTTCTGGTTCCTGAATAAATGTTTTACTTTTGTATTATACATGGAGAGCTGTTATATTTTGCAGTTCAGAACCACACTGGCATATTCAATAGTTGCTGTTGGTGCTATGAATATTGCGGTGGTGATACACCCTACCTAGCTACCTCAGAGAGGTCACCCATAATTTCTGAGACACTGTAAGTGTCAAATTAATTCCTTTATTCCTGCTTTTTATCCGAAGTCAGGCCAAATTTAAATTAAGGAAATGTTAGGTATCCTTGTATATAGCTAGATTTTAGGTATCCATCAGTAACTCTGGGAAAGTCATTTCATCTCTATCTCGCTCTTTCCTCATCTGTCAATTTAGGATAATAATAGCACCTGCCTCTCAGAATTATGTTTGAGGATAAAATGATATGTTACTTGTAAAGTGCTTTGCAAATTTTAAAGCACTATATAAATAGTATTATTAACACACAGTAGGTCTCTCTGGAGGCATATTTCCTCTACTGTCTGCTCCTGGGCAAGTCAGTTAATCTTTCAGTGTCCCAGGCACTACTAATTCTCTAACATTATAAATAGAAGATCAGTTGCAAATCTGCATTGACATACTTTCCTTGCCAGCAGTTCTCTAAATATCAATTAAATCACAGGTCTGGCCATGCTCACCCCATTTGCTATTGGATATTATTCACAACAGACATTGTAATAGGGTAATTATCATGTAAAACTATGAATAAATCTTTTGGTGCAAACATTTTTTGTTAAAGCTTTAAAAAAAATAATAAAAAGCCTTTTATGTTTCTCCATTTCACTTTTTAAAAAATCCTTAAAGTAGTTCATATAGTCCCCTCCCCATTACCTCAGAGAACTGAGAGAAAGGAAGGGAAGGGAAATGGCCTAAACACAACTGATACATCCCTCCTAAAGGGAAAGGGGTGGATTATAGCACATAATCTTTGATTTACCAACAAAGCTCTATCTCTCCCCAACTACCCCCTGGTCAAAAGGGGGCAGAAAATCATTTGTACCCCTCTGAGGAGTTAGGACAAATTTTGGGTCCTGGACTGGGATAGAAAGAAAAGAAAGACTGAATTTTTGTTGGGATCTCCATCCTTACAGGAGGGAATACTGGCTATTGATAGCTCTGGAGTAGACCTCTTCCTCCCTGAGAGTCCCTGGCTGAAACTGCTTCAATCTCTCCACCAATCCTCCACCCCTAAGGGATACCAGCTAAAGCTGTGACCTCCTCAGGGTCATTGTAGGGCCTAGCTCTCCAGGAGCTACTGAAGATGTCTTAAACTTGTGAACTGGGAGTAGTCAGTTCTGCTACAACCTGACATGTGATCCTAAAAACCACCTTGCTATGCAAAATCATGCAATTAAAAACCACAGGGCTTATGGGGGAAAGGAGTTAGAAGCACAACACTCAAATACTTTGTCAGTGACACATTAAAAAAAAAGATAGGAACCTCATAAAATGGTAGCAAAAATTTTTATACATGTTAAATGTTAGGAAATAGATAAATACTATAGTAAATTGTGGCTGTGTTCAACACTTTAGGCAGCTCCTCAGTCTGCCCCTATTCCCATAGGCTCTGGGCTGGGAAAGTTGAAGGCTACTAGAGAGGTCAAACAACCCTTGGGGGAAGGGGAGATGCCATGGTCACATATTAAAAGGGAGGGGAGTGTGTGGGTGCCTACAACTTCAACTGTACCAGAAGATAATAAATGCAGCACTTTTCCTTGGAAAAGATGAAGTTTGATTATGGAATTGGAAGTCAAAAGGTAGAGTTTACAAGTTATTATTTAGTGGTGCAATTTTTTCTGTTCTCACTGTTTCTTGAGGACAAAAATCTCACATTAGCAAATCCAAAATTCATGTTATGCTCTAAATGTTCCCTATCAATAACACTGGAACAAACTCTTATTTTTAAAACAAGTGTTATAATAGAACATATAGTATTAAGTTGCTGCCACAATTAAGTTGCTGCCACATTAAGTTGCAGCACTACAATTCAGGCCTTCCAGAAGTATGTCTAACTACCCCATTTTTAAAATTTAACTTTAGCACCCCACCCTCCTTAAACTTCCACAAGACCAGGAGAGAACCAGACAAGTAACTTTCTCAAAACAAAGGCCATGGGTCCCAAACTCCTATAGAGACATTAGTTAGTACAGTGCTGAAAAACTGGGCATTAGTTCATTTCCTTCTCTATCCAACTTCTCCCCTCCCATAAGGATAAGTATATAATGAATGCCTGGGACCCAAAAGAAATAGAGAAACAGGCCAACAAAAGTTCTAAGAAGTTTTACTTTTCTTATTTCGTATTAGGTTTTAATAAGAATTCTTTAGTTCATGAACTTCCAGGCTATTTGGCTACAGGCAGTCCACTGTTTCTCACACGGATGATTATAACCCCTGGGGTGAGTGAAGTCATGGGGAAATTCCAATGGGGGTGGGGGGAGGTAGTATCAGAGACTGTAGCTCTAGAACTTCAAACAGCTATTTGTAAGTGACAGCAACACAGCTTGGCAGAATGACATCCTTCCAGAACATTAACACAGATGTTTTCTCTTCTATCTAGACACATCTGTTTTGCCCCCTCACCTTACCTCTCCTTCCCAATCTCTCCATAACCCATCATCACTTAATTCCCTATCTCCCTTTGTCAGCCACACCCTCTTTACTCTTTGAACCAAATTACTGATCCAAAACAGTGGTTCTCAAACTTTTTTCCCACCACACCTATGATGTCTGTTCATGGTGGAAAGAAAAGGATTTCTATATTATTAAAATGTAACATCTTTTCTTTGTTCAACCCAGAAGAGAAGAGGAAATTTGCTAAAATGAGCTAAGTGTTGCTAGGTGGTCTGTCAAACACAGAAAAGTGAAAATGTTGCTGTCCTCAATCTTTTAAAAATTTTATTGCCAGGCTGATTTGGGGGGGAGTTTTGGGGGGGCTGGGACTTAAAGAGATTAAGGAGGGAGGGCAAAAAGAGAAGGACAGTAAATATATATGCCAATTATACACACACATATAGTTGGATATACAATTTTGTAAGGAGCAAATTTGAAAATACAATTAAATCTTGTTAGACCTATTCCCACTTGGGTGCATACCTTAATTTACAAAACAAATTAAAATGTGTTACATGGATTAGCCTAGCAAAATACACAAATGTGAAGCTCTATTTGAGCAAATCTAAACACACAATGAAGTATCCTCCCACTCTTATAGGTAGGAAATATTTTGCTATGTGTAACAAGAGGATAAAAAAATAAAATGGGGCTTGGTGTGCACAGGGGCATCCCAAAGTACCATTCTGCTTCTCATTGGATGCTTTCTCTAACATCTGACAAGAGAGCTATAAGATAAGCTATTTTTCTGTCTCCCTGAAATACATCTTCAGGTTTGTCCAAATATAAGTATACAGTTCTAGATGTTCACAATCTAAATGCTATCTGGAGCAAATCACAATTGTCCTGGACATTCACATGTGGCTAGTTTCAAGATTCACCTTCAAGATACACGTCATAGCGCTAATTGCTTCTTTAAGTAGGCATTGGTTTCCCCACTCCCACCCCATTTCCAACAGATTTAGATATATGAAACACATTTTTACTGCTGATGTTTTATGTAGTTTTATATATTTATGCTGTGCATGTCTAGGCTATATAGACACAGAAAAGTTAGTAGAATGAAGTGACCTAGTGATCAGAAAATATAAAATGACAATTAACCAAGATAAGTTGTTAGTGACATCCCACTATATTCATATCATAATCAATTCTTTTTTTCTTCTATCTCCATCATTTTTTTCTTTCCCTTCCTTTTCTTCAACACACCCAATCTCAGAATCTAAAACTCTTAAACTAAGAAAGGACCAGAGAGATCATTTAGCCTCCAGTCATCTACATATGTGATCTGTCAACTTTGAAAAAAAAATTCAAGGGGCAGCTAGGTGGCACAGTGAATAGAGCACTGGCCCTGGAGTCAGGAGAAACTGAATTCAAATCCCACCTCAGACACTTGACACACTTACTAGCTGTATGACCTTGGGCAAGTCATTTAACCCTAATTGCCTTCTCATCTCCCCTCCCCCAAAAAGGGCAAATTTCTGCCCCCCACCAGTTACACCAATCCCAAAAGAGATACAATTAGTTAACACATATGAACCACCAAAGCCATCATATAACTTACAATCCCCAAGGTTTCATCAGAATTAGAAATCATCCAAAAAAAACCCAAAAACCCACTCACTTAGATTTCTGATATGTGGACCCAGTACTGAAAATAAACAAAAATGTTGTATATCTTAGATCTTAACCCAACCCCTTTGTTTTACAGATGAGTTAATTGAAACCAAGGGATGTTAAATTATTTTCCCCAAAGCCAAACAGCTGGCTATTGGCAGAGCTTTTTCTACTATACCAAGTTTCCCCTCCCTAGTTTCCTTCTGTGCTAACTTAGTACTGCCAGCTGTACCTAAGGAATTTTCCAAGGCATTACAACAGATATCAGGACGAAAGTGGGCACAACTTGGACCAGTGAGTGAAAGGGAAACAGATTTCAACTCAAAATAAAGGAAATCTTCCTAACAATTAAAGACTGGAAATAGAACAGATTGCATCATAAATTTTCCTAGAAGGTTTCAGCAAAAACTAGATGGCTGTTTGTTAAGGATTTGTTGGAGGGATTCGGTTAGGTTAGGGTATGTCTAGATAACACCTAAAGTCCCTTTCAATTATGACACCTGGTATAGACTATATTTTCTGGTGAGACAGAATTACAAAGCCTTGCATGAGCCAGAATTACAAGGCATTATTGGCAGTTGACAGTAGAAAAACACTAGCCTGAGATTTAAAACATCTGTGTTACAGTTTCAGCACTTTCAGTACTGCCACAAATTAACTGCTCAGTCATGCTGGACAAGTAACAACCTCTTTGGGACTCAGTTTCTTCATCTATAAAATGAGGTGTTCGATCTAGATAGATCCTATTATAGGTAGCTGCAAGATCCAAAATCCTTTAACTATTATCTTCCTCATTTATTTCCTAGTCAATCTCTTTACAAATACTATTCAGACTTAAATTGTCTATCATTTCAGATTCAAAATGGGATTCTTTTGGTTTTGGAAAATTCAACTGGGGACTGGTCACACAAATTGTGGTACATGAATAGAATGAAAAACAATTTTGCCATAAAGAATGACAAAAGACACAGTTACAGACAAACCTGGAATGATATGGATGAACTGATATAGAGTGAAGTGAGCAGCACCAGGAGAACAATTTATTCTATAAAAATATTGTAAAAGGTAACAGCCTTGAAAAACTTCAGATCTCTGATCAATGTAGAGACCAACTCATAGTACCAGGTCAGGTATGCTACATTCTTGACAGAAAGGTGATATGAGAAATATTTTTGGACATGGCCAATTTGGAGTGAGGAGTGAGAAAGAGAAAGGGGAAAAGGGAAGGGAGAGAATAAATGCTTGTTAATTGAAAAAAAGAGTATTTAAAAAAAAAAGGAAATTCAAATAGTCGTTGCAGAATCACCATTAAGTTAAAAAAAATAACTAGAAAGTTCAGTAAAAAAAAATAACTAGAAAACGGAGAACTAGGAGACTGCAAGGGTTAATAACAAATAATTTATGTTTCCATTTTTCCTAATGTAAAAAGGATGCACCAACAAAAACATTTTCCTTCACTAAAAATTTAAAACTGACTTATTTATTTTCAAAGTTAGATGGACAATAAACAGTAAACGTGATATATGTGTGTGGACACACACACATATTCAGAGCTGTACACACACATCAAATGTAAAGTAATAAACACTAGTCTTTTCTGAAGCTACTACCCAAGTAAACAATTCTGTTTGTGTATAACTGTTATATAACTTGGTTGTGAATTACTATTGGTGGGGAAGGGACAGTTATACAGAAGGCAGAAAACTAAATGGAAAAATACGCACACATATTTTTAAGGAAATTTAGGGATATCAGTTTAAAAATAGTCAATTACCTGAGTGGATCATTGCTATCATCTCATTATTTAGGCGAAAATGCATAATATGCATAATATCCTTTGCTATATTCTTCAGCTTATCCAGAGAAAAACACTCTAGTTTCCCAGTCTATTCTTTCTCCTGCTTATCCAACCTGGCCATTTGTTTATTTCAAGCTTATCTGCGACAAAGCCTTAAAAAGTAGATTTCTAGGCTAGTCTGTTAAATACATACAAATCATTTGCAATTAGCATGTTATTTACATGTTTTAAGGTATTTAAAAAGTTTCTTCTCACACTCTGCTGGGAACTTGTATTTACATTAGTAATTTTTACTAAGTAATTCTTACTGAGGAAAACTTCAGTCTCAACAAAGTGTGAATTTGCCAGAGATTCATAAATATCATCCAAATTAAGGAAGTCTGAATACACACACACACATACACACACACACAAACACACACACACACACACACACACAAAATAGACCACTTAGTATCGATATTATTGCTTCAATATTTCCATGCTGGTTTTGTTAAAAAACCTTAAGGCTATTTTTAAAATACTGTATTATAATTATCATCCAGAAAAGTGGTAGGCAATTTAAATTAGAAAACATAAAATTAAATACTAAAATCAATAACTAAAACTAGATACACAAAACTTAAAATATTTTAAATTTTATTCCTATGATCTATTATTAGTTTTAAAATTAATCACATAAGCCTTCTTATATACATCCTAACAATCAACAACACACCTGGTTTCAATGAATAAAACACTGGATTTGGTGTCAAGGAGACTTGGGCTCAAATTCACTTCAAATACTTATTAGGTTTTCCCCTGGACACACAAACTAACCTATCTGAGCCTCAGTTTCCTCACCTGTAAAGTGGAGATAATTGTTGCCCCTATTTCACAGGGTTGTCATGAGGATTGAGAATAAAATATATAAAAATAAATAAGATGTATATAATATAAATATGTTGCATATTTTATATTAATGTATGCTTTATGAAAATGTTTTATTTTCTGTAAAATATAGAATTCAATATATGAATTAATAAGTGAAATAAATAAAATATAACAAATAAATGTGTTTATCAAACTTTGAAACATTATGTAAATGCGAGTTACTGCTATTATTGTAACTCCTGCATGTCCATTTATGTTGTGAAATACATCTCACACAATTCTATAAATTGAGAGAACAGAAAAGGTGACTAAAAACAACATCAGAGAAAAAAATACTCTGATCCTCTAAATCCAATCAGTTGCCAAGTCTTGATTTTACCTTTTTAACATCTCAGAGAGAGCCTCCCTTTTCTCCCTTGTTATCACAACCATCCTAAAACAAGCCTTTATCATCAGGTCTATTGCAGCAGCTTGATACTGGGTCTCCCTGCCTCAAGGCTTTCCCCATTTCTCCACCCAGTTACCAAAATGATTTTCCTAAAACACAGATCTGACTATATCACCCCATCCCTTCTTATCAGCTCAATGATCAAAAGTAAAACCCACTGTTTGGCTTTTTGAGTCCTTCATACTAGCCCCTACCTGTCTTTTCAGGATTCAAATACTTTTCTCCCCCCCACAAACTCAGGTTAACCTAGTGACAGAGGCCTCCTTGCTGTTCCTTACACACAATGCTCCATCTACTGATAAGACATAATCTCCTAACTTCCAACTCCCACTTCCCATTGATTGTCCCCCATGCCTGAAATTTTCTCTCCACATCTCTGTCCCTAATTTCTCTGACTTCTTTCAAGTCTCACCCTCTGTAAAAAGGCTTTCCCTCTACAATCTTAGTACTCTCCTGAGATTATCTCATTTAGATCCTGTACATATCTTATTTCTATGTAGTTGTCTACAATGTTGTGTCCCTTATTAGATTGTGAGCTCCTTAACCTAAAGGAATTTTTTTTGGTCTTTTGTATCCTCAGTACTTAGTACCTAGTAGAAGCTTAATAAATACTAATCAAGTGCCCAATATTTGAAACAGTGAGTAGCTCTAAACTTACTCTCACAAATCATCTAAGGTCTCTCCATAGAGAAATAAGATTTTTCTATTCATAGCAGAAAAATTTTAAATCATCAAAGATTAAAGCCATACATACAATTAAACACAAATAAAAGTAATGTAGTTTAATACAAAGAATATTGTACTGAAAATACAAGGAAAATCGGCTTAGAGTCAGGTTTTTGCAATCAATTGGCTTTGATAAGTAGTTTAACCTAAGATTCATTTTTCTCCACTATAAAATAACAAGTTTGGATTAGATGATCTCCAGGTTTCCTTCCAGCTCTAAAATCTGATGATCAACTTACAAAAAAAAATTTATAAATTTTGACATTTTTTTTCTAACACCAACCAAACAAGAAGACTAACTTTCCATAAAACACATTGAAACTTTCCTCTGGCTCATTTAATATTTCAGGGATTCCAATACAGGATTCAGGCTGTCCATATGTTATTTTTCATGGTGTGATTAACCCATTAATTCTTTTTCCTCAAGGTCAGATATATCCTTAACAATATTATGAGATAACAGAAGAGAGCATAAATGAGGAAAATAGTTCTTCCACACCAAATTCCTTAAACAAAAAAGATCTATTGGTTTTTCCTCTTCTCCTATGGTTTTGGATTCTATTAACTATAAGATTCCCTGAAATTAAAATTACTTGATAAGAATCTGTATCAGTAACATTGTTCACAAGTGGCCCAGCAAAATAATATAGGAATATGCAAAGCTTTAAGCCAAGAAGAAAGTCAAACATGTAGAAAAGACAATGATGCTTGATTTTTGTGTGTTAGCTAGTACTTTAAGATGCTATATTGACCAAATGCCTGATTTTCTTTTTCACCTGAGTATTCATTTAGTCTTTTTTTGTGCTTTTTGGAGGGCAATTGGGGTTAAGTGACTTGCCCAAGGTCACAACGGCTAGTGTGTGTGTGTGTCTGTGTCTGTGTGTGTCTGTGTCTGTGTCTGTGTGTCTGTGTGTCTGTGCTGTGTCTGAAGCCAAATTTGAACTCAGGTCCTCCTGACTCTAGGGTCAGTGCTCTATACACTGCGCCACCTAGCCGCCTGTATTTATTTAGTCTTAAAGAAATCACATTTACTTGATTAAAGAGTGCCATAACTATTCAAAGACATTAAGTAGCAACCAAAATCCCTATCACTTTACTAGGAGTTTTTGAGTAAGACAATAACAAAAACAAAATAAAACAAAATGTGAAAGACAAAGGTTAGTTATTACTGGGGGAATCAACTTTCCTTTGACTATTAAGTTTTTATTTACAAACAAAACAGTGTTGTTCAGTCATTTTCCAGCCAAGCCCAATTCTTAAAGTCCCCATTTGGGTTTTTTTTTTTGGCAAAAAATACTGGAGTGATTTGCCATTTTCTTCTCTGGCTCATTTTACAGAGAAGGAAACTGAGGCAAACAGGGTTAAGTGACTTACCCAGGGTCACACAGTTTAGTACATGTCTGAGGTCAAATTTGAACTCAGAAATAGGAATCTTCAGGCCCAGCACTCTATCCACTGAACCATCAAAAACAATATGAATGAATATTCACTAATTTCTACAGGTAGTGATAGAAATAGCTTGTTTCATTTTGAGAAATAGGAAGTTCTATTTTACTGAGTAGCTCAAAAAACAAAACCAAACTTTCCCCAAACAGGCTGGAGAAGGATCTGCTTGGTAGGCACACAAAATTCAACATGTGTCTGTCATCTACTGCTTTACTTCATATATGTAAGAAAGCAGATTCACATAATGCTCTTGCCTAACTTTATTTAGTAACTTTACTTACCCAGTACTTACTAAATCCTTGAACATGATGATGATGTAAATGTGGGGACACGATTATCAAT
This sequence comes from Gymnobelideus leadbeateri, assembly GCA_011680675.1. Lineage (NCBI taxonomy): Eukaryota > Metazoa > Chordata > Mammalia > Diprotodontia > Petauridae > Gymnobelideus > Gymnobelideus leadbeateri. The sequence continues at coordinate 1,874,086 of WOXC01012465.1, read as the reverse complement.
GAAAATGAGTGCTTTGTCTAAATTTGAAGTGTGGTGTTCTCATATATCTTCCCTAGCATTTCATACTGAAAAAACTTTCCTATAGAAGTCACAGAACCAGAATTTTGGATGTAGGACATCTTACAGCCAAATAAAAGAAGGTACAATAAGGTTGTAATTTCTCTGTAGTGCTTAATTTTCTAAAACATGGAATCCATTCAGGGAAGGTCAGAGCAGACAGCTTTAGGTAGCCCAAACTTTTAATTTTACAGATGAGAAAAATAACACCCAGAGACAAATGACTTGCCTACTAATGTGATTAGTAAGTCAATGGCAGAGCCAATACTTTAATGCAGGCCTTCTAACTTTGAGTCCAGTGTTCTTCCAAAGCTTTAAAACAGCATTTTTAGAAGTCAAATAACAAATGTAAAACAAAGCAAATAGGGTTTGTGGGGGACTTTGCTCTTAATATTGCTTTCCAAAGAGAGGGGAGATAGCTTATTCTAATTCCTCCTCCCTGCTCAGTTTGGAGTGAGGTATATTTCAGATAAACTTCCAGAAGCTAAAGATGTTCAAAGGACAAGCCTTCATCTGTGCCCTTCATCTTCGCCTGCCTGTGGCTATTCTTAGTGGAAAATACCTCTATGAGGCCATCCTACCACTTACGTGACTTTAATGAGTTGGTTTTGGAATTACAGTCATTCTTAGCCAAAGCACATTAAAGGTACATATCAGGCACATTAACGTCCCCTGGAGGACTCGCTCTCTAGGAGTTGTAGGCACACCTAGAGCAGTACCTGAAAAAGAAAACCAGGAGATAACACAGAATGTCATCAGCCTGTGACAGGCCATTCCCCCCATTATGCCTCTAGCACACAATCAAAAAGAGAATGGTAATATTGCATTAGCATTCTCAGGAGGTCTCATTTCCCAGCCCTTTTATTATGTGACTTTAATTTTAAAACAGAACTACTTTCTTTTGATGCATTAGTACACTGATGCCAACCACATAGCTTTTTGGTCATGCTGACATTAAAAGACTTTATCCAAATCAACATTATTAGTTTTATCAAAGATGGAATAAGAAAATCTATAGGATTTCAATAATTGCTTTTTTAAAAAAAGTACAATCTTCAAAAGCAAAAAAACAAATTATAGTTGAAAGCTTTCACAATGTAATTAAACTTCCATGAAGAGAAAGGAATTCACTACATTACAAGAAATCACAATGATAAATCCAGTTGTTGGCTGTAGTCAGCTTTATCCTATTAACAGAAGATATTTCCTTATTTTACTTTTTTCACCCTTTTATTAGGCTGAGCATTGAAACAAATGCATAGGGCAGAAGAAAGGTGAACAGGGATTATCAGAAATCTGTCTCAGTATACATTTGAGAAGAAAATGGTTTAGCTCTTAAAAGCAACATAGGAAGCAGAAATCCAATAATGCCAAATAGGTTTCTAGTTCTAAAAATGAGCATTCCAGTGTAAGAGGAAGCACAGTATAGTGAATTTGGAATTGGAAGGCCTGTTTTTTCTTCATTCCAATTCTGCCACTGTCTTGGCTCTACAACTTTGAATAAGTTAGTACATAGAAACACACAGAGGCACATCCAGAACAGAAACAACCTACTTCTCCTATCTAGATCACCCTATGACCAGTCCCAGTTAAGAGCTCCCTTGTCCCCCACGGCTCCAATGCTTTTGTATGTAAAGAGTTTTGAAAATCCTACTGTACTGTGTAACTATTACTTCTGTATTTTTCTTTACTGTTAGCAGACCCTATAGTTTTGCTTTAGATGGCCAATGAGCCATTCCCAACCCGATCCCACTTCCTGGGTGTTAGTTACTTGCTAAAGTAGAACATAATTATTTCAGGATTTGCATGCAAGGAAAATAGTTAATAGGCAATTTTTTAAGTGGCAGGCATTGTGTGAGGACATGCAAAGAAAGGCAAAAGACAATCCTAATAATCTTAGAATAAGATGGTAGTGAAGAGTAGTCTAGTAAACGTGGTAATGAATAGAAAATTTAAGTGTGGGGGTCCTATTCCTCTCTAAAAATAGTACAGGTAGATGAAGGGCTTCCATGATTTAATATAATGTGACTTGTATTACAAAACCAACTGTTCATTTACAAAATCTCGATTGCTACTATGACCTAACCCTATTCTAAAGTTTAATTTGTCAACCAAGGTCAGGGGGGAGCAATGAAAAAAGAAGTTGAGAGAATTAAATAACTTCTATTTCTTCTGTTCCAGTCTTGGGTTTAGTCATAGAGTAACCTCAGAGAAGCCTAGACAAATGCCACAGGGTTGCTGCATATTGGCAAAAATGTCAAAAAATGGCAACAGTCAATGTTAAAGGGGTTGTGGGAAGATAGGCATACTAATACATTGTTGGTAGAGATAGGAAATGGTCCAACCATTTTGGAAAGCAATTTGGAATTTTGTGAATAAAGTAATTAAAACCTCTACACCCTTTGAACTAAAGACTCTATTACTGGGTTTATACCCCCAAAGAAGTCATTGATAAGAAAAGTCCCCACACACTCCAAAATATTTATAGCAGAACTTTTTGTGATTGCTAAGAATTAGAAACAAAGTAGATGCCCATTGATCAGGGAATGGCTAAACAAATTGTGGGACATGAATGTAATGGAATACTACTGTGTTGTATAAGATATGGATATGTATAAGATATGGAATAGATACAGAGAACTATAGAAATATCTGTATGAACTGAGGCACAGTAACTTAAGCAGGGATAAGAAAACAATATACACAGTAATCACAAAAAACATAAATGGAAAGAATTACATACCAAAAAATCAAAAGTAAATGTAACAAAAGATCATATAAAGATCAGGCAAGACTTGAGTACAGAGATATGAGAGGACATCCCTAATCCACATCTTTGTAGAGGTTGGAGGTCCACAGTTATTACAAAAACATTTTCAAACTTTCTCAATGTATTGATAAGTTACCCTGATTTTTTCCTTTCAAAAAAAAACCCCAAAAATTATTTGTCATAATGGATGGCTCTCAGGAGGAGAGAGAAGAATAAATATAGGTGATACTATGGTGATGTCAGAAACAGAAAACATCAATTTTTTAAAAATGTCACAGGGTTAAGGGTGCCTACTAGAATATGTTCAATGAACCTGAGCAGCAGTTAGATTCCCAACTTTATCCACTCCCACATTTAAATCTCTTTATTTGGTACTGTTTACTTGCAAAGCTAGGCCAGCACTGCTCAGCAATCAAGAGAAAAACAAATATACCAATTATGCTTAAAATTAAGAAGAAAAAAGAGTGTAGCCCCCACATCACTTATTTCTGCCATAGTCACAATAGGAATTACACTATTTCGAACACTGATCAACATAGCAAAGAACTCAATTTAGGATCCTAAAGGGCAAGTTCATTTTGAAGATTTTGTGTGTGTGTTATTTCTCAAGCAGTTAAAAACAAAAGCCCAGATTACACAGTAATCATCTCATTTCCACTCTCTAAACAAGGCTAACTTATCAAGCTGTCACTTAATCTTCCAGGCCTAAAATTCATCTTGGATAACACATTTACTATTTTCTTGGTCTATTAGAAATGAGAAAGTGAGAAACAGGTGCAAAATTTGGGTTTTGTCTGGCATAACATAACTAGATTTGATCTTTTTGGAATGGAAACATACATTTTGGCACAGAATGAGAGCTTTTGACTTGGAAGAGACCTTAGAGATTTCCTAACCTAATCCATTCTAAAATAAATAAGGAAATTGAGGATCAGAAGTGAGATGATTTTCCCAAGGTCACACAGCTAGTTGGTTGACTGAACTGGAACAAAAACTCAGTTTTCATGAGTTTCACCAATCCAATGCTCTGATCATTTTACTTAAAAAAAAAAAAAAGACTTCAAAGAACATGCAAAGGAATATATCTGTGTACTAGAACTAATTTCAAAAGGCATGCAGATACCAGCTCTTCACCAGATTTTGTTTGTTATTTTCCCATGGTTAAGATGGTGCATATTTTACCCAACTGACTCTTTTTAAATTGCTTTATAGTTTAATCAGCACTACTGTTCATGTATTCATTCTCACACATAGCATATGCATTTTTAAAATTGTTCTAAAGTTTAAAGTTAGACTATTTTCTTTTGACATAAACATTTACAGGACTTATTCTTTTTCTATATTTATTTACTTCCTGCTGGGATCACTGATTTGACCTTCTGTTACTTAAGACAAACAACTGAATCATTGAACTATAGAACTTGGGAGATGAAAGGCACCACAGAGATGCTCTCTTTGGTGTCCCTTTCAATAGAAAAGTAGATAGAGAAGTGCTAGTCAAACCAGGAGATTATTTAATTCATTTACCAAATGAGCTCCATCTTTTAAAGAAGTTTTTCTCATTCTCCAATTTCTACTATCTTTTTTTAACAGATGTTATAAATGATTAATGTTTATTTTACAGCCATTGAGGCAGAAATGTAAAAGGCCAAACAGACTAAGGCACAGAATGATAAAGATAATGCAGCTTATACCAAAAAATGTTTACTTAAGAACATTGTTTTTGTTTAAATAGTATGCACTGACTGTACAAAGGTAGCATGAAGTCTATTTAAAGGTGTCCTTGGGTATTGCATTTGTATCATAATATAAGCCTGCAACAAATACTGAACTTTTAGGGTTCCCTATATCTTACAGTCTAGAAGTAGATAAGAATTATTTTTAACAAACCTGTTACAAAATAGTGTGAAATTTTGAATTTTTACAACAGCTTTCATTTTGAATTTTTACAATAGCTTTCTTGCATAGTTCACATAAAAAAAAAAATCTTTTTTGTACTGGTCATATCCAGTCTACCTGGAGACTATCTGAGATTTACATTTCTGTGTAAAGTAAGTGAAAGAAAAAATTAAGTCAGCTTTAATTTTCATAATATAATACTTCACTAAGCTTTTTGCACTTAATATAGCAACCTGGATTTCTAACTGTCACTGTCTATATGTAACCTGTTTATATATTGTCTTTGATAAAATAGAATTTAATGCAGAGAAATTCCATGTAATCTTCATTTAGTACAGATTGTATATTTTTAAATGATTCATTTATTAAAATCCAAGGGGAAATAATAATAATGATGATAATATGTTGGTTTTCAGGCTTCAAATCCCCCAAGTTATTCACCCAGAGAAAAAGTGTGACTCCTTGAAAGCTAGTCAACTTCATACATGATAGTACAATTGACCTATGGCACTTAGCTGAAGAATTAAACAGGTCTAAGTGGGAAGGAACTGCACACATCACTTAGTTCCATACCTGAATCCCCGCTACAGCCCTTTCTGCTTTTCTTCATCTCTTAATGTGTCCTCCTTCTTCCTCTCATAATGTCTGTCCCATTTCTTTCCTCTCTTCTTTCTCGATCCACTTTAATTTGGAAAAAAAAGTACTTAGGTCTATAGAGTAATGCTTTTAACTTTGGGAAGCTCAGCCTTCTCACCAATAGCTCAATCTTCTCACTAATAGCTGGCTGCAGGGTAATTTCATAAGTATTTTAAAACAAATAACTTAAAGCTATGTCTACTATAAAATCAAGCAAACCACTGATAAATGAAATCAAGTGAGATTAACATTACATTCCATTGTAAGCAGGTCCTCCACCACCTTCTGGTACCACCCAGTTAATATTCTGACTTGGATCTTTAATATCACATGTTTTGCAATGGACACAATTCTGAGCATTTATCTGTAATCGAAATCCAACACTCTTTTCCAAAGGAATAAATTCATAAACTCCTGCAGGACAGAATCGTTGTTCTGGTCCACCATATATCATCAAATTCCTATCAACAGGTAACCTGTCATCCTTTAGTGTTAAGTGTGGTGGCTGGTTCTCTTCATGATTAATACCACTGAGAGACACTGAGGAGAGGAGGTCAAAACTGATCTGTCCATCAGGTTTGGGGTACTTAATAGGTTTACAAAACTTAGCTGGCTTTAGTTGATCACAGTCAGCACCTTTATGTTTCAATGTCCATGGTTCCATTCCTCTCAATATCCAGTAAAACAATACAGTGTAAAGCATCCCTCCGTACAAACCCAATGGTGAGTGGCAGGAAGGCCTGATGTTTCGAACAGTGTAAAGTTCCTTCCACACCCATGATTTCTTCAAATTGTCCTCATACTCAGGCACATGGAGTCCCACTGTTTCTGACTGGAGATTCTCACTGGTTAGTTTGCTGAAAATGGATTCTGTAGACAACACGCCACTTTTCATTGCAGTGTGGGTACCTTTGATCTTAGGAACATTCATGAAACCAGGAATACAGCCAATCAGCACTCCACCAGGGAAAGTGAGTTTTGGTATAGACTGAAGGCCTCCTTCATTAAGAGCTCTGGCTCCATAGGCAATTTTTTTCCCGCCCTCCAGGGTTGGCTGAATGCTAGGATGGTGTTTCCACCTCTGGAACTCTCTAAAAGGGCTTAGGTATGGATTCTGATAATCTAAACCAATCACAAAACCAAGAGCTACCATTGGCTCACTCTCATTTAAATGGTAGAGGAAAGACCCTCCATAAGTATGTCTGTCCAATGGCCAACTGACTGTGTGCTCTACTTTTCCTGGTTTCCAATTCTTTTTGTCAATAATCCATAACTCCTTTAACCCAATACCATAAGTCTGGGGTTCACAATTGGCCCTCAAGTCAAACTTCTTATACAGCTGCTTGGCAAGATGTCCGTGACAACCTTCACTAAAAACAGTGACTTTGGCATGTAGCTCTAGTCCTCTTTCAAATGTATCCTTTGGTGCTCCATCCTTCTGTATGCCTACATCATTAGTAGCAATTCCTTTTATACTGCCATCTTCGTGATATAGGACCTCTGCAGCTACATACCCTGGGTACACTTCAACACCAAGCTCTTCTGCTTGCTGTCCCATCCAACTAACCAGATGGCCTAAACCCACAATATAATTTCCATGATTAGTCATTGGAAGACCTGGAAGTATTGGTGCAGGAATTCTAAATTTCTCTGTTAAAATTCCAAATCTATCTTCTGTTACAGGAGTGGTAAGTGGAGCCCCCTTCTCTTTCCAGTCTAGGAAGAGTTCTTCAAAAGCAGATGGTTCAAGACAAGCACCAGAGAGAGTATGGGCTCCTATCTGAGCAGCCTTCACCACTAGACACACTCAAATTTCTTTTTCATGTTTAGCAGCCAACTGTTTTAGACAAATAGCTGCAGAGAGACCAGCAGGGCCTCCACCAACTATTAATACATCAGCTTCTTCTGCAAATCTTTCCATGTTCACCCCTTCCCATCTACTGTCTTTCTCCCGAGGGCAGATTGTATAGTGTGTGGTGATACGAGGCACAGAAGAAGTTGAAGCCCATCTTGCAGCACCATGATATAGCAGACAATCCTTCTTGATTATTTTTAGGGCATGTAAGTACTGATGTCCAGGGCTGGAAAGCTTCGCCAGAGGCACCAACATGATGACAGGCACTTGGGGAACTTCTACAGCTCCAAGCCGAGCGGGAGAAATCTACTAACTCTCAGCCACCGCAAGATCTCTAGGCCTCAGGGGGGGTGGGGGGGTGCACCATCCACTCTTAGCTTCACTGGCGCCTCTACTGACTTTCCACGGTCTCACATCATCAATCCCACTTCGTTCTTTTCCCACCTCTCTGGGATTCTGCCTTCTACTATCTTTTTGCTATATTTATTCCAGGGGGAAAACTGCAATTCATTTTGTGGACTGAGGCAAGTTATATCACCTCCTTAAATATCCAACTCCTACTGTTATATTTTTACCAGTCAATCCTGCATTATTTACTCATTTTTTAAAGCAGTAATAGGATTATAATCCCTATTTTAATTATATTACTTGGGATTCTCATTCTCAATCTAAATCTCTAAGTGAGCTTCGTAAGAAACACTGGTAGACCTCAGCCTCCCCCTCTCCCCAAATGAGATTCTATGAACTATTCAATATGATTACAACACCAATGGATTGCTCTATGAAATTAGATAAAATGACCAAATGTATATAGAAAACCAAATAGAAAATAAAAAAGCAAAGGCAAGTTCTTGGTAATTCAAGGGAACTCATCTCCGTTCATGTCAGCCCTAGCTTTCCTATATTTTGTGCTCCCCTTCCTTTATGATCTCCTGAAACCTATTTTGTTGTTAAGCAAACTGACATTCCTATAAGACTGATACTTTTAGCACTCCTTCCCCTTTTTTCTTATATGGTTGTGAAATTGGCGACTTCCAAAAGCCTGCATCTGTACTCACTGTCTTTACCATTGGATGTCCCTTTTTCCTATCTTATGACAAACCAAGGGACTCATCAAGAGAAATAACAAAAATTCAATGAGGACAGAACCCAAGAACAAGAATTCTACAATTAAAAGAAAAGAACCAAAATCCCTGATGAAGGAAAGAATTCTGCATCCTCCACAGTAATCATAGAAAAATAGAACTTTTAGATGCATTAGGAATGAAATTAAGTCAGAAACAATTCTGTTCTCAATGCAGAATTTAAAAAGATAAACAAGTGTTTATCCTAAAAATAGGTGTTAGAGTTAGAGCCTTGATCTGTGATACCATTAATATAGGGAACACCTAGGTGAGGAACTTCATCCATCCATGCAAGTCAGCACCTTCTTTACAACTTACAGTCTTAGATATCTAGAGCACTAAATGGTTATATGATATGATAGGATCACATACAGTCAGTCATTGACAGGCAACAGGACTTGAACCAACATTTTTATGCCATGCTATTTTTTTATCTTAAAAAATAGAAGTTTTTAATGAGGGAATAATAGATTTGGAACTCAAAAATATGGAAGTAGAAGAAAATATGCCAGAAGAGAATCAAAAGGAAAACAATTTAAAATAATAGATTTATTCTATTCAAGCCAAAGAAACTACCTTGAAAGACAGGATGCACAAGAATAATTTCATCATCAAAGAAAACTACCCAAAACTTTTGAAAATAGATATATGAATGATTGATCTAATATACAGACTGTTATCAGAGAACAATGCCATGTAGAAAATGTAAAGGCATATAAAGATTTAATTTTATAATTTTGATGCCTAACAACAAATTGTAAGAAGTCAGGAGAAAGACCTTCAAATTTGAATGATCACCAGTTTGAATAACTCAGGATTACTCTATAGTCATGTGAAATCAAAGGAAAAAAGTTAGGATAGAATGTTCCCTGGAGGGTAAAATAGAAAGTAAAGTAAAATAATCCACCATTCACCACCTGAAAGGGATCAACAGTTGAAGACTGTGGCTGTGAATAAATAAATCAAATACATGCTGATGTGGCTGTAGTTACTAGCAGGAGAACAAAGTTCTTGGTTTCCATTCCAGGGCAGAACTTGTAATCACCAAAGGGACTGCAGGGAGTAAGAGAGTTCGAGGTGACGGTGTCCCTGTTAGGAGCTCTAGTCAAAGCTTAGAGGTAGAGAGGAGTATCTGAGGTCAGGCACCCAGATAGAGTTCAGAAAACAACAGCACAAAAAACCTGAAGCTTGAGATACTCTTCACACCTTGGGACCAGAGCCCATTTCAAACATAAAGTTAACAGCCAAGAAATAAGCCATTAAAAAAAAGAATAAGTAAGCAAAAGAGAAATAACCTGACCCTAGATAGCCTCTATGGTAGTAGACAAGATCAGAGTTCAAACTCAGAAGAAAACAATGAAGTCAAAACAGCTGTTTCTAATTCAAAGAAAAAATGTTAAATGGTCACAAGTCCAAAAAGAGTTCTTTGAAGAGTAAAAAAAGGATTTCAAAAATAAGATAAGAGAAGTTGAGGGGAAATTGGGGGATGGGGAAGAGTAATGCAAGAAAATCAAGAGAATTATGAAAAGAAAACCAATCAATTGGAAAAAGAGATCCAAAAACTTACAGAAGAAAACTCCTTAAAAATTAGACCTAGGAAAGGAAAAGCTAACAACTTCATCAGACACTAAGAAATAATAAACATCAAAAGAATGAAAAAATAGAAGAGAATGTGAAACATCTCATTAGAAAAACAACTGACGTGAAAACAGATCTAAGAAAGACAATTTAAGAATTGTTGGACAGGGGCGGCTAGGTGGCACAGTGAATAGAGCGCCGGCCCTGGAATCAGAAGGACCTGAGTTCGGAGCCGGCCTCTGACACTTAATCCACACAAACAAAAAAACCTAGCCGTGTAACCTTGGGCAAGTTACTTAACCCCAATTGCCCTAAAGGGGCGGCCAGGTGGCACAGTGAGTAAGAGCGCCGGCCTCAGAGTTGGGATGACCCGAGATCAGATCTGGCCTCAGAAAATGAGCACCCACGCATAAATAACGACTAGCCGTGTAACCTTGAGCAAGTTACTTAACCCCAATTGCTTAAAAAAAAAAAAAGAATTGTTGGACCATCATAAAGTTATAATAAAAGAGTCTAGACACTATACTTCAAGAAATTGCTAAGGAAAATTGCTCTGACATTTTAGAACTAGAGGGTAAAATAGAAAGTAAAATAATCCACCAATCACCACCTGAAAGGGATCAAAAGATGAAAACTCACAGGAACATTATAACTAAATTTTGAAGCTCCCAGGTCAAGGAGAAAATACTACACTCAACTAGAAAGAAATAATTTAAGTACTGTGGAGCTACAGTCAAGATAACATAAGATTTAGTAGCCTCTACATTAAAAGATTGAAGGGCATAGAACATCATATTCCAAAGAGAAAAGGAGCTAGGTTTGCAACCAAGAATAAATTACCCAGAAAAGCTGAGTATAATCTCAAAAGTTAAAAAAAAAAAGATATTTAGTGAATTAGAGGACTTTCAGGTATTCTTGAAAAAAAGACCAGAACTGAGTGGAAAATCTGATCTATAAGAATCAAGAGAAACATAAGGTAAACATGAAAGACCAATTCTAAGAGACTTAATAAGGCCAAACTATTTACTTCTTATATGGGAAAATATTATCTATAACTTTTAAGAATGTTATCATTACTAGGGTAATCTGAAAGAGCACACATAGATAGAAGGCTTGGGATTAAGTTGAGCTGAGCATGAATGGGAGTGATGGGATGATCCTAAAAAGTAAAATTGGCTAGAGAGAGGTAAATTGGAGCAGTTATCAAATAAAAACAAGGAGTGCATGGAAGAACTGCTACAATGTAGGACAGGAGGAGGACAACTAGTAGTGCTAAAACCTTATTTTCATCAGAACTGGGTTAAAGACAGAATACCATTTATATCTAGTATATAAAGCATATAAAAATCTTAACTTACATTGGAGGAAGAATAGGGCAAAAAAAGAGGAAGAAAAAGATAAGCAGTGAGGAAAATAGGATGGAAATACACAATTAGTAATTATAACTTTGAATATAAATAAGATGAACTCATACATAAAATGGAAATAGCAGAATGAATTGAAAACCCAGGATCCAATAATATATTGCTTACAAAAATACATTTTAAAATGAGAGATGCACACAGAGTAAAAAGAAAGGGCTGGAGTAGAATTTATTATACTTCAGCTAATGAAAAAAAAAAGCAGGGGCAGCAATCATGTTCTCAGACAAAGTTAAAGCTAAAATAGATTTAATTAAAAGGGATTATGAAGGAAACTGTTATCTACCTCCAGAGAACTGATAAACAGAAGTATGTATAGTATGGCTTGTGTGTATGTGTGTGAGAAAGTGTGTGTGTATGTGAGAGAGAGAGAGAGAGAGAGAGAGAGAGAGAGAGAAATGGTGGCGCTTTTTCTAGTGCAGGGTGGGGAAGGAGGGAGTGAGACAATTTAGAACTTAAAATGTAAAAATAAATAAATAAAATTTAATTTAATTTTAAAACATTGTTTGGAAATAAAAAGTGAAAGAGGCCAAAAAAATGAAGGAAGAAGAGGTATTTGTACAAAAATATTTATAGCAGATCTTTTTGTTGTGGTAAATAACTGGAAATTGAGGGAATGCCCATCAATTAGGGAATGGCTGAACAAGTTGCAGTACATGATTGTGAAAATACTATTGTACTTTAAAAAACAATAAGCAGGATAGTTTCAGAAAAACCTGTAAAGACTTATGTGAATTGATGCAAAGTGAAGTAAACAGAATCAGGAGAATATTGTACACAATAACAATATCATATACGATGATCAAACATGAATGATTTAGTTATTCTCAGCAATACAGTGAAATTGACTTGGATCAAAAGATTCACAATGAAAAGCATTATCTACCTCCAGAAAGAAAATTAATTAACTCTGGATGCTGATTGAACCATACCATTTTTAAACATCCTCTATTTTTCTTTTCTTGTTTGTTTTCATCTTCTTATGCAACATGTATAATAAGGCAATGTGTTTTGAATGGTTACATATTAATTGATATCAAATTGCTTGTCTTCTCAAGGAGGAAGGGAGGGAAAAGAGAATTTGAAATTGAAAATGTTAAAAAATGAATGTTAGAAAAAAATTTACATTTGAGAAATATTTGACAAAATTAGTTATGTGTATGTATATATACATATATGTATATACTTTTTTTTAAGAAGAAGAGGGTCGGTCCTAAAGGTTGTTAGATAACAACTACCAGAATTTTGATTAGATGGCAAATATGAACTGAATGAAATTCAAAGTAAGAGTAATGGTGGTAGAGAGAAAGCCTGGAGGGTAGCAATGGGGAGCAAGGAGAATTCCAACTCCTCACCTTAAGTCAGGGAATGAGTGAAATTTCAGCCAGTGCTAGAAAAGGGTCACTGTAGGTGAGAGCAAGTCTCAGTGAGAGCAGGTAGATGGAAGGAGGGAGAAAGGAAAAGGTTCAAAATGAGAGCAAATTTGTTACTTCTGGATCAGGCATTTCAAAGAGCACAGCCAAAGAGGTCAGTGAGGGACAGAGGTTTTGAACAATGATAGTGGGGGCTGTGGGGGGGGGGGTGAAAATCACTGGGAAAGGGAAGGATATGATGCAGTAAGAGTTCAGTAATGATTGAGGAATAAATTCAGGTAGGTAATCACCATCCCTAGATGTTTTGCCTCAGGTTGAAGTCTTCCCAGGGTATCAAGAAACAATCTGTAAAGTCTCAGGCAAAGTAACTGGTGGAGTGGGAGTTGTAGTTAAGTCACAGAAGTGAGAGGGAGTGAGATAGAATAGTTGCCTACAAGATACAGAATACTAAGAAGTACCCTCCTTCATACAGATGTGCCCATGTGTGGCTCTAATGCCCAATTTTCCTTAGTCTGTCTCTCTTCCTGGGCTAGGACTTGCTCACTCACCCCACCAACCCATATCAGCAGCTTGGATTGGTCCCCCACAGAGGTGGCCACCCAGCTATTCAGGGACCTAAGGGACCTTCCTTGTGGTTGACTTTCCATCAATACTAAAGCTCTATACTCTTTACTAATTTATTTTTCATGAACACATCAGCCACTGATACCTGACCTTCACTAAAACATTTACCAAAAATGTAAAGCAAACATATTTATATAATTTTTCACTCACAATACTTCCCCACTCTCCAATAATGCAGAGTATCCATAGAGTGATTGAACACACTCTTAAAGTCCCAGACTAGGTGAGGTACACATGTGGGAAGTACATGTGGCCAGGACAGCTCACAACTCTGTAACTGTAGACTGTACATAAAAAGTCCCTTGAGAGGTGTGGTTTCTTGGTTTAACCAAAACATCTTATGCTAAGCTGTACTCATCCATGCTGTGCTTGACTAACGTAGCAACCAGACTAGTCCATCTACTGAGTTACTTCTCCAATGCTTTTCTTCCAAGATTCTTTCTCCTCGACAGCAACTATATTATCCATCACTTCTGGATTCAGGCTTAGCCAATATCTTCAGCTAAAGCAGCATTGTGCCATTTTAAGAAAAGACACTAACCTTCATTCTAAAGCTGGGAAAAGCACCTCTCAACTCTATACCCTTGTAATATTCTCATACTTCTCCACTTCTCAGTAACATGTGGAGGTACAGAGAAGGAAGGTGGTACCACTGGGAATTTTTTGGAGAGAAGATAAGTTTTGAAATGTCCATTATGGTAAATGGGATAGAGAATCGATTAGAGGACTAAGAGAACTACCTTGCTGCAGTGAGGGTACATTTGATATTGGATAATAAAATCTGTTGTGGACTCAGTCAAGACATTTACATAACTTCTTATAGCACCCTTCAACAAAATGTTGATGATGAGTAGAAGCAGAAGATGCAGGAATAATCCAGGGTTTGAGTTTGGCAAGATATGAGAAATGTGCTACTATTGAGTTGTTCTACAAAACTGATTTTTTTTCTTTTATAATCTTTATTAAAAGTGATACCTCACTGAGTAGTAGAGGGAGGAGGGATATATTCAGAAAAGAATGTGATGAACAAACAAATGGATTTGGTTCTGGTTAAAAAATAGATAAGTTGACTAATGAAACAAATGAGGTATACAATATAAAGAAGTAAATTAACCTAGTAGCTTTTAGTTTGACAAACTCAAAGACTCTACCTACTGAGGTGAGAACTTGATATTTGACAAAAACTGCTGAGAAAAGAAAAATAATGACAGAAATTAGCTTTATACCAACACTTTATACCATATATCAAGAAAAGTTCCAAATGGATATATGACTTAGGTATAAAAGGCCATATTGTAAACAAAGAAGGACAAGGAAGAAATCACCTTTCACATTTATGTGAAATTTTAGGAGATATTTAGGAGAACAATTCATGAAGAAATAGGTGATAAAGAGGCTCATTGAAGATAAAAAAGAAAATTGTGGTTATGTAAAATTTAAAAGTTTTTGCACAAACAAAACCAATGCATTTAAAATTAGAAGGGAAAAAGCTAAGAAAAAAATTTGCACTAGTTTTCTCTGTTAATCATCTCATTTCACAGATACATTAATCAATCAATAAACATTTATTAAGTGTCTGCTGTGCCAGGCACTGTGCTAAGTGCAAGGGGGGGGGGGGAGGAGAAAGAAGGCAAAAGACAGTCTTCATAATTTAATGTGGGAGAAAACATATAAACAAACATGTACAAAGCAAGCTACGTACAGGATAAATAGGAAATAATTAACAGAGAGAAGTCACTGGAATTAAGAAGGGTTGGAAAAGGCTTCCTCTAAAAGGTGAGATTTTAATGGGAACTGAAAAGGGAACCAGGGCGGTCAGTTGTTAGAGGAGAGGAGAGAGAAAATTTATGAGGCAGATAACAGGCAGTTAAAAAAAGAAAGAAATTCAAATTATAAGCAGCCATATGAAAAAAAAATTCAAATCACCAATAAAATTGGAGAAATATAAGTCAAAGCAACTATGAAATTCAACCTTACAGTAGATTGGCAAAGATGATAGTTTAAAGCTTTTTGAATAAGTTAAAGACAATCCTATCTTATACAAAATTCCACTCTATCACATAAGTATATGTATGTGTGTGTGTGTGTGTATATATATATATATATATATATATATATATATATATATATATATATCAGCTTGTCCTCTTCTAAAACAACATGTAATATTAATTGAAATAGCAATATTTCTTAGGCTTATACAGATATGATACTTCTGATAATCTCATGTTTACCTTACTTCGGGGTAATGTTATTTCTAGGGCATCATTTCTGTAGCTGTCGTAGAGGATAGAGCACTGAACCTTGAAAAGGAAGATCTGAGGTCAAATCCAGCCTCAAACATTTACTAGCTGTGTGACCCTGAGCAAGTCATTTAACTTGTTGGCTTTAATTTCCTCATTTGTAAAATGAGAATAATAATAGCACCTACCTCCCAGAGTTGTTGTGAGGCTAATATTTATAAAGTGCTATAATAAATGCTAGCTATTAAATCAATAGATAATTTCTTCCTTTTCTTCCTCAAACTCCTTCTGCATTCTGAATAAGAAAAACTTTTCATTTTTGCTTTCAGACCATCTGTTTGCTTGACTGCAGTCTTAAGCTCATATTTCCTCTTTTTAAGATAACCATGTAGTATTTTCATTTTATAGCTCTTTTTAGCTCAGTTTTATTGATGCAATAGCAAAATTCTCATATGTTGTGATCAAGCACGTAATAATTTTGCTCAAATGTAATGTGACCTGACCTCAAATTCCTAAGTATTTTTCAAAATTCATATAACAAGACTATTGATATTTTATACTTTCAGAGCTGAATAAGTCAACTGACCTTTACTAGCTCCAATACAGTTAGCTCATCCTAATGAACTGCCTTCCCCACAAGCAATATCAGGGATCACTTTGGCAAGTTTTTAATACAGCAGATCATTCAGCAGTAAAAAGTAGGATCTGACCAAAGTGTAGATGTCTTTGTGCAACATGCTACATGGAGCATGTTGCACAAAGACATCTACACATCTTCTGAGGTGGCATAACCCTTAGGTTGATCATTGGAAATTACTTCCACAATATTTAATATTAGATAATGACAGAAACTATTAATTTTAAAACCATATGTGTAATTTTTTTCAATTTTAGGATGTGGGAGAGGGAAAAAAATCAGGCATCTAAAACCAAAATTATATTTTATGTGTTTCTTAGGAATATTAGCAAAATAAATTCAAAGTAAATCAAGAAAAGCAATTTAAAAATCTAGTTTTCAACTTCTCAGAATACCAGGAAGTTGTCAGCATTAATATCAAACTTCCTTGTAAAAAAAGAAAAACTGGTTTTTAAATACTCTAAAATCATGGTCAACACCTAATCAAGCCAAAAAAACAACAAAGACCATCTTAAAATTGGATTTTCCCATTGTTGTGATGTATTTAAAACAAACCATCAGGCTAGAATAAAATCTTGTATAAACTCAGAAGAGATCACTTGTAATGGGGAATATCTCTAACATGTCAAAGCTGACTTTTCTTTCATTTAGAAGCTAAATGCAACCCAAGTCTCTCCTGAAAACTTAAGGCCACATATGACAATTTTATCACATTGAGGGAACTCATCTACTTCATACACAAATTCAATCTACAAATCTTCTGCCATACCTGGCAATCTTCATTCAGGACTTTAATAAAGTTACAGGTCAAAGCTGAAGACCACTGGCAGTAATGAACATAGATACTAAGAGTAACATTGCACTTGCTGGCCCTACCAGACTGGTACAAGTATCAAGTTCTCCAGACACAATATATTTTTTTCAATGTCTCAACGAAAGCTTTTAGTTTTAGTATTGCTAGGATGCTCTGATCCTAAATGGCACACAAGGAGAGACAGAGTAGCAAAAAACAAAAACAAAAAACATAGATAAAGAACTTTCTCCACTTTGAGATGAACTAAGCATTTTTGAGACACTGAGTAAAAACAAAAATCTGTATCTAGAAAGAAATGGATCCAAAACTTATTTGCTCAATCTTATGACACAAAACAATTCTTAAAAAAATCTTTAGCAGTCTCATACTTACAATGTGATAAACCATGATTCCAGAAGACCAAGGATAAAATGTGCTATTCACCTCTTTCCAAAGAAGTAACTGAATTAAAATTCAGAATGAGACATATATTTTTGAACATGGTCAATATGGTGATTCGTTTTGCATGTTTGTGATGGGAGGTTTATTTTCCCTTTCTATTCAATTGAGGGAGCTGGGAGAGAAAATAAATGTGTGTAATAAAACAAATGTTTCATATCAATCTTTTTATTCTTTGTATTCCAACATGTTCATGCTCTTAATAATTTCATAATAAAAAAGTTTTTGTGGTTTTTTTTTTTTTACTTTCTCAGGGTCTTTGATAGCCGTGTTGTCTGCTACTTAATTGTACTTCAAATTGAGCATTTGGAAAATAAGCAGCTCCTATATGGTAATCTAAGCACTGGGGGCAGCAGGGACAGAAGAAATACTATCAAATACTTTCTACAGGAAAGGAGATTTTTGCAGAGCATCACAATCAGGGACTAGTGTAAGCAAAAGAAATAAAGAGATCAACTTGGAATTCAGTAATCAGAGATGGGATGGCCCCAATTTGAACAAAACCAGCATATAACTAACATGAATGGAAGATAAAGAATCCACAAACACAGTCTCCATGGTCCAAAGCCAACCAAGAGACAGATTAACTGTGTGTGCCCAGGGGCAAAAGAACTTGAATCATCTGCAGCAACAGCCTTAGTCCACAAAGATAACAAACACTATCACTATAAGGAGCCAAATCTTCAAATAGGTAAAAGAAGCATTACTCAAAACACATTGCATAAACAGAGGTGTTTGCAAATGGATTGTTTAAAGAGCCCAATCACCACATTACCAAAAAGCTAGGTGAGAATCTTTACTTAAAGCAATTTCCCTCATTCTCTGGAGAAATTCTAAAAAGCAACTTTTCTAGAACTTCCAACATGATGATTAAATTTACCTTCTTTCTTTGAACTTGTTTACTTCAGGAATAAAATCTTATTATTTATTATTATTCAGAATCATATTCTCAGACTGTTTATTTCCCAGTCAATTATATAGACAAATATCCCTAAGCACCATGATTGCTGAGGAGTGTAAATTTCCACACTGTGTTGTCTAAAGTTCAGTAATAAAACCTCTTGGAAACTTTTTTTGTGCAATTTACAGTCTCAATATTATCATGATGTAATTTCTATAACCAATCAGGAAAAATGAATAAGGATAGCTGATGGAATACTGGCAGAGTAGTATTCCCCACAAGCAATATCAGGGATCACTTTGGCAAGCTTTTAATATGACCCAATGGCAATCAATCCCCAGGGTCTTTTGAGAAAGAGAATACATAAGGAAAGAGATTATAACAACCACTTCAAAGTGAAAATCTCTAAAATCACAGGCTCAAATCTTTCAGGGACTAGGAGTCACATATGAAAAACTGACATCACAATCCAAGTAATCTTGGATTCTTTCCATTCCATACTAAGCAAAGAAGTTACAGATTTTCTGAGTTATACCTGAAGAGATTAGAATCTGGCTATCTCTACCCCAGAGGACTGTACCTCCACCACCAGGATTTCTTGCTTCACATAGTGGGTAAGGTTTAGGTTAATTTGGGTTATTCAAAATTAAATAACTCCTAGTAATGTCACTATTATAAAAAGTAGATAACTAAGGTTTTTTTTGGTGGTGTGAAATATAGTTCTGATACTAGCTGTATGATCATAAGCAAAACACTTTACTCTCCCTGAGCCTCATTTTCCTCAAATGTAAAATGAAGTTAAATTCACCTGTTGTACCTACCTCACAGGGTTGCTGTGAAGATCAAATGTGTATGTAGAGCTCTGTAAACTTTAAATAACTATGTTGTCTTATATTATTATTTTTAATTATATTTCTTTTATTTGGGGGGATTTGTACCTGTGACTTCATTCCCTTGTGTGTAAGGAAGTTCAAGTGCTTTATCAATGCAGGTTGGCAACTATTCTACTACATAATACTGTTTAGAGAATTGCCCTGGGTAATAGAGCTAGTATGTGTCAGTCAGGACTAGATTCCATTTCTTCATGGCCCATCAAGCTGCCAATTTCATATGGCTGAACTAATTCCAGCACCAAATTATTGCCACAATGATTGTGTTGCAAGAATAAAGAAAAATCCTATCCGCCTGGATTTCCATCACCTTGTATGTGTATCTAAAGGACACGATTTTGTTTTGTTTGTTTTTATTTCCCTGTAGACAAACTGCTTGGAGGTAGGTCTATCCAAAAAAAAAAGAAAAGAAAAGAAAGGCTAAGATGCACCAAATTGGGTCATGGAGAAGGGGGGGGTGGGGGGAGAAAGGCAGCCAGATGTACAGAACTCCAAAGAGCTTTCTTTGCCTCATCCTAACAATGAAGCCAATCTTCAAAGCCCTTCTCACTTTTAGGATGGGAAAAGCCAAGTAAAGAAAATGACTGACCAGAGACACTATAATGGTGAGCTAGCTTAACTAGACCACATTCAATTCTTCCTAACATTTCTTCCTAATTCCTCCATAACAATTCTTCCTAAGATTATGCTGTTTATTGGAGGAAAGGAGTTATGGTTTGTTCAGGGAATCTACTGAGATCCTAGCTGGGTTCATAAGGAATGGAGCACACGTGCTATAGAAGGGCTAGAAGCAAGAGAAAGGCTCTGTAAAACATATACCGCATTGCAAGAGTCACAGAGGAAAGGTCCCTTCTCTCCTGACCAGTCTGCTAAGCAAATAACTGGAAATTCAATGTGATTTTTACCATAGAATAGAATAAAAAAAGAAAAAGGCACACTAGCCACGCTGCTTTTATGTGTACTGCTAAGCTGTTCCAGATGAAAATCAAGATTTTTTTTTTCCCCTCCAAGTCCTTGTACAGAACAAGCCCATGGGGCTACAAGGAACTCATTCCTTTGTAAAGCTCAATCCCGGGGACACTGAACAGATTCCCCAAACCAGCAGGAAGCAATGAGTTGTCCATTTGGCATTACAGCTATAAATGCACTTCAGACTCATTAAGAGGAATTTATCCTTTGATTTAAAAATAAACAGACGCACACAGCACCAGGCTGGATCACACATTTAAAGTTTCCAGAACTTAGGATTTTTAAATCACATTCATAAGATTTTTTAAAATGGGTATCACATTTTTAAGATAGAAGTCTTCCTTCCCACACGTGGAAATGGGGACGGAGTGGGGGAGGGGGAGGAAAGGGGAAGATGTTCGATGAAATCTAACTTGTGCTATATAACCAGACTTGTCTTTGTCACCCAAGTCTAGGGACTGCAGCGTAACTTTGTAACCAGATCTGAACAAGCTCCGGACGCTTCACAGGACACACTCAGGTCTTACATCTGTCTCATACTCAGTCTAGGGACCAAAATTTACACACTAAGTGTCCGGAAAAAGCTTCCCAAGGCTGTCACCGAAGAGGGGGAATGCGGGGTGGGGTAGTTCGATGGAGAAGTAAGAGCGTCCCTGGGATTCCTCGGGCGGGGAGTAAAAGGAAAGCAATGGAAAGTGTCCTCCCATGCTTGCGCTGCCCCGGGAATCCAACAGGGCACTGGAGTCCCCTACTATTGTTACGTTCCGGCCGCGTCCCCCAGCCCGGCCCGGGGAACCTCCCGCTTCCAAAAAGCCCCACCCACCCCCGAGGTGAAGCCTTCCTCACCTGCCCCGTCCCCCCAGCCCGCTTGCAGGGGCCATCCGAGGTCCGATCTCTGCTCTGGCCATTCACTACCACCACCGAACGACTTGCACAAGTTGCTGCAGCGGCAGCTGCCCTGGCTCTCCCCACACCCACACCTCCCCCTCGGGGACAAGTCCTCCAACCTGGCCTCCCCGCCCCCTCCACAGCCTTCATTGTTCCCAGAGCGGCTCAGACTTACCTCCACGTCTCGGGAGCGGAGCTGGGGCTAGGACTGGAGCGGCCACTGCTCCCCCAGCGTCCGGGGCTCGGGCTCCCGCTGCTCCTGCTCCTCCTCCCCCGCGCTGGGGGCCCCGAGCTGCTGAGGGAGGCGGAGGCGGCGGCGGCGGCGGCGGCGGCTGCTGCTTCTGCTCGCGCGGCTCCCGGACTGGGGCTGCAGCGGCTGCTTTCTATTAATACTCCCGGGCGCTGGTGGCTCCCGTCTCTGGCGCGCAAGTAGAGCTGACTGGGGCCGGCGGAGGTCCGAGCCATTAAAGGGTTCCCGGGGATGGGGAAGAAGGGGAGGAGCAGGAGGACGACTGACTGGGGGAGAGGGAGAGGGAAGGTAGCGGGCTCAGGGTCGCCATGTCCGGCTCGACGCCTAGGCAAACACCATTGGCACGGGAGAAGCCCGAGAGGCGGCGGCTGTGCCTCTTTCCCTCCCCACCCCTCCAAATAAAATTAAAAGGCGGAAAGGCGGCAGCAAAGACGCCGGCGGCTCACTAGCCTCCTACAGCCCCGGCAGACGAGCGGGAACTGAACTCGGCGGCCCCACCGCCGCGGCCGCCGCACCTCCCCGCCCCAAAGCCAGCCCCCTCCTGAGGGGGGAGGGGGGAAGCAGGAGGAGGTGGGGGGAAGGGGAAGCTCCGGTGGAGTAGAGAGAGGGAGAGCTACAGCCCCCTCCAGTGTTCGGCTCTGCTTGCAGCCAGCCTGCTTCCCAGGCACCGCCCCGCCCCGCCCCAAGCTCCCGGGGAGACCCCAGGACACGCCCCGGGTCCCGGGGACCCAGCTCGGGGGACAGCGCCAAAAGGAAGCTAGGAGGTGTGGGTAGACGGTCTCCGCCGCCGCCCCTGCAGCGGGAGCTGCTGGGCTGGAGATCGCCCCCATCCTCCCCACCCCGCACAAACAATGCTCCCCTCTCCCCAAGAGACAGCCCCCTCCCCCAAGCTCCACGCGGGACTCCCTGCCCCTAGTTTCTGAACATAACTGGAGGTCGGAGCATGTCTTCTCTCTACGACGCCACCAAGAAGGGAATGAAAATGGGAGGAGGAAGGGGGAGATTTAAGCCATTCTTTATACCTTTTAGGAGAAAGAAGCAGGTTTGCTGATTTTAAAGAAGGAAAACTAGCGAGGTGGCTGAACAGGTAAACCTCGAGACTGTGTGGAGGTTTGAACACAATAACTGAGGGTACCGAGACCCCGGGATTTCTCCCCGTCCTCCCCCGGGGTGATCTGAAGGGGCACCCCACCTAGCTACCCACCTATGTCTCTTCCCTTCGGCGGCCCCCTGGGGACAGGAGCTTGGCTTTGCTGCAAAAGCACCCGCGCCACCCTTTTCCTCCACCGCCGCTCTCCTCCTCTCCCGCGCCACTGCTACCTGCAGGCAGCAAAGGGGTTAATCCCGAAGGGATCAGCTGCCACAAAAGCCCGTCCCACCCGACTGGAGGAGCCTGAAGTGGGCCCTAGGTCAGGCATAACCAGTATCCCTAGCTGTTCCCACCCATTCCGTCCCTTCCTTCCCTCTCCTGGACTTTGCTGCAAGGACAGATTCGCCCTGGTGGGAGGCACACCTGGATTCCTCCCCTTACATCCCCCGCCTCTCACGCTCGCCCCAGTCAGAATCCTGGCACTCCCGAGGGCAGACAAAGTCCCCATACCGGGTTTATTTTCTTTCCATGGGAGAGAATGGGCTCCCTTGGCTTGAAAGGCTCGCGGACTCTGCCCCCAGCCATTTGCAAAGCTCCTGTGAATTCAGAAACCCTGGGAAGGCGTGCTCCTGTGGCCCGGTTGACAAAAGAGAGATACTGCTCCAGCAGGTGCTGCCATAAGTATTCACCCTTTAGACTGCTATCTTTCTTTATCGCCCTTCCGGCACCTTCTAGCTTCCTGCTAGTCTCTTCTCTTTTCCCTTATCTTAACGGATAAGAGACCTCTGGGCCTATTTTTCTTTTTTTTCCTACAAAATTCTTTGTGGTAATTGATCAGAAGCTGCTGAGACAGAAACGAGAAAAACAAAAAAGTACAAGATCTTCCTGCCACCAAATCCGCTAAATGGTCTCACTTTGTGTGTGTCTGTTCAATTCAAATGGACAATGGACCCCAAACCCTTTCCAGTTCGACTCCTACTTGGGATTATAGATCAGAGGCTGTCAGAGCGTCTCTACTAACAAGAAAGGTTTTAATAAATGGTATAATATTTATATTTATCATTGCTGCCAACTTACCTGTCAGGAAGAGTGCCCCTTATTTTGCTTGCCTAAAACTGACAGGTAAGCCTAGCAGCTCACTGCAGCCTAGAATCAAAGCTTTAAGGAGACCTCATTTTAATGAATGGTTCAAAAAAAGACTTTAAAATTTTTCATCTCATTACTTTGACCCTCCATATGTAGTGAAAATGCCAATGAAGAGGGCAAACAGTAGATCTAAGGAAGTTCAACAATGAGTCTACTGGATCTGAATCTCATGGTAGGATTGAGGCATTATGCTAAACTCAGGGGTTACCCTCCCTCTCCAGTTGAGTAGTTTTTAAATTATTCCAGAGATTAACAGGAGTGAAGTGTAATGTAAAGAGCACTAAGCTAGAAGTGAAAAGACCTCTATCATTGCCTAGCTGGTATGACCTTGGGTAAGATATTTTCCCCTCTCTAGGCCTTTGTTTCCTCATCTGTAAAATTGGGGGCTGGATATCTACAATACTTTTGGGCTCCAAAAATTTATATAATTTTTAATTAAATTGAAAGCAATTTTAAAAGGTTCCTTATCTCAAGAGCTAAATACAGTATTAGGTAAGTACCAGGGTACTAAAAAAAAATCTCCTAATTAGCTCAGAAAAATCCCAAGTCCTTCCCAATTCACAAACCAAATTATAAGATCATATATCAAAGATCCAAACCTCAGAAGAGACTTCAGAAATCATCTCCCCTTCCTTTTACAAAGTAGAAAATGAAGACTCAAGGAGGTCTAAGCTTGCCCAGTATTAGAAAGGCAGAAGAGAGAGACAGACAGACAGACACAGAGTAAGAGTGGGGGGGGGGGGAGAGAGAGAGAGAGAGAGATACACAGATACACAAATAGTACCTATATGTGTATATGTAAACACATGCATTTATAAATTATATATACATAATTACAGATTAGCTATCATCTCAAAGGTGGGATTATATATTTAATATGATAGATATATCATAGATCTGTTTATGTTTATATATCATGCATATATACTATATATATTACATATATATTATATTTATAATCTCAGAGGTAGAATTTTAATTCAGAGCCAATGTTCTTTCCAGTCAATCAACAAACATTCATTAAATGTAGCTCTGGATATGAAAAGACAAAAGACAATCCATTTTCTCAATGAGTCTAGTTGGGAAGATAACAGGAAAACAGCTATGTCTTCAATAAAGAAGTTCCTGAAAAAGTGAGAATTTTCTGTCATTTTGTGTCAGTTATTCAACACAAATATCTAAACTTAAAAATTCAGAAACCTCTAGGTCCCCAGTTAATCCTCATTGTTCTCATAAATTTCCAGTGCTGAGCTCAGCTGGTCAGAAAGCTTTATGTACCTCTGAGAGCCTTTCTAGATATAAAGCAGTCACCTCATACCTAACCTCTGTTTTTTAAACCTTCTGAAATCTTTTCTTTCTTCACCACTCACCACTCCAATCTTATATCTCCTGAAGTCTGAAGAATATTAGAATGCATAGCTCTTGGGGGAAGTAAAGTGGAATAAAGTAAAAAGTGAAAGACTTGCTGTTCATCCTTTTTTTCTTTGCTTTTCTAAAGAAGAATAGTAGAAATCCAGGAAAATGTCACAAGAGAGCAACAGACTGCAAAAAAATATTTTTAATTTGGCTATAGTCTCTTCCCCTTTGATTACTGGAGAATGAAATGGGGAAGACAGGTCATGTTTGATGGTTACTTGAAATTCTTTCATTACCAACATGCTGGCCTCCTCTCAATGAGGAGTCCCTCTGGGGCCTCCATTTTGGGGAGTATTCTATGTCCTACAAACTTTATTCTCCTATTCCTTCTGCTTCTAACACTTCAGACTTCAACACCAAGCCCTTCATCCCTCACCCCCATCCCTTCAACTTTCTTTTGTTTGTCTTCCCCCTTAGATTTAAGTTTCTTGAGGTCTGAGTCTTTCTGATAACTTGTATTCATATCCCCAAGGTTTTGTACAGTGCCTGGCATAGAAGAAGTAATTAATAAATGCTTGTTGCTTCCTCACTTCTGGGAGGAAGTAGGATTGTGAGGGGAAAGTTATATATGCATTATGTGTATTCCCCCTAAAGATAACTAATCTCTTTGTATCCTTGCTTTATGGTTATATGTTTAAGGTCCTAATTAAAATCACCTTGATATCCACAAGTGTTACAGTAGGATTTGTAATATTGATGGAATGAAAAAAGCATTTATTAAGTGCTTACAATGTGCCACTCACTGCTAAGCTCTGGGAATGCCAAGACAAGCTCTTGCCCTCAAGGGATCCATTGCCCTCTATTAAGGCAACTTATTAAGGTCTGCCCTATTAAAATTGACCTTGTTAAGGTCAATACTTAAAGGGAAGCCAAACTGAAAAGAGGAGGTAGCAACTCAGGGCAGAATGAAAAGGACTGGGAAATGGTGTGGCTACCTAGTTCTGGTCAAGATAAAGTGAAAGGTTACCTATCAAAGCCCAACGTCCCTGATCAGTTCTAGTAGGAGGAGAAAGGAGACCAGAATGCTCAGTGCTTTGGAAATTACTGGGAAGTAACATGGTTACCTGGTTTCAAGCAAGAAAGAGGGCTTACCTAGGAGAACTCTGGTCCCAAGAGCATTGTCTGAGATTATTTACATAATCCACATTCTTTTTATTAATAATAACTGATATTTATATAATGTTATATTATTTACAAATCTATCTGTGGTGACTCGTTTGGGTAGCAAAACCTGGAGGGGAATATCACAACTATTATTATTCCCATTGACTCAATGAGAATACTGAGATTTAGAAGTAAAATGACCTCCCTATGGTCATTGCTAATATGAAACAGATCTGGGACTTAAACTTAGGTTTTCTAATATAAATCTAATGCTTGTTCCTCCAGAACACCACTTTTTATATCCCAATGTTCATATTTTAGAAGGAAATAAAAATGTTTTTTCCCTACAAAAGCTTGTATAACCCAATGAATAGACAAAAGTAGGACCATTAGTCCCAAACCTGAAACTTAAAATTATATACGACTCGCCTCCATGCCCCAATGTATCATTAAAGTAGGACTTGGTAGAGCCTTGTGGTCATATGAAGTATGACCTTTATATCTATATATCCAGCCTCATATTCTCTCCTGAGTTTCAGTCCCCCATTACCAATTATTAGTTGGTCTTTTCAAACTGCATGCTCTGGAGACATCTTAAACTCAGTATGTCTAAAGCTTAACTCACCTCTTTCCCCATAAATCCTGTCTTCTTCCAATTTTTCTGTTTATCTTGAAAGGACCACCATCCTTCCAGGGACCTAGGTTTATGACAGCAGCTTTATTCTGGACTGATCACTCACCCCACTTACCCTATCCAAGGCCAAATCTTCCTGTTTCTACCTTCACATCTTTCACATTTGACCCATCTCTCCACTTATTCAATTACCATCTCAGTTCAGATTTTCATCAGCTCTCCCCTCCATCATTGCAACAGTCTCCTAATTGGTCTCCCTGACGCAAATCTCTTCCTCCTTCTATACTACTGTCAAAATAATTTTTCTTAAATCTAGATCCCACCATGTCACTCTCTTACTCAACCAACCAGGCACCTATTCCTGCCATGGGCTGCTCAGTGTCCAGCACTTAGCATGATTCGGAGACGTGAATAAGAAACAACCAGGCCATGTGGGTAGCTCAAGGAAGAACCATGAACTCAGGGAATTGATACTCAGGGAAAGGTTTTTATAGAGCAAAGAGACAAAGAAAGGGGATTCAAGTTTTCTAATCATTACCTTAGTCTGTTGTATCCTGGAAGTAGCATGGAATAGATAATTTGATAAGGATTTCTTATCTAGGAGACTAAAGTCTTAGGGTAAGCCCTTTGATCTAGGCTTCAGGTACCTGCTAATGCAGCCGCAGTCATAAACGGATACAACTGAGAGCAGACTTCAAGGCTGAAGTGCAATCCTCAAAAGTCAACACGTTTAGAGCTGGCCACCCAAAGATACCTGAGTGCAGAATCAGATATGTCTTGGGGCAGAGCCTGTTAGCCTCAGAACTCAAATACCATCCTTTTAAATGCAACCTATATCAAAAGAACTCCGGAGCAGACTTAGTGAAAAGTCGCATCTCAAAGAGATCTTTGACATGCAGGTCCACTGATATCAGGGTAATTATCAGAGTCCTGGGACAGGCCTCTTTGGCTCACCACATATTCCCTTTAGAATAAAATATAAACTGTTCTGCTTAGTTTTGTGGGTTTTTGGTTTTGTTTTGTTTTTTGTGCTTTTTGGAAGGAGGAAGCCAGGGCAATTGGGATTAAGTGACTTGCCCAAAGTCATATGGCTAGTAAGTGTGAAGTGTCTGAGGCTGGATTTGAACTCAAGTCATCCTCCTGACTCCAGGGCTGGTGCTCTATACACTGCACCACCTAGCTGCCTCTCTGCTTAGCTTTTAAAGTCCTACACAAGCTGGCCCCAACATATATCTCCAGCTTTATTAGATATTCTGTCACCTCCCACAGCCTGTCATCCATCTAAGTTGGCTTCTCTTTCTTCCTCACATAAAACACTCCATCTTTTTTTTTCTCTCTGTGCCTTTGACCCCCATACCTGGAATAAGCTCCTTCTTTATGTCTACTCCAGAGAGTCCCAACCTTCCTTGAAGATTTAGTTCAAAACTATCTTTTGCATGGAGCCTTTCCTGATCCTCCTCAAATATGTGTCCTCTCCCTAGTAAACTACTTGCACTTAACTACTTTGTACATATTTTATGAATTTATATTTATGCTGTACATATTTATTGCATGTACTTTTATCTATCCCCATTACAATGTAAGCTGATTTCAAATGACAATTATTTCTATATTCCCTAGCACCTAGCATAGTGACTGGCACATAAGTACTTAATAATATCTAGCTGATTGACTGATATAAAATGAAAAACTATTGATTTCCAGTTCACTCCAGTCTATTGTGGGAATGAGTTTTTTTTAATGGTTATTCTAGGCAAGTATTTCTCATACTTACTTTTTTGAAATTGCTTTTTGTTTTATCCTGGTACCTTATTTATGATGCTTTAGTTAAAGTTTTTTTAAGGTTATTCATATGAGATATAAAAATATAATAATATACCTTCTACCCTCAGGGGCCTTTAAAAAAACCCACTCAGCTTTTTTATTTTTTGTCTCCCTTTATTTTCTAACTTTTTCATGTTACCTGAAATAGAAAATTTAGCACAAAATCTGCATTAAATATATGAAGATACTTCACACATCCCAAGGAAATTGAATATCATAGTTGGACTTCCTCCACAGATGTACATTGTAAGCCTCCTAGGACCTTGCAAACAATATTTGAGAATTGTCATGGCCAAAAAAATTCATCAGCCTTCATAGAACCTCATGTTTGACTTCTCTGAATTTAGCTACACTGATCTTCATATGACAGAAATACTATACATCTCTTAGTCACACTTGAATCCTGTGCCTTTGAAGACCTCCATAAACAATGATACATGGAAGTAAAATTCTATTGTGGGGAGAAGGGGAATATAAGGACTAAAAACCCAGGAAATTATAAACTTCCTATAATCATTGATCTTGGTTATGTTGAACATTCAGTTCTTAAAATTCTGTTTTTCATATTACTTTGCTAATGTGTTGGATCTATGACTTCAGTGGTATAGACCCCCAAACATATCATAACTCCTCTTCCACTCCTTACCCTATAGATTCTTGTCCACATTTTTCAGGAGTCTTTCATAGAGAAACTTGCCTTCTTCTTATTCTCATCCCTTGCTTACCCTGCATCACTGTTCATTTCCTTTTCTGGTCATGCATATCTTTTATACAACTTCTCTCTAGCAATAATGTGTTAATAATAATGATTTTTTAAAATAGCTAACATAGGTGCAGTCTAGGTGGCACAGTGAATAGAGCAGTAGCCCTGGAGTCAGTAGGAACTGAGTTCAAATCCAAACTCAGATACTTGACACTTAGCTGTGTGACCTTGGGCAAGTGACTTAACCCCAATTTTCTTGCTTTCCCCCCTCCAAAAAAAATGGCCAACATTTATAGAGCAACTTTATAATTATTATCTCATTTGATCCTCACAACAACCCTCAGAGGAGGTAGTGTCATTATCCCCATTTTACAGATAAGGAAACTGAGGCAAACAGAGTATGTTGCCCACAGTATGTGTTTAGGGCTTAATTTGAAATCAGGTCTTCCTGACTCTAAGCCGGACACTGTATCTACTGTGCCACCTAGCTGCAATTATGTTACCATCTTGAATTTTTTCCCCTTTTTTCCTTTTAATTCTGATTCTTTCAAGAGTGTGGTGTTTCAAAATTCTAAACCATATGTCATCACTGGAAACATATTGGTATTAAAGAGATGGGCTTTTTCAGTAGGAGCAGCTGGGGATCAATGAAAGCATTGCACAATTTCCAAAACATAAAACTCAACCCACTACTTCCAGAGGTAGCTCATTTCACTTTTGAATAGTTTTAATTCTTTTAAAAAAAACTTTTTCAGTATAAATTTTTATTTTATTATGAATTTACCAATAATCAACAGACATCTCACATACACAAAACAAGGTTGTTGTTTTTTTTCTTAAACAGATAATAAATCCAACAAAATGGTTACAAAATTGCTATTTGTGCCACCTTCCGGAGGTTTTTGGGGGGCAGTGGTTGATTTTGATTTCTTATTGATACATCTTTTCTTATTCTAATAATAATCAGAAATAGAACAAGATTTTCTTTTTTTGATCTATCACTATTCACTAACTTACTGCCTAAAATAGACAAATGAATAGAGTTAAGCAAAACAGATAAATACGTTTTACCTTCTCTAGTCCATCATTTCTCTGCCAAGAAACAAAAGTCATTAATATGACTCTAATTTTGAAGTCTTTCCTTACATCAGTGTCACTTCTAAAATATGGCACCCACAACTGGATGTCATATTTCACATGTGACCTGATCAGGATAGTGTATAACAAGACTATTTCCATTTCCACCCATACCTAGGACCCAATAATGTGTGTCATACATTTTTAGATGTTCTTTTCCTCAAAAATAGTAATAGAACTAATAATCAGAGGGAGCAAGGGGAGGAAATACATAAAGGAGATCTTTACTGCAGTGTGCTTAACTTACCTAAGGGGAATCTTGAAGCTTAAAATAAAATGCATCTGGCTTAGGAGCATGAGAAAGGTTGCCAGAACCATTGAGACAATGGTTTTTCTCAGGATACAACAGGAGCAGAAAGGAGTGTTAACAGAGTCATCTGTAGAGGTAACACTATGACTAGACATATCCTGCTCCATTATGCTCTCTACCATTCATCCTAGTCAATGTAACAGTAATCCTTGGAATGAGGTGGTCTGTAATCTATTCTAGTACCATCCTCCATGATATAACACCTTACATGTGCTGCAGGTGGGGTTTACCAACAATATGGGGTATAAAAATCCCTACCTCGGGTGTGTGAGATACTTCATGGCTCTCTGGGTCTGTCTTGCTCACTACCTGCTCTCATGCTAATAGATTTTTGTGTCCAGAGATAGAACACCAAATGGTTACCTCCCAACTCTCTCAGGGTCCCAGGGGTAACACTATTAAGAGGAAATATACTTCCCCCTACTTGATGCTCTAAATCAATGTTTTATATCTACAAAATCAGCCACTCAGCAATAATGACACTTTTGGATCTTAAACATTTATTTAATCAAGCAAAAGAAACTTACTGTTATTTAATATATTAAAATAAAAATGAATATGTTAAACTAATTTAAATTAATTCATTTTAAATTACTATCTTAAAGCAAATAAATGCATAAATAATCAAGTACATCACAGTACACTTATAATCTGATCACACTTTTGTACCAATATACTTAATAGCTATGGTGAAGAGTAGGCACACACTTACAGAAACCTATTAGGGAAGCCTATGAAGGAAGAAAACAAACGTGCTTAAGAAAACACAGGCTTCAATGTCACTGGTACATTCAGGAAAATGTGCACCAAATAAAATTGCATTTCTGGTCACTATTTGACTGTTGAACTTCCCCACTCTTTAGCTGGGGAAAACCTTTTCTCTTCTCTCCTGGAACAAAGTGTTCAAAGCTCTTTTGATTAACCATGTCCCTTAAAAGAATGGATAAATAGTAGTTCTCTTTAAGCCAGACAACTGCCAAACTCATCAAACTAGTAAACTATACAGACCAGATCAGAACAGCCAGTTATCACTCACCTGAATGTTGTTCTATTTAATCAGGATGAAGCTCACAGCAATAGTGTTCGGGTTTACTTGATGCCAGCCAAAGACACCATCCAAGTTATAAAACTACCCTTCCTTTTCCTTCCTGGCACGGGTGGCAACAGAGAGCAAACTCGGATGTAAAACTTCACTTTCCTTCCATTCTAGATGGCACCAAAGGACAAAATATGGCACTAGAACTCCTGGCCAATGATGTTAATCCTCATGAACCAATCTGGAGTAGCCCAGCTAAGGCATTCTCTGAAGTGACTCTGGCCTGCCAGCTGTGTCTTCGTTTTTAATCTGGGTCCTCTACCCCTGCTGTTGCTGCTATCTTCTCTTATCCAGTGGTCCTCACCTTAGAGCAACTGTGCTTCAATGGCTTAAATTAGAGCATCTTGACTTTGTATCTCATCTTTTACTTAAAAAGTCACAACTTTCCAAATGGACCCTATCAAATCTACAGTCCTTTTCCAAGTCTACCTCCATCTCCAAATGTTAATATGATTTCTCATTTCTTTAGTCTTACCAGCTTTAGTTATAAAACAGTTCTATGAAAATTAATTGACATACCATCATGTATGGCAGTCTGGGGATTCTTAATATGGATTGGAGCCCCTGGATCTGTGTCTCTTTACATTCACATTTCTCAAGTTTTTAAATTTTAATTTCTCTGCCTCTTTGTAACATTAAAATGTTTCCATGGAGGGGGCGGAGCCAAGATGGTGGAGTAGAAACAGCTCATCCAAGCCACTCTGCCCCCAGATTCCCCCTAAACTATGTAAAAGGGGACTCTGAACAACTTCTGGAGCCCCAGCACCCACAGAATGACACAGAGAAGCTAACCTCCCACTGAGGACAGCCCAGAAGCCCTGCAGGAAGGACCAGCGCAGCACTCTGGGAGCCGGCAGCACACAGAGCACCGAGCCGAGCGGAGCCCAGGTCCCCATGAGCCGAGGTTTTAGCCCCAGGGCGGCAGGGCCAACAGCCGGCTGGAGAGACCCCAGAACACCAGCAGCTGTGGCGACTCCAGAATTATCAACATAGACATGCCTAGGACAAAGTAAGAGGTTAGTGTCCTATGGACTTTGGGACCAGTATTCGGGGAATGCGTCGGCTTCCTCCCCTGGGGGCTAGAAGCTGCTGAGGAGACACGCCATTTTGGAGTTTTCAGAGGCAGCTCCAACTCCTGGCCTGTGAACTGTAGGAAGATCCAGCGATTAGTCTTGGGGGGTAATCGCTCTTGCTTTAACCTCCCTGGATCTGTATTGTGATCTAGGGTGGAAGTCATGGGTGGGTTTACAGCTTGCCAGAAACAGAAGTTGCCCCCCACACGTTCGGGACGAAAATTCCTCTATCTGGCCTTAAAGCCATAGTGTGGCAACAAGCCCAAAAGTCGAGTAATTAAGTGGCAACATGCCAAGGAAAAGGAAACAGAAAAATGCAACCCTAGACTCCTATTTTGGGGGCATAGAGCAGGAAAAGGACTGTAAGGTCAGAAGTCCTGCTCCAAAAGCCCCAGGGGAAAACATGAGCGGGTTGCAGGCCACAGAGGACCTTAAGAAGGACTTTAAAAACGTTTCCATGGGGGGGGGGGGGGGCGGAGTCAAGATGGCAGAATAGAAACAGCATTTCCAAGGTGCTCTTCCAAACCATGTAAAAGGGGACTCTGAACAGCTTCTGGAGCCCCAGCACCCACAGAATGATACAGAGAAGCTGACTGCCCGCTGAAGAGAGCCCAACACCCTGCAGGGAGGGCCAGTGCAGAGCTCTGGGAGCCAACAGCCCAGCACAGAGAGCCGAGCTTAGGTCCACATGAGCCTTGGTTTTAGCCCCAGGGCGGCAGGGCCAGCAGCCGGCTGGAGGGACCCCAGAACACCAGCAGCTGTGGTGATTCCAGAATTATCAACACAGACATGCCTAGGACAAAGTAAGAGGTTAGTGCCCTATGGACTTTGGGACCAGTATTTGGGGAACCCGTCAGCTTCTTCCCCTGAGGGCTAGAAGCAGCTGAGGAAACACTCGCCATTTTGCAGCTTCAGTGGCAGCATCAGCTCCTGGCCTGCAAACTGTAGGGAGATGCAGCTATCAGTCTTGGAGGGTAATCACTCTTGCTTTAACCTGCTTGGATCTGGATTGTGATCTGGGGGGAGGTCTGGGGTGGGCATCCAACTTGCCAGAACAGGAAGTTGTGAAGACCCCAATGTTCGGGATGGAAGCTCCCCTGTCTGGTGGCAGAGTCCTACTGTGGCAACAAGCTCAAAAGCCAAGTAATTAAATGGCAACATGCCTAGGCAAAGGAAACAAAATAAACGGAAAATGCAACATTAGACTCCTATTTGGGGGGCAAAGAGGATGGAGGCATGGAACAGGAGGAGGACTGTGGGGTCAGAAATCCTGCTCCAAAAGCCCCAAAATGTTTCCATGTGGGGACAGCTAGGTGGCACAGTGAATAGAGCATCAGCCCTGAAGTCAGGAGGCCCTGAAGTCAGGAGGACCTGAGTTCAAAATTGGCCTCAGACGATGACACACTAACTAACTTTGGGCAAGTCACTTAACCACAATTGCCTTGCCAAAAAAAAAAAAAAAGGTTCCACACAATAACTCCACATTGCTAACAAAGAGATCCAAGCCCTCAAATGCATACCACAAATTATTTTCTTTCAAAAACTGTTCAAAATCCCATCTGAAAGCTGTTTCTTCATATATTCATTTAGCATTTCATATTAAAATAAAGGTCTTCTCCCATTTGTATTGTTTATCAAAATGCTCTTCCACAACAGTGACAATATCTCATGTCCTTTGACAATACATACAGATGACCTCTTTTTTGTAAAAAACACATTTTCTGTCCTTTTCATCATTAACTGCTCCATATGAAAAGAGATAATGTGGGGCAGAGCCAAGATGGCAGAGTAGAAACAGCACTTCCATGGCATTCTGGCCCACACCAATTCCAATCTATGTAAAAGGGGACTCTGAACAAACTCTGGAGCTACAAAACCCACAAAATGACACAGAGAAGCTAACTTCCCCCTGACGAAAGCCCAGCAGCCAGGCAGGGAATGGTCAGCACCATGCTCTGGGAGCTGAGCCCAGGCCCCTGTGAGCCGGAGGTTTTAGCCCCAGGGAGGCCTGACCTGGAGGGACTCTAGAACACCAGCAGCTGTGGCATTTCCAGAATTATCAACACATAGATGCCAATGACAAAGTGAGAGGTTGGTGCAGTATGGATTTTGGGACTAGTGGGGAGAGCGTTGTTAGGGAACTTTCCCTGGAGGTGAGAAGCTGCTGAGTAGATGCAGCACAGCCACCATGTTGCAACTTCAATTGCTGGCCTGCAGACTGTAGGGGGATTGGTGACCAGTCTTGGGGGGGTGGGGGGTGCAATATCGCTCTTGCTTTAATCTGCTTGGATCTGGATTGCAATCTCGGGTGGAGGTCTTGGGGTGTGTGACCAGCTTACCAGAGCATGTGGAGGCTTCAGAGAGGTCACCCAACTAATACCTCTGGCAGCTGAGAAAACCCCAGCATTTGGGACAGAAGTTCCCCTGGCTGGTGGCAGAGTCCTACTTTGGCAACAAGCCCAAAAGTCAAGTAATTGAGTGGCAACATGCCTAGGCAAAGGAAACAAGATAAACAGAAAAATTCAACATTAGACTCCTATTTTAGGGACAAATAAGATCAAAGTATGGAACAGGAGGAGGACTGGGAGGTCAGAACACTTGCACCAAAAGCCCCAAATGAAAATATAAGCTGGTTATAGGCCATAGAGAACCTTAAGAAGCAGATAAGAGAAATGGGGGAAAAATTGGAAAGAGAAGTGAGAAAGATGCAAGAAAAGTATGAAATGAGAGTCAACAGCCTGACTGAGGAAAATAACACCTTAAAAATAGACTAATTCAAATGGCAAAAGAGGCTCAAAAAGGCAATGAGGAGAGAAATGCCTTAATAAGCCAAATTTGCCACATGGGAAAAGAATCTCAATAGCTCACTGAGAAGAATCTTTCCTTCAGAATTAGACTGGAGCAAATGGAAGCTAGTGACTTTGTGAGAAATCAAGATGCTGTTAAGCAGATCCAAACAAATGAAAGAATAGAAGGCAATGTGAAATATCTCATGGGAAAAACTACTGGCCTGGAAAATAGATCCAGGAGAGATAATTTAAAATTATTGGACTACCTGAAAGCCATGATCAAAGAAAGAACCAAGAAATCACCCTTCAAGAAATTCTCAAGGAAAATTGCCCTGATGTTTTAGAACTAGAGGTCAAAATAGAGGTTGAAAGAATCCACTGATCACCTCCTGAAAAAGATCCCAAAAAGAAAACTCCCAGGAATATCATAGCCAGGTTCCAGAATCCCCAGATCAAGGAGAAAATACTCCAAGCAGCCAGGAAGAAACAATTTCAATATTGTGGAAACACAATCAGATTAGCACAATCAGATTAGCAGCTTCTACACTGAGGGATTGAAGGGCATGGAATATATTCCAGAGAGCAATGGAGCTGCAATTAAAACCAAGAATAACCTACCTAGCAAAACTGAGTATCATGTTTCAGGGGAAAACATGGTCATTCAGTGGAATAGAGGACTTTCAAGCATTCTTGAGGAAAAAACCAGAGTTGAATAGAAAATTTGACATTCAGACACAAGAAGCAAGAGATGCTTGAGAAGGTAAACAGGGAAAAGAAATCATAAGGAACTTATCAAAGTTGATCTATTTACATTCCTACATGGAAAAATGATAACTGTAACTGATAACTGTACTTAAAAGGTGAAATTAAGAGGCGAGAGAGGGGTATAACAAGAGGAGATGGGGAGAGACAGAATGGGGTGGACTATCTCCTATAGAAGAGGCAATGGAAAGTGGTTACAAGGAAGGGGAAGAACAGGAAGGCAAAAAGGCAAAACATTGTTCTCATTGAATTTGGCTCAGGGAGAGAATGACATACATACTAAATAGGATATCTCACCCTACAGGAGAGTAGGGGGGAAGGGGATGAGAGGGAGGATGATGAAAGGGAGGGCAGACTTGGGGGGAGGGAAGTTGGAAGCACCCACTTTTGAAAAGGGACAGGATCAAAGTAGGGAATAGACCAAGTGGAAGGTTGTATAGGAGGGAGGGAAATATAGCCAATCTTTTACAATATATCTACTATGATAATGTTTTGCATAGCTATACATGTACAACACATACTGAATTGCTTATCTTCCCAGCAAGAGTGGGTGACAAGGGAGGAAGTGAATGAATCTGGAAATCGAAGTTTTAAAATTAAATGTTTTAAACATATATAAATACTATTATTAATACTATTTTACATATAATTGGGAGATAAGATGTGCAGGCATTGAGGCACAGAGATTCACCTTGCCCTAATGGAACAGTCGAAGGGGATATGGGAGAAGATATGGGAGAGAGCAGATTGGATGAGGGGATATCCTATGGGACTGCTATTCTGGGGTGGTGGGTAGGGGAAAATGGGAAAAAATTGTAATTCAAAATCTGAGAAATGAATGATGTAAACCAGAAGTTAATAAAGCATTTGAGGGGGAAAAAAAGAAAAGAGATAATGTACCTTCTTAATAAAGTTTGGGCAACTTTCTCTGGGTGCTGAATGTCATAGTTCTTCTAGGGGGGTGGTACGTTCTTGCTTAGATTGGTTTTTCATCTCTGAAGATATGAAAAGGGATGATAGGTACTAGCTGAAAAAAGAGACCCCCAACCACTTAGGGAATGCAGACATGGGATAGGAAAATTTCAAGAAAAACACAGAAGGGACACAATGTCTAAAACAGAGTTGTTGTTGTTGTTGTCGTTCAATTGAGTCAGACGCTTCATGACCCCATTTGGGGTTTTCTTGGCAGAGATACTGGAATGGTTTGCCATTTCCTTCTCCAACTCATTTTACAGACAAGAAAACAGAGGCAAAGAGAGTTAAGTGACTTGCCCAGGGTCACACAATTAGTAAATGTCTGAGGCCAGATTTGAACTTCCTGACTCCAAGTGCAATGTTCTATCTATTGAGCCATCTAGCTGCCCTAAAAGAGAGGCTTCCTGCCAAAAAATGAGGCTTATAGAGGTAACAGAGAAACCGTAAGGTCTAGTTGTTGTTTGTCATTGTTTTGGCCTCTAAGAACAGTTTAAGATTTCACTAATTTTCTTCACTAGCCTAACCCACAATTGCCCATGGATACAAGAAGCATTGATTCCACAATCAGAAGACCTGGCTTCAAGTCTTACCCCTGACATTTACTATTTGTGTGTCTTCCCAAAGCACTTAATCTTCCTAACCATCAGGAACAACAAAATGAGAGAATTGAATTAGGTGATCTCTGAAATCCTTCCAGTTTTTAATCTTATTCTTTGAGCTCCATTTTTTTATTCAAATGGGACCCAATTAATAAGAATCATTGGCATTAAAGTTGGAAGGAATCTTAGATAATATCTAAGATAATATCCAATTCAACCCCCTCATTTAACACAGAGAGGCTGAATAGCTTGTGAAAAGTCCCAAAGCTATTAAGTAGATCCGAAGTTTTCTGACTCCCAAGTCCAAGGCTGTTGCCATGACAGCATGCTGCTTTGATACATGTTATATTCATTAATGAAGTAGATGTGATAACTATTATCCTCTGTTTGAATGCCTAAATCTTACATTTCATTCATTTAGATTTGTAATTATTAAAGATTTGGTCTACATATAGAGTAGACTTGTGGCAACCATTTCCATATAACTAAAATTCAAGCCGATATGCCTTCCTTTAGGCATTTTCTTAATGTTCCATTTGATTTCTCAAGCAGTTTGAGTTTGGAATTCAGGAGATACTAGCTTTATTTTGGATTATGGGCCAAGTATACAGTATACAAGTAATCCTAAACACTCTGAAAAAGCTGAAGCGCCCCTCTGTTCAGAAATCAAGTAGGCATAACCATGTGCTTGGAGATATGCTGCACCCTAGCTTGTGCCAACTCTCAACATCTTGGTCCTTTTCCAAAGACTCATGAACTTAGAATTTTTTCAAAGCTATCAGGCACCTTTGACTTTGCCTAGTCCAATCTCTTCACTTTGATGACAGGGAAATACCTAATAAATAGCATAACTAAGACTACGATTCAGGTCTTAACTCCCAAGTAGTCTTTCCACTACATTATTCTATTATACTCCCCTTTCTGTTACACTATGGTACTCTCTGTGATCTAATCTTCGTTTCTTTAAACAGCCTGAAAATAACTTTGTCCCTTTGTGACCAGAACCACTTTACAAAATGAAGTGCTTCTTCTTTTTGTAGTAGCAACAAATTGTAAACAAAGTAAATACTCATTGTCTGAGGAATGGCTAAACAAATATTTGTACATAAGTGTAATAGAGTGTGCTATAAGAAATGATGAATATGATGAATATAGAGAAGCATGGGAGGACTTATATGAACTGATGCAAAGTGAAGAAAAAAGCAGGCAAATAATATGCAGAATTACTACAATAATGTAAGTTAAAAAATAATAACAACAAAGCATTTTAAATGGAGTGATATGAAATTATAATGAGCAAGGTTGGCCCCAAGGTACATGAGAAGGCAACCTCCTACATATTGTAGAGGTGAGGGACAATAGATTTGGAATGCTGCATATAATATCACACTTGTAAAATTTTGATGGTTAATTTTCCTGAATTTCCCTACCCCCTTTTAGTCCTTTAATATATAAGAAATGGTTCTCAAGAAGGGAGGGAAGTAGGGAGAGGGAGGAGAGAAAAAAGAGTAGAGAGAGGAAGAAAGAGAAAGAGGGAGAAAAAGGGAGAGAAGTAGAAAATGAGTATGAATATGGGTTTTGAAGTTTTTAAGAAAAAGACAGGGAGATGATGGAGGGGAGGGCATTTTGGGGGGAAGGGAGGTTAGAAGTACCTACTATCGAAGAGGGACAGGATCAAAGTAGGAAATGACCAGGTGGGGGGTGGGATGGGTGGGAGGGAATTATAAGCAGCCTTTTACAATATATCTACTATGGTAATGTTTTGCATATCTATACATGTACAACACATATTGAATTGCTCATCTTTCGAGAGGGAATGGGTGACAAGGGAGAAAGAGAATGGATCTGAAATTCGAGGTTTTAAAATTAAATGTTTCAAATATATATAAATACTATTATTAATACTATTTTGCATGTAATTGGGAGATAAGATGTTCAGGCATTGGGGCACAGAGATTCACCTTGCCCTAATGGTAAAGTTGAAGGGGTATGGGAGAAGATATGGGAGAGAGCAGATTGGATGAGGGGATATCTTGTGGGACTGCTATTCTGGGGTGGTGGGTAGGGGGAAAAAGGGGGAAAAATTGTAACTCAAAATCTGGCAGAAATGAATGATGTAAACCAGAAGTTAATAAAAAAGAATAAAAAAAAAATAAAAAGATAGGGAGAGGGAACATGTCCAATGTCAAGAAGACTACATTAGGAAATGCAGATGATCTAAAAATGAAAGATAATAAAATTTTATTTTAAATAATTAATGCTCTTGTTTTGGTTGGAAAGTTGTATTGGTATATGGGTTTGAAAAATGAAAAAGTTTTAAAAGTACTGATGTAATAGACCTGGCAAGGTTTAAGAATCAGGACACTTGGGAAATAGTGCCCTATTTCTAATAACTCTGCTTGGGGGTAAGTTATTTAAACTATGTCCCCATTTTCTTATCTGATACTATCTGTCTTCTATGTAGCTTGCATGGATGTTCTTCTGCAGAAAAATATTTTAGTGCTCATTCTGTACAGGATTTGGGAGTGCCAGGGATCAAAGGGTTGAAATATAAAAGTATATTGAGTCAATAAATCAGCCAAGAACATTTACTGAAGATACGCTGTTTCCTGAAAACTATGCTTGAATTACACAGAAAAGTGAGGACTATAGAGAAATTATATGGCTTACTACAATAGTTAATGATGTGGGAAAAAGATGGACATTATAACATAATAGAAAAGAAAAAACTGATATTTTGACCATGGATGACCTAAAAATCTTCTCCATAAGGAGAAATGAGCAAGAGGGAAAAAAATCAAAGAGAGATTGGAGAGTGAGATAGATAGAATAGTATTTCAAAGACCTTTTATTCTAGTCCCAGTTTGCTACTCTATAACCTCAAACAAATCACTTAATGATTAGTTTCTGAACCTCAGCTACTACATCTGAAAGATGGAACTCATAATCCCTGTCCCATCAACCTTAAAAGGTTATTATGAAAACCAAAATGAGTATGAGCAGACTTTTTAAAATTATGAGGCATTATTAGTACTTTAGGTAGAAATTTTGATTTTTGACATCTAAAGCAAGAAGAAAGACAAAATGGCATAAAAGATAGAAAGCTGACCTGAAATCCAATAAAAATATGATTTCAGGTCTTATCTCTGACACACACTAGCTGTGTGACCCTAGGGGAGTCACTTAATATCATGGTACGCCAGGTAACTCTAAGATTATAACTGCAGGGAAGGTGCTGACCTTCATTGGTTGAGAAAATTTCCTCATCTGAAAGTTCCCTTTACCGATGGAATCCCAGATCCCTACCTACCACTAAAACAAAGAATAGTAACAACACTTGACTGAAACAAATGTAATAATGTCAGAAGACAATGTTCTAAGATATTTTTTAGTAATTTTAAATTCTAATCCTTCACCTTGGGGAAAAAAGTTTTAAGAAGTCTAAGCTAGAATGAGAATTATATGGAATGTGTTATGGTACTGAAAGTACTTGGAAAGAAAACACATTATATAATCTCAAGTACCCTTGTAAGTACTTGATTTATCTTTACTGGAGTTACTAAGTTTATTACAATGTACAGAAACCCATGAATTGCAAAAGGAACTCTCTTTCCTTCTATTGGTCCTGCTTGGAGTTCCCATATTCCTTGCCTTTCCTTTTACCTTAGATCCCATGCTCCTGGAGTCATCCCTTCTTCCCCATGTTCCACATACCTTAATATCTAACATAAAGAAAAAATTAACCGAATTACAGGAAGACAATAAGACAGCAAACAATACTAGCAGGAGATTTCAATTTCCTTCTCTCATTTTTGGACAAATATCATTCTTCAGAATTTTGGTGGCCCCTGGGAATTTGAACTCCCCCTCTCTTGAGGGGGGTTTTCATTTTGGTATCTCTTTCAGGAGGTGATTAGTGAAGTATTTCAATGTCTATTTTGTCCTCTGGATCTAGAATATCAGGCAGTTTTCCTTGATAATTTTTTGAATGATTATGTCTAGGTTCTTTTTTTTAAATCATGGTTTTCAGGTAGTCCAACAATTTAAAAATTATCTCTCTGGATCTATTTTCCAGGTGAGCTGTTTTTCCAATGAGCTATTTCACATTGTCTATTTTTTTCATTCTTTTGGTTTTGTTTTATTGCTTCTTGATTTCTCATAAAGTCATTAGCTTCTATTTGTTCAATTCTAATTTTTAAGGAATTATTTTCTTCAGTAAGCTTTTGGACCTCCTTTTCCATTTGGCAAACTTTTTAAGACATTCTTCTCTTCACTGACTTTTTGGATCTCTTTTACCATTTGGCCTAATCTATTTTTAAAAAAGTGTTATTTTCAGGGTGGCTAGGTGGTGCAGTGAGTAGAGCATTGGCCCTGGCATCAGAAGGACCTGAGTTTGGATCCGGCCTCAGACACTTAATGCACACACAAACAAAAACCTAGCCTTGTGACCTTGGGCAAGTTACTTAACCAGTTGCCCTCCAAAAAAAAGCAAAAAAAGTGTTATTTCCTCAGAATTTGAATGTGGATTGAAGCAAACTACCTGCTCTCTTTCTTTTTCTTGCTTGGTTTTGTTTCCTCTTTCCCATTGGAGAAATACAAATTAAAACAATTATAAATCAAATAGATTGGCTAATAGGACAGAAAAGGAAAACAATAGATGGTGGAGGGGACGTGGGGAATGAGACATTAATGTGTTGTTAGTGGAGTTATGAACTTGATTCAACCATTCTGCAGAGCAATCTAGGACTATGCCTGGGCTCTAAAACCATTCATATCCTCTGACCTAGAATTACTACCATTAGATCTGTATCCAAAAAAAGATAAAAACAAAAAGGAAAAGGACCTATAGGTATAAAAATATTTATAGCAGCTCTTCTCTGGTGGCAAAGAATTGGAAACTGAGGAGATGTACATCAATTGGGGAATGGCTGAATGAACTGTGGTTTGTGATGGAATATTACTATGCTATAAGAAATGATGGGCAGGATGCTCTCAGAAAAAAAAAAACTGGGGAGACTTACATGAACTGATGCAAAGTAAAATGTACTTTGTACAAAGTAATACCGTGAATGTCTTAGCTATTCTTAACAATGCAATGATCCAAGATAACTCTGAAGGACTTATGATGAAAAATGGCATCCATCTCCAGAGAAAGAACTGTTGGTATCTGAATACAGATTGAAGCATACTATTTTTTTACCTTCTTGATTTTTCTTGAGGTTTTTTTCTTTTTTGCTCTGTTTTCTTTCACAAAATGACTGTCATTGAAATGTAAAAAAATGAGAAGCAGAAAGACTTCATAATAACCTGGAGGCTTATAAAAACTTATGTTGAGTGAGAAAAGAAGAACCAGGAGAAATTTGTACACAATTACAGATACAATGTATGTGTGATGACCAATTTTGAAAGACTGGGCTTTTCTCAGCAATGCAAGGTCATTAGACAACTCCAAAAGACTTATGACGGAAAGAGATGTCCACATCCAGAGATAGAACTACAGAGTTTGAATGTAGATTGAAGCAAACTACTTTCTCTCTCTCTTTTTCTTGTTTTGTTTTGTTTCCTCTTTCCCATTGTTCATTCCATCAGTTATAATCTTTCTTTACAACCTGACTAATGTTTAATGTGAAGGTAGTTGTAGATCCTATATTTGATTGCATGCCAACATGGAGAGGGGAGGGAAAGGGAGGGAGAGAAAATTTGAAACTCAAGGGATTGTGGAACTGAATCTTGTAAACTAAAAGTAAACAAATAAATTAATTTTTTTAAATTGTTTTTATTTGTAACTGGGAAAATATTAATCCTAAATAAATTTTTTAAAAAAGAAAAAAATATTGATTCTGTCTTAGGTGGGGTGTTTAGTCCATGGTTTAGTCCATGGTGTTTCAGGCCTATTCCTCCATGATTAATTCTTCTTTTTAAGTTCTGTTTTCATCTTTATCTCTTTGAATGGTTTTCTTTTTTTACCTTTTTTAAAAAAATTATTTACTTTTAGTTTACAACATTCAGTTCCATAATCCCTTGAGTTCCAAATTTTCTCCTTCTTTCTCTCCTTCCCCCACCCACTGGTGGCATATAATCTGATATAGGTTCTACAAATACCATCACATTAAACATTAGTCAAGTTGTGAAGAAGAATTATAACCAATGGAATGAACAATTTGAAAGAAGGAACAAAACAAATCAAAAGAAAACAGAGATAGAACAAGTAGTTTGCTTCAATCTTCATTCAGATTCTGTAGTTCTTTCTCTGGGTGTGGATATCACTTTCCCTCATGAGTCTTTTGGAGTTGTCTTATAACCTTGCATTGCTGAGAGTAACCAGTCTACCAAAGTTAATCATCACAGATATTTACA
The DNA here is from genome assembly GCA_011680675.1 of Gymnobelideus leadbeateri. Taxonomy (NCBI): domain Eukaryota; kingdom Metazoa; phylum Chordata; class Mammalia; order Diprotodontia; family Petauridae; genus Gymnobelideus; species Gymnobelideus leadbeateri. Next base: position 1,829,704 of record WOXC01012465.1, on the reverse strand, counting down.
ATGTTCTCCTGGTTCTGCTCTCCTCACTCAGCATCAGTTTATATAAGTCTCTCCAGGTTATTATGAAGTCTGTCTGCTCCTCATTTCTTACAGCACAATAGTATTCCATTATATTTATATACCACACTTTGTTTAGCCATTCCCCAATTGATGGGCATCCCCTTGATTTCCAATTCTTTGCCACCACAAAAGAGCTGCTATAAATATTTTTGTACAACACAGTTCCTTTTCCCACTTGTATGATCTCTTTGGGATACAGCCCTAGAAATGGTATTGCTGGGTCAAAGAGTATGCACATTTTATAGCCTTTGGGCATAGTTTCAAATTGATTTACAGAATGGTTGGATCAGTTCACAACTCCACCAACAATGCGTTAGTGTTCCAATTTTCCTACATCTTCTCTAGAACTTATCATTTTCCTGTTTTGTTATCTTAGCCAGTCTGACCAGTTGTAAAGTCAATCATAAGCAGCTTTCCAGAGAATGGCTGCTGTGAACAGCTTTAAGGTTCTGATCACCTAGTGTAGTGAAGTCTATTTGTACAACAATAAACTAAAGCAAAACATTCACAGAAACCAAAGTACAGCATTCACAATGTTATAACAACTTATCACTAAAGTGGCCATGTAGTTTTCACCAAAGTGGCCACGTAGTTTTAAACAACAAATATCATTCAGTAAGTCCTTAAATCAATCTTCCTTAAGGAGCAAGCCTCCTTAAGGGACACAAAGTACAAAGGTCAAAGTTCTCCACTCCTAGGTCACATTGTCTTAATCTCTCAGTTAACAAGTCTTCTTTTTCTTGATTGGAGATTAGTTTCCAGTCATCTTTAAGAGGTACAAGGTACAAAGTACAAAGTTCTCCCACCCCTAGGCCATAAATCATGATCATCTCAGTCAGCATTAAGTACCCAAGGAGAGGTCTTTTCATCTTGACTTGAGGCTGGCTCCCAGATTCCATGGTTCCTCTTCCATGGGTCCTTCTCCTGCCTAAATCTACCCAATCATCACCTGGATTCACAGGTAGGCAGCTCTCAGCTCTTCATCCAGCTCCTCATCCAGCTCCCCATCCAATTCCTCATCCACTTTCTGCTCCATACTGAAGCTCACAGTATCTAGTCCACCTCAAGTCCTTCACAGTTTCTGTTTCTGGGAAGACAAAGTTTAACAGAGCCAAAATGGCATTCATGCACATTGCCTGCACCATTATGAATTCACTATCTGCCTGTGAAATCAACTCAAAGCCATCAAAAAGGTCTGAGAACCCAACACAAAGCAGCAGTAAGGTCCCAAGACCTCTGAAATCCTCCTTCAGGACTTCTGTAAACAGACAAGAAAATCCCCTTTCAGGGCTTCCAGTAAGGTCCCAGGGCTTCTGTACAAAGTATTACAAACAAAAATCAACACAGACAGAACAGAGTGCCACCCTCCCCAACTGTTCCCCTTCTCAGTTCTGCTCTCTCCCAGCTTGAGCTTCTCCTTATATATGGTCATTTAGCTCCTCCCTCTCCTGCTTTTTCCTGTTGCACCAGCAAGTTCCTCCCACTGTGGGTTTCACAAGTTCTGTTTCTTAACAAATACTTGATATAATCAAGGGCAAGGCTCAACTGAAACAAGGCACTAAGTACTTGTTTGCTTGCCGTTACATGGGTGAGACGTGGTACCTCAGAGTTGTTCTGATTTGCATTTCTCTAATGAATAGTGATTTAGAGCATTTTTTCATATGCTTATAAATACCTTTAATTTCTTCCTCTGAAAACTGCCTGTTCATATCCTTTGACCATATATCAATGGGGGGATGACTTGTATTCTTATAAATTTGACTCAGTTCTCTGTATATTTTTAAAATGAGGCCTTTATCAGAGACACTGGTTGTAAAAATGCTTTCCCAATTTTCTTTGAATACTTTTAGAGAGAAATTTCATAATGATCCTTCAATTGTTATTTTGTTGTTACTGTTGTTTTTAACCCCATAGATGTTTCTTGTGGTTTCGAGTTGTTTTTTACTCTCTAAGGTAGTTTTATTTTGTCACTTATGCTTTCCTTGGTAGTTGTATTTATGACCTTTCCTGTATTTCTGTTACTTAGGGTATTTGCAAAACTATATTTGTGTGTGTGTGTGTGTGTGTGTGTGTGTGTGTGTGTGTGTGTGTGCGCGCATGCACGCTCCCATATGGATTTTTAATAGGAATTCTTCAAATAGGAATTCTTCAAATGCTTCTATTAGAAGCATCTGTTTTTATTGATGATTAGGCTCAGGTTTGCAAGACATGTCACCCTCAGATTTCATCTTGAGCCCCTTTGCTTTTAGGACCATGTTATTCCATTCCTTTCTATAGATTCTAGTTGGCATAAACTAGTCATATTATTCAGATTTAATTTCCCTCATATATAAAGGTCTTCTGGTTACTTGAAGATTTTTTTTATTATTGGAATTGTTAAATTTAACTACTTTATGCCTTAGCATTTTGCAGCATAGTGGAGGTTTTTTTTAGGTCATTTGTGGATTCTTCTGATTGGCACTTTTTTTCTGTGCTCAGGAGTTCTGAGCAATTTGTTTTCTATAATTTCTTGTATTATGATGTTTTGACTTGTTTTTTGAGATCAATATAATTTTGCTTGTTTTTTTAATTTATTGTTTTTTGCTTCTATTCTTCAAGATTATCCATCACTTCTGTATATTTGTATTCCTAATTAATTATTTTTTCTTTCATTTCATTATAAATATTACCACCATGATTCAAAATGTTTCTATTCTTCCAATTATTTTTGCTATGTAGGCCATAAATTCTGATTTTATGACTCTTATTTCTCTCTGGAACCATCTGTTAACCTGCTGTTGTTCTATGCATTCTTAAAAATTAACAGGATCCTTTACCTCATCAGATGTTGATTCATTTTTTGTTATTCAAGGTTTTGAAATTAAAATTTCTTCCTCCAGAAATCTTTGGTAATTTCAGACTTTTGCCCCTTATTTATTTTCATATTTCCTATTTATTTCCCCCCTTTTATTTTCCAACTCATTTTTCAACTCCTTCTGATTTATTGTCAGATTCCTCCAGGGCTAGACTTCAGTGCTGCCTCAACCTACTCCTGCTCAGAGGAATTCAATTTTCACCTGCCTTAGTCCCTTCCTCAAGTAACTTCTGGGAGAACAGAATTAAGTCCAGCTAAATGCTAGTCCTTTTTACTTCAGGCCTGGTAAAGCTGTACACACAAGCTACAACCACCTCTTAATTCCTTCTGTTTAGTTCTCTAGCTGAGTGCTGTTACTGAGGCTCCAGGCAGAACATACCTCCATTTTTTGTTTATTGCTACCTCCTCTGCACAGGGAGGGACATGGGAGCTGGGAGTGGAGAACTGATTTCTATTGACACAGAATGGTGGCTTGAGGGCAGAGAATAGTGTAGGCAAAGACTACTGCAGCAACAATGTAATTGTTGAATAGATCCCAGAGTACCAGGCTATTGGTCTAGCAATGGTTTCATTTGAGTGATAGGACTAATAAGGGGAAAGGAGTGCTGGATGAATGTGTTAGGGATTAGTGATTAGCATTCTCTGCTATTAATTCATCAGGATATTGCCTCACCAGAATCTTGATGTCTTGGCTTAGAGAGACAGCTGTAATTACTTATCTGATGGAAATAATTCACATATTTGAAGAAATTTTAGAGTTCACAAGGATAGGAGAAAATGTGTAGTCCTCTATCTTTTTGGTCATGTGAAACATAACACCATTTTCCTATCTAAATAACTACAAAATATTTGTCTAATGATTTATTCTAGAGTTTTGTCAGAGATCAGCATCATACTTCTGTAGTTTTAGAAATCAACTTTTTTCCTGTCTTCGAAAACTGATACAACAATGCTTATATCCAATTTTCAAATATTTCTCCTGTCTTCCATGATTCTCAAATTCTTTGAGAATTTGAAAGCAGTAAGAACATATAATGCTATTCATTCAGAGCAAATAGGTAATTAATAAGTCATGACACAACTCAACTAAAATGCTAAAGATGATGAAAGTTGTGTATCTATTATTATAGCCACAAAATTGCCTACACTTTATAAAATTTCCGATGAATAAAAATGACTGGAGAACCTAAGAATAGAAGAGAAAGAAACTTTTAAAACACGTGTTTTATTGCTTTATCCTCCAACTCACACTTCAACCCACATCTAAGATTATCATTTGTGCTTAGTATTTCTTAAGTTAGAATGGAAAATGCTTTTTTAATTAAAGAATTGAGTGCTGTTTTATAAATGCAACACATCTATTTAAAGAAACATTTGAGAATATCACTTAAAGGATTAAAAAGCAGTAGTCAGATTTTTTAAATGATATTTTATGTTTTCCACAATTACGTGTTAAAACTTCTTTTAAACTTTTTTTAAAGTTTTGAGTTCCACATTTTATCCCTCCCTCCTATCATCCCTGAGATGGTAAGCAATCCAATATCTATTATAAATGTACAGTCATTAAAACATTTCCATGGGGGCTGAGCCAAGATGGCGGAGTAGAAACAGCACTTCCACAGTGCTCCAGCACACACCACTTTAAAATTATGTAAAAGGGGACTCTGAACAACCTCTGGAGCTCCAAAACCCATAAAACGACACAGAGAAGCTAACCTGCCACTGAGGACAGCCCCGCAGCCTGGCAGGGAGTGGTCAGCGCAGTGCTCTGGGAGCCCAGAACAGGTCCCTGTGAGTTAGAGGTTTTAGCCCCAGGGTGGCTATACCAGCAGCTGGCTGGAGGAACCCCAGAATACCAGCAGCTGTGGGGTCTCCAAAAATAACAACACAAAGATGCCTAGGACAAAGTGAGAGGTTAGTGCCCTATGGACTTTGGGACCAGTATTTGGGAGCATATCAGCTTCTTCCCTTGGGGGCTAGAATCCACTGAGGAGCCACGGCACAGCTGCCATTTTGCAGCTTCAGTTGCAGCTTCAGCTCCTGACATGCAGACTGTAGGGGGATACAGCGATCAGTCTTGGGGGTAATCTCTCTTGCTTTAGCCTTCTTGGATCTGGATTGCAATCTCGGGTGGAGGTCTTGGGGTGTGTGACCAGCTTGCCAGAGTGTGTGGGGGCTTCAGGGAGGGCACCCAACTAATAACTCCGGCACTTGAGAAGACCCCAACGTTTGGGACAGAAGCTCCCCTGTCTGGTGGCAGAGTCCTACTGTGGCAACAAGCTCAAAAGTCAAGTAATTGAGTATCAACATGCCTAGGCAAAGGAAACAAAATAAACAGAAAAATGCAACATTAGACTCCTATTTTGGGGGCAAAGAGGATCGAAGCATGGAACAGGAGGAAGACTGTGAGGTCAGAAATCCTGCACCAAAAGCCACAAATGAAAATACAAGTGGGTTACAGGCCATAGAGGACCTTAAGAAGGATTTTAAAAACCAAATAAGAGGAGTCGGGGAAAAATTGGGAAGAGAAATGAGAAGGATGCAGAAAAAGTATGAAATGACAGTCAACAGCCTGACTGAGGAAAATAACACCTTAAAAAAATAGACTAACTCAAATGGCAAAAGAGGCTCAAAAGGGCAATAAGGAGAAGAATGCCTTAAAAAGTCAAATTTGCCAGATGGAAAAAGAATCTCAAAAGCTCACTGAGGAGATTCGTTCCTTCAGAGTTAGACTGGAGCAAGTGGAAGCTAGTGACTTTATGAGAAATCAAGATGCTGTTAAACAGATCCAAACAAATGAAAGATTAGAAGGCAAAATCTTGAAATATTTCCCACCCGAGATTGCAATCCAGATCCAAGAAGGCTAAAGCAAGAGCGATTACCCCCAAGACTGATTTCCCATGAAATATCTCATGGGAAAAAACACTGACCTGGAAAATAGATCCAGGAGAGACAATTTAAAAATTATTGGACTACCTGAAAGCCATGATCAAAGAACGAACCTAGAAATCACCCTTCAAGAAATTCTCAAGGAAAATTGCCCTGATGTTTTAGAACTAGAGGTCAAAATAGAGGTTGAAAGAATCTACCAATTACCTCCTGAAAAAGATCCCAAAAATATAATATTCCTCCTAGGAATATTATAGCCAGGTTCCAGAATTCCCAGATCAAGGAGGAAATATTACAAGCAGCCAGGAAGAAACAATTTCAATATTGTGGAAACACAACCACAATAGGGCAGGACCTGGGACTTTCTACACGGAGGGATTGAAGGGCATGGAATATGATATTCCCCAGGTCAAAGGACCTGGGATTAAAACCAAGAACCACCTACCCAGCAAAATTGAGTATCTTGTTTCAGGGGAAAATATGGTCATTCAGTGGAATAGAGGACTTTCAAGCATGCTTGAGGAAAAAACCAGAATTGAATAGAAAATTTGACATCCAGACACAAGAAGCAAGAGATGCTTAAGAAGGTAAACAGGGAAAAGAAACCAAAAGGAACTTATCGAAGTTGAATTATTTACATTCCTACATGGAAAAACAATAACTATAACTAATGAAACCTTTCTCAGTATGAAAATAGTTGAAAAAGGGTATATGGGCATATGAATACATATGTGAATGTGTGTATATATGTTTACAGGTATACATGGATAGAGGGCACAGGTCGAATTTAATAGGAAGGGATGATACTTAAGGGGTGAAGTTAAGAGGTGAGAGAGGAATGTGGCGAGAGGAGATGGGGGGAGATGGGGCGGTGGGTAAATTATCTCATGTAGAAGAGGCAAGGGGAAGTGGTTGCAGGGGAGGGGAAGAACAGGAAGACAAAAAGGCAAAACCATATTCTCATTGAATTTGGCTCAGGGAATCACATATATACTAAATGGGATATCTCACCCTGCAGGAGAGTAGAGGGGGGGGGGGGGAATGGAAGGGAGGGCATGCTGTGGGCAGGGGAGGTTGGAGGCACCCACTTGTGAAGAGGGATAGGATCAAAGTAGGGAATGGACCAGGTGGGGGTGGGATGGGTGGGAGGGAAATATAGCCAATCTTTTACAATATATCTACTATGGTAATGTTTTGCATAGCTATACATGTACGACATATACTGAATTGCTTATCTTCCTAGCAGGAGTGGGTGACAAGGGAGGAAGGGAATGGATCTGGAATTTCAAAGTTTTAAAATTAAATGTTTCAAATATATATAAATACTATTATTAATACTATTTTGCATGTAATTTGGAGATAAGATGTGCAGGCATTAAGGCACAGAGATTCACCTTGCCCTAATGGAAAAGTCAAAGGGGGTATGGGAGAGAGCAGATTGGATGAGGGGATATCCTGTGGGACTGCTATTCTGGGGTGGTGGGTTGGGGAAAATGGGGAAAAAATTGAAACTCAAAATCTAGTGGAAATGAATGATGTAAACCAGAAGTTAATAAAGCATTTGGAAAAAAACCATTTTCATATTACTCATTTTGTACAAGAAGAACTGAAAAAGAAAGAAAGGTTAAGGGAGAGAGGGAGAGAGAGTGAGAGAGAGAGAGAGAGAGAGAGAGAGAGAGAGAGAGAGAGAGAGAGAAGAGAAATAGTATGTTTTGGTGTATATTCAGATAATATCAGTTCTTTCTCTGGAGGCGGATAGCATGCTTCATCATGAGTCCTTTGGGATTATCTTGGATCATTGTATTGCTAAAAATAGCTAAGTAATTCACAGTTCTTAGTTATAAAATATTGCTATTATTGTATACAATGTTCTCCTGGTTCTGTTCACTTCACTTTGCATCAATTCATATAAGTTTTTCCAGGTTTTGTGAAATCATCCCGTTTGTCATTTCTTATATACCACAACTTGTTCAGTTATTCTGCAATTGATGGGCATCCCCTCAATTTCCAATTCTTAGCCACCACAAAAAGAGTTGCTATAAATATTTTTGTACAAATAGGTCATTTCCCCCTTTTTTTGTCTCTTGGGATACAGACCTAGTAATGGTATTGCTGGGTCAAAAGATATGCACAGTTTTATAGCCCTTTGGGCATAGTTTCAGATTGCTCTCCAGAATGACTGGATCAGTTCATAACTCCACAAATAGTATATTAATATCCCAGTTTTCCCACATCCCCTGCAACATTTATCATTTTCCCTTTTTGTCATATCAGCCAATGATAGGTGTGAGGTGGTACCACAGAGTTATTTTAATTTGCATTTCTCTAATCAATAGTGATTTACAACATTTTTTCCATATGACTAGAGAGATCTTTGATTTCTTTGTCTGAAAACTGACTAGTCATATCCTTTGATCATTTATCATTTGGGGAATGGCTTGTATATAGCTGAGAAATGAGGCCTTTATCAGAGACACTTGCTGTAAAGACTGTTTTCCAGCTTTCCATTTTTCCTCTGATATTGGTTACTTTGGTTTGTTTGTACAAAACCTTTTTAATTTTTTTCTGGGGGCAATTGGGGTTAAGTGACTTGCCCAAAGTCATACAACTAATAAGTGTGTCAAGTGTATGAGGCCACATTTGAACTCAGGTCCTCCTGATTCCAGGGCCAGTGCTCTATTCACTGTGCGGCCTAGCTGCCCCTAAAATCTTTTTAATTTAATATAATCAAAATTATCTATTTTACATTTTTTACTAATTTCTATATCTTGTTTAGTTCTAAATTCATCCTTTATCCATTGATCTGACAGATAAACTATTATATGCTCTCCTAAATTGCTGCTATCACCCTTTATGTGTAAATCATGTACTCATTTTGACCTTATGTTGGTATGTAGCATGAGATGTTGGTCTATACCTACTTTTTGCCATATCATTTTCCAGTTTTCCCAGCTGTTTTTATCAAATAATGAATTTTTATTCCAAAAGCCTGGATCTTTGGGTTTGCCATGTGCTAGATTATTATGCCCATTTATTGCTATGTATTGTTTACCTAATCTATTCCACTGATCTACCACTTTATCTCTTAGTGAGTACCAGATTGTTTTGATAATTATTATTTTAAAATACAATTTGAGATCTGGTATGGCTAGAGTATAGCTGCTAAACCATCTTCCTTCACATTTTTTCACCACTGATTCCCTTAATATCTTGTTCTTTTGTTCATCCAGATGAATTTTGTTAATTTTTCTAATTCTATAAAATAAATTTTGTTAGTTTTTACGGCATTGAATAAATGATTAATTTAGGTATAATTTTCATTTTTATTATATTGACTTAGTCCACCATGAGCAATTAATATTTTTCCAACTGTTTAGCTCTGATTTTATTTGTGAGAAAAGTATTTTGTAACTGTGTTCATATAGTTCCTGGGTTTGTCTTGGCAGGTGGATTCCCAAGTATTTTATATTGCTATAGTTATTTTTTTTAATTTTTATTTTTTGTCTTTATTAATTTGTTTGTTTACTTTTAGTTTACAAGATTCAATTCCATAATTCCTTTAGTTTCAAATTTTCTTTCCCTCCTCTCCACTCCCATGATGGCATACAATCCAGTATAGGATCTGAAAATACTTTCACATTAGACATTAGTCAGGTTACAAAGGCAGATTGTACTAGATGGAATGAAAAATGGTAAAGAGGAAACAAAGCAAAACAATAAAGAGAAAAAATCAAGTAGTTTGCTTCAATCAGCATTCAAACTCAGTTCTTTCTGGATGTAGACATCTCTCTCCATCATGAGTCTTTTGGGATTGACTTATATCACTGAATTGCTAAAAAGAGTCCAGTCTGTCATAGCTGGTCATCACACATATGTTATGTCTGTGATTGTGTACAAATTTCTCCTGTTTCTACTCTTCACTCAGCATCAGTTTGTATAAGCCTCTCCAGGTAAATGTGAAGTCCATCTGCTCCTTGTTTCTTATAGCACAATAGTATTCCATTACATGCATATGCCACAGGTACAGTTATTTTAAATGGAATTTTTCTATCTCTTCCTGTTAGTCCTTAGATTTTAAATAATTACTATGCATATTTATGTATTTTATTTGTTTTTGCAATTATGTTTTTACTATGCAATAAAGAAACTTCAAAAATATGTAATACAATATTGGAATTAAAACTTTCTATTGCCTTTTCTCCATTTTTTATCACACCTCTGCTTAATTTTAGATTTTTTTAAACTGACCATCTTTTAGAATTCAGTCCTCTGCTTAACCAAAAAAAAGAGCCTTAAGTGACTTTTTCCACCTGGCCACAGAAATATGTCTTATGACCTTTTCTGAAAAGAAAAAAAAAAAAGAACAACAGCCCTCAGCTCCCTGTGGGTCCTGAGAAAGAAGCCAACTGAAAAAGTGGTTTTTGTGATAGTGACGTTGATTCAGTAGGAGGACTGAAACTGGGTTAAAAATCATTACACTGAGACTAACTAGGCCAACATTCACTATATGGAGAGAAATAAGAAAGAAAATGTCACTACCAAAAAGATAAATACTGACCTCATTTCAGACCAGCTATCTAGTTAAAATTTTAGATAACACTTTGGGAAAAAATATCTGTGATCGGATCAGCAATGATGGAAGAGTTTCTCTTTTAAGGACTAGAAAAGAAAACCATAAATACATAGGAGTGGGCTAGAATGTATGTGTTGATACTGTTTCATAAAATATATACTTCATTGCATTTTTAATGGAAGAATATCATTAAAATTTCCTGAGATGTAGGAAAGCCAAATAAAACTAGAGATAAGCCAGAGCTTTCTGAAGCTTATTTGAGTGTTCAATGATAGAACCCACATGTGTGTATATAGACATACACACACATTCACACACAGATATTTATATATGTTTATGATACAGATACATTTATAAGACTGTTACAAAAGTTCTCAATTTGGGAGTCTATGGATAGATTTCAGGGGGAATCTGTGAACTTGGATAGGAAAAAATATAACTTTATTTTCATTAAACTCTAATAGAAATTTAGCATTTCCTTCAATTACTTAAAAAATTATCTTACAAAGGGTTCCATATGTGTCACTAAACTGCTCAAAGGGTCACAGACACATGCAAAAACTGTTAAGAAGTCCTAGACTAGAAGATATTCAAAACAAAACACCGATTGGAATTGATTGCAGGAAAATGAGCAAAACCTTAAAAAATCACATTTCAAAGCTGTACTTATAGGGCTTATTTATCATGTCCTCCCTCTTCTGTAAACTAAAGGTAATGAGCTATATGAATAACTTTCTGATTATGGATATTTTTAGATGTCAAAACAGTAAAATCAATGAAAGGAGTGGGGAGTAGGAGAGAGGACTGGAAGAAAAATCACAAATATGATGCACATGGGAAATAGCATCTGGAAACAGGAGAGAGAGCAAGCAATGGCAATTTTACAAGAAAATATATAATAAACTAAAACTTTTCCTCACCAATTCTCAGAGACTGCTGAGAGTGCAACAGGGAGCCCCAGGCCATTCCAGTGACCCACATTCTGGGCTGGGCTGGAACTTGTGAATGAAATAGCTCTTTCATTTCTCTCTCTCCCTCCTGCATTGACTCATCTTCCCCTCCTCCCACCCCTTGTACCCTTTTTAGATATATGAATAGACAGGAGAATTCAGCCTCAGCATATCACCCCCCTCCCACTCTCCCTGAAATTTGGGGGCAGAAACACTTATTTTAAAAAGGGATCCCATTAACAACCAGGCAATTAGCCACCTTTCACGGTGAGCCAAACACACTATGGTGAAGAAGTTCACAGTATCGGTTTTATATACAGAAAAGCAATAATTTTATCTGCATTAATACGGGAGCAACTGGCAAGCTGGACAAAACAGCTCAAATCATATGCATTGCTATCACATGCTTCAAAGTCTAGGGATTCAGAATCCAAACCGATCATAGATCCAGAGGCAGAATGGACCTTAGCAATCAATCATATGGATGAAATAGAGAGATATGTGGTGGATTCAAGACTGATTGGTTTTTTTTTTGTTTTTTTTCTTTTATTTTTTTTAAACAAATGCTTTATTAACTTCTGTTTTACATCATTCATTTCCACCAGATTTTGAGTTACAGTTTTTTCCCCCGTTTTCCCCCTACCCACCCTCCCAGAATAGCAGTCCCACAAGATATCGCTTCCTCCAGTCTGCTCTCTCCCATACTTTCTCCCATACCCCCTTCGACTTTTCCATTAGAGGAAGGTGAATCTCTGTGTCCCAATGCCTGCACATCTTATCTCCCAATTACAAGCAAAAGAGTATTAATAATAGTATTTATATATATTTGAAACATTTAATGTTAAGACCTCAAATTTCAGATCCATTTCCTTCCTCCCTTGTCACCCATTCCCTCTGGGGAGATAAGTAATTCAGTATATGTTGTACATGTCTGGCTATGCAAAACATTATCATAGTAGATATATTGTACAAGGCTGCTTATAATTCCCTCCCACTCATCCCACCCCCCACCTGGTCCATTCCCTACATGATCCTGTCCCTCTTCTATAGTGGGCACTTCCAACCTCCCCTCCCCCCAAGGATGCCCTCCCATCCATCATCCCTCCTCTCATCCCCCTTCCCCCTATTCTGCTGCAGGTTGAGATAGCCCATTTAGTATGTATGTCATTCTCTCCCTGAACCAAATTCAATGAGAATGTGGTTTTGCCTTTTTGCCTTCCTATACTTCCCCTCCCTTGCAGCCACTTCCCCTTGCTTCTTCTACATGAGATAGTTTACCCTACCCTGTCTCTCCCCATCTCCTCTTGCCACTTTCCTCTCTCACCTCATAATTTCACCCCTTGAGTATCCTCCCTTCCCAACAAATTCAACCTATACCCTCTATCCATATATAACTGTAAACATATATACACACATTCACATATGTATTCATATGACCATACACCCTTCTTCCATTGTTTTCATACTGAGAAAGATTTCATCAGTCACAGTTATTGTTTTTCCACATAGGAATGTAAATAGTTCAACTTTGATAAGTTCCTTTTAATTTCTTTTCCCTGATTACCTTCTCAGGCATCTCTTGCTTCTTTTGTCTGGATGTCAAATTTTCTATTCAACTCTGGTTTTTTCCACAAGAATGCTTGAAAGTCTTCTATTCCACTGAATGACCATATTTTCCCCTGAAACAAAATACTCACTTTTGCTGGGTAGGTGACCCTTGGGTTCATTCCCAGCTCTTTTGCCCCCTGGAATATCATATTCCATGCCCTTCAATCCCTCAGTGTAGAAGCTGCTAATCTGATTGTGTTTCCACAATATTGAAATTGTTTCTTCCTGGCTGCTTGGAGTATTTTCTCCTTGATCTGGGGATTCTGGAACCTGGCTATAATATTCCTGGGAGTTTTCTTTTTGGGATCTTTTTCAGGAGGTGATCAGTGGATTCTTTCAACCTCTATTTTGCCCTCTGGATCTAAAACATCAGGGCAGTTTTCCTTGAGAATTTCTTGAAGGGTGATTTCTAGGTTCTTTCTTTGATCATGGCTTTCAGGTAGTCCAATAATTTTTAAATTGTCTCTCCTGGATCTATTTTCCAGGTCAGTGGTTTTTCCCATGAGATATTTCACATTGTCTTCTAATCTTTCATTTGTTTGGATCTGCTTAACAGCATCTTGATTTCTCATAAAGTCATTAGCTTCCATTTGCTCCAGTCTAACTCTGAAGGAATGAATCTCCTCAGTGAACTTTTGAGATTCTTTTTCCATCTGGCAAATTCGACTTTTTAAGGCATTCTTCTCCTCATTGCCCTTTTGGGACTCCTTTGCCATTTGATTTAGTCTATTTTTTAAGGTGTTGTTTTCCTCAGTCAGGCTGTTGACCCTCATTTTCATACTTTTCCTGCGTCCTTCTCATTTCTCTTCCCAATTTTTCCTCCACTTCTCTTATTTGATTTTTAAAGGCCTTCTTAAGGTCCTCTATGGCCTGTAACCCACTCATATTTCCCTTTGGGGCTTTTGGAGCAGGATTTCTGACCTCACAGTCCTCTGACTGTTCCATGCTTCAATCCTCTTTGCCCCCAAAGTAAGAGTCTAAGGTTGCATTTTTCTGTTTAATTTGTTTCCTTTGCCTTGGCATGTTGCTACTTAATTACTTGACTTTTGGGCTCGTTGCCACACTATGGCTCTGCCGCCAGACAGGAGAATTTTCATCCCGAACATGTGGGGGACAACTTCCGTTTCTGGCAAGCTGGAAATCCACCCACAACTTCCACCCCAGATCACAATCCAGATCCAGGGAGGTTAAAGCAAGAGCGATTACCCCCCAAGACTGATCGCTGGATCTCCCTAAAGTTCGCAGACCAGGAGCTGAAGCTGCCACTGGAGCAGCAAAATGGCATCTGTTCCGCCTCTCCACTTCTCACCCCCAGGGGAAGAAGCCTGACGTGTTCCCCAAATACTGGTCCCAAAGTCCATAGGGCACTAACCTCTCACTTTGTCCTAGGCATGTCTGTGTTGTTAATACTGGAATTTCCATAGCTGCTGGTGTTCCAGGGTCCCTCCAGCTGGCTGCTGGTCTGGCCACCCTGGGGCTAAAACCACAACTCACGAGCACCTGGGCTTGGCTCCCAGAGCTCTGCTCTATGGCTCCCAGCAAGCTGCGCTGGCTATTCCCTGCCAGGCTGCCGGGCTGTCTTCAGCAGGAGGTTAGCTTCTCTGTGTCATTCTTTGTGTGCTGGAGCTCAAGAAGTTGTTCAGAGTCCACCTTTTACATGGTTTGGAAGTGATGTGGGCTGTAGTGCCTTGGAGGTGCTATTCTACTTCGCCATCTTGGCTCCACTCAAGCCTTCTCTCAAAGAAAAGCAGTTTATTAAAGATTTGACATTTGACTCTTAAGGAGTCTAAGTACTTGTGATACTTCTAACACAGGTCAGAACAATCTGACATAGAGTGAATCTGGCCTGGATTGAATCTCAGCCCTTTCTTGATATTTTGTTTGACTAATTCTTGGTTCCTCATAGAGTTATTTGCTTCAATTTGGTTGATTCTAGTTTTTAGCGAATTATTTTCCTTGATTAGTTTTTGGAGCTCCTTTGCCATATCACACATTTTTCTTTTGAAGGAGCTATTTTCTTCATTGTAATATTTTTCTAATTGCACAAATTTGATTTTAAAATAATTATTCATTTTATCTTCTATCTCTCTAATTTGGATTTCAAAGTTCCTTTTGAGCTCATCTAAGAATGCTTTCTGTGCTTGAGACCAGTTCCCCGTTGATGTGTTCCCTTCAGCTATGGGTGAGGAGTCAACAGTGCCTCCTTCTGAATTTGGTTCCTCCCTCTGTCAATAGTAGGACTGCAGAGCCTTTGTCTTTGCAGTCTGCTTTCTACCCATTTTGAGGCAGGGTCTTAGCCATGACCTTCCTCTAGGGTTCCCAAGCCTTTACTGTTTAAGCTTTTGTCCTGGGGCAATAATTACTATGTTTTCAGGGTCAAAGGGGAGATTGGAGCATCTGGGGTTCACACTCTGCCATCCTGGTCCCTGGAAGTCCAGATAGGGGCTTTTTAAATTTCTGGGCTCTGGACTGGTAGTCCCAGGAGTAGCTGCTGTGCTACTAGTCCAAACTTCTGTGCACCACAGTGTCCAGGCCTCTGTCTCAAGACTGATTGTTTAATCAAACAAAGAGTAGTCATTAATGGTTTCAGGAAAGGAGGTGTCTAGTTGAGTGCCTCTGGGATTAGTGCTTGACCCTGTGCTTGTCAGTGACCTTGATGAAGGCAAAGATAGAATAAGTAATAACATTTGTAAATGAACAAACCTGGGAAGGATAGCTAATATGTTAGATGATAGAATAAGGATCTAAAATATTGTAAGCATGAACAGAGTGTGGGTCAGCAACACCAAATCATGTTATAGCACAGCTATGACCTAAATGTTGAGTTAAATCTAGTAAGTTCAAATTGAATAGGGAAAAATATAGTCTTACACAAGGAGTTTAAAGATCACTTCATAAGATTAAGACATAGAAAGTAGATGTTCATCTGAAAAAGATTTCAGGATTTTAGTGAACTTTAAGCTCAATATGAGACAACAGCATAATATGGTAGTCAAAAAGCTAATGGATCTTGGGTAATATTTAGAAGCAAAATATTCAGAAGATGGGAAGTTACAATCCTGCTGGACTTTGTCCTACAGTCAGACCATATCTAGAGTACTGTCGTTAGTTCTTGGTTCCACATTTTAGGAATTCCCTTGACTAACTGGTGAGCATTAAGAGGAAGGCAACCAAGATGTTTAAAGATATCAATTTCATGCCATATGGTCATCAGTTGAAGTTACTGTGAATATTTTACCTGGAGAAGAGAAGAATTAGAAAGGAAATAAATAGTGGTCTTAAAGTATTTGAAGGAGTGTCATATATAAGAGGAAGTAGACATGTTTTGTTTGCCCTAGATGCAGAACCAAGGACAAAGAAGGGGAAGTTGCAAGGAGGTAGAGTTAGACTATCAATAAGGAAAAAGTTCCTAATAATCAGTTATTTGAAAGGGATGCCTTGGGAGGTCATGGCTTCCTCCTTATTTGAAGTCTTTCATCAACAATTGTGTAACCATTTGCCAGTTATGCTGTAGAATGGATACTTATTTGGATACTGGTTGGAGTATATAGAATAGCTGGCATTTCTATAGCACTTTAAGCTTTACAAAATGCTTTACAAACATTCTTACATTTTATCCTTATAATGCTCCTAGGAGGTGAGTGTTATAACTACCCACATTTTACAGGGGGATAATAATTCCTTAATGACTTGAGGGCTAGAATTCTATTTACTGCACTACCTAACTGCCTCATCAAGGACTTTTCCAATGCTGAGATTCTGTAATTCTGTACAATACTTAGAGCTTCCTTTTGACTCAAGTGATCTAATTTAGTAAGTGACATTTACATAGTGTTTTATGGATATCTGTGGACCCACATATGTCTACACACATGTCCTTGACTTATCCAAAAATATAATGAGAATACAAGCATGACATAGCAGATCCCCCCCAAAACAAAAATTATATATTATGTAATACATAGTATGATTGGTCAGTTGGCAAATGGCAAAAAAAAACCCAGTATTTGGCTGTCAATGCCTATGAAAGCTGAGCCTACTGGAATCACAGCTAAAAAATATATGAAGTCATAGAAAAACCAAGGAGAACAAAGAGTAAAAAAAGTAAAAATAGTAGAGATCACAAGGAATACAGGCTCCTCACGATACCCTTCAACAATAATGAAAGACATATTAAACAGAAACTAAATTGTTAACAATTCTCACAAGAAAATTAAAATTAAAAGGAGAAAGGAAAACAGGAAGGGAAGAGCACAAGAAATGCATGCCAAATAAGTATCAGAAGTAGCACAAGAAATAATGTAAGAAGTCCTGAGAGATGTATTCAAATGGATAAAAGATTCACTTGAGGACCATAGAAACTTAAATTTTCTTTAATTAAAAGGAAGAGATATTGACAAAACTCATCAAAATGGAAAACAGGTTTGAAAATAGGAATGGAATCATAAAAAAGTGGCATTAATGTGAAGAAATAGGCCAAAAATACAATGAAATTGAAAAAAACAAGCTTAGATAATCATTTTTATAGGTGGGGTTGGAGTAGAGGATCCTGGACTAGTTGAATTCCCCTTTCACTTGAAGAAATGGTAGAATATAAGGAGCAGGCACCAAAAACAAAGAGCCATTAGCATTTGTTCCTTTTTCAGACTTTTCAGATCCTAGCATAGAGGTGCAGTCTAGCAATGATTACCAACTTTAATTGCAAAGATATCTGCAGAATTCTCTCTGCCAAATGCAGGGCAACTAATAACTTCTTGACTTGTCTTAGTGATAATTTTAGATTTCAAAAGGTTGAGGAACCAACAAAAGGAAATTCTGTTCTGAATCTGCTTTTCACTAATAAGAAGGAATGCCTAGAAAGGAAATAATGGGAACTCATCAAGGAATTGACTAGTACCTCCTTGAGTTTGGGATAGAGGAGAAGAAATCCATTTATAGTCTTTAATGAATTGTAGATTTTGGGAAAGCAGATTTAAAAGGTTCAGAGGAAATATAGGTAGGATCCTTTGGACTAAATACTATAGGCAAAGTCATTACAGAATGGAACAGAGATACTCAAGAATAAAATTCTGATAATACAAAGAGAAATAATTCCAATGAGGAAGACATATGGGATTTGACTGAAGAGAGCAATGTAGAAGCAAAAGGAACTCATTGATCAACTAAAATTTTAAAAAGAAGCATAAAGAAGTTGGAAGAAAGACTAGATTACCCAGGATGAATATAGTAATGTGTCACGGTCCTATGAAGATTAGAGTCAGAATGAGCAGGGGCTAATGAGGTAATCAAAGGACAATAAAAAAGGTCATTGATGGGTTTGCTTTTTTTAAACTATATTGAGAGAAAATTAGGGGCTCAGAAAAAAAGACATATGACATACTTTGCTTTATGTGATGGGACAATAGTAACTAATAACAGGAAGAGGACAGAACTGCTTAATTCTCACTTTTTGAATGTTTAAATTCTAAACACTGAAAAATATCATTTCCATATACATAATAGGACATGAAAAAGAATATTTTATATGAAACAATGAATCTCTATTTCACACCACTAGCTTTAAAAAAAAGAGCACGTACTAATTTTTTATGTTCTTTTCAACACTGTCCCACTTGTTTGTGCTTCCTTCTGAATGTCCTTCTATTCTCTTCTGTGCCTTTAAAAAATGCTTCCAGGAATCTCTTTATTTTTGTTATCAATATTGTTAATTTTTCCACTCCACTCTCTTCCCCTATTAAAAGAAATATACAGGGGGTGGAGTCAAGATTGCAACATTCTTTGGGGCTCCTGCTCACACCTCCTCCAATTCATGTAAAAAATGACTCTATACAAACTTTGGAGCTATAGAACCCACAAAATGACAGAGAGAAGCTAACTTCCCACTGAAGATGGTCCAGCAGGCAAGCAGAAAGGGGCCAATACAGTGTTCTGGGAGCCAAGCCCAGCCCCACATGAGCCAAAGAGTTTAGCCTCAGGGCAACCACAACCAACCACTGGCTGGAGGGACTTCAGATCACCAGCAGCTGTGGTGGTTTCCAGAATTATCAACCCATAGATGCCAAGGACAAAGTGAGAGTTCAGTGCAGTGTGGACTTTGGGATCTGGGAGTTTGGGAGTGTGTTCCCACCTTTACCCCCTGGAGGGAGAAGTGGCTGAGGCATGGGGGCCATGCAGCTGCTGCCACATAGCTTTCTCAAATCTCCTGGCCTGCAGATTGTAGGGGGACCAAGCAAACAGTCTGAGGGGTAATTGCTCTTGCTTTAACCTGCTTGGATCTGGATCACTGTCTAGGGTGGAGATCCTGGGGTGTGTGACCAGCTTGCCAGAGCATATGGAGGCTTCAGAGAGGGCAGCCAACTAATAGCTCCAGCAGCTGAGAAAACCCCAGCAAATGGGACAAAGCTTCCCTTTCTGGTAGCAGAGTTCTACTGTGGCAAAAAGCTCAAAAGTCAAGTAATTGAGTGACAACATGAGCAAGCAAAGGAAGCAAAGCAAGCAGAGAAATCCAATATTAGATTCCTATTTTGAGAACAAGAAGAATCAAAGCATAGAACAGGACAAAAACAGCAAAGTCAGAACTCTTGCACCAAAAGGTTCCAAAAAAAATATGAGTTGGTTACAGGCCATAGAGGAGCTTAAGAAGGATTTTGAAAACCAAATAAGAGAAGTGGAGGAAAAATTGGGAAGAGGAATGAGAATGATGCAAGAAAATTATGAAATGAGAGTCAACAACCTGCCTGAAGAAAATAACAAAAAATAGACCAACTCAAATGGCAAAAAAAAGGTTCAAAAAGCCAATAAGAAGAATGCCTTAAAAAGCCAAATTTGTTTTAGGGTGGTGGGTAGGGGGAAAACGGGGAGAAAATTTGTAACTCAAAATCTTGTAGAAATGAATGATGTAAACTAAAAAAATTAAAAAGAGAGAAAAAAGGAAAAAAGAAATAGACAAAGAAGAAAAAAAATCTTGTAACAATCATAATTAAGTAAACTGAATCAACATTATGGTCATGTCCAAAAATGTAAGTCTCTTTTTGTACCTTGATCTGATCACTTCTCTTTCAGGAGGTGGGGAAAAAATGTTCCCTCCTTGTTCCCCTAGAGTCATGATCTGGTAAGAGTTAAGTTTTACAAATTACTTTCCTTTGTAATGTTGTTATCCTTGTAAAAATTGTTATCCTGTTTCAGCTCACTTCACTCTGCACCAATTTATATCACCCAATATTCTTGGCAATTGTCTCTTTATCATTTCATTTCTAGTGTTTACTTTTGTATTAGCATTTCAAAGTTCCTACTTAATTCTGGCCTTTTCATTAGAAATGACAGTCCTCTATTCTGTTAAAGATCCTTTTTCTGCCTGTTGAATTAAATCCATTTTTATCAGGGTTATTTATGCTTGGTTATAAGCCAATATATCTTGTCTTTTTAAATATTATATTTCAAGATCTCCTTTCATTTGAGTAAAAGTTTCTAGGTCTTGTGTTATCTTGACTATGATTCCTTGGAACTTGTTTTACTTCTTTCTTATACTTTCACAGTATTTTTTTCTTTGATTTTAGAACTCTTGATTTTGGTTATGACATCCTTAAGACTTCAGCCTTTTTTTCTTTAGGAAGTAATTATCTTCATTTTGTCATCTGATATATATATATATATATATATATATATATATATATATATATATATATATATCTTGGGCAGGTTTGTTTTGTGATTCCTTAAAGTATAGCATATGTGCATACTTTTAAAAATCATGGCTTTCATGAAGTCCTTTATTATTCTTTGACTTGGTTTCGAAGTCATATGCTTTTATATCAAACAGATTTTAGATTTTCTTCCCTTTTTTCAATCTTTTGATTTTGTTCTAGTATTTCTTACTACAAAATGGAGTCATTGATTCCTTTTTTGTTGATTCTTTTTTTTTCATGGAGTCTGAAAACCTTAGTTGGTAAAGATTTACCACTCTTTCTTCTAAGTTATTTATTCTTCTTTTAATTCTTTCTTCAAAAACTTTTATTTCATTCTTACTTCTTGCTTCTTTTGTATTAAGTATTCCTGTTGTCCTTGTGGAAAAATATTTTTTTTCCTTTGAGTTTCTGCTTCACATTGTTTCAGAGTTAAGCTCTGCTTCTTTGGGGAAATATATAGATTTATAGTAACTTTTTATATTGATTGACTTCTTTTTTCAGTTTATTCATCCCTTTGAACTAGGGCCAGTTCTTTTCTCTGCTATGCTTTTGAATTATAGGGGTGATCAGGCCTGGCTTCCTCACTGCTGTTTTTCAAGCAACCTGAGTCTTTCTGAGGAATTGTTCCACCCTTGTTGCTTTCAGACAGAAATCTCTGCATACTACACATTTCTCTGACCTTCTATCCTCAGGAAACTCATCACTGGAAAATCTCATTAGGCTGAAAGATTGAATTTGCCTGATATTCATATCTGATAGGTCCCCCCTTACCCCTCTAATTGGATTCTATGACTGGAGGTCAGGGACATGGGCTCCAGGGCCTCTATTTAAAGTAAGGGCTCAACAGTTTTTCCTCCCCATTTCTCAACACCTATGTTGTTTTTGGACTTTTTTGGAACTCTTTATCATACCAGACAGAAATGTTCTTTCTCCTCAACTTCCACCTCTGATTTTCAATTTTATTTTCTGTGTTGTCTTTCCTCACTAAATTGTAAGCTCTTCGAGGGCAGGAATTGCACTCAAAATTTTTATTTGTTGTTGTATCCCCAGTGTTTAGCACAGTGTCTGATACATAGGACTGACTTGCCTTCTCTGGTTGATCTGGGAATCTATGAACTTTGAGCCATCAACTTTGATGGCAGCGGGGCGGCTAGGTGGCGCAGTGAGTAAGAGCACTGGCCTCGGAGTTGGGATGACCCGGGATCAAATCCGGCCTCAGAAAATGAGCACCCACACATAAATCATGACTAGCCGTGTAACCTTGAGCAAGTTACTTAACCCCAATTGCTTTAAAAAAAAAAAAAACTCTGATGGCAGCCCCCTTTTCCATGATGGTCCATGGCAGGGGTGGGGAACCTGCAGCCTTGAGGCCACACGTGAACCTCTGACCAAATACAAACTTCACAGAACAAACCCCCCTAATAAAATAATTTGTTTTGTAAAACTTGCACTCAGTCAAAACACTGTACCCAAGGACCTAGAAGTCCACATGTGGCCTTGAGGCCTTAGGTAAAGAAACTCACTTATTATTAATTTAACCATTGGATTTCTTGATCAGTATTTGGTCTACTGTCAATTTCAAGTTTTTAATGGAGAAGGATATCAGGGAGCTAAGCAGTTGGCCTCTGTTGAGACAGCCATCTTGGTTCTTGATCCCTTATTAAATAAGAATCCCATGTTTTCAACTCTAATTTTAAATTAATCATTCATCTGTTCAGCAAGCATTTATTAAACATCTACTATTTGCTAGGCTCTGTGTTGAATTCTAGTAATACAAAGAGAAAAATAAAAATCTCTGCACTAAAGTCAGAAACACACATAGGAAAGGTCATACACATTGGGTTGTGTATAAAAAATTGAAGCCAGCCTCAGAGTCAGAAAAACCTGGGCTAAAGTCCCAAATCTAACACCTGCCAATTGTATGACCCTAGGCAGACCATTCAACCTCTCAATGCCCCAGTCATATCTCTACTATAAATTACAGAATAGTTGCTGATCTAAATGAGTTGCAGGCATTTCTTCATTAGCAGCTCCCTACAACATTGAAATTGCTGGTCTAGATTGAAAGAAGGGGGCAAGGGAGATGGTTGTTCATAGTAAGCATTTAATATATGCTTGTTGATCAATTTGTTCATTGAATTTGACAGAAATTATCATTTGGAACACAATGAAGACCCAGTGAAATCAGAGGGAGACAGAAGTGGAGAACAGAAAAGGTCACAAGAAAGGATTAAGAAGTAATACAGCCTAGAAAAGCACAAGTCAATCTATCAATAAAAATAAAACTACTTACAAAGTGCTTGCAGCATTTAAAATAAGTAACACTTGGAATTTATTACATCCTTTAAAAAAGCAAGCAATATAAAATGGAGATCAATGGTTTC
This sequence comes from Gymnobelideus leadbeateri, assembly GCA_011680675.1. Lineage (NCBI taxonomy): Eukaryota > Metazoa > Chordata > Mammalia > Diprotodontia > Petauridae > Gymnobelideus > Gymnobelideus leadbeateri. The sequence goes on along the minus strand of WOXC01012465.1, from coordinate 1,806,701 downwards.
GTATACAATCTTTTTTGCATGGTTTGCTGTGTATGCAGAAATGTTCCTTTTTAGTGTTTAAGGTCAGAATAAAATTTATATTTAAGAACAAAACAAATTTCCTTGTTAACCAGTTATGAACCTATTCCAGATAGTGAACCTTTGGTGGAAAATAGAAAGATTCTTCTCTAAGACTCTTCATAGAACTGGTATTGTCATCTTCCTTACTAAAAAAAGAAAACAATCTCAATAAAACATGGATATCCCAGATAATTTAGTATATTATTTCCTTGGTTGAGATAGAGCATCAACCCTGGAGTCAGGAGGACTTGATTTCAAATCTGGCCTCAGACACTTAACACTTACTAGCCATGTGACCTTGGGCAAGTCACTTAACCCCAACTGCCCTGCCTTCCCCCCCCACCAAAAAAAAGAAAAAGAAAAAGAAAACAAGTTGGGGCTATGTTCTTTTCTGCATAGTTCGAGCCTTGATATCATAGTGTTTTTATGGATAAAATTTACCATTTCAACTTTTCCTGTTAAGATTGGCAGCAATACAATCTCAATTGTTTTTGTCAATAATTTGGGTTGTACTGATTGAAAATTTTCACCTGTAGTTTAATCTCCTATCCAATATTTTTAATCTAAGAAGAATCAAACCCAGAATTTACTCTCTTTTTTAAAATTAAATTTTATTTTTTGCTTTTTTGTTTTGCTTTTTTTTTTTTGGAGGGAGAAGGTAGGGTAGTTGAAGCTAAGTGACTTGCCCAAGGTCACATTGTTAGTTTTGTGTAATTTTATTTTTTTCAATCAGCAAACATTTGCCTTCACACATTGCCTCTTCCTGCAATTGAAAATAAAGGAAAAACAAAGCCCATTACAAAACAGTCAAGAAAAACAAATTCCTACATTGGCCACGTCCAAAAGTGACTGATATACATACACACGTGTGTATATATTACATGTATATATTACATTATTATGTTATTTATACACAATACATTTCTAAACATACACATAATTCACTATATTTTCCAATTACATATTGTAATATGTGTTCATATATGTGTCTGTGTGTATCTTATTCTATACTCAGAATCTTTTACCTCTCTAACAGGAGATGGGTAGCATCATGGTTAGTCATTACACTGATGAGAGTTCCTAAGTCTTCCAAAGTTGTTTGTTTTTGCCATATTGTTGTCATTATATACATTTTTCTCCTGGTTCTGTTAACTTCATTTTGTATCAATGCATTCAGATCTTCCCAGATTTCTTTGAAACAGTCCTCTTCTTATTTTTATACATAATAGTAGTCTATCATATTTATATAACTTGTGCAGCCATTCCCTAATTGATGGGCACTTCCTCAGATTCTAATTCTTTGTAACCTCAATAAATGCTACAAATATTTTTGTATATCCTTAGGGTTAGTTTTTATTAGGACTAATACCTCCTTTAATCTACCTTCCCTCTAATTGTCCCTTCTTCCCCTTCCTTCCTAATTTCCTTGTTGAGTGATATGTATTTCTGCACCCATTTCTGTGTGTGTATTCTTCCCATTGACCAGATGAGTATGAAGTTCAAATTTTAGTCACTCCCTTACCCCTTCCTCTTTGTTTGTATAGATTTTCCCTTGTACATTTTAATTATGTGAAATACTTTCCCTTAACCTTCCTCTCTCTTTCTTTTCCCAAGTGTGTTTCTCTTCCTCTCCTTTTCCATCCTTCTTTTAAGGTCATCAAGACATAACAGAACCACTCCCAGACCTTCTGTCTAATTACATTACCTTCTATTGTCCCCTCATGATGATGGGATTCAGAGCTGACATAGGTATCATCTCCTCAGATTAGAATGTAAGTTTCTTCCTTTCTTTAGTCCTTTATCATTGTTCATTTGTATTTACCTTTTTATGTTCTCTTAACTCCTATGCTTGAACTGCAAAATTTCTACTTAGCTCTGATCTTTTGATCAAGAATACTTAGAAATCTTCTATTTCATTAAAGGTACATTTATAATAGAATGTAAGCAATTTTTCCTTTAGTTAGTCTTTTATCATTGTTCATTTGTGTTTACCTTCTTATGTGCCCTTAATTCCTAAGTTTGGACTGCAGATTTTCTGCTTAGCTCTGATCCTTTGATCAAGAGTACTTAGAAATTTTCTATTTCATTAGAGGTACATTTATAATCTAGTAAGATTTTATTCAATTATTTCTGGGAAGTAATTGTTGGGTATAAGCCTATATCCTTTGCCTTCTGGAATATTGCATTACAGACTCTCCCCTTTTCAAAACATGTGTGATTCCAACAGTAGCTCCTTAGAGTTTGAATTTACTTATTTATTTGTTTGTTTGTTTTTGCTATTTGTGATATTTTTCTTTGACCAGGAAGCTCTGACTATAATGGGAATTTCATTTTGGGTTTCTTTAAGGAAGAAACTGGCAGATCCTTTCTATTTCTGCTTTTTCCCCTAAGTCTAAGGGGTCTGGGCAGTTTTCTTTAAAGATTTCTTGAAATATGATATCAAGGTGCTCGCTCTCTCTCTCTCAGTTATGACTTTCAAGTAGTTTAATGATTCCTAAATGTTTATCTTTTGTTTTTTAAGTCAGTTGATTTTGCTATGAGATAGTTTAGATTGTCTTCTATTTTTTGGATCATTCTAACTTTCAGGACATTTGTTATTTGGGTAAGGTTTTATACCTTTTGTGCCAAGCTTCTAATTCCCTTTCCAATTCTTTCTTCCATAATTCTCATTTCTTTTTCATTTTTTCCTCTAGAACCTTCATTTCATTGATAAAAAATTTTATCTCCTTTGTTTGTTTGTTTAACAATTCATCTTTTCCAGGGATTCTGGTTGAATATATGCCTGTTTTTTTTTTTCTTGGAGCCTTTGCTTCTAGATGTTTTGGAGTCATTCTCTTTTTCTGGGTTTGTATCCTGACCTCCACTGTCATCACAATAACTTTTTATGGTGGGATTTTTTTTTTTTTTGCATGCTCATTCTTGCATCCTGCTTTCTGATTTTATGCTAGGTACAGGCTCTGTTCACTTCTGGATGGAAGGTCTAGGCCCATCTGGTTGCTGCTTTCTTGAGGTATTGAGTATTATATTATTTCAGGCTCTCAGGGGCAGCTCAGGCTGGGTACCTACAAACTTTCAGCACTTTCAAAGTGGTCCAATCCAGGGTTAAGTCCGATCACTGGCTCTCTGGTCTGAGCTCTGCCAATTTCTATTCTTTCTTTGAGTCTAACTGCTACCATGACTACTACTCAACTCAACCTTTATTGCTACTGTTAGTCCTTCATACTTGAAGAAAACCAGTGACTTTCACAATGTTGGGGTCAAATTGTAATGTGTTCAACTGTGGCTGATCAGTCCAATATGATTTTGGAAGGCTCTATGACAGGTTGGGCACAACTCAGCCAGAGTCCCCTTTGGGTTCATGTTCCTGCCTTGGTTATTTCTCTGCAGCTTTCAAATTGGAATAGAAGCTGAAATGTGATTCCTACTCCACTCCTCTAAACACAGTGCTGCTACTTGCTTCTAAACTACCTCATTGCTCCCCTCCTCGCTCCCAGAGTAGGTTTCCTCCTCCATTCACCTTGAATCTATTGCCCAGAACTGGGTAGTAGGTGACAAAGCTGCCAATTGGAACCTGCTCCTGAAGTCTGAGGGGTTCTGCTGCCCCAGATGGGTCTGGAACCTCATCTTGCTCTAGGGCATGGCCCTTAGTCTTCTTTCAGTCCCCTGGGCCCTGGAATGGTCTGCTCGGTGCATTCCTGGTGCATTAGACCTTATCCCCAGCATCCATAAATCTGTCTCTCTCTGCCAATCTCAGCTGGAAAAATGATTCACTGTGACTTTCTAGGCTTTTCTGACCAAGATTAAGTCTGGTGCATTTTCTAGATCTGTTTGGATGAGTTTTGGTGAGAAGAGGGAGAGGAGTGGTGATGAGTTTGCTTTACTTTTTCTTTCTGTGGTACCATTTTGGCTCCTTTCCTAGAATTTGCCACTTGTAATGTTTAAGTCAAGTCAACATCACAACAATGTAAATAGAGTCAACACAGAGAGGTAACAGAATTCTTGTCAATTACAAAAGTTCTGGTACCTTTTTGATTAGTGAAGACTTAGCCTCTCCTTCTCCTCTTTTTCCTTGTTTTTCCTCTTTCTCTTTCCAGCCTCTCTCCTCCTCAAGATGATGTGAACCTGGGACAGTGAGGTGGTGCCGTAAATAGAGCACTGGCCCTGGAGTCAGGAGGACCTGGGTTCTAATCCAGCCTCAGACACTTGACACTTACTAGCTGTGTGACCTTGGGCAAGTCACTTAACACCAAATGCCTTGCCTTCCCCCCTCCAAAAAAAAAAAAAAAGATTATGTAAATCTCAGGAATTCTAGGTAAGCTATATAGTTCCTAAGCAAGACTCATACCCAGTTTCCATGGCAATGACTCTGGAGATGGGTAAGGTTAGATTATAATGGAAATTACATCAAGATATCAATAATTTTTTAAGGAATATTTTCCCCTAAAGTCAATACTTTTAGATATTCATCAAAGTCAGTCAATGTGACAGAACAGATTATTAAAAGTAACTTTTGTTGTAAATAATTTTAAAATTATCAGGAAAATTACCAAAACATGACTGCCATATTGCTATTGTTTTCTGTTAGGAATCACCTATATCCTAGCCATTACTTCTAAGAGTCTTCGTGAAACCTTGTTCACCTTCATATTATGTGAATATTCAGCGGGATTTTTTTCTCTTTGTACATTTAGAGTAGATGACTTAATTATCATGAATTTTATCTTCAATTTTGCTTTTTAGACTTTTTAAAAAATGTCTGGCAGGTGACAGCTTTAAAGAGCAATCAGATGCAAGCCAACTATTTTCAGCTGACAGAATGTTTTCCAAAAGCACTATTTCTTGTAAAGGTCAGACAGGGGCACTTATTACATATAATCTTATGATAATGGAGAATAAAAGGAAAATCAAACATTTCTCTCTCTATCCAAGTTCATAACATTTATAGAAATAATCCTTTCATAAGCCATCCCTGGCATGTTTCTGAAGGACAGATAAGATAAGGTGAAACAGTAATGATAACTTGCAAGTGGGTTCCACTTTATTCCTTTCCAATGCACTATTTTATTAAATCTTCATAAGAACACTGTAGAGTTGACAGGACAAGTATGATTGTTTTCATTTTAACTTGAGCTTAGGGTTGATAAAACTTGCCAAAGTCCCCAAAAACATTTTGTATTGGAAAAATCAGTGAAAAAAAATCCAAGTCTCCTAATTCCCAGTCCACTGATTTTTTCATGTTGCCTCTAGATATTCAATCAATCAATCAACAAACATTTATTAAGTAGTTACTGTGTTCCAGGCCTTGTGCTGGGCACTGAAGACTCAAAGACATGCATTTAAACATACAATGATAATTGTTAATAAGTCTATGCAAATGTAAAAAATGGTATATAAAAAATATGTTAGGAAAAGGGAGAAAGTATTTCAAAGTAGCAGATGCTACAATTTATCCATTCCCCAGTTCAGCTCAACAAATGTTTACTCTGTGCCTAGTGGTTGAAAAGCACTGTTGTAAGTGGTACAGATTCAAAGATAAAAACCAACAGAGTGCTTGAAAACATTGTCTATTTTTAAACTTTAACTTCCTGCTCAAGAGGATCAAGGTCTTTATCTTGGATATCTATCTGACTCAGGGTTAGAAATCCCTTATGCCTCTCATTCAATTTCCAATGACCAAACTATATTCATTCAGAATACCTTTTTAAAAACATTTTGGGGGGGAATGAGGGAATCGGGGTTAAATGACTTACCCAGGGTCACACAGCTAGTATCAAGTATCTGAGGCCAATTTTGAACTCTAGTCCTCCTGATTCTAGGTCCTTTCAATTAATTTATTAGTTTAGTTTCAGTTAACAAGATCCAATTCCATAGTTCCTTGATTTTCAAATTTCCTTTACTTCCCTCCCCCCTCCCCCCACGACAGCATATAGTCCAGTATAGGATCTGCAAATACATTCATATTAGACATCATTCCAATTACAAAGGTGTATTGTACTAGGTGGGATGAAAGATGGTAAAGAAGAAATAAAACCAAACAATGAAAAGAAAAAGATCATTTAGTTTGCTTCCATCAGGATTCAGGCTCAGTTCTTTCTAGTTATATCTCTAGATGGCGCATTTCTCTCTTTCTTGAGTCTTTCAGGATTGGCTTATATCACTGCATTGCTGAAAAGAGTCCAGTCTGTCATAATTGGTCATCACAGATATGGTATGTCTGTGATTGTATACAAATTTCTTCTGATTCTACTCTTCTCGCTCAGCATCAGTTTGTATAAGTCTCTCCAGGTAATTATGAAACCCGTCACCTCCTCGTTTCTTATAGCACAATAATATTCCATTACATTCCTATACACAACTTGTTTAGCCACTCCCCAATTGATGGGCACCCCTTTAGTTTCCAATTCTTTGCAACCACCAAAAGGGCTGCCATAAATATTTTTGTACATATGGGTCTTTCTCCCACTTCTATGATCTCTTTGGGATATAACCCTGATTCTAGGTCCTTTCAGCACATCACCAAGTGCTGAACAAGAATTCCCTTTGCAATGCACTGGTCAAGTGATCGCTCAGTCTGATCTTAAAGCTTTCCTGTGAAAAAGAACCATTTTCACTGTGGGAATGATTTGCCTTACTCTGGGTCAAAATCTATGTGTGCAACCTCTACCCACTGTTCCTAATTCTGCTTTCTCAGGCAAGCAGAACAAGTTTGATCCCTTCACAGCCTTTCAAACGTCTAAAGATAGCGATCATATCCTTCAAAGTTTTCTATTGTCCAGGCTTAACATCTTCAGTTCCTTCAACTGATTCTTTCTGAGTCTCTCTATCTCTCTCCCAGGCTAGAATTTCAATGACAATTCATGGGCTTGATTCCACTGCTGATTAACATGGGAGCTTTGACTTGCTCTGTTTCTGACCCAGGCTCTTTCACCCTCCTTTAAACAGTCTGGTGCACCCCTCTCCCTCTCCAGGAACTCACCATACTAATGCAAGACTGAATGGCAACAACTAATTGGCTTACCTCACTCCTGAGCTCAAGAGATCTGTCAGCCTCAGTAACCCCCACAGCTGAGATTACAGGGGTGTGCTACCTACCATTCCTGGTTTAACCAATTCATTTATAGCGTGAATCCCAGGTCCTCCTCTGGATGCTCATCAATTAATCAATTTCCTTCTTGGGATGTGGTGTCTAGGCTTGAATATAATACTGCTGCTGTGGTTTAACCAAAACAGAGTAATGTCTTCTGTCCTCCCTAGTTCTCAATAGTCTGCTTCTCATTACACCCTAAAATTACATGAACTTGGCTACCGCTGCCTCACCTTAAGCTTGCTGTCCACTAAGACACCCAGATATTTTTCAGATGAACTGCTACTATCTCACAACATCCCTCCAATCTTTTACCTGTGAAGTGGATTTTGGGAATCCAAGTGTAAGATTTCCCATTTATCCCTATTAAATTTTATCTTACTTAATTTTGAGGGGTAAAAAAATTATGTCCTGTTGTCATGTCTGGAGAAAGGTTATTGGCTTCTAATCATAAAGAATTGTTGCCTTTGAGAAAGCTCTTCCTAAAACACAGAAAGGATCTCTTGAAAAGATAAGAATTGCTTTTCCTTCACACCTAGTTAATTAACAATCCAAGTGAGACAGAAGAGTGGGTGACCAGGAAATACTTGTGCTCCACTGTGTTAAAGATATAGTCATGCTTTCAATGTTGTTGACAAGTCAAAGGACCCTGATAACAAGAGGAAAGAAGATAATTTTCTGGAAAGCAAGAATAACACTTGGCAGGCAGAAGGCAGTGCTTCATATTTTCATGACATAACAAAAACAACTATAATAAAATATTATTAAGTGCCTGCTATCTTCATGGCAATGTGCTGGGTCATAAAGTCATTCTGTCATCATAGAAGGGACTTCATAGAGGCCATTTATCCAACCCCTTCATTTTACAGATGAGGAAACTGAGGCCAGGGAGATTAAGGGACTTGCCAGGTTAACTAATCAGCCCAAAGTAAAAGAGACAGTATTTTTACCTGGCTTCTCTGATTCCAAATTCAATGCTTTTTCCATTATATTACTCTACCTCCTAATCTTTTCATCACAGCCCTGCTCCCTAAGCTCAGGCACTGAAAAGTACTGGTGAGAAACACAGCCTCTCAGGGTCACACATACCACAACTCTCCATATCAATCGCCAATGGAAGGTATATGAAAGGTCCTGCATTAGGGGAATGCTCAGGGTCTCATGGGTCCCTGCTGTTTCAATATGCCTGCAAACTTCCTTTGGCTTCTCTTTAAATCTGTCTTCAAATTCAGATACCCTACAATCCACAGCGGGGAAGAAGTTGCATGTTCCCTCAAGCATACACACATGTATGCAACCTTCCCTCTGTCTGCTTCACTTAATGATGCTGACTGTAGCCACCCAGGGGAATATGTAGAGGAAATAAGACAGCTTTCAGCAGCCATCCTCAGTAGCCATAGCTCTGTCAAAGCATCTTCCAAGAGTAGAATCCTGGGTGTTGTGCACAGCAGGAATTCTCTTCTGCCTCTGTACCCAAATGCACTTATTTCTCCCTACTCTGCTGACATCAGTTCCAATATCTGTATCTACAGCTCCATCTACTGTACAGCACATCATAATAACTGATAATCAGAATGACAGCCTTGAGTCATTAACAAAAGCTTAAATCATGTTCAGTGTAGTTTAACAGGAGAAGACAATCCATATATGGTCTGTTAGAAATATTTCTATTACAAACCAGCTAAAATGGGGAGGTTCTGAAACTCAGCCATCAGGGAATTCACCATTCCGGAAGAAATAATATAGAATCTTGGAGTCTGTCAGAAAGGACTGTAAAGGTTTTCCCTTATTTAGTAGAGATGGAAGTACAGTGGGAGCAGCACATGATTTCTCATCAGAGGACCTGAGTTTGAATCCTAACTTTGCAACTTACCACCTGTGTCATCTTGAGCAAATCACAGCCTCTTTGAGCCTCAATTTCCTCATCTGTTAAATGGGTATAATAATACCTATAGTATTTACCTCACAGAATTTTTATGGGGATCAAATGCAGTCATGTATACAAAGTGTTTTGCAAACCTTAAAGTGCTATATTTCTGTTAACTTTTGTTATTATTACTATCATTGTTATTATTATATTACTTAACTACTCAGGGACTCAGTTTTTTTTTTTATTTGATATTAGGAGACGCAACGTTCAGAACATAGGAAGTAATAGTAACACTATATTCCTGTCCTGGTCAGCCCATAGCAACAGTGTTCTGTTCTATTCTTTGTGCCACATTTTGGAAAGGACATTGACAAGATGAAAAGCATTCATAGGATAGTTGGGAGATTCAAGACCATGGTAAATAAGGATCAGTTAAAGGGACCAAATATATCTCTAACCTTAGAGAAGAAAATGACTTGGAAGGAGGTAAGGAAATGATAGCTGTCTTCAAGTACTTGTGTGGTCTGACCATCTTACTGTGTTCAAGTAGAGTGTCAAATTTTATGAAAGACATTAAATAAGCTGTAGAATGTTCAGCAAAAGACAATCAAGATGGTGAAAGGTGTTGATTTCATATCATGTGAGGATCAGTTGAAGAAAATGAGGAAATTTAGCCTGGAGAAGAGAAGACTTGGTAGAAGGAATGGAGAACAACATGATAAGTTTTTTTCTGACCTCCAATCTCTGCTGCCCCTAAAGCATTCTCTGCCCAGCTGCCAAACTGATATTCCCAAAATACAGATCTGATCGAGTCACCTTCCCCTTCAAAAAACTTCAGTCATATATCACCAATGCAATACCCATAGCACCTGCTATGAATTTGCAGATGTAGGGGTGGCTAGGTGGCGCAGTGAGTAGAGCGCTGGCCCTGGAGTCAGAAGGACCTGAGTTCGGATCCGGCCTCAGACACTTAATGCACACACAAACAAAAACCTAGCCGTGTGACCTTGGGCAAGTTACTTAACCCCAATTGCCCTCCAAAAAGCAAAAACAAAAGAATTTGCAGATGTATTTCCAAGATTGAATTGCAAAATATAACAAACTCTCTTCCTCAAAGATGAAATCAAGATATTCAGATACCAGAAAAACCAATTCCATCATGGTAACAAAGAAGTTTATACACATCATCAATCCAGGGAGTGCCAACATCCCCAAGGCTTCCCTCCATTAGGCCTCCCCCCAAACAAGCTTCCCTAGGCAAATTCCTCTCTCTTTCACTCCCTCTAGCTGCTCTACATCAGGTCTCTCCCAGCTCTCCTTCACTCTCTTTTTCTTCTCCACCCTTCCTGCTCCACCCATTTGGCAATCTCTTCCCACCAAGGACTCCACAGTGACTCAAATTGTGGGATAGGCCAGAGCTCAAAGCAGGTCCCATGGGCCTATTAAGGGCAGGGAAGATCTTCAAATTCCCTTAACATTACAAGTGGGCTTTCAATTGCCTCCAAGATGGTCATAAATTCCTCAGAAGGAAACTTAAAACTTTCCAAAGTATGACTCTCATGTACCTTTCCTGTTTCCTTTCATATTCCTACCCTTCCCATACCCTCTGTCATTCAAACTGACCTACTATGTGTTCTCTTCTGTCTGTGTGCCTTTGCATAAAAGGTTCCTTTTGTCTCAAATTCATTCTCTCCTTACTTCTGTTCTATAGAATCTCTTTAGCCCAGGCTCCACCTCCTACATATAACCTTTCTTCATCCCCTCATTATTAACATCCTTGAAATAACTGTTATAATCAACTTAAGGTCAAGGGCTATTTTTTTTCTCTCTCCCCTCAGCACCTAGCATGGTTCCTGGCCCATAGATATTTGTTGAATTTAATTGTTTGACTGTCACAGGCAAGAGGGATTAAGCTTGTTCTGTGAGGTAGACAGAACACATCTGTTCAAATTCTACCTTATACATTTATTAGTAGTGCGACTCTGCCCAAGTCATTTAAACTCTCTGAAACGTTTTCCTAAATAAGGTCCTAAAAGTTGGATAGACAACTACTTGTGGAAATTGTTGGGTGAGAAATAATCTTTATTTAGGTATGAAGTAGACTAGATGGACTCTACAATCCATTCAAATATGAGATTCTGTGAGGAGATGCCTCCCCTCCCTGGAACTCTTCAAGAAGAAACTGGATGGCCATTTTGGGGGTATATTCATAGAGGGGGATTCTTGGCCAGATACAAGTTGGATTTGATGGTTTCTGATGCACCTTACATCTCTGAGGCTCTGTGGCTTAAAGATATATGAGGAGAGTGCTCTTTAAACTTTAAAGAACCATATAAATACTTTAATACTTCAATATAAACATTCCCTCCATTGATGCACATAACAACCCATCCATGCCTTTTCATCCTCTGAATCTTGTCCAAATCTGTCCATAAATCCTTAATGAGTGGAGGTGAGAGGGAAGGTTCACACAGTGTCCTAAAAATCTTAGATTGTGTGCTTATCTCTTCCTCTTGCTATATTGTTGGGTGACCTTTTTTGTCATATTTCTCTTTAATTATATATTTTATACTTCTCATTTTGTGCTATTTATCATTGATAATGTGCTGTAGTATAATTATACCCATGATCCATATATCCATTGCCATTTGAGTGATCAGCGATTTTGATTTCTTGGAGACTGTGATATTTTATTATTTACAGTCATATAGTATCATTAAAAGAGCATTGGTATTAAAAAATAGTTTTGTTTATATCAGGGAGAAACTTGGTATTTATCTTCATTTTTTAATCTTAGCAGGTTTTCAGGTCACAAGGCCATAGATTTATGGATTTAGAACTGAAAGGGACCTAAGAGGTCATTGAGTTTAAGCCTCTCATTTTTTTTTTTTTTTTTGCTTTTTGGAGGGCTATTGGGGTTAAGTAACTTGCCCAAGGTCACACGGCTAGGTTTTTTGTTTGTGTGTGTGTTAAGTGTCAGAGGCCGGAACCGAACTCAGGTCCTTCTGACTCCAGGGCCGACGCTCTACTCACTGCGCCACCTAGCCGCCCCTAAGCCTCTCATTTTACAGATAAGGACAATGAAGGCCAGAGAGTTAAGAGACTTGCCTAGGGTTACACAGTTAAGTATTTTAAGGTGGGAGATGGACCCATCTCTTTCACTTTCCAAGTCTTGTCTCTTATCTTCTACACCATGAATTGTAAAGGAACTCAATGGACCATCTGGTTCATTCTTTACCATCCAATTTCTTAAAAGCAAAACCAATTCTCTTCATCATTTAGACTGATATGCATTTGGTTAATTCAGACTATGACATATTATTGGGTAGATAGCCCCAATACTAATGCAATGCTAAGTTACCCAGGTTAATAACTCTGTGGTCAGAATAGAGAAGTGGGAAGAGAAGGAAAGAAAAAAAGATGATATATTATTAGGTAGATATGGTTCATCAGTTTATGTATCTTGGATAACTTTATGAACTGTCAATCTAACTGCAATATCATGGTTTGGATGATAGATATTCTTCATCCACTTGGTTTTTTCTATATAGATAGTTAGACCAAATTATTTTTACACAATTATAGAATCTCACTTAGGACGAATTTGAAACTTTATGGAATTTACTGTAATCAGCACAATGGTATCTAAAATAGGAATAAACAGATACAAATATGATTATAATGATAATTGTAATGCCATATACATAAGCATTCATTGAACAGGGACTAAATGTACCAGGATAACCCTGGGGGAACATTTCAATTGTTCTCTCCCCTTTCACTTGGATGCGCCTAGTCAAATACTCTCTGAATGTCTATGGTTATACAAAAATATGGGCTATTACTAATTATACAGATTGATCTCATCTAGACCTGAAAATTTCCCCAAATGGAGTACAGAACTGGATTTTTTTTTTCTTGGCTCAAATAGGTCATAGGGTCATTGAATCAGAGTTATAATTAGAAGAGACCTTAGAAATCCTCATTTTTAAAATTTAAAAAAATGCCTTTTTATATTAATTTTTAAAATTAGTTAATTTACATTAATTTCCAAATAAATTTCTGCCCCTTCCTTTACCTGGCAGTCCTTTCCTTATAACAAAGATTTTTTTAAAGAACCAGAATAAAAACAATTAAGCCAAATCAATCAAAACACCAATGACATCTGACTGTATATGCAGTATTCTGTACCCATCTTTTCTTACCTCTGCACTGAAGGGAGAGAAACACATTTTCTCCACTTTTCTCGAGGTCCAGATCTAAGTTCAGACTTTATAATAATATAATACTTAGTTTTGTTTTTATTCTTTGCATATGTTATTTTCCTGGTTCTGCTTACTTCATTCTGCATCAGTTCATATAAATCTTTCCACAAATATGAGTTCTTCACATTCATAATTTGTTGTAGTATAGGAATAATACATTACATATTGTGTCACAATTCTTATAATGTAGTCATATTTTATTACATGCACATGCCATTCCCCAATGAATGGGAACATACTCTATCTTTGCTATCACTAAATGCAGCCTTATCTCTTTCAGTATTTATGATACTTTTCTTTGTAGATGAGGAAATTGAGGTTGAAAAAAGTTATTTGACTTATCCAAGTTTCTGACTTCTTTAGGGGATATGCCTAGCCATGGGGTCTCTGGATGAAAGGGTATGGGAATTTTAGTCTCTTTTAAAGTATAATTCCAAATTGTTTCCTAAATACCAATCTCCTAATTTTGCAAATGAGAAACACTGAGGCCTAGATGGGTTAAGGACAAGCCCAAAGTCACCTAGCTAATTAAATATCAAAGGCAGTGCTCTAAGTTCAGTCCTCTGCCTCCAAATCAGTGCTTTTCCCCACTACAAATAGTGCATGGAGGGTTATGAGCTTGACAACCTCTTGAGCTGTTTGTTTCCTTCCAAAACTATGATTCCAAAAAATAAACAACACCTGCAAACCTCTTAGATGAATAGTCAATAAGGAAACTGTTTGCTTATGCATGAATTTCCAAATCATTCTGGGAGCTCAGATAAAGATGCCAAATCCAATATTCAAGAACTGTGTGAGCATTTTTTACATGCACAGGGAATCTATAAACTTTTGAATGGGTTAGACAGGTCTCGTCGATACATATTTTGTGCCTGACATAGATTTGATTCAGATAGTAGTTTTAAAAATAAGCATTGTTCAGCATAATCCGATATGCATTACTAGCAACAGAAAGAAGTATTCACTCAATTTTTTTTTCTTCCTCAACAAAGTACAGTCCCTCCTGAATGAAAATTATTCACGCAAAACACAGGAGATGTGACTGAATTGTCTGGGATTTTCAGCACCCATCATCATCTTGGGTATTAGAAGGCTTGTCACATTTTAGATTTTCTACTGAGACATGTCACAAACAGAAAAGCTACTTGGAAAATACCTGCTTTGGAGAAGAAATGTGTCCTCTACAGCTCAGTGATGAAGCCCTGTTATATAGACATGCCTGTTGTTTTTTAGCTTCACAGTTCTTAAAATAAGTATAATAGCTAACTTGAACAGGAATTCATGGGAAAGATGGAGGAGAAATAGTTTTATTTTGTTGCCATACAGATATTGCCCAGGCTATTTGGACCCTGCAATATTTTTTAATTTTTTCTTTTCTTTTTTTTCTTTTTGGAGCTGGGAAGGTAGGGCAATTGGGATTAAGTGACTTGCCCAAGGTCACACAGCTAGTTTTGTGTTAAATGTCTAAGACTGGATTTGAACTCAGGTCCTCCTAACTCCAGTGGAACCTGCAATTTCAAATAAAATGGTTTATTTCTGACAAACAGAAGAAACTATTTTTTTTAATTCAGTACTAATGCAATGCTAAGTGACCCAGGTTAATAACTCTGTGGTCAGAATAGAGAAGTGAGAAGAGAAGGAAGGAAAAAAAAATATGGATTCCATACCTTTGGAAGTATAGAAATGGTGCCTTCTTTTTTCCTCATATTTCCTTTTGTGTTCTTTATTCCTCCTTTCTTTTATTTTCTATCTAGTTTTTCCTAACTACTTTGGTCACAACTTCGAATTAGCATCCTATGGAGCAGGGTTGTAGGTTTATGAGGCACAGGGTACATATTATAACAAATGGCCTCCACTTTGGAAGATATGGAAATGATTTTAAGACCTGTAATCACAGCCTTCTTCTTCAGACTGGAAAAAAAAAAGAAGCATGTAGAAAAACTTGATATCAGAACCCTTGAGTTTAAGGCTTGCCTCTTTCATTTTTTTTTTCACATAATGTTTTTATTTTATTTTTTTATTAAATGCTTTATTAACTTTTAGTTTACATCATTCATTTCCGCAAGATTTTGAGTTACAAATTTTCTCCCTGTTTTTCCCCTACCCACCACCCCAAAATAGTGATCCCACTCCTCCAATCTGCTCTCTCCCATATCTTCTCCCATACCCCCTCCAACTTTCCAGTAGGTCATGGTGGATCTCTATGCCCAAGTGCCTATATATTTTATTTCCCATTTACATGTAAAATAATATTGATAATAGTATATATATATATATACATACATATATATACATACATATATATATATATATATATTAAACATTTGACTTTAAAACTTTGAATTCCAGATTCATTCTCTTCCTCCCTTGTCAGCCACCCATACTGGGAAGATAAGCAATTCAATATAGGTTGTACATGTGTAGCTATGCAAGACATTTCCATAGTGGATATATTGTAAAAGACTAACCATATTTCCCTCCCTCTTATCCCACCTCCCACTTGTTCTATTCTCTACTTTGATCCTGTCCTTTTTCAAAAGTGGGTGCTTCCAACTTCCTTCCTCACCAGCCTGCCCTCCCTTCCATCATCCCCCCCTCTCATGCCCTTCCCCCCTACTCTCCTGTAGGGTGAGATACCATCTTAAGTGTGTATGTCATTCCCTTCCTAAGCCAAATTCAATGAGAATAAGGTTGACCCATTCCCTTTTGCCTTCCTATTCTTCCCCTCCATTGTAACAGTTTTCTCTTGCCTCTTCTATATGAGATAGTTTACCCCAATCTGTCTTTCCCTATCTCCTCTCATTATATTCCTCTCTCACCTCTTAATTTCATCTTTTAAGTATCACCCCTTCCCATTAAACTGGTCCTCTATCTATGTATACCTGTACACATATATACACACACTCACCTATGGATTCTTACACCCATGTACCCTCTTATATAGACATATATATATGTATGTATGTGTATATATATGTATACATTTCTATTCCCTTCAATTATTCCCCCACTGAGAAAAGTTTCATCAGTTACAATTATCATTTTTCCATGTAGGAATGTAAATAGCTCAACTTTGATAAGTTTTTGGAGGGCAGTTGGGGTTAAGTTGCCCAAGGTCACACAGCTAGGTTTTTGTTTGTGTGTGCATTAAGTGTTTGAGGCCGGATCTGAACTCAGGTCCTTCTGACTCCAGGGCTGATGCTCTACTCACTGTGCCACCTAGCTGCCCAGTTCCTTATGATTTCTTTTCCCTGTTTACCTTCTCATGCTTCTTTTGCTTCTTGTATCTGAATGTCAAATTTTCTTTTCAATTCTGGTTTTTTCATCAAGAATGCTTGAAAGTCCTCTATTCCATTGAATGACCATATTTCCCCCTGAAATATGATAGTTTTGCTGGGTAGGTGATTCTTGGTTTTAATCCCAGCTCCTTTGCCCTCCAGAATATCATATTCCAAGTCCTTCCATCCCTCAGTGTAGAAGCTGCCAGATCCTGTGTTCTCCTGATTGTGTTTCCACAATATTCAAATTGTTTCTTCCTGGCTGCTTGTAATATTTTCTCCTTGATCTGGGAATTCTGGAACCTGGCTACAATATTCCTAGGAGTTTTCTTTTTGGGATCTTTTTCAGGAGGTGATCAGTTTGATCATTTCAACCTCTATTTTGCCCTCTGTTTCTAAAACATCAGGGAAATTTTCCTTGAGTATTTCTTGAAGTATGATTTCGAGGTTCTTTTTTTTTGATTATGGCTTTCAGGTAGTCCAATAATTTTAAAATTATCTCTCCTGGATCTATTTTCCAGATCAGTGGTCTTCCCAATGAGATATTTCACACTGCCTTCAATTTTTTTCATTTGTTTGGATCTGTTTAATAGTATCTTGATTTCTCATAAAGTCACTAGCTTCCATTTGCTCCAATCTAATTCTGAAGGAATGATTCTCCTTAGTGAGGTTTTGAGATTCTTTTTCCATCTGGCAAATTCGACTTCTTAATGCATTCCTCTCCTCATTGCCTTTTTGAGCCTCTTTTGCCATTTGAGTTAATCTATTTCTTAAGGTGTTATTTTCTTCAGTCAAGTTGTTGACTCTCTTTTCATGATTTTCTTGCATTGTTCTCATTTCTCTTCCCAATTTTTCCTCCACTTCTCTTATTTGATTTTCAAAATCCTTCTTAGGGTCCTCTATGGCCTGTAACCAGTTCATATTTTCCTTTGAAGCTTTTGGTGCAGGAGTTCTGACTTGGCTGTCTTCCTCCTATTCCATGCTTTGATCCTTTTTGTCCCCAAAATAGGAGTCTAATGTTGGATTCCTCTGTTTGCTTTGCTTCCCTCGTTTACTCATGTGGCCACTCAATTGCTTGACTTTTGGGCTTTTTGTCACAATAGGACTCTACTACCAGACAGGGGAGCTTCTTCCCAAATACTGAGGTTTTCTCACATGCCAAAGGTATTAGTTGGATGCCCTCTCTGAAGCCTCCACACACTCTGGCAAGCTGGTCACACACCCCAGGATCTCCACCCTAGACCATAATCCAGATCCAGGCAGGTTAAAGCAAGAGTGATTACCCCTCAGACTTGGTCCCCCTACAGTCTGCAGGCCAGGAGCTGAAGCTGCCACACGGATGTGGCTGCACCATGGCTGAGCCTCAGCGGCTACTCCCTCTAGGGGATAAAGGCCAACCGCACTCCCAAGTACTGGATCCCAAAGTCCACACTGCACTAACCTCTCACTTTGTCCTTGGCATCTATGGTTGATAATTCTGGAAACCACCACAGCTGCTGGTGATCTGAAGTCCCTCCAGCTGGTGGCTGGTCGGGTTGCCATGGGGCTAAGACCTCTGGCTCTTGCAGGGCTGGGGTTGGCTCCCAGAGAGCTGCACTGGCCACTCCCTGCTGGGCTGGCTGGGCTGTCCTCAGTGGGAGGTTAGCTTCTTTGTATCATTTTGTGGGTTCTGTAGCTCCAAAGTTTGTTCAGGGTCCCCTTTTACATGAATTGGGGAAGGTAGAAGCTGGAGCTGTGTGGAAGTCCTGTTTCTACTCCACCATCTTGACTCCACCCCCAGGCCTACCTCTTTCAACTACTTAGTTGTATGTCCTTGGATAAGTGAAATTAGTTTTTTCTACTTCAGTTTCCTCATCTACAAAATGGAGATATGGCTGACTTTATCTACCTGGTACTTAAAGTCAGAAGACTGGTTCAAACTATAGCTGTGGTTGTTTTTGAGGTGTTCAGTTGTGTTTAACTCTTCATGACCCTGTTTTTTTTTTTTTTGTTTTGATTTTTGGTAAAGATATTGGAGTGATTTTCCATTTCCTTCTCCTGCTCATTTTACAGATGAGGAAACTGAGGCAAACAGTGTCTAAGGCTGCATTTGAATTCAAGTCCTCCTAACTCCAGGACTGGCACTCTATCTACTGTGTCTCTTAGCTGCTTCTCCAGCTGTGGTACTAAACCACTACTGTGACAATAAGTAAATCATTTAATTTTTTTCTGGGCCTCAGTTTCCATATCTGTAAAATGAGGATAATGATAAATTACTTTCCTCACAGAGTTGTTGAAAAGAAAGCATTTTTTGTTAACTTCAAAGTGCTCTAGAAATAGAAGTCATAGGAATTACATGAGATAATGTACATTAAAAGTTAATGGTAGGGGCAGCTAGGTGGAGCAATGAATAGAGCACTGGCCCTGGAGTCAGGAGGACCTGAGTTCCAATCCGGCCTCAGACACTTAACACAAAAACTAATGGTAGTTCAGAAGTGTCAAACTCCTGGCCCATGGGCTGCCCACAAAACTCTCCAGTGTAGCTGAACCAGATTAAAATATAAATAGGAAATCATAAACAAAATAAATATACAACACAGATAATATTAATTTGTGCTTTTCTAAGTCAGCTTGTGACTCGGTATCTATTTTTACTTGAGTTTGACAGGATGGCTTGATGACTCTATAAATATTAGGGATTATTTCTGGAAACTATAGTAATAGATATATAAATTTCAGCTGTGGTAATGATGATGATGATAATGATGATGATGATGATGATGATGATGATGATATGTAGGCAGTAAGAAAAAACCTACAAGAAAGTGGTAAAGAATTAACTTCATCAGGGTGGCTAGGTGGTGCAGTGAATAGAGCACTGGCCCTGGAGTCAGGAGGACCTGAGTTCAAATCTGGCCTCAGACACTTAACACAAAACTAGCCATGTGACCTTGGGCAAGTCATTTAACCCCAATTGCCCTACCTTCCCCCCTCCAAAAAGCAAAAAGAAAGGAAGAAAGAAAGAAAGAAAGAAAGAAAGAAAGAAAGAAAGAAAGAAAAAGAATTAATTTCATCTCCAAATCAAACATTTCCTGTTGAACAGCATAGGGACAACCACAGATCTCAGGGGGGTACTCCAATGGCTATCTCTTATTATAGTGACAATAGGTCTGAATCTACCTTCTCACTTCATCTTTTCTAAGTAAACTATACCCATAGCATTCTCCTCATCTACCAATTTAATAACCCTGTCAAAAAAGGAAAGGAGATTGGTCTGGCATGACCTCTTTTTGATGTGGTAATGATGGGTAGGGGATGGGGGAAAGGAAATACGTCTTTGTTAAGCACGTTACTCTGTTCTAGGCAATGTACTAAGTGAACTACCCAAGACCATACAGCTAGTAAGTGATCTTCCTGACTATAGGTCTAGCACTCTGTACACTATGTTGTCACCTTGTCACATCTAAATAATGGGTTTTTGTCATCACTACTGCCCTTTCTATATGTTTGTCAACCATCTTCAAATGATTCATGCTCAAATTCTCAGGAATTGAAGTCAAGCTTACCAGCCTATAGTTTGTGAACTCTCTCCGCTTTTCTTTTTTTTTTTTTTTTTGTTTTTTTTGTTTGGAGGGAAGGCAGGGCAATTGGGGTTAAGTGACTTGCCCAAGGTCACACAGCTAGTTTTATGTTAAGTGTCTGAGGCCAGATTTGAACTCAGGTCCTCCTGACTCCAGGGCTGGTGCTCTATTCACTGCGACACCTAGCCGCCCCTCTCTCCCCTTTTCTTGAAAACTAAGGCTACAGTTGACCTCCATTCTTGTGGTACCTCTGCTGTTTTCCATATTTTTTCAGATATCACAGACAAGCTACGGCTTAGTAATCGCATCTGCCATTTCTTTCAGAAACTGAGGATGTGGTTTTTCTGGATGAGGTAATGAATTTATTAAAGGAACTTAGGTACCTTCCTACTATTTCCTTGTTTATCTTAGGTACCAACTCCCTGTTAATTATTTTTATTCTATCTTTTACACTCGTAAGGGTATACTCTTTTTCAGATTTTATAGTATTTAAATTTATTATTTATATCATTATAATATAATTATATATAATACAATATATTATATTATAAATAATAATTGAAGGGCTCTGTCTTCTCTCTGTGATAGATATTATCATCATCCCATCTACCCCAAGCAAAGGTCCTATCCTTCCTTTGATCCTCCTTTTATCTCTTATATAACTTTTAAAAAACCCCAAAACTGGGGCGGCTAGGTGGCGCAGTGAATAGAGCACCGGCCCTGGAATCAGAAGGACCTGAGTTCGGAGCCGGCCTCCGACACTTAATCTGCACAAACAAAAACCTAGCCGTGTGACCTTGGGCAAGTTACTTAACCCCAGTTGCCCTAAAGGGGCGGCTAGGTGGCGCAGTGAGTAAGAGCGCCGGCCTCGGAGTTTGGATGACCCGAGATCAGATCCGGCCTCAGAAAATGAGCACCCACGCATAAATCAAATGACTAGCCGTGTAACCTTGAGCAAGTTACTTAACCCCAATTGCTTAAAAAAAAAAAAAACCCCAAAACCTTTTGTTGTCCTTATTTCTCCTTATTAGCATCTGTTCATTTTGGGTTTTAGCATTCCTGACGCTATTTTTACAGGATTGTACCTTTGTATCCTTACCTGGCCCTGCTTCTATTTTCTGTATGTTTCTTTTTAAAACCTAAGTTGGTTGTTAAGTTCCCTACACATCATCATCTGCCTTTTTAGAAAAAACACGTGTTCCCTCATTGTTTCCCTTTGTGTCTTCAGAATTTCATTCTTGAGCAAGTCCCATCCCTGGTGAGCCCATGTTCTCTGAAGCATTATAATTCATGCAATCCTAACCTATCTTTCCTTTGAAATCTGTTCCCCTAAAATCTAGGGAGTATATCCAACTATACCCAGATTTCTTCTCCTCCATCAAAAACCCCAGGACAAAGTGATCAGTTCTGCCTAAATTTTCCCCATCACTTCCAACCCAACAACCAGGATCTAAAATTTCTCTGTATTCATTCTTTCACCTTTGGAAGAATACAGTTAGCAGAAAGACAAGGGAAAGTGGTATTGACTGCTTTGCTTCATAAAGAGTTCCAGCATTTCTTTAGATAATTGTTCTATATCATGTCTCTGTGCCATGCTTGTGATTTTTCCCAAATTCTTCATCTATTTTCTTTTTGCTTCCAAGCACCACACATTTTACTCGCATGATAAAATTGTCCAGACGTTATATAGAAGGGTGTTGGATTGGAAGCCAAGGATTTGGGTCAGATTCCCAGATTTACCTAAGTATTGTGTAGCCTTGAAATTATTGCTCCTCGAGGTCTCTATTTCTTTATCTACAAAATGAAGGCATTGATCTACATTGACTTTAAGATACTGTCTAGTTCTCAATATATGATCCCAGGATATACAATGCCTGAGTTAGGCTAAGTAATCTCAGCTGATGACAATGTCATGTTGCTGTCACATAGCAGAGAGAGGGTTAGAATAGTTTCAAATCCAGTCTCTGCAATGGCTTTGAATAAACTTAAAGACGAGTTTGAGGTTCAACTCTGTCAATTAATCTCTGTGTAACTAATACTCTGTAGTACTTCATCTCTTCTGGGCCCAGTTTCCTAATCTATAAAATGAGGAGGTTGGACCCCATTAGTTAATATGCTAAAATAATAGCAATAGTGGAATTCAGAATGAAGGAGACAATAATTCCACTGTACATGACTCTAGTCAGACCAAATCTAGAATATTATACTCAGTTTTGGGCCCCACATTTTAGGAAGTATTTTAATAAGCTTGAATAGGTCTTGAGGGAAATGACTGAATTGTCTAATAGATTATAAACTATGCCATGTTAAGAATGAATGAAAAAAATCAGGAGGCTCACTCTGTAGGAGAGAAAGAAGACTTAAAGACATGCTCACCTTTTTCAAATATCTGAAGGATTATAATGCAGAAGAGGGTCCCAGACTTATTTTTCTTGGGCCAGAAAACAGACCCAGGCACCAATGGGTAGAAATAAAAGCTTCTTAATGATTAGAGCTATGAAAAAGAATAGGTTGGTAACTTGGCAGATAAGGTCTATATCACTGAGTTATTCAACTAGTTGAACCACTTATGAATGATTTATGTTTTAAGTTGGTTTCATTAGGTGACCACTCAGATCCTTTTCAGTTCAAATATTCTATAATTCTATGAGTTTTTAAGTTTCTTTACAGTTATCCCTCCACTATAACTAACTACTTCTCAGAATACCAGAGCAGTGTTATACAGTCTTATATACAGTATTATACAGTGGGTCTAAACTGAATATTGTAATAAGGAATGTTTTTGGAGGTGAGATTAAGTGACTGGTCCAGGGTCACGCAACTAGTGTCTATGGTAGAATTTGAACTCAGGTCCTCCTGTTTCCAGAGTCCATGCTCTATCCACTGCACCTCATAGCTTGTAATAAGGATAATTAAGCAATCAAGGGGCTCTGGATATCAAGGTCCAAGGGAACTGCAAGTGTGAGAAAGGAATCAGTAGAGATAAACATTTGCTTAGGGCCAGTCTTGGCTCTATCTTTCTGCAGCTGAAGGAGATAGAGGAATAATCTCAGAACATTGACAGAGGAAAAAATTGAGGGGGAGAGAAATGGGGAAGCCATTAAGATACTCTTGGGTTGATTTTTGGAGGGATGTCTATTTCTATGACTGACTATATGATTTCAAGACACCTGGGTCCAAGAGGCCCTTCCACCCCTAATCAGCCAGACTTTCAATCTAGATCATGCCAATTATACTTTGGACTTAACCTTGCATTGCTCATGCTGTATTGACCAGATACTTTGGTAATACACTGTCTCACAAAGCTTTAAGGATTTTCCAACAGAAATAAATCAAAGGAAGCCAACAGAGGAAAAGAAAACATTCAATGGCTACTCACTGCTGATATTCCTATTCCAAAACTTTCAGGATGGAGCTTTCATAGGACCTATGGATGAGCTTTTTTTTTGGGGGGGGGGAGATCAGTCTTGACTTCTTCCAGCAAAAAACTCCTAAACCAGACTGAGATCTC
Organism: Gymnobelideus leadbeateri; assembly: GCA_011680675.1. NCBI lineage: Eukaryota > Metazoa > Chordata > Mammalia > Diprotodontia > Petauridae > Gymnobelideus > Gymnobelideus leadbeateri. The sequence goes on along the minus strand of WOXC01012465.1, from coordinate 1,783,073 downwards.
ACTCATACCATAGTGTTTGAAACTTGAGAATTCAAGTGTATGCCTTCTACCTAAAGCAAGTCCATTTTCTGAGATTCCCTCCCTTAAACCTCAGTGATTTTTCAGAAGATTATTATTCTAGATCAGAGGTTCTTAGCCTCTGTGTGTCTGTGACTTGGATCCTTTGGCAGCCTGGTAAAACCTTTGGACCTCTTGTTAGAACAATGTTTCTTTTTTCAAATAATTGAAAAAAATGTTAAATTTCAATTAGAGGTTAATAACAATTATACACACACTCATATACATATACATATACATGTTTCCCATGTAAGTCTGTAGTCTCCATGAAATCTATCCATAGACATTTTGGGGGGACCCTAAGTTAAGGACCCATGTTCTATATGGATAACTATAATGAACCAATGCTACACTGAGCACATATGGGCAGATGGGGTTTTAAAAAGGAGCCTGAAAATTCTTCCCTATCTCATGACTTCTTTGTGGATATACCTGTCCAGGCAATAAAAAAGTTTTGTTTTCTTTTTGTGCAGATAACCCCCAGATCTCTTTCATTTTTTTTAAAGCAATTGGGGTTAAGTAACTTGCCCAAGGTTACACGGCCAGTTATTTTTGTGTGGGTGTTAAGTATCTGAGGCTGGAACCAATCCAGGGTCCTCCCTACTCCGGGGAGGTACTCTTACTCACTGCACCACCAAGCCACCCCCCCTCCCAGGTCTCTTTTAATTTGATAATACAATCTATTCTAGAACAACAGACCAAGAATGGTAGGGTCTAGTACATGGGAGTTAAACTCAAATAGAAACAATCCCTATGGCCTGCATACTGACTTAGAAAACTACAAATTAACGTTACCTAAATTATATTTCATTTTTATCAACTTTGTTAAATATTTCCATATTACATTTTAATCTGGTTCAGATGGCACAGTGAAGATTTTTTAACTTGATACCACTGGTCTAGGATGCATATTCTTAACCTCAGTCCATGAACTTTTCAAAAATAAGTTTATTTTAATATAATTGGTTCCTGTTATTAGGGTTGTTTGGTTTTTTTTTTTTGGGGGGGGGGGTTTGTTTTGTTTTGTTTTGCTTTTTGGAGGGGGGAAGGTAGGGCAATTGTGGTTAAGTGACTTGCCAAGGTCACACGGCTAGTTTTCCTGCTATTAATTTTTACCTTATGCATTTAAAAATATTATTCTAAGAAAAGTCCATAGGTTTCAACAGACTTTGTTGTTATTCAGTTGTGTCAGAGTCTTTGTGATCCTGTGGACCATACTGTCCAAGGGTTTTCTTGGCAAAGATACTGGAGCAGTTTGCCATTTTCTTCTCCAGTGAATTAAAGCAAACAAAGACTAAATGAGTTGCCCAGGATAACACACTATTAAGTGTCGGAGATTAAATTTGAAATCAGGTCTGACTACAAACACAGCATTCTGTCTTCTGAGCCTTCCAGCTACCTCCTTCACCAGACTGCCAAAGGTCAAACTGTCAACAAACATTTATTGAATACCTACAAGGTGCTGGGCACTATGCTAAGGACTGGAGATACAAGGAAAGGTAAAAGACAGTTCTACTCTCAAGTTTCTCACAGTCTAATGCAGGGTAGGGAACCTGAGGCCTCAAGGTCACATGTGGCCCTCTAGGTCCTCAAGTGTGGCTCTTTGACAGTTGTGAAGTTTGGATTCAGTCAAAGGGTTATACATGAGAACCTAGAGAGCCACAGGTGGTCTTCCCACCTTTGGAATGGGAGAGACAACATGCAAACAGCTATGTACAAACAAGTTCTAGTCAGAATAAATTGGCAATAATCAACAGAGAGAAGGGAGGAATTAGAATTAAGGTGCATCAGGAAAGGCTTCCCTTAGAAGGTTGAATTTCAGCTGGGATTTGGAAGAAGTCACTGAAGCCAGCCAACAGAAAGGAGGAGGGAGAACATTCTCATTACAGGGACAGATGGAGAAAATGCCTGGAATGTTTGGTTTAAGGAACATCAAAGAGGCCAGGGTCACTGCTTCAGAGAAAATGAGGGCTCTCTAACACAAAAATGTTAAGAATCCCTGTTCTTGTAGAAAGTGCGTGGACTAGAAGTTCAAGAGCTGTGTGTTCTAGTTTTGGCTTTGCCACTAATTAGCTTTGGACCTTGGTCAACTCATACTTTTGACAGTGCCAAGCCACTGATGACCTTGGATTATGTCATCATTGTTATTCTTTTCTATCTATCTCTCCTGAGTTTCTGATGCTTTCCCTTTTATTTTTAAATTTTTAAAGAAAAAACTGGAAGCAGAGGAGCTTCTCATGGGCTGGATCCCATTACTGATCAGCATAAGACCTTTCACCTGCTTTGGTTTGCAACCTGATGACCCCACTGGGAGGGCCTCAACCACATTAATATCAAATTTAGCTCAGGCCACTAGTCAGATATCCCACGGGAGCTAAGAATTCCCCCGTTCAAGGGATCCACTAGCCTCAGCATCTTTGGTAGCTGGGATCACAGCATGGGTCACCATGGCCAGTATGATTCTTCATGCTACCATCTATCTGCTTGTCCTTAGCTATGATGCAATTTAGTGCATTATCCTGGGCAACTCATTTAACCTTTGTTTGCTTTAATTCACTGGAGAAGCAAATGGCAAACTGTTCTAGTGTCTTTGCCAAGAAAACCCTTGGACAGTATGGTCCACAGGATCACATAGAGTCTAACATGACTCCATGATGGGCTTAGCTATGATGCAACTTATGATGAATAGGGGTCTACCAGCTTTTTCTATTTTATGTTGGGCTTTGCCTTTCCATTTCCTCATTTGTAAAGAGAGAGGATGAAACTAGATGATCACTAAGGATCCATCACCCATGGTTCCTCATACACAGGAGTTCCTCATATACAGGACCCCAGAAAGGTACTCCAGGTTCAAGACCCTCCTGAGCTCAACAGAAAAATAAGATTTTTAGGAAAGTATAGTTAGATCCGGGATGATGATGGATGAATTAAACCAACCAGAAAGGACACATTAGCTCAAAACAAAACATATTTTTAATAAAAAAAACATAGTGAAATAACTGAAAAGAAATACTCCTGCCCCTCTCCCACACAGAAATATAGGTTACTTACCACAATACCAACTGGGGGAGGGGAGATCCAAAGAGAACATATATGACCAGAGGGCTGCATGAAGTGTTCAGGGAGGAGAGCACCTCTGGTGTGGGGGCTTGCTGAGCCTTCTTCAGAGTTGCTCATTCACCTTCGGTATCACCAGATACTCAACTCCTACCTGTAGGTCCAAGAAGTTGTAGCTAGTACAGCTGCCACACTCTGGTAAAGGAGTCTCAGCAGACAAATTAAACCAGCTTATGGGTAACCAACAGGCCTCAAAACCATCGGGGAACTAGAGGGATGTCTACCCCAAGCATGTGAAGACTTCCTCCAGAAGAATGGGTAGGTGAGAACAATGTGTTCCAATGGTCATGAAGGCGACTGAAGCAGATGTGGAGCACTTAGAGCTTGGTCACACATCAAAGATGCCAAGGTCATCTGCTGAATCCCAGGCCATCACCAGTCTTCCTGACTTTTGTCTTGCCACTGGACTTAGATGACTGGAAGAGAGAGTAAGACAGATGACTGGGTGTAATTCTGCTTCACTTAAAGTCAATTCATGTACAAGTCAAGGCATCAACTGTGATGCCATTGGTCCTTTTTGAAAATGAAGAACAAAGGGTGGCTAGGTGGCACAGTGAATAGAGCACCGGCTCTGGAGTCAAGAGGACCTGAGTTCAAATCCAGCCTCAGACACTTGACACACTTACTAGCTGTGTGACTTTGGACAAGTCACTTAACCCCAATTGTCCTCCAAAAAGAAAAAAAAAATTAAGAACAAACAACATGTGACCAGGGAACACACAGGACTGGAACAACTCATCTTCAAGCCAAAATTGTTCTCCCCATACCATAAAAGACTTTGTGATTTGGTTATTTTATGTGTCTACCATTCTCCTGACTAGGAGATTCATGCCCTTTTGAGGATAGGCCAATATTATCATGCTTGCACTCAAGAGAGATGACACTATTATCATTCATTTGAGGGTTTTGAGTGTTAACATATGTAGAATTATTACTGTTCTTATGCATATTTTGTGAACTTCTCTACTATGCACATATGTTCACTGGTGAGTTCCTTAATAGTAAGGATTCTTTCACTCCTTCTTTCTGATTTTCCCTACCCCCACCCCATCTATTTCAGAGTTTATTAAATTGTTAATGTAATGGTCTTGTTAAACAGAATATAATGGAAAACTTGCTTTGTTTCTATTAGCTAAGAGCTTTCAATTTGGGACTTCTCTCAACCTGACTCATTTGTAAAATAAAATAAAATGGGACAAAATGATCCCTAAGGGCTCTTTCTAGTTCTAAAACTCATTGATATGATTCCTCTGTTTGGCTTTTAATATCCTTCATGATTTGGCCCCTTCCTACCTCTCCAGTATTCTTACACTTATTCCTCCCACACAACACTCACCAAAGACATAGCACTTAGCTTGGGTAGACACCAATGCCCTTGTATCCAGACTGAAATGCATCTGTTGGGTAGGGTGTGGTGACTTGAGCAGCATTAGAACAGCTGCCTAATCTTAGGGGTCTCTTTCCATGTGGACTTACCTCTTTTATCTCCTTGACCAGGAAATCAGTCGGTTTGGCCTGAGACCAGGAAGAAGTTACAGACCAATCAAATCTTTGTGATTGTTTCATTGCCTTAAAAAAGAAAAGAAAAGAAAGAAACAGCTTAACTTACATGGAGTGTGGGAGGGGTAGAGGTGGGGTGGAGGAGGCTTGGATTGTATTTCCTAGCATCTTTCATCTTTTTGTTGTTCCCCTTCCAATTTCATCCTTAAAAGTCTGAGATGACTGCAAAAGTCTTTAAAATGATTTTCTACTTCACTACTTCTTACTGTTTTAGAGGCAATATTGTTCATATCTCGCACCATTCTTAAAATTTTATTTTATATTCTAAACTAGTACTTCCTAGGCTGCCATATCTATCTCTTCAAAAAATAAGTCAAGTATTGCTAAGACAGTTTTCAAGATCTTTTGGCCTCCTCATTATAGCAATCAATTAACATGGGTTAAATTTCTATATGAAATGACTACAATTGTTGTCAATGTCTTTTCCTCTACCCAGTTTTCATTTCTTGTCATCACCAATTTTTTATAGTAGGTCAGATTGGAATTGTCTTAATTGAATGCCGAAACTTTTTTCTAATTTTTTCCTAGTCTTTTGAGATTAATTTTTATCTTTGTTTTACCAAGTTTTACCAAGATCTATATATAAACTGATTCAGAAATGACTCCCATATCATAATAAGCTTTTTAAAATATAATAGAGTTCATCTTTATGTCATTTAGTATTTACCATGCCTAATGTTCTGTAATTTGTTTTCTCAAAGTATTCATGATGTGTAGGTGTGAGATTTTGATGTAGTCTGCAAGTCTTTTCTGCTTATAATACTTACATACTTTTTTCGTTATGATACTCTAAAGGCCTATTTTCCAACATATTTTTTGCTACCCTTACCCAGTCTCACTTTTTGCATTGAAGTCACTGAGTATCAAACTATATACTGGTTTAATTTGAATGGTCTTACCAAGTTCTTCACAAAATTTCTCTTTTTTTTTATCCTCTACAACAATAAACTGCAATTATTTTCATGGATATTTCTTTGCAGATACTAAACCCTGCAGTATAAAATGACCAGATGCCCCAAGAAATGGTGTTTATTGTTACTTCTATACACACCATAAAACCAGCTGACAGTATTTTTACTTACTGCTTTAAGGAGAATCTCTGACCCCTCCTTCCGTTGGGTGTGATTTCTTTCTCACTTCTGTCTCTTTTATAGTGAAAATGTCAATATTAATATAATTCAGTTCCCCCATTAATACAGTTTATCTATTTGGTCATGAGACCAGAATCCCACATTTTAAATAGTAACCTCTAAGTTGATGTTTATAGATGACATAAAACCTAAGAGGTTCTTACCAGTTCTGTAGAATAATGACTACTCTTTGTTTGGTAGGCCAAGTGACTTGGAATTTATTAAAACAGCTGAAACAAACATAATTTTCAGAGAATGTCTCTATGGTGGATCAAAGTGCTAAAATTTTTAATGAACATAATTAAAAGAACAGGCAAATATCATAATCAGGAACAGTGTTCCATGGCTAATATCTTCCTGAGCATAGAAAAATGGTGCAATGTATGTTCACTATAGAAAATGTAGTTGCTGAAACAAGGGAGAAAACAGGTTTATATGATCTTTCACTTCAAGTACAAAGCAGAATAATTTACCCCAATGTAGGCATTTAAGAGAATCTGGATTCTAAAGCAGAAGCAGAGCCATCGAGGATTAAAAGCCATTTTGTATTTTTCTTTGTTTCATAGTTTGCAACAGTCAAATAATTCATTACCAGGTAATCAGCCTATTGGTGATAATCATCTCTATATTTAGCGAGGCTGGTTTTTGGAAAGAAAATACATTCTGTGGACCATCCATAGACCATGGACTATAAATACATTATAGGACCATCCTATAAGCTTTCTCAGTATATTTGGAATTCATGTTCTTGTGCATAATCTTCAAAAAACTAGAGTAACCTACACACCTGATAAGGAATCAGAGTTGCATTTGTAGAGATTCATTCCATGTCTATTAAACTGAATCACTATATAAATGTGTCATTACTAACAATAATAAATTCATTCTATCCCAAACTATTATTTATCTTTGTATGACTTATATTTTCAAAGCAGGGTGCTGAGATTCTTTATAGACATTAATTTTTATGTTTATCTTCCTGCAAAATTGAAGTTTTCCTTTATACATTTAACTGGCATTAGTAAGGTCTTATATGTTCCAGATTAATATGTTCTCCTTTTTAATGGTACTTTTAACTAAGAGAGAATTTCCTTGTTCATCTCTTTGACCACCTTCCAATTTGAACTTGAATTTATCAAATACCATAAATGCAACTTCAGATTATTTTTAATAGCTGTAGCATGATCAGTTTTTTCCATCTTTTCCATAACTTTCTAAGAATCATTTTGTGTTTTATGTGTAACCTGTACAAAACATATTATTGACTTCAGTTTGTTAATCCATTCTATAACTATTTTTCTTCTCAACAGGACAGTTAATCCACTTATGTTCAATGTCACAAGTATTGAACTTGACTGACCTTCTACTTCATTAAATTATTGACTTTTGCAAAAAGGAATGTAGATTCTTACTTTACTATTTCTATTCTTAAGCCAAACTAAACAGAAGAACATCAAACAAAATTCCCATATTTTTTGCTCTGCATTTATGTTTACAACTAAGCCCTTCTTTTCTCTCTTTGGCAAAGATAAAGGTTTCTTCTGGATAGCCACCTATTCTTTTTCATTATTTCTACCTTTTTTTTCTTACTCCTTCCTCCTCTTTCCCCTCTTTTGTTTTTTGCAAGCTCAGTTATACTATTGAGAATCAGCATGGTCTCATAAAGCATGCTGGACTTTGAGTCAGAGGGAATCTGGGTTCAAGTCATGTCACTGTCATTTACTAACTGTGTGATCCTTCTTGTCTTTGTGTCTTAGTTCTCTCTTCTTTAAAACCAGAATAAAAATACCTTTAATGCTAACCTTACAAGACAGTTTTAAGGAGCAAGTGAGATAAGGTATATAAAACACTTTGTTAATCTAATGTACTTTAAAACTCCCAGCTATCATCATTATCAATTAGTAATTTAAACAAAATAGTGCATTAAAAAATTAACTTTAAGGGGCGGCTAGGTGGCGCAGTGAGTAGAGCATCGGCCCAGGAGTCAGAAGGACCTGAGTTCGGATCCGACCTCAGACACTTAACGCACACACAAACAATACCTAGCCGTGTGACCTTGGGCAAGTTACTTAACCCCAATTGCCCTCCAAAAAAAAAAAAAGCAAAAAAATTAATTTTATAGTGGTTCTTATCATAAAGCAACAACTAATCACAATTTAAAAAGTATCTCTTATTCTAATTCTAACAATAGTAAGTATTGCTGTACCCAAGGGGACACTGTGCCCAATCCTTTGTCAATAAGAGACCCCTGTGCTCAAGACCCTTACATGTAGTCCAACTGATTTTGGTCTTGGAGGGGACTCTTCTTGTTGTTTAGTTGTTTTTGGTTGTCAGACTCTTCTTGATCCCGTTTGAGGTTTTATAATGCCAATACAATATTCATAGCACCCATGGTGGCTATGAATATGCTGGTGTAGTTCTGAATCACAAAATGTAACAGACTCTCCACATGGAAGGCAGAACTAAAACATTTATTCAAACACCAGAAAGCCAAATCCATCATAGAAACCAAGAAGTTGGTACACATAACCAATTCAGTGAGCACCGACTATCCCAAGCCTTCCCTCCATCAGGCCTTCAAAACAAAACAGAATCCCTTAGATAAAAATGCCCCTCTCTCACACTAGCTGCTCTCCCTCCATGCTGCTTGCTCCCAGCTCTGCTCTTGCTCTCCCCTCCTCCTTCCTACTACACCCTTCCTGTTCCACCCTTTCAGCAAGCTTCTCCCACCGGGGGCTCCATGTGATCACATTTGGCCCATTAAGGGCAGGGAAGGTCTTTAAATTCCCTCAGGCCTATTAAAGGGCAGAAAAGATCTTCAAATTACCATTACCATTATGGATTTTCTTGGCAAAGATACTGGAGTGGTTTGCCATTTCCTTTCCCATTTCATTTTATAAATGAGGGAACTGGGTCTCACAGGTAGTAAGTGTGTGAAACCAGATTTGAACTCATGAACCAAGAGATGATTCTTTCTGAATCATCTGTCTACTGCATAACCTAGCTGCCTTTTTCTTGGGAAGCCTTTCCTCTAATTAGAGGGGTTAAACTCCATTTCCTCACACCATTCAGCTTATTAACTCTTGACCCGAAATGCCAATTTATTTACATCCAATATTTGATTTCATATTTAAGGTCTCCCCAAAAAGGGGAGTAGAAAAATATTCTGTCTACAATGCAAATCAGGCATGGAGACAGGTATTTATTTCTTACACATAAAAGAAATGCTAAACAGAGTACACTCAGAAGTGTGTATTTGACAGAAACAAATAAGGGAGACAGCTAGGTTGTTCAGTGGTTAGAGTGCTGGACCTGGAGTCGGGAAGATCAGAGTTCAAATCTGACCTCAGACATACTAGCTGTGTGACTCTGGGCAAGTCAATTAACCTATGCTTGCCTTAATCCACTGGAGAAGAAAACAGCAAACTACTCCAGTGTCTTTGCCAAGCCGGGCAACAGGGTCACGAAGAGTCTGATACAATTGAACAACAAAATTTAAACAAGTGGCAGTAATAACTTTAATGCTTTAACCTCTAAACTAAAGGCATTTTGTGAGATTGATGAGTAAGCGTTTTCTATTTAACCATGGATCTGCCTGTTTCCCTCATAGTCATTATCAACTGGCATGGCAGGTCAGGGCTTGGGTTCACCCTCTTGTTGGTGGTTTTATGCTCCTGGGGCTTCCTCCCCTTGCTACCAATATGCTCTGATCATAGGACCTAGGACCACTGAACTCCTCATTCTTACAAAGTGAGCCCAGACATATCTATCTCATGATTGATATCTGTAATGATAGGAACGGAGTGAGTAGTCTGTGGTCTCTTTCAGTCACACTGAAACCTAACAAGATAAATGATGGTGGGATATAGTCTGTGCTCTTAATATGTAGTACTTGGGCACTGAATTCATGCTTCTCACCTAGATGTGTTAGGCACACTCTTTCTCTGGGTTTGGCTTAGTCCTCTAATCTGCTCTCACACAAGCAGATCTTAGTTCCCAGAGACAGATTATTACCATATGGTTATATCAAAACTCTCTCAGGATCCTAGGGACCCTTTTAAGGGAAAATACATTTTCTCTATTCACCACTCTTGTTCTTGAGCCCCATCCAATGTTTTCTATCTATAAAATCAACTACTGGGGTAGTTAGGTTGTACAGGGGATAGAGCCCTGGGTGTGGAGTCAGGAAGATTCCTCTTCATGAGTTCAAATACAGCCTCAAACACTTACTAGCTGTGTGACCCTGGGTAAGTAGCTTGACCCTCTTTGCCTCAGTTTCCTTTTCTGTATATGAGCTGGAAAAGGAAATGGCAAATCACTCTAGTACCTTTGCCAAGAAAACCCCAAATGGGGTCACAATGAATCAGACTTGACTGCACAATCAAACACTCACAATAATGACATAATCATTTACTTGACAAGGCAAAAGAAGTAATATTAGGAATAATAATTTATTAAATAAATACATAAATATATCACTATACATATATAATAAACCTGAGACACAGTATCCCACCAAGACACTGAATAGTTTAAATAAAGAACTGGCACACACTTATGGAAGCCTGTCATGGTTATGGGAAGGAGGAAAACTTCAGGGCTTCAGAAATGGCTGAAGAATGGTTGATATGGTGTGTATTGCCTGATGTCTCTAGGAGAAATGCCCTGAGCAGAATAGAAATCAGTACACAACTTTTGTTGATCTGACCAAAGCCTTTTATTCTTTCAGTTGTGAGGGCTTGTGGGAAATTGGGGTGAAATTTGCAGGCCCAGAGAAGTTTATCAATATTATATGTTGGATAGCACGCTTGCATGGGTTCCGATAATGAATGATGCTCTCATGCTTTCCCAGTCACCAGTGGAGTGAAGCAGGGCTGTGTGCTTGCTTTCATGCTTTTTAGCATGATGTTTTCAGATACTTTCAAGGTAGATGAAAATGGCATTGAGGTCAGCTATACATTGATGATAAATTATTTAACTTGAAAAGATTACAAGCCAAGACTAAAGTTGGAGGGAGAGTTGGTATGTGACTTTTTGTTCACAGATGATTGTACACTCAATACAGCCTCTAAGACTGAGATGCGGTAAAATATAGATTGATTCTCTGATGCCTGTTCTAATTTTGGCCTAACAATTAACACCAAGAAGACAGAGGTTCTCTCCTAGCCAGTACCACACAATCCATATGTGGAACCATCCAAATTGATTGGGACGTGGGAGACAAATGCATGGGAGATGTGCATCAAAGAAGGAGTTGATTTCTATAAGCAAAACAGAATTGCAGCAGCTCAAAAAAAATGTGAGATGTGCAAATTTAGAGATGTCTCCATTACAAATATTGATATGAACTATTTATACCCAACCTATGGTAGAGCCTGGGTAAAACCTAAGCTACAGTCTGAGACATTGTACTTTGACCCCAGCATAGTGATGTCATTGTGGCCCTCATCAAGAATGAAAGACAATCAATCTTCTCATATATTTACTCCCATTTCCTTACTACTGCTATTTTCTCTTACTCCCTTTTCACTTTAGTCCAATGGAAATGTGGGATCCAAATCCAATTCCTTTGAGTCTGAATCTATTATTCTTTCCATTGGACCATGCTCTAAGAATTTCAAGAAAATTTTGCTCCTTTTCAGAGTTTCTATTGGCTTCCTACTCCCCCCCCCCTTTTTTTAGAAGCAGGGGAATGGAACATAAGGAACCTGGTTACCTGGTAAGCTTTTACTCTGCCATCTTTCTGGAAATTTTCTTTTATTCTTCAGCATTTTTGGGGGGTGGGGGGGTCTCCTTTAGCAAGCTTGTTTTTCATGATTTTCTTGCATCACTCTTATCTCTCTTCCCAATTTTTCCTCTATTTCTTGCTCTCTCTCTCTCTCCCTCTCTCTCTCTCCCTCTCTCTCTCTTTGCTTTTTGGAGGGTGGAAGGCAGAGCAATTGGGGTTAAAAGTGACTTGCTTAAGGTCCCACAGCTAGTGTGTCAAGTGTCTGAGGCTGGATTTGAACTAGGACTGGTGCTCTATTCACTGTGCCACCTAGCCACCTCCCCTCTATTTCTCTTACTTGATTTTCAAAATCCATTTGGAGCTCCTCAATGACCTGTGACCAATTCATATTTTTCTTTTTCTTTTTTTTTGGAGGGGGAAGGCAGGGCAATTGGGGTTGTGACTTACTCATATTTTTCTTAGAAGCTTTTTATGGAGAAACTTTGACTTTGTTTTCTTCTTCTGGTTGTATGTTTTGATCTTCTTTGTCACCAAAGTACGATTCTATAGTCTTACTTTTTTTACAAGTAATGTTTACTCACCTTCCCAGGCAAATACTTGACTTTCTAACTCCCTGTCCAGGCAGGACTCTGCTTTCAGTGGGGGAGTATGGGGGTGAATGTACTTCTAGGGTTTTGTATCAGCTGCTGGATCCCACACATTTGTGGACCCAGAGCTCCAGAAGCAGCCTCTGCTGCTGCTGCCACCATTACCTCCACTGCCCTGGGATGGAGTTCCTCTTTCACCCAGGTCCCACAGAATTCCCCCACTGAGCTTCCATGCTATTCTCAGTGTTTGTGGCTTGAGAAGTCTGGAAATCACCACAGTGGCCAGTGATTCAGTTCAGTCCACAGCAGACTGTGTTCCACTCCTGGCCAAGTGCTATATACCCCTCCTGTTGGCCTTCCAGGTTGTCTTGGGCTGGAGATGTGTTTCACTCTTTCATTTTGTGGGTTCTACAGATCTAGAATTTGTTTAGGGTCATTTTTTACAGGTATTTGGAAGGGTGTGGGGGTAAGCTCAAGTAAGTCTCTGCTTTTACTCTACCACCTTGGCTCTGCCCCCGCCTGGAAATTTTCTTATGTTATCATTTATCCAACTGTCCTCATGCAAACGGATAAGGGAGTGGAAATTTGTCTTTACTTTGTAATATATGCTCAGTTTGAAAATACATCAAATCAACAGAAAGACTTTTTGATGATTATTAGAATTTGACAGTGGATTCAATAATCCCCTTTAGATTCTCTGTCTCCTAGAATTGTATCCACTTCAGTCTTGAAGATTTTTTATTTTTACAGAGGGTTTTCTGAAACATCAAGTATGGGTTCTTCTTTCTGGTGTCTTTGAATGAAAGTAAAATCTTAAGAGAAGATTTTCTAATTTACAGTCATGTTCTGAATTATCATCTCATTCATCTTTATCCTCAGGTCCTTTGGATGTGAAGAATGGTTGAAACATTAATTTCTGATATTTCTGGAGAGTATTTAAAGATCCCATCACCTGTTCTAAGTTTTGGTAAGCTTAGCACAGTGTGGTGGAGTTAAAAACTAATGACTAATATTTGTTAATGGATTGATTGGTCATGAACCCAGAGAAGATCAACAACCGAGACTGTATATTTAAAAGAAGAATCTTAATCAGCTCCTTTGCCTCATTCCCTCCCAATATAGCAGCACATCTGCTGAAACAAAGAGAAAGCATCAAGTACCCGTTTTTGTAATCTCTTTGCCTAATTCTAAAAAACAAATGAAAAACCCACCCCAAATCCTATCAGTTGGCCAGACTGTTTTCAAACTACTAGACAAAATTTCACAGGATCTTAGATTTAGAACTGGAAGGAAATTTAGAAATCATCTAATCTCATTTTGTAGGCAGAAGAACTAAGGTCCCCCCAAAATTTAGAGTGACTTCCCCCACCCAGATCACATGAATGGGAACAATGAGCCACAGAAATGAAAAGTTCTCAAAGTGTCAGCTCTTTGGGTCAAGAGGGAGCCTCTAACACCAGGGTTACTACCCATGTACAAACATACAATGACCTCATGCTTTTTTTCACCACTGTGACCAAGGCAAAACTTCTGATCCACTTCCACAAGAAGCTTCTCTCTCCTTTTTCCTTTTAAATCTGCCCTTTATAGTCATTTTAACCTGACTTCATATATACAAAAATTGAGGGGCCAGATATAGGAGTATCCAGATTGAGTTTCCTAAATCTCATTCCCACTATGGGGTGGCTCTTAGTTCTGGATTAACATCATCATCATCATCAACAACAACAACTAACAATTATATAACTCTTTAAGGTTTACAAAATGCTTTACAAATATTAACATTTTATCCTCATAAAAATCCTGGGAGGTAGGTGCTAGAGCTAATAAGTATTTAAGGCTGGATTTGAACTCAGGTCTAGCATTCTATTCATTGCATCAAATAGATGCTTCTATTTGTTGTTCAGTCATTTGTGTCCAAATCTTTGTGATCCCATTTGGGGTTTTCTTGGCAAAGAAACTGGAATGATTTGCCATTTCTTTCTCCAGCTCATTTTACAGATGAGGAAACTAAGGCAAACAGGGTGAAGTGACTTGCCCAAGTAAATGTCTGAGGAAGATGAGTCTTCCTAACTACAGGCCAGACACTCAATATACTACACCACCTAGTTGCCTCTATACATTATCTAATTTGTACCTCTTGATATCATGTGTATATATATATATGTGTGTGTGTGTGTATACACACATATGTATATATATATGCCCACATATATGTATGTATATGTGTATATATACATATGTATCATAGACAAAGAAAAGAAAAGAGAGGGGTGAAACATGGAACTGAAAACATTTCATTTGATTTTAATTTGGTAGAGGGGAGAGAGTTGGGGGTGGGGGAAGAGAAATGTGATATCTACTGGCTAAATGAGATGGATAAATGCGAGTAGATTTGTACTATCCATGGGTTTTAATGAGCTATTAAGATGATATTATAAAGCAAACTCTTTATTGTACAACCGTAAGTATTACAGGGCATTATCTTAGTGTTTTAGGCTAAATCAGGGAGACATCATACTCTACAGATTCTCATACTTTTCTTGAGACTACTGTTCAAGATCATTATAGATAATATCTAAAAACCACAAGAATGATGTTTTAATTAAAATTCCTAACTGTATTTATAAAGACTGATTGACAATACAGTTATAAGTCTGTAGGAGGATAGCTTATGCAGTGCATTAATTACATTCCTAGGGAAAGCTCATTGATAAATAGGAGTGGAAGGGTAATATACTGAAAAGAATGTGATATAAAAACAAAAGATATCAACCAACCCTAATTAAGAGAACCCCGCCCCCCCCTAAAAGAACACAACTTCTCATCATTCTGTCCTTCTGTCTGTCTATTATGAGGGAGATAGAGAAGGATGAGAAACAATTTACAAAAATGTGCTACCCAGCAAGATCCTCATTGCCCCTCGAAATTGAAGTCCAAGGGAAGAGGAATGAGACCTCCTGTGGCTGCAACCTACCAAATTTATATTCACAATCTGCTTTGAACAAGAGTTTCCTGCAAGAGAAGTATCTGTACATGCTGAGAGACAAACCACTAGTATTAGTAAAAAAAAACTAAATTAGGCTTCTGGCAAAACTCCACCAATCAGCCTTTGTTTTTCCATCAAGCTAACTGTTCCCGGATGTTTGCTTGGAATGTTGGTTACTTTTTTTTAAACACACATTAGTCTGTCACTATTGAAACATTTTTAAAGATTTAATAATAGAAAACTGATGCTGCTCTTTTTAAATGCTGGCTTTTAACTGTAGTCTTTCTCATTGTGACCTTTCTGTGAAATAAGTGACCTGAACTTTTATTGTATGCCGACTTTGAAATCCATTTGCATTATTCAACTTGGACTAATTTGTCTTCCAGATGCCTAAGCCTGAATCAAGGGACTTTGCTTATAGCATCTTGACTATTCATTCACCAGGAGGAAAGGCTTCTTGTTCTGGCTTCTTCATTTTTATTTTCAGGCTAATTACAAATTTTACCTTTTTTTTTTTTTTTTCAGAACACTGAGCACTCAACATCATCTTTCCAAGTGCCTTAAACAGTTTTTGCAAAAGAGCTTTTTTGAAAAGTTGGCTAAGGTTCATTCCAATGTTCTTTAAAAAAAATCATTCTATGACCTCCCAGCAGAGATGTTGCAGAATCTGAGATCTAGAGGGTCATTTGTAAGAAAAAAATAACGTACAAAGATTTTCTACCTCGCACTAATTGGCATATTGTTAAGTCTATAACACTTCTTCTCCATCCGCCTTTTTCCCTCCTGCAATTCTCCCAGAGTTTGGCTCTAGAATCGCTTGTTTGTTTTTCATTTTAATGATATTTTATTTTTTCCAGTTACATGTTAAAAAGAATTTTTAACATTCATTTTTTTAAAAAAATTGAGTTCCAAATTCTCTCCCTCCCTTCCTTTCTCCCCTCCTTCCTCCCTGAGAAGGCAAGCAATTTTATCTAGGTTATATGTGTGCAGTCATGCAAAACATATTTCCATATTAGTGATGTTGTAAAAGAAAACAGACAAAAAAAACATGAAAAAAATAAAGTGAAAAATAGTATCCTTCAATCTGCATGCAGAATCCATCAGTTCTTTCTCTGGGGATGGATTGCATTTTTCATCATAAAGCCTTCAGAATTGTCTTGGATCTTTGTATTGCTGAGAATACAAGAATATACAATTGATCAATTTACAACATTGCTATTACTGTGTACAGCATTCTCCTGGTTCTCTTCATTTCACTTTGCATCTGTTTGTGTAGATCTTTTCTGGAATAAGTCGTTACCTTTTCTAGGCTCAGTGTTTTGGGCAATTAATTATATAAATCATAGCTAACGGTGCTCCCCAAGCCCCAGTACAATACTCCAGTCAGATAATGCATGCCACAAATCCAAAAGCAAAGATTTAATTAAGACATAAAAAAAAACAAAGAAGGGAGAAGTGATTGGATGATTTAGTAAAGCTCAGCTCTATCCTTCCCCACACCTCCTAAAATCTTCACCACTTTCTAAAATGATGGATAGGGGCAAAAATCTCCTGGGGAAAGCTGATTCAGGGGGAAGAAAGATATATATTTTATTTATATATATTTATATTAAATATTAATTATATATTATATTTAATTATATATTATATATTTAATTATATATTATATTTAATTATATATATAAATAAATAAATATATATATATATACTTCTTGTCTTCTCCACCTTCTTTTAGCATGCTCTTTATATCCAGCACAGGGAGTACTATAATCCATTGGGGTTGGATTTGCCTCGACTTTGACTCTAGTATGCTAGGAATTAGCCTCATGTGTTCCTATTCTCTGTAGAGTCTAATGTGACAAGAAGACATCAGAGGACTCCAGTTCAGCCCTCTATCTTTGGCAGTTCCTTAGAAAGACTGATTCAGTAGGGTCTCTACAGTCTGTTTCCTAAATTTCCAGCCTTATTTCTCATTCCCTTAAACTCTATAGTCTAACTATACTGGACAACTAGATGTTTCTCAGACTCAGCACTCCATCTCACACATTCATACATTTCACACAAACCAGCACATATCTGGAAAGTACTCCTCGTCTCAGTCTTTCTTCAAGGCTTGGCTCAGGTACAAAATCCTCCACAAAGGTTTCTATGATTTTTTCAGTTGTTAGTGATGTCTTCCTCCTCAGATTACCTTGTATTATGCTTACCTGACTGCATATGTGCTGTATCTCCCCACCTTGAATCTAAGTTCCTTGAGTGTAGGGATGACATTTCTCCTCCTCTTCTACCACTGGATTTTGCAAACAGTAGGCACATAAATGACTGAATTAAATTGAAATATGCAAAAAAATCCCTTTTTGGGGACATTATTGTTGTTTCACCCTCATGATGTCATTGGTCCTCTTCCAAACAACAATAATAACAACAACAAGAACAGTTGTGTTAATGTATCCTAAGATCAAATTTACTCCTTTTTGTGTGTGTACCAGATCATACTGTTGGGCTTTTAGGGTGGTAAATTTTCCAAAGCTTTTTCTTTCTTTTTTTCCCCCAAGGCTTTTCAAATGAATTTTAGTATAATAATCCCCTGTGCCCAACTTGTATTTGGTTTTTAAATTCTTCTTGCTATTGTTATGAATTTAGCAAATATCAATAAACATGAGCACTTCCTTATTCAAAGAAAAAGAGAACTTCATGACACTGAATCTCCAGGACATAGAGCTTGTTTTAAAAAAAATCAAAAGTAACATAGTAGTTCCTACACTCCCCTGCATATCTATATCCCTTTCTGATTTTCTTTATTCTTTCTTGTTATTTTTTTTAATTTAATGATACACTTTTCTTTCTTTTTTCCCCTTTTTAGTGTCACTATCATTAAGTGTCCTATCAACAAAACAAAATAAAACAAAAAAATATAAGCTTTAGTAACAAATAAATATAGTTACAAAAAATAAATTCCCAGCCTGGCTGTGTCCGAAAATCTATGTTTCATTTTGTACCTCTAGTTCATGACTTCTTAGCCAATAGGTGGAAAACAAGATCATTCTTTTGGAGTTGTGATTAGTCATTGGGTCGATAAGAGTTCCTAAGCTTTCGAAGGTGTTATACTCCATAGTGTCTTCATCATTGTATAAATTGCTTTTCTTGATCTGCTTATTTTATTCAGTATTTAGTCATCCAATTCCTTTCTGGATTCTCTGAGTTCATTCTTTTTGCCATTTCTTACAGTGTAATAATTACGTTCATATATTAGGTACGATATACCATATAACAAAACTTTGTTTTCAGTTCTTTGCTACAAAAAAAGAGCTCGTTATATTTTTGTACATATGGGTTTTTTTCATCTTTCTTTGATCTTGTTGGGATGTAGACTTTATTGTTGTTGTTCATCCTTCATTCTTAAATGGCATCATGAGGGTGATGACTTGAGAGTGAATTGGATTTAAGTGAGGCAGAGCTGAGAAAAGTCTTTAGCCTTACTCCAAGTTCAGTGTCAAGACAAAAGTTAAGATGGTTGGCAATGGCCCAGAATGTAGTGAGTGACCTTGGCCTTGGGTCAAAGGGTATGTATATACATAGTTTAGTGACTTTAGGGAATTGGCTCCAAATTGCTTTTCAAAATGATGGGGTCCATTCTCAGCTCCACCAATAGTGCATCAGTGTGCCAGTCCTCTCATACCCTTCCCAAAATTCTCATTTTTCTTCTTTGTCATATTTAAAAATCTGATAGGTAGAACCTTGTGTTTTAACTTGTCTTATCATTAATGATTTGAATAATTTTTCATATTATCACTAAAAACTTATTGTTCTTTTTTTGAGAACTTTCTGCTCATTTCCTTTGACCATCTATTGGGAATGGACACTTTTTCTTCTTTTTCTATATCCATTCCTCATATATCTTGGCTATCAAACTTTTATTAGGGAAATTTGCTGCAAAGATTTTCCCAAGTCAACTGTTTCTATTCTAATTCTTTGTGGATTTTGTTTGAACAATTTTTTTCAATTTTATAGAATCAAAAATTTCCATTTTAATTCCTGGGGTCCACACTTTCTCTTGGACTTTTCTACTATTTGTCGTTGTGAAGGATATTTTCTTTCCTCTTCCTCTAGTTTACAATGTTATCTTTTATATTTTATTTATATTATATATCCATATGGAATTTATTATGGTATATGGAATGGGGAGAGACTTGAGGTAAAAAGACCAACTATTAGGTTATTGTAGTAATCCAAATGTATGGTGATGAGGACTCCAATAGGGCAACAGAGTGTTAGACAGAAGGGAGTATATAGATGACACTAATGAGGCCACTGATAAAATATTAAATCACTGTCAAAAATTTTAAAACAGTTTGGAATTAAGTAAGCACAGATTCCTGGGGTGTTCCACTAGAAATCTTTTTATGATTTTAATATGGAACCATTAATAACTGTTTTGGGTCCAACATTCAACCAATTCTGAATCCACTTCATTTCTCTGAACTTTCCCTATCCTCTATATCAGGGGCATGCTGGTAAATGTTTAACAGACAGACTCTCCTGGGGAAAAACATATATATATATATACACATATATATATATGAAATATTTTAAAGGTTAATCTTCATTATTAACATTTTCTTAAGTCTAGGCAATCAATAAAACAATAAATCAGACCCTAATTTGTAGTTGTAATGATTTCTGAGGTGTAAATGCCCACACTGAAAATTTAACAGCAGGCTCAAGTCATTAGAACTGATTCCAGCACACTCTTGCCCTCTATCCATACTTTCCCTTCTTAGTAAAGATCTCAGGGTGAATGATTTTATCTGTATAGATCAGAGGTTCCCAAACTTACTTGGCCTACTGCCCCCTTTAAAAAAATTATTCAGCACCCCCCCCCCCAATCTAGTTTCTTTAACCCTTTAATGTTTTTGGTTTCTTTTGTTTTTGTTTTTGGAGAGCAATTGGGGTTAAGTAACTTGCCCAAGGTCACATGGCTAGGTTTTTATTTGTGTGTGCGTTAAGTGTCTGAGGCTGGATCTGAACTCAGGTTCTTCTGACTCCAGGGCCAACACTCTACTCACTGCACCACCTAGCCGCTCCTTGCTTTAATGTTTTTTTAATGGCATAATTTTTTTAAAATATAAATTTTTAAAATGACACATCTTAAATTTAATAATTTATTGTAAAATTGTGGATTTTTTCCCACACTGAAATTTTGATCATGCAATATTATACCACATAACCATATAATATTATATTATAAACAAGTCATTACACACACATTCCTTCTTATGCATGCTGGACTTTCTGGTCATGCACAACACACTCACCTGCCAATACTTGCTTGTTAAGACCTATTGATGGACTTGACCACCAAGCGGTTAAAACTTGTATTTTGTGTGTTTATTTGGAAACTAATGTAATCACTATGACTTTAACTCTGTTACACAACAGATGAAACATGAATGAACAGTTTTTCAAAAAAAATTTTAATCTTCTTTTCTTTCCTTATGCTTCCACTGCCCTCTTATTTTTATTCAGTGCCCCTTCTGCCCTCCCCTCCATCATTCCAGTGCCTGCTAGGGACAGTATCCACTTTGAGAACCTATATATCCCTCTTAAATCTTTTTGTATTGCCAGAACTTACACTGTTCTTTGCACATAGTAATGGTACATTACACAGTCAATGAGAATAAAGATGATGCTATAGCACTCTTATACAATAACAGGTAGTAGGCAACCTCAACTCTATTATATAAAGGGAAAATAGGATAATATTACTGTGTTGCATATATTAATTACATAAATACATTATATTTAAGAGAATAAACACTTTTCAAGGATCAGCAAATTTATACTTTAAATTGTCATTTATGTGCAATTGATATGCTAGTTTACAAAACAAGTCTACTTAGGACCTCTTCTGTGTAAATTTTTGTTAGTTCATTTATAGTAGTAGATTCTTTTTTTTAATTAATTAATTAATTAATTTTGCTTTTTGGAGGGGGAAGGCAGGGCAATTGGGGTTAAGTGACTTGCCCAAGGTCACATGGCTAGTTTTTGTGTTAAGTATCTGAGGTTGGATTTGAACTCAAGTCCTCCTGACTCCAGGGCCAGTGCTCTATTCACTGTGCCATCTAGCTGCCCCATAGTAGTAGATTCTTGAGAGAAAAAAAAATTTATTTTAACTTCTTAATTTTTAAATTCAGACTTTTTGTTAATTTAGACTGGTTTACTCAGATTAGTCTAAATTAGTGGTGGGGATTTATTATATCTTTTTTTTTTTTTAAGCAATTAGGGTTAAGTAACTTGCTCAAGGTTACACGGCTAGTCATTATTTATGCGTGGGTGCTCATTTTCTGAGGCCGGATTTGATCTCGGGTCATCCCAACTCCAAGGCCGGCGCTCTTACTCACTGCGCCACCTAGCGGCCCCGTATCATATCTTTTTAGAAAAGAGCCACAATAAGTTCACATAGTAGCTCATGTTTATCTGTTGTTTTACAGTTTACAAAACGTTTTTACAGTCATTATCTCTATAGAAAAGACTGAAATGCAAAATTCATTAATTCTGAAATGATTGTACTGTAAGGGAAAAAAGGGGGGAGACAGGCAATGTGCTACTTATTAATCTTTTATTTGGGGGTAGATATATGATTCTTAGTTTTTTCAACTGTAAAATAAGGGAATTGGATTAGGTGATTCTTACATTTTTAAATCATAAAACTCAATACATATTTCATGTGCCAGATCAGTTGGATTGACAAAAATACCATTTAGCCTTGTGGTTGTAGAGGCACTGTGTATTTCTTTTTTTTTTTTTTTTAAAGCAATTGGGATTAAGTAACTTGCTCAAGGTTACACGGCTAGTCATTATTTATGCGTGGGTGCTCATTTTCTGAGGCCGGATCTGATCTCGGGTCATCCCAACTCCGAGGCCCGCACTCTTACTCACTGCGCCACCTAGCCGCCCCTTTAGGGCAATTGGGGTTAAGTAACTTGCCCAAGGTTACACGGCTAGGTTTTTGTTTTTGTGCGGATTAAGTGTCAGAGGCTGGCTCCGAACTCAGGTCCTTCTGATTCCAGGGCCGGCGCTCTATTCACTGCGCCACCTAGCCGCCCCCACTGTGTATTTCTTGCATGTTATCAACTTACATACTTTTAAAAAGCTTATCATCTACCTGTATGTTTGACTTCTTAGAAACTATAGCTTAGTAATATAGATGTCATTTCTTATAGATTGAATCAATGAGAAGTAGCCACTCATTGCCTTGTTATTTACTTTTTGCCAGTTCTACCTGGGGTGCTTTTCTCTACTTGATTTTTCCCAGCAGACCACTGTACCCCCAAACCTCTGATGATTTGGCAAGAACAGTGAAAGAAATGTCTACTCTGCTTAATGAAACCAACATTGATGCTGACTCCTTGGAGAGACATTATGTTCCCGATTTCAATAGTTGACAGGATTCAAGTTTTCCTGGCATTCTTTTCATTTTTTTATTGATAAAAATCTGCAAAAAGGAAAGAAATAATATAAGTAAATACATGCTTCATACATACATAATGGGTATCATATGAACAACATTCCCTATATTAGATAGCATTGTTTTATGTGGATAAAAGATGTGGAAAAAAAGTTCTTGCCACAAATGATTGGAGATTGTATTTTGGTTTATGGTGAAAGCTTTTGCCTTGTGGTTTTTTGTTATTTCCATCATGAATTGTACCACTTGACCTTTCTTTGAAAGGTATCGCTCTGCCTTGAACTGTTTTCAACCAAGTTTCTGCTTTTCTATTGTCATTTTTCACTTCACAGCTGTTGTTTGTCCTTCTTTCTCAAAGAAGACCATGACATCAGGGAGGTGATGACATGACGTACAAGTGAATTGGATTGAAATGAAAGAGGGCTGTACAAAGTCACCAGCCTCACTCTCTCCTCCAGAGCCATCTGGGTCCAGTGGCCAGATACACATCAGGACAACTAGAGATGGCCCCAGATGCAGTGGAAGACCTTGGCCTTTTAAATCTAAGATCTTTAGTGGATACGTTTGACTGAGGTAAAGCCTATTCAGTGATTAAGGCTAATTTTAATTAAATGAAGGTGTGTGTGTGTATGTGTGTATACATATATATATACACATACATATAAAAATTACTACATTGGATGATACGTATGTATTATCCAATGTAGTAATTTTTTTCTTCCAGTAACTTCCTAGGTAACTGCTATCAGTTTGCTTGTCTTCTGCCTAGGAGAGTTGGGATAGCAAGAAGCAAACCAGTACTGGTTGTTTGGTCTCATTCTAGGACCTTGTTGATGGTGATCTTATTTTGCCAATTACTATTAATATTATTGACTTGAACTTTCAAATAAAGACCAAAAAAAAATCTTGAAAATAATCTCCCTAGAGGGGCGGAGCCAAGATGGCGGAATAGAAATAGCCCGTCCAAGGTGCTCTCCCCCCAAATCACCTCCAAACCATGTAAAAGGGGACTCTGAACAACTTCTGGAGCCCCAGTACCCACAGAACGACATAGAGAAGCTGACCGCCCACTGAGGACAGCCCAGCAGCCCTGCAGGGAGCGGCCAGCACAGCACACTGGGAGCCAAATCCAGGTACATGTGAGCCATGGTTTTAGCCCCAGGGTGGCCAAGCCAGCAGCTGGCAGAAGGGACCCCAGAACACCAGCAGCTGTGGCGATTCCAGAATTATCAACACAGACATGCCTAGGACAAAGTGAGAGGTTAGTGCCCTATGGACTTTGGGACCAGTATTTGGGGAATGCATTGGCTTCCTCCCATGGGGGCTAGAAGCCACTCAGGAGACACGACATTTTGCAGTTTCAGTGGCAGCTCCAGCCCCTGGCCTGTGAACTGTAGGGAGATCCAGCGATCAGTCTTGGGGGTTAATCACTCTTGCTTTAACCTGCTTGGATCTGGATTGTGATCTGGGGGGGAGGTCTGAGGTGGGCATCCAATTTGTCAGAACTGGAAGTTGTGAAGACCCCAACATTCCAGACGGAAGCTCCCCTGTCTGGTGGCAGGGTCCTACTGTGGCAAAAAGCCCAAAAGTCAAGTAATTAAGTGGCAACATGCCTAGGCAAAGGAAACAAAATAAACAGAAAAACATAACATTAGACTCCTATTTTGGGGGCAAAGAGGATGGAAGCATGGAACAGGAAGACTGAGGCCAGAAATCCTGCTCCAAAAGCCCCAAAGGAAAATATAAGCGGGTTACAGGCCATAGAGGACCTTAAGAAGGACTTTAAAAATCAAATAAGAGAAGTGGAGGAAAAATTGGGAAGAGAAATGAGAAGGATGCAGGAAAAGTATGAAATGAGGGTCAACAGCCTGACTGAGGAAAATAACACCTTAAAAAAATAGTAAAGGAGGCCCAAAAGGGCAATGAGGAGAAAATAATCTCCCTAACACTAATGCATTGTTGGTGGAGTTGTGAACTAATTCAACCATTCTGGAGAGTGATTTGGAATTATGCCCAAAGGGCTATAAAACTGTGTATAACATTTCACCCAGTAATACAAATGCTAGGTCTGTACCTCAAAGAGATTTTTAAAAGAAGGAAAAGGAGCTATAGGTACAAAAATATTTATAGCAGCTCTTTCTCTGTTGGCAAATAATTAGAAATTGAGGGGATGTCCATCAATTGGGCAATGGCTGAACAAGTTGAGTGTGATAGAGTACTATTGTGCCATAAGAAATGACGAGTAGGATGCTTTCAGAAAAACCTGGGAAGACTTATATGATTCATGCAAAGTGAAATAATAATGGAGGACATTGTACACAGTAATATTGTACAATGATCTTAATGAATAATTATCTATCTCAGCAATACAATGATCCAAGACAATCTGAAGGGTTTGTGATAAAAAATGCTATCCAGCTCCAAAGAAAGAATTGATAGAGTCTGAATGCAGATTGAAGCATACTTAAAAAAAAACCTGCCTTTATTCTTCTTGGGTTCTTTTGGTCTGCATTTTCCTGGCACTCAGTTGCTAGACTTCTCTTTTGTCTCCATCACACCCCTTTCCCTCTACTGTATTACATTTATTTATTTGTATGTCATAATTTCCCAGTAGCCTTAAAAGCTCCTTGGAGGCAGAGATTGTTTCGTCTTTCATCTTTATAGCCACAGTGTCTATATAGGTTTATACTTAGGGACTTAATAGTGGTGAATGAATAAAGCTGGATGTGTGGAAGATTCAAGTCTTGCAGTTGAAAAAATAGGACAGTAACACCCCGGTGAGTTGGGCCTAGAGCTTAGGGTCATTGGCTCTACCACTCTTTGTAAAACTGCTTTACTTTGTCCCACATTGTAAGAGAAAACATTTGGAAAATATGGCATGTTCCAGAGCAGATGGATTGTTTCAACTCCCTTTTGTATTCACAACTAACAACAATAATAAAATAATCAAGTCATTTCTTCATCTTTTCCATTTGGCCCTAATGGAACTCCACCCAATGACAGATGCAGGAATTTCTAAAACAGACTTAAGAATGACAGTGACCAAAATCTAAAAGTTATAATATTCAAAGTCTCTTGTAAGTTTGTGCAAATTTATAAAATCATAGAATCAGAATTGGAAAGGTCCTCGGAGATTCTCTAGTCCAATCTCCCTCCCAGGGATTTATGATTTTGTTTTGAATTTAAGTGATAGTTACATTTGTCCACCCCTCTCCCACTCCCACACACTCACGGCTTTCAAGAAAAGAAATGATGTTACTTAGGTTATTGATTCCTAGTCATAATTTAAAGGATCCATGGGACTGTTTCAAATGATTTTCTGGAAGAAAATAAAAAAGAGCCGAGCACATCTGGCCAGGCCACTATCTAGGTCATGTACAAGCCCCAGTAGCCAGTGACCTTTCCTTTTCTGCTCTCCCCTTGTGTATAAATGAGGAGAGAAACCCAGCACTAAGTTGGGGCAGATGTGACCACACCTAAAAATAATAACTCATTTACTGGTGTCATGCTTTATATCTCATTGGATCCTCAAAACACCTCAGTGATGTAGGTATTACAGATATTATACTTAACTCCCTTATGAAAAATGAGGTTAGAGAAGTTAGAGGACTTGACTATAGCCACACAGTCAATGTGATTAATGTGTTCCCAAGGTATGTCTTTCATGAATCTATGTCCAGTCCTCTCTTCGTTATGAGATGGTACTTTCCAGTGCACCAAAACCAGTACATTGATGAAGATGCCACCATCCCTCCATTCACTAAGATTCATAATCTCAGAGCTATTTTTGACTTTTATTTTTTCCCATATTTAATTATGTTTATTTATTTATTTATTTGCTTTTTGGAGGGGGCAGGTAGGGCAAGTGACTTGCCCAAGGTCACACGGCTAGTAAATGTTAAATGTCTGAGGTCAGATTTGAACTCAGGTCCTTGTGACTCCAGGGCTGGTCCTCTATTCACTGGGCCACTTAGCCACCCCTTTCATTAAATTTAAGTCAATTCTACTGCCACATCTTTCACTTCCATTTTTTTCTCTCTCTACTCAGAGTTATCATTGAAGTTTAGGCCCATATCACTTCTAATAATAGTCAATAGTCTCTCAGTTGATCTCCCTACTTCTAGTCTTTTCCTTCTTTTGTCTTCTCCACACAGTTGCCAAATTGATATTCCTAAAGGATAGGTCTGACCACATCACTCCCTTACTCAAAAAATCATGAGTGGTTCTCTGTTGCCTCAAATGTGAATATAACATTCTCATACTGTCATGGAAAATCCTACTTGATCTGGTTCCTGCCATCTTTCCAGCCTTATTTCCTATAGCTCCTAGTCACCATGTCTTTTGGTTTATTAATAGCTCCCCATAAATTCTATCTCCTGCCTCTTTTCCAGGTTGACTCCATTTTCTATCAGCACTTCTGCTTTTGACTCCACTACACATGATGCCCCACACAGGATGAGCTGGTCACCTGAACTCCCATCATCCAGTTCTTAGACTAAGTTTCTTGATCATCAACACCTTCTTAATTCCCCAATGGTCTCCCCACTCTGATTGGAGAACTGAGGTATAGAGGAGCATTAAGCTCTTCCCAAAGCCTTCCTTTATTAGAGGGCTTGAAACTTTCAGAAGTTTCCAGGTAACTCTCCAAATCAACTATCTTTGGTTTGGACACATGGACTTTTCCACCATACCCCCAGAGAACCTCCCCCTTCCCTTCCCTTTTCAGCTTCCTATTGTGTGCTGTCTTCCTCATTAGACTGTAAGCACCTTGGAGGCAGGACCTTTTTTTTTCTATTTGTATTCTCTGCCCTCGACTTAGTGCCTAGTACACATAGCAAGTGCTTAATAAATGTTTATTGAATTGGAATGAATTCTATGCTTTTGTATAGGCTATGCCCCAAGCCTGGAATATACTTATTCCACACCTTCAGCCATCCAATTTCAAAGCACATGGGTGTGGGTGCCACTTCTCGTGGGTTTTCCTGACTCATTTAATTTCAGCTACAAAATGAGAGGGTTGGGTGTGATGGCCTCTATGAATAAATGCTACAAAACAGCGGCTCCACACTTGATGAGAGAGAGGACCCTGTGGAATGTGAGAGGAACATGCACCAAAATACATTGTTCTGCGGTGGCTTAAAAGAGAAACGAGAATGATGAGAGCTGAAGTTATGACCCACACAGTAAAAAATAATGGGAAGATAGAAAAATTTGTACCTGGGAGGGAAAGTCTTACCAAAGAAACAAAAGAGAACAATGGGTTGGGAACCCAGATACAAAGGAGAGAAGGGTGATCTGGAAAAAGAGAAGCAAAACCCAGTAACATTAAAAGAAAATATGTTTACTAAGTAAAACCTCCTGATCTCAAAGACAGAATGCATAGAGACAATCTAAGGATCATAGGTCTCTCAGAACACTGGACAAGAAACCTGAATACCATGATGCAAGAAATAATACGAAGGACATCTCAGAACTTCTGAACACAGAACATGACACAGTAATGAAAAGAATTCATGGCTTTCCCCCAAGATGGTGCTGAAGGAGAAGGAAGGCATTGTCCCCCCCAAGACAGAAGCCAAGTCCAAGGCTTTGAAGGCCAAGAAGGCGGTGCTGAAGGGTGTCCATAGCCACAAAAAGAAGAAGATCCAAACATCCCCCACCTTTCAGTGACCTAAGACCCTGAGGCTTCAAAGGCAGCCCAAATACCCTCCGAAGAGCACCCCTTGGCAAAACAAGCTCAATCACTATGCCATCATTAAGTCTCCTTTGACCACTGAGTCTGCTGTGAAGAAGATTGAGGACAACAGCACCCTAGTCTTCATTGTGGACGTCAATGCCAACACACATCACATCAATCAGGCTGTAAAGGAGCTGTATGACATTGACGTGGCCAAGGTCAACACACTGATCCTGCCTGATGGAGAGAAGGCCTATGTCCGTCTCGCTCCAGACTACAATGCTGTAGATGGTGCCAACAAAATTGGAATCATCTAACTTACTGTGTCCAGCTGTGTCCCATCCACCTAAGATAAAAAATTTTCCAAATAAAAAAAAGAAAAGAATTCATGCATCACCTGGGGGTGAGGGGGAGAAGCCAAGACTTCAAGACTCCAGGACACAAGTGGTTAAATTCAACACTTCAGCTCAGAAATAAATTCTGCAAGTGATTCAGAGCAGGAGCTGCAGACACAAAGGTTTGCAAATTTGAAAAACATGAGACCATTTTGAACCCATCAGACAATGCTGGAGGGAATGGAATAATGGGTTCCTAAAAGCCATGCATTTAGGATGCAGCCATAAATGTAAAAAGATGGATGTTCAATAACAAAGAGGCATTTGGAACATTCTTAGGGAGAGAAAACCAGACCTGAAGAGATTATTTGCATTTCAAACCACCCCAGACAATAGAAATATAGCAAGGGTACACAAATGCTGCAGCCGAGGTCAGCAACAGGAAGAGAGTGACCACAGAGAGACCTAAAAGAGATGTCTTTCTAAGGGAGGTGGGTGAAGGCAAGGTGGAGGTAAAAGGGAAGAGGTTATGGGAGACCATGGAAGGACCTGGCAACATCCTGTCTATAGGTGAATCTATATCTAATGTATACTCTATATGGCTCTGGTGGAACGATTCTGAAAAACAGAAGATTGTGTGAAAGATAGCAGAGTTTGTGATGTGCCAGGGTCAAATTAAGAGCTGCTAATGAGGGGAAGGTGACCCCTGTGATCTCAGGAAGAGAAGAGCCTGCAGGGGGACGGGTGAGAGGGACTGGAGGAGGGAGGTTTTTGGTGATAAAAGGCGACCTCACTGATGAATTGTTTTAGGGGTAAAGAGAGGTGTACTGTGAAGGGAGATGGGGAACTTATACTGGATATGGTTGGGCAGATTTGGTACTTGGAAAGATGTCCTACCTTGGGAGGGCAGGGGGAGTTGGAACTCCTGGGGAAACTGGCACCTGGAGGAAGAGGAGGGCATGGACCTGAAGAGATTTCGAGGCAAATGGGGGAAAGACGGTAACCAGGAGAAGGGAATAAATTAGTGGTGGCTGGAATGATCAGAGATATGAGGGTGTGGAGGGGGTCAGCGTCCTTTCTGTCACCTGCTGGAATTGGTCTTTTTCTGGGAGTAAATCACAAGGAGAACACTGGGGTAGACTTTCTAAGGCAGTGGCAGTACCCCCTAGAATGGATACCTCTGAGGTTTTGATTCCATGAGGAAGAGAGAATAAAGAGAGATTAGATAATTGCAGGGATCACGAAACAGAGAATTAAGGTTTGGAGTAGACAGAGAGGATGAATAATGAAGAGAATGAGAGAAACTCTCTCTTGAAAGGAGGGCAAAAAGTGAGAAAAAATAGCGAACAGGGAAAGGGAAGAGATGAAAAGGGAGTCTAGGAGAAGAATTAATAACCAGAAAAAGCAGGAAAGAAAAAGGAACTAAAAAGTAAAATCCCAAAGGAAAAGAGGTAACAAACAGGAAAGGGGTTTGGGGTGAGGGGAAGAGAGCCAGTGGGAGTAGGTCTATCTTTAAAAAGATTAAGTTAAAGTAAATAAAGGAACATTGTACTTGGTTTACAGCAAAAGAGGAAAAAAATCATAGTAAGAGGGGAAAATGATAGAGAAATGTGAGTAGGATGATATCTTTGGGTAGATTTATAACTGGTTAAGACATATGGGGTGTGTCTCAGGTGGTACAGTGGATCTTCCCAAGTTCAAATCTGGCCTCAGCCATTTACTAGCTGTGTGACCTTGGGCAAGTCACTTAATCCTGTTTGACTCAGTTTTCTTGTCTGTAAAACAAGCTGCAGAAGGAAATGGCAAACTGCCCCAGTATCTTTGCCAAGAAAACCCCAAATGGGTCACAAAGAGTGAGAAACAACTGAACAAGACAAACATGCCTAGAGTTGATTAATGGATTGTTGTTGTTGTTTGCCCTTCATTCTTGAGGACCATGATTTGAGGGAGGTGATGCCATGACACACAAGCAAATCCATGTAAAACTAAAGGGAGATTTCCATAGTGATTTGTTATAGGATATTGTCTTTGGCCTTGTTCTGTTCATGAATGTTGAAGATCCATGATATGCTTATTAAAATGTTGCAGGTGACTTGAAGCTAGGAAGGCAGATAAACTTGGACAGAATCAATATCCAAGAAAATCTTGAAAGTCTGGAATGATGAGTCAATCAACCCAAATAAGGTGTAATTTAACAAAGATTAATCAATGCCGAATAAAGAAGGGGATACGCTTTTACACAGTGCCCACTGTGTGCCAGGCACTTGTTAAGTACTTTTATCAATATTATTTCATTTGATTTAAAAGTACCATCTTTAAAGTTAAAAAAAATCAACTGCAGGGGGGCAGCTAGGTGGTGCAGTGAATAGAGTGCCGGCCCTGGAGTCAGGAGGACCTGAGTTCAAATTTGACCTCAGACACTTAATACAAAACTAGCCATGTGACCTTGGGCAAGTCACTTAATCCCAACTGCCCTACATTCCCTCCTCCAAAAAGCAAAAAAACAAAAAAACAAACAAAAAAACCCAACAGCAAAAATATGTTAGGGTAGACATAGCAAGATGTCAGTTCATGTGGAAAAGGCCTGTATAGGATCATAGATTTAAAGGAGGAAGGAACCTGAGAGAACATCTAATCCAACCTCCCATTACAGATGAGAACACTGAGGTTCACAGTCATACAGCTATTGTCAGCATCCTAGCCCTGATATGATGCAATGCAATACTGTGACCTTAAAAAAGCTAATGCAAGCCTGTCTTTCACCCTGGTCAGATTATATCTGGAGAATAACGTTCAGTTCTGTGCACTATTCGGCAGTTAGGTGTCTCAGTAGATAGAATGCCAGGCCGGGTGTCAAGAAGACCTGAGTTCAAAGCTGACCTCAGACACTTACTAGCTGTGTGACCCTGGGCAAGTCACTTAACCTCTCTTTGCCTCAATTTCATCAAATGTAAAATGAGGAAGATAAATAAACAAATAAAAAATGAAATGGGGAAAAGCACTTAGCACTAGGGTTGTGGGGATCAAATGAAATGTTTGTAAAGTGCTCAGCAGAACACATATCCAGCAGTGTGTAGCAGGCACTATACTCATTTCCCTCTTTTTCCCTTCCATGTTTTGGGAAGGGCACCCACAAGTTGCAGTGTCCAAAGGGAGGTTTTGAAAATTACGCTGATTCAGGGATCCGTTGTTCCAAGTCCTACTTGTTTTTTTGTGTTTTTGCTTTTTAGAGAGGAGTTGGGGTTAAGTGACTTGCCGAAGGTCACACAGCTAGTTTTTATGTTAAGTGTTTGAGTCTGGATCCAAACTCAGGTCCTCCTGACTCCAGGGCCGGTGCTCTATTCACTGCACCACCTAGCCACCCCAAGTCCTACTTGTTGTTGCTGGTGGTGGTCCTTCCTTTTCAACGAGGACCAGTGCTATCATGGGTGATATCTTGACTCATGCATGAACTGCATTTAAGTGAAGCAGAGTTGCACAAACATTGTCAGCTTCACTGTCTCTTCCTGAATTGTTGAAGTCCAGTGGAGGACAAAAGTCAAGGTGACTGGAGATGGCCCAGGATGCAGTGGATGATCCTGGCATCTTTGATGTCTGGCCAAGCTTCAAAATGGCCTTTGTGGCCACTGGGACAAATTGTTTCATCTGCCCATTCCTCCAAGGAAAGTCTTCATATGTTTGAGGCAGACTTCCCGCTAACTTGCCAACAGGTTTGAGACCTGTTGAGTACCCTCGCCATCTGCTGGGATGGTTTACCAAGGGGTGGAACATGCTACAGCTTCTTGGAGCCACAAGTGAGAGTTGACAGAAGGTGGACATCAAAAGGGGATGAGCAGCCCTGAACACCAGAGGTAAGTCCTCCCTGAATACCCCATATAGTCCTACTTATAAATCGGTGTTGGGGGAGTCAACATTCAGTTTGCAGCCTTTGCATTACCTGTCATACATCATGAAGGAATTATCTGTTAGCTTTCACTTACTGGGAATTTGGGAGGTGCTGAGGTACTGATTGATGTGAACCTATTTGACTTGCCTTTATCTCTTTACCAAAGTTATCAATATAAGCTGGTTCCATTTTGAATGCCTTGCTGATCTCCAGGAATCAGCCTGATGTGTTTTAATATGCTCCTTTTAATTCTCTTTGTCCTGAGTTTTGCCTCATTAAACCAAGAATTTTCCTTTTAACAAAGGCAACCAGAATTATGAAGGCCTGCTAATTTATAGTAAATGAAGATCAATTGCAGGAATTGTCTATGTTTATTCTGGTGAAGAGAAGGCTATTGGAGGACTTGAAGTCTATCTTCCAGTATTTGATAGACTGGAAGAAAAATTAGAATAGTGCTTAACCCCAGCTGGAAGAACTAGAAACAACAGGTAGAAGATATAAGGAGGTGGGGCGGCTAGGTGGCGCAGTGAGTAAGAGCGCCGGCCTCGGAGTTGGGATGACCCGAGATCGAATCTGGCCTCAGAAAATGAGCACCCACACATAAATAATGACTGGCCGTGTAACCTTGAGCAAGTTACTTAACCCCAATTGATTAAAAAAGAAGAAGAAGAAGAAGAAGATATAAGGAGGTCTGATGAGAGGTAAAATTTCCTAACAATTAGGCCTATCCAAAAGTGGAATGGGCTGCCTGAGGCGGTAATAGGTTATTCCACTTTGCTATTCAAGAAAGGTTGGGGGACTACTAGTCAGGTGTGCTAGGAATTGTTTTCAGGCTAGTGTCAGGTGGCCTTTAAGTGTCCCTCCCCACTCAAATTCTTATGCTGTATTTACCATATAGTGTGTCCAGAGAAAAGTAATTACAGGTTGTATCAGTCAGATCCTTAATCTAGGCATCACATTTTAAGTGGGATGTTGACATGTTCTAGTAACTTCAGATTTTAAGGGGGCTTGAAACATGGCATCAGTAAAGTATCCGATGATGGTTAGCCTTGAGAAGAGACAATTTAAATAGGCCACAATCACTGTTTTCAAAATCCCAAAGGATTGCCATGTGGAAGAGGGATTTGATTTATTATGCTTCACTCCCAGAAGGAACCATTTGATGGGAATGAATTGGACAGATTTTTGACTACTGGCTATATACTGAGTACTGTGCTAGACCTTAGGGGAGACAGACGTTAGGAACCTGGCCTTTATGCTAATGGGACTTCTAATTTAGTATTAGTACAACACATACATAAATAATTCTGAAACAAAGTGTTTGTATGAGAGGTGCGAGCCAAACACTATAAAAGGTTTGCTGGAGTATTAATGACTGGGGAAGGCTTAAAAGGAGAGCTAGGATAGGGACCTCAGAGATTTCTTATCCAACTCCTCATTTAAGCCATAAGAGGTTAAATGATGAGTCTGAAGGCAAATAAAGGTCGTGCAGCAAATTGGTGACCAGGACAGGACCAGAAGGAAATCCCAGTCTCCTAACTCCTACTCCAGTGCTTAGTTCACTATATCATGTTGCTTCTTCATGTGTAAGTTTTATTTTGCTTAACTTAAGGCCTTTTCTTAATTTCATCTTGCACTGGACCAAGTGAAATTGAGCCAAGGACTAAGTCTGTTCTTCAGGTCATGGAATATATTCCAGTTTTATAATCATAGTTTACATTCCCTTCCAAAATCTTCCATAAATTTTCTAGACTATCTCATTAATGTCAGATACTAACATATACAGAAAGTTTTATTCCATTCAATAGTTTATTCAGAGATCTGGCCACAAACCTAGTCAGCTCTTTGTTTTCTGTATTAAATGAAAAGGAGCCTTTAAATTCAGTAGGACTGTATTAACTCGGAATGAACATCAGTGTTAGTACTTTCCCAACATTAAATTTTTCAAATTAGCCAAGTATAGATATAAGGAAGTTACTTTATCTCTTTGACTGAAGAAAGGCTTCTACTGGAGGTGTTTTCCCTATTTCCATTATCCTTTAGAAACTAGAAGATTAGTTTTGGAAATTGAAAAACCTTTAAGAATCAATTTAGTTCTAAATGTTTGCAAATTAAAATCACACAAAAGCATTAAATCTTGCATTGGTCTGTGATGCATCTCTACTGCCCTCTGAAGGTTGTAAATTTTTTTTTTTTTTAATGTTAACAAATGGGGGAAAAAAATCCCCTGCCACTCTAGTGCCTCCAGAATTTTACTCTGATGTGTCATTAGAGCATAGAGATCTTGGGTTCTCACAGGCTATCCCAATGGAGTGTAGGTCTTAGTAGGTTCTACTTTAAGCTGGAAGAGTTTAAGTGAAGAACTACATGTTTATCTCCTGAGGACCAACCTAGCTAGAATCTTATTACCAGATCAGGGTGACAGATTTTTTTTTGATCACCTGAACACCTAAAGCCTACTATGATGTAAAAGGATGATGTTTCTGCATCATTCAAGAATCACGGATGAAATTAGATGCTTGAAATCTCTTTAAAATGTACACAATCTAAAGGTAAAATCCTTAAACTTGTATATTTTTTACATTATAAATTTAAAGTTTTTAAAAATCCTTTTCCAAACACCTATTTTTTTTTATAATTTCCATTCTAAGCAACCCCCCCCACACCCAACCTTTTAATTTAGGAATGATGAAATTGAAAAAAATTTTTCATGTATAAATTATCAGAAATCCAATCTTTTAAATAATTTTTGTATGATAGATGTAGAACAAAAAAAAATCTTCAAAATTCTATCCTTGGGCTCCAAGTAGTAGTAAAAATTGCTAAATTTTAAAGAATTTAATTTTACCATTAAAATTCTTTACATGTTCCTTTGATTTGATGACCATTCATCTTCTTTAGCAGATTACTTTGTAAGACTCCTTCCCCACTCTACTCTCAATCATTACCCTCTTCCTATCTATACATTTCTACTGCCTTCAAATATAAACCCATCCTTAAAAAACAAAAAATAATCTTCACCATAAAAGGTCAGTCCCTCAAATTATCCTAGATCTCTCTTTCCTTTCTCAATCAATTTCCAAGAAAAAAATTATTTACATTTATTGCCCCTCCTTCCTTTTCTTTCATTCACTCAACTCTTTTTGCCTTTTAACTTCACAAGTCAACAGGAACCCCTCTCCTCGAAGTTATCAATGAATTCTCCCTCTTCCTCTCCTCCCATCCCCTCTCTTATATATGAAATACAATTTTATGATGATTTAAATGAAAAAGAAATGGGAATAACAGTAATAAACAAGAATCACCACTGACTTGTAATGAGAATATAGTAATCTCATATTTGAAACTCAAGGGAAATGTAATTTGGATCCAAAAGAAAGAGGTGCAAAAGATGAATTATATATTTTAAGCTGGCAAATGTACTCCAAAGCCCATTTATCCCCTTCAGCATCCCCCAAATTAAACATATGTTCTGCTCAGCTACATAGTAAAGTGTCAAGCAAACTACAAGACAGTTGCCTACAGCACTAGACCTTTGATTCACTCCCTTATAGATCTTCACCTTCCATCAGGGTTCACAGTTGTCTAAGCAACCTGCAAATCCAGATCATATTGTGCTGCCAGTGGTGGGTCCATGACAATCTCTGGAAATGCATGAGCAGGCATGGCAACAGATATCAAATTAGGGGGTCCAATAAGTTTTCCAGCAAGTCAAAGAAAGGTCCTAAAGTTGTAGCTACTTATGGCCAAAATGTCATAATACTATAGATTATTCTTCCTATGGAAAACATTGGATTCATCTTGACTTTTATATCCTTAATATCAACTGTCGTTAAATTATAGTATAATTTATATATATATATATAATGTATAAATTTTATGTATTATACATGCATAATTTCTATATTACATATATTATATATAATGTATAAATTGTATATGTATAAGTTATAGGGATATTTTCTATATCTTCATACCAGATCTCTATGCCATTGAGGTACATTCTTGCAACTGCTACATCAAACATTGTACTGGCACACTGCTTGGCTGTAATAAGCATCTCTCAGATCACCAAATTCCTCTTGGTTGGCCATGTTTCAAACTTCAAACTTATTGGGCTTACTTTTGCTAGTATAGAACACAAGTGATGGACCCTAACAAGCAAGGTTGCTACACAATTCTTCCCAAATTCACCAGCCAAATAATGTTTGATAAATGTGTTTTTTATAGTACTTCCATCACCAAGTTTGACACAAGCCTGAATTGAACATGAGGTTTTCCTTAGGGGCCAAAATGATGGTGCTTCCAGAAGTGTCACTGAGAGAACAATGGAAAGATGCCAGAAACAAAATAATAATGATCTTTTGTTATTGTTAAGATCTTTATTGATCTAATAAAGAGATTATTATAGATTGGTGAGGCTTCTTTTTTATGTTTTCAAATGATCTGCTGGTTTTGAAGAACAGTTAAAATAAAAACCAAAGGAAAAACAAATTCCACAAAATTCATGGAATTGTATGGAAGTATCTAAAGGCATTGGCTGACAGCCTCTTATTTCCATCCAGAATGATAATGAAAAGGAAGGAAGTGGGAAAGATGAGTGGATAAGGAAGTGGCCAGGAGCAGGGGCCAGCTCTAGCTTTTTGATTCAGAATGGCACTGAAAAGAAGGGAGCAGGAGGACAAGGGGAATATACATTTTCTTTAAAAAGATTACTAAAGGGGGTGGAGCCAAGATGGCAGAGTAGAAACAGCACTTCCAAGGTGCTCTGCCCCACACCATTTCCAAACAATGTAAAAGGTGGACTCTGAACAACTTCTGGAGCCCCAGCACCCCCAGAATGACACAAAGAAGCTAACCTCCCGCTGAGGACAGCCCAGCAGCCCTGCAGGGAGTGGCCAGCACAGCACAGAGCAATGCTCTGGGAGCTGAGTGCAGCACTCTGGGAGCTGACAGCCCAGGCCGAGTGAGTGAGTGAGCCGAGGTTTTAGCCCTAGGGTGACCCGGCCAGCAGCCAGCTGGAGGGACCCCAGAACGCCAGCAGCTGTGACAATTCCAGGATTATCAGCACAGATATGCCTAGCACAAAGTGAGAGATTAGTGCCCTATGGACTTTGGGACCAGTATTTGGGGAACGTTTGGCTTCCTCCCCTGTGGGCGAAAAGTGGCTGAGGAAACGCAGCACAGAGGCCATTTTGCAGCATCAATGGCAGCTCCAGCTCCTGGTTTGCAAATTGTAGGGAGATCCAGCAATCAGTCTGGGGGTTAATCGCTCTTGCTTTAACCTGCTTGGATCTGGATTGTGGTCCGGGGGGTGGTCTGGGGTGGGTATCCAACTTGCCAGAGTGGGTGGAGGCTTTACAGAGGCCACCCAACTGGCAGAAGTTGTGAAGACCCCAACGTTCAGGACAGAAGCTCTCCTGTCTGGTGGCAGAGTCCTACTGTGGCAACAAGCCCCAAAATCAAGTAATTAAGTGGCAACATGCCTAGGCAAAGGAAACAAAATAAACAAAAAAATGCAACATTAGACTCCTATTTTGGGGGCAAAGAGGATCAAAGCATGGAACAGGAGGAAAATAATGAAGTCAGAACTCCTGCACCAAAAGCCCCAAATGAAAATACAAGCTGGCTACAGGCCATAGAGGACCTTAAGAAGCAGATAAGAGAAGTGGGGGGAAAATTGGGAAGAGAAATGAGAAAGATGCAAGAAAAGTATGAAATGAGGGTCAACAGCCTGACTGAGGAAAACAACACCTTAAAAAATAGACTAATTCAAATGGCAAAAGAGGCTCAAAAAGGCAATGAGGAGAAGAATGCCTTAATAAGCCAAATTTGCCATATGGGAAAAGAATCTCAAAAGCTCACTGAGGAGATTCATTCCTTCAGAGTTAGACTGGAGCAAATGGAAGCTAGTGACTTTATGAGAAATCAAGATACTATTAAACAGATCCAAACAAATGAAAGAATAGAAGGCAATGTGAAATATCTCATGGGAAAAACCATTGACCTAGAAAATAGACCCAGGAGAGATAATTTAAAAATTATTGGTCTACCTGAAAGCCATGATCAAAGAAAGAACCTAGAAATCATCCTTAAAGAAATTCTCAAGGAAAATTGCCCTGATGTTTTAGACCCAGTGGGGGAAATAGAGGTTGAAAGAATCCACTGATCACCTCCTGAAAAAGATCCCAAAAAGAAAACTCCCAGGAATATTGTAGCCAGGTTCCAGAATTCCCAGATCAAGGAGAAAATACTACAAGCAGCCAGGAAGAAACAATTTCAATATTGTGGAAACACTATCAGAATAGCACAGGACCTGGCAGCTTCTACACTGAGGGATTGAAGGGCATGGAATATGATATTCCCCAGGTCAAAGGACCTGGGATTAAAACCAAGAATCACCTACCCAGCAAAACTGAGTATCTTGTTTCAGGGGAAAATATGGTCATTCAGTGGAATAGAGGACTTTCAAGCATTCTTGAGGAAAAAACCAGAGTTGAATAGAAAATTTGACATTCAGATATAAGAAGCAAGGGATGCTTGAGAAGGTAATCAGGGAAAAGAAATCAAAAGGAACTTATCAAAGTTGAACTATTTACATTACTACATGGAAAAACAATAACTGTGTCTGATGAAACCTTCCTCATTATGAAAATAATTGAAGAAGGGTATATGGGCATATGAATACATATGTGAATGTGTGTATATATGTTTACAGGTATACATGGATAGAGGGCACAGGTTGAATTTGGTGGGAAGGGATGATACTTAAGGGGTTAAGTTAAGAGATGAGAGAGGAAAGTGGCAAGAGGAGATGGGGAGAGACAGGGTAGGGTAAATTATCTCATGTACAAGAAGCAAGGGGAAGTGGCTGCAAGGGAGGGGAAGAATAGGAAGGCAAAAAGACAAAACCATATTCTCATTGAATGTGGCTCAGGGAGAGAATCACATACATACTAAATGGGATATCTCACCCTGCAGGAGAATAGGGGGAAGGGGGATGAGAGGGGGGATGATGGATGGGAGGGCATTCTAGGGGGAGGGGAGGTTGGAAGTACCCACTATCGAAGAGGGACAGGATCAAAGTAGGGAATGGACCAGGTTGGGGGTGGGATGGGTGGGAGGGAAATATAAGCAGTCTTTTACAATATATCTACTATGGTAATGTTTTGCATAGCTATACATGTACAACACATACTGAATTGCTTATCCTCCCAGAGGGAGTGGGTAACAAGGAAGGAATGGAATGGATCTGAAATTTGAAGTTTTAAAATTAAATGTTTCAAATGTATATAAATACTATTTTAATACTATTTTGCATGTAATTGGGAGATAAGATGTGCAGGCATTGGGACACAGAGATTCACCTTGCCTTAATGGCAAAGTCGAAGGGGGTATGGGAGAAGATATGGGAGAGAGCAGATTGGATGAGGGGACATCTTGTAGGACTGCTATTCTGGGGTGGTGAGTAGGGAAAAATTGTAACCCCAAATCTGGTGGAAATGAATGTAAACCAGAAGTTAATAAAGCATTTGTTAAAATAAAAAGATTACTAAAAAGCAGCTTAAAAGGGACACTTAACATGCAAGAGTGCTTTAGGTTCTCCAAGACACCTTCAAGGCCTATCTCACCCTTCTCAGGAAGAGGGTGGCTTCACTAAGGTAGAAATAGATGGACTCCATCTTGTGGTGAAGGAAAGGCACTGGACCACCACCAATGCCCAGTGATACTAACACAGACATGGGAAAGTTAGCAAGTGGCATGGACCATTTGTCCTGTTTCTCTAATTAGATCTCTATCCCATATAGGATGGGATTAGTCTCTTAGTTTCAAGTAAATTGTGCTTGGCACAGGTGGGTTTGTTTTGAAGTTCAGGACTAAAGGACATGAGGGCTAGGATGAGCATGCCACAGTTGCTTGATTCATGGAGTCTTCTAAGTCTGGGGATGTTTTAAACTTCAGTTTCAAAAAGTAATGCTCTCTAATACCAGAGAGTAGACTTCCTTTTCAAGAATCCCATATTGGCAGATAATATCAAGCTTCCAAGCATCTCTCCACCTGTTCCTATAATTAGGCAGGGAGCAGAATAAGAGTTTAGACAGGTTAGGGAACTTATTCATCTCAGTCACCTTCCCCAAAGCCTGAGGCTTCCCAGACATAAAATGTAATCCACCAGGAAAGGGGTAACAGTGAGAACCAGGTGAGAACCAAAAGACTTTTCCTAAATTTGAATTTTAACAAAACGGATCTGAAAACTAAATTGGGATTTTTTTTTAAAAAAGCAATGTAAAAACCCCCCCAAACCAAAAGGAATCAATTTCCAGACACAATTCCCTTTTTAATTATGCCAAATTTGAAATTCTTTTCTCAGTCCTCATCCTTCTTTACTTATCTGCTATACTTAACACTGTTGACCAGCCTTCCCAGATACACTTTGCTCTGGGTTTGTCACTATCTTTTTCCTGGTTTTCCTCTCAGTGAGTCACTTCTCAGTATCCTTTTTTGGGTCATCATTCATAGGATGCCCCCTAGCTGTGGGTGCTTCCCAAGGCTCTGTCTCAGGGCATCTTTTTCTTTTCTTCTACTAGCTCCTATCTCTATGTAGAGGACTCACAGACCCATATATCCAAGTTCCAGTCTCATCTGTATTAGTCCCAGGTCAGTGCATATTGGACATTTCAAATTAAATGTCCCAAAGACACATCAAGTGCCACATCAGAAACAACTCATTTCTGACCCCCTCCAAAGCTTTCCTCCTTGTGTAGAGGTGCCACCATTCTACTGTCCCATCTGTGGCATCCAATGACACCGTTGTCTCCCACCCACAAAGAAATCTATGCCAAAGTATGCCATTTGTACCTTCCCGCCTCTTGCAGTGGATCCCTTCTCTGTTCTCAGTCACCAGCTTAGTTCAGGCTCTAAATCATTTTTTTAAAATTTCAGTGGCCTGGGGCAGCTAGGTGGCGCAGTGAGTAGAGCGTCGGCCCTGGAGTCAGAAGGACCTGAGTTCGGATCCGGCCTCAGACACTCAACGCACACACAAACAAAAACCTAGCCATGTGACCTTGGACAAGTTACTTAATCCCAACTGCCCTCCAAAAAGCAAAAAGAAACAAAAAAAATCAAAAATTGCAGTGGCCTCCTAATTGTAGTTTCTATACCTTAAGTATTTTCCCCATTTCATTCTATCCTCTACATCTTTCAATGTGATTTTCCTTAAGCTCAGATCTGGCCATGTCAATTCTCTTGCTCAACAAATTTCTGTCTTTTGACTGTCTCTAGAATCAAACATAAGCCTCTGTTTATTTCCTAGCGCCATATACAAGTTGGTCCCAACCTATCTGTCTAGTATCATCCCTCCTCCTCCTCTAGGAAATAGGCCACTGAGATCAAAACATGATGTAAAAATCTCAATGAGACTGTTTTTTGGTAGAAATTCTACTTAAATTCTCTTCCTTCAAAGCGTAGGTCCAGTACTTCATCTATGAAGTTTTCCCTGATCCTTCCAGCTAACAATGCTTTAACCTGTCTCAAGTTTCTTTTCTTTCTTTCTTTCTTTTTTTTTTTTTTTGCTTTTTGGAGGGCAATTGGGGGTAAGTAACTTGTCCAAGGTCACACGGCTAGGTTTTTGTTTGTATGTGCGTTAAGTGTCTGAGGTCGGATCAGAACTCAGGTCCTTCTGACTCCAGGGCCAGTGCTCTACTCACTGCGCCACCTAGCTGCTCCATGTCTCAAGTTTCTTAAAACATTCTGTTTTCATCATTTTATTTTAGCCTTGTAATATCCATGTCCATGTCTTATATTGCCTGCAAGATTGA
The DNA here is from genome assembly GCA_011680675.1 of Gymnobelideus leadbeateri. Taxonomy (NCBI): domain Eukaryota; kingdom Metazoa; phylum Chordata; class Mammalia; order Diprotodontia; family Petauridae; genus Gymnobelideus; species Gymnobelideus leadbeateri. The sequence goes on along the minus strand of WOXC01012465.1, from coordinate 1,740,721 downwards.
AGCCCCTGGCACAGTAAGGCATTTCATAAATGGTCATTAAATTGTTTGTTTGTTTGTTTGTTTTTAAAGCAATTGGGGTTAAGTAACTTGCTCAAGGTTACACGGCTAGTCATTATTTATGTGTGGGTGCTCATTTTCTGAGGCCGGATTTGATCTCGGGTCATCCCAATTCCGAGGCCGGCGCTCTTACTTACTGCGCCACCTAGCTGCCCCTTTTAGGGCATTTGGGGTTAAGTAACTTGCCCAAGGTCACACGGCTAGGTTTTTGTTTGTGTGGGTTAAGTGTCTGAGGTCGGATCAGAACTCAGGTCCTTCTGGCTCCAGGGCTGGCGCTCTACTCACTGCGCCACCTAGCCGCCCCTTGTTTTGTTTTTTTTAAAAGGCCACAGTGACAAGAACCCACAGAAGATACCGAATCCAGGGCGGGTAGGTGGCATAGTGAATAAAGCACCAGCCCTGGAGTCGAGGACCTGAGTTCAAATCTGACCTCAGCCACTTAACACTTACCAGCCACGTGACCTCGGGCAAGTCACTTAACCCCAATCGCCCTACTTGTCTTCCTCAAGTAGGTACTTAAATATTTGATGACTGTGGACTTCATTAGTACAAGACCAGGAGATGCACACCACAGGGCAAACAATATGTAAATATTGATCCATTTATGATCTCCCAGCTGCTTATGTCATCCATATTGTTAACCAATAAATACTTTTAACTATGTTCTTTGTAGACTTTCATTATTTTATCACTGGTGTACTCAGCAGTATGTCATCTTCTGCTTAAATGCTTCTGAAAAGAATAATAGTAGTAACACATGCCAGGCCACAAAGTGGTTGAGACATTATCAGTTTGCCTCAACCTTCCCATATACACATCCAAGTTCTAGCATCAACTATCCTTAAAATAAGGGGTTTGTGCTAGGACCCAAAGTACTAATAGTCACAATACCTCCTTTAAAGCCCATTTCCTGCTTGACTGAAAGCAGCTTTGTCAGCTACACCAAGCAATATGGTTTTAAATTTCCTCCCAGTATACATTTTCAACTACTGAAAAGGGAACTGTAGGTAAATATAGAACACTTGGAAAGACCACAAATTTTTCTGATTGACAGATGTCATTCATTTTTACAATGAACCTTCCCCCTCACTCCCCCCCCCCCCAATTTGATTCAAGAATTGCTGAGTGGGCAACCTATTGCCTTCATTCACAGAAAAACTGTTCCTAACCTAAGAATTTGCTTTCATTATGTTCTTTTTGACCCCCCCCACCAAAAAAAAGGACACTTCATAGAAAAGGATGTTAGCTAATTCTAGCAGTTAATTGGGGATTTTATTGTAGGCAGGTAAATGTAGTTTAGCAGCTAGTTTGCACATGAAGCCAATTTTGTTACTTCACAGCTAAATTTTACCACCAAATATACAACTGTTTTTCTGTATCAAGAAAAAATCCTAACATAACTAAAACATAGTTTACTATTCTGAATTCAGGTAAATTAAAACCCTTACCTTTAAACAAAGCTGCTTATTTTCAGATTCTTTGGGGACTTAAAAGAAGAGCCAGGTTCCTATCTCCTCATAAACCTTGACCAAAATGGTAAAAATCTTAATTTTTAAGTTTCTAATCTTAAACAAAATTATCCTGAATTAGTTCGATCTTTTCACTACACCAAATAAAGCCATATTGAATTGAAAAGTTCACAGAAATGTAGCTGGCAGGTGCTTTAAGGTTTATAAAGCATTGCATTATCCCATTGATCTTCACAATTCTAAGAGGTTCTAGAATTTAGAAATGAGTTAACAGGAAAAAAGGCAAGCAACACTGCTGTCATCCCTTCCACATAGCAGGTTAGGGGTACAGCACCCCCACAATTTGCACAAAGTTTTTTTTGCCCCTCCTTTCATTCCAGATAAGTCTGAGTTATTATGGTATCAGAAAATGTTGATATTATACACTACACATCTATTTTTATGGATTTCTGAGTTAAACTTCTCTATCAAATCTGCTGGGTCTTTGTCTGCAGCTTCCTTCAAAACTCCCCAAGAATTCCCATGTCTTTTATTGACCTGAGATATTGAGCCTGTGACAGGGAAAAGTGCAATGTGTAAGGAATAACTGTAATAAGTAAGGATTTGAATTCAGCTTATTATCCTAGCTATCAAAAATATAGTAAAACACTGAAATGTACAAAAGCACACCTAAAATAATTTATCCTAAGAAATACATAGAAACTGAGTCAGTGTAGTATTTACCCAGGACATTACTGAAACACATGATCATTGCCAATTTTTTTTTTTTTTGTATTTTGGAGGGGGGAAGGTAGGCCAATTGGGGTTAGGTGACTTGCCCAAGATCACACAGCTAGTTAAGTGTTAAGTGTCTGAGGGCGTATTTGAACTCAGGTCTTCCTGACTCCAGGGCCAGTGCTTTATTCAACGTACCACCTCACTGCCCCAATTGCCAATTCTTTATAACCAAACATTTCAATGTTCAAACTGCCTCTAAATCAGAGGGTGGGGCAAGCAATTTTTATATATGGTCTTTTTGTGACAAGTGGCCAGGAATGTAAAGAATGTGTTCTGCACACCTCCCCCTCCCAACATGCAGAAATTCTAGCATTTTGGAAGGGGGAAGGCAGGGCAATTGGGGTTTGCCCAAGGTCACATAGCCATAACTTAGTGTTAAGTGTCTGAGGCTGGATTTGAACTCAGGTCCCATTCACTGTGCCACCTAGCCACCCCAAAAGGTTCAGCTTTTAAAGACATTTTAATTAGTGATACTACAGTGGCTTTTGATATGGGGAACTTAAGTATACTATGGAGGACCTGCAAGTGTTACCAGTGATTTCTCCTCTACAGTGAACAAATTTCTTGAAGCTAGAGAAAGAGTAGTTAAAACACACACACACACACACACACACATTCATAGTTGCCATGAAAAAAAAAACTTGTCATAGACAACAGATTTAGACTCAAATACTGATGACTAAAAACTTTATTGGTGAAACCCACTTCTTCATTTAAAGCTATATAAAAACTTCAGAATACATCTAGATGAGTTTTAGCGATGTGGAGATTTTCATTAAACCAAAATATCCTAAAAATATTTTTGGAATTTTACTTCCAGTGGACTTGGCTATCTTATCAAGGGTGTGATAAATGCTATTAAATAATACCAAGAAGCAGAAAGAATTGCTCCAGAATTCTGTAATTCCTAAATTGGGGAAAGAATTCTGCAACATGACCTTGTGTCACACCAAAAGTCACAAGTTTAGAAATCTATTTGAAAGATGGAGATGAATATGCTAAAAAGTGTCTTCAAAGAGATCTTTAATATTAAAAGAGATAAAAGCATGGTTTTCATAATGAATGTCAAAATATTAGTGTAAATAATGGGAAATAACTGCAGCTAAAAGGGGACAGAGGACATGTAAAAATGTTTTTAAAGATATAAAAAAGTTGCAAGGTTTATTGTGCAAATCAATGTTTTACTTTGTCCCAATTTGCACACTATTGTACCTGATTTTACCTGCTATTCAGAATGAGAACCTGAGGGCATATTTCAAAGGGTTGTTTCTAATTGATCAAAGGAAATCTTTCAAACGCCCAGCTTTAATTATTGGGGCAGATGTTACATATCAAGTGCAAAGCCCTCCTACCCTTGAACCAAACCCACTACTGCTTCTCCTTAGGCTTTACTTCTACTTGGATTGGAAGTTACAGAAGTTTCAAATGCCGAGCCTTGGAATAAAACCTCGTTGCTGAAATACTGGGGGAAAAAAATACTGATACAGCACCGTACACACACAAAGTAAGTGAACACCCATCACAGTTAGGTGATTATTTAAAATAATAAATTTAGCTAAGGCAGACTGATGTCCTGTTTGGTTATAGCTACTGGAAACCTCTGTGCTCAGATCTTCAAATAAAAACGGGGAGACCTAAAAAAGATAATAAGCACTTCCGTTTGTTTTAAGAAAGGGATGCAAATCATTTCATGAAAAATCTTTAATTCTGAAAAGTTAATTTTCTGGTCTAAGCATAAAGTTCCATTTTCATATCACGGTTTAGTACAAACTATAAAATGTTAACACTGAAGCTTTCAACAGAAATCTTATAAGATCCCTTAGAAAAATTGTATATTCAAAGAAACAACAGTAAGCTATTTACTGCTATGAGGTTAATAAATACATAAAGAAAAAAAAACATTCAGACACATGAAAATTTTTGCTGAATTTATCAATTAAATATTTTAGTTATAATATCCCATAATAATGTCAATAGATTGGCAATTTGTGTGGCATTCCAGGAGCTGCAATTTAAAACCAGAATATTAAATCTTTTAAGATTGGAATGGGCAATCAGGATAAGCCTAATTAAAACAAACTGTATTCGCTGAGATATATAAATCTCAAAGAATATGGGATCATCAATTGTGAAAGAGTTAACAGTATCACAGCAATGGCTAATTATTTTAAAATCAGTGGGAAAAAACAGAAAATGCTTGAAATTTGTATTGCACAAGGCAAACCTTACTAGGAAAACAAACAAACAAACAAACAAACATATAAGCCAAGCTGTGACTCAGAGTAATATCAAGTTATTATTACATCTTTAAAAGGAATTAAATGAATAAAAGCCACACAGCACTGAATTTGTACACAAGCTTCTTTTGTATTCAATGTTGTTTATTGAGGAGTGAATGAGAGACTCTGCCAGACATGCCAAAGACACTTCACATTCAAGGGCTAGAAGCTGAATAGCTTCCCACATTGAGTCACTGCACAAGTCTTTTAGGAAAAAAAGAACTCAAAGTGACATCAATATGAGATCTTCATGCTTGATGGTTTTTTTTTTGTCTTCAGTTTTTTACTTTGTGATCTACTGGTGTGCTGGGTAGAAGGCTTCTTTCTACCCTACAAAAAGACTCACACTCCAATTAATACAATTAACACTAGATGTATAGAAATGTTTTCTGTTAAAATTTAGCACATCTACTGCTGAATAACTGGTCTTAAAGCTGTTTTTCTTAAATTTATTATATCTAATGAGAAAATTCACTTTCCCTTTTTCACCTTCCCACAGGTGGCATATACCGATAGAAAAATACTCTTCAGTGCTACGGTAAGGTTTATAGGGAACTTCTTCGGTCTTATGATTCAGGGCATCCAGTTAAACACCCTTCTGACACCTTCTCTTCCTGGCCACTTTGCAGAACGGCCTAAACGCACTACAGTTCTTTTGTGCTCAAAAACAAAACAAAGAAACCTAAACAAAAGGGTAAACGTTTATTTGGAGTTAGTTTTTCTGGTAGGTGATATTAAGGCCCTTCAAGCAGAATTCAGGAGCTCCTGTATAGCCGCCTGCTGCTCAGCATTGAGCTGTGATATGCATTCAGTCCATAATCCTCCAGAGGTCTATGGAAGAAAAATATTTTCATCATTGTTAGTTTATCTGATTTTTTCCTTTCCAAGTTTAAATTTAAATAGAATAACATATTAACTTTTTACTACATTGCAGGGATTTTCAGCTCATATTTATAATGATTTAGAAAGCAAAGACTACTTTAATAACTAGATCTTAAGAGAAGGGATTTGCTTATTAGCTATTTTTGATTTTCATAGGATCATAAGATCAAAGCCAGGAAGAATCTTAGAAACCATCTAGCCTATCCCCTCCTTTCAATTTATAGATGAGGAAACTAAGACGCCAAAAAGTTATAAGGCAGGTGATAAAAAGCAAAACCAATATTCAAAGCCAGATCTTCAGATTCCAAACCTGGCATTCATTATATAATACTATGCTGCCTTATGGGTAAAAATATGTAAGGTATGCCAGTTTCTTGAGAATTGGGTTTTTGATGTTTTATTTTTAACTCTTAAACCATTCTACATATAAATATTTTAAATATATTTCTGAAATTGAAAGCATGCATTATAAGAATGGAGGAATCTTAAGCCTAAAGGTTTTTTTTTCCTTTAAGTGTCAATGGTGAAACAAAAGAAAGGGAACTAATTTAGGAATTTATTGGGAGGAGAAAGGGAGCGATAGATTAGGGTAAATTATCTCTTATATAAGAGACAAGAGAAAACTATTACAACGGAGGGGAAGAGCAGGAAGGTGAAAGAGAATGGGACAACCTTACTATCAATGAATTTGGTTTAAGGAGGGAATAACATACACACTCAATAGGGTATCTTACCCTACAGGAAAACAGGGGGGTAGGGGATAAGAGTGGGGAGGAGAGAAGTGAGGGCAGGTTGGGGGAGAGGGTAATTAGAAGCAAACATTTTTGAAAAGGGATAGGTTAAAAGGAGAAAATAGAATAAGTGGGAGGGAGGCAGGATAGGATGGAGGGAAATATAGTCTTTTACAATATAACTACTATGGAAATGATGTGGGTAACTACACATGTACAACCTATACTGAACTGCTTATCTTCCCAGTGGATGTGGATGAGGAGGGAAGAAGAGAAAAAATCTGGAACTCAAAAAGTTTTAAAAACAAATGTTTAGAAAAAAAAAACATGCAACTGGGTAATAAGATATACAGGCACTGGGGTATAGAAATACATCTTGTCCTACTAGAAAGTTTGGGAGGGTGATGGGGGATGGTATAACAGAGAACAGATTGGGGGGAGGGATAGTCAGTAGGCTTGCTATTTTGGGATAGGGGGTAACTCTGCCACACCATGTCATCAGCTAGGCTTTTGCTGTGAGCTTGGATGGATGGCTCTTATTTCTTTCATCTTTAGTCATATTTACTACCTTGTACTCATACAATATCTATTTATTTTAATAAAATTTTATTTTTTCCAATTAAGAGAAAAAAAAAAGAATTAAGCATACCTGTACTTGGCGAACAACATTAGCCAGACGTTTGGCACAAGGATCTTCATGTTTAATAGCCTCATGAATTTCACCATCTGCAATTATACTGAATATTTTGGGCAGATTGGAATTGTTCGGACCAAGAACAATTGGATGATTACTGATGAAAAGAAAAAAAAAGAAATAAAGAAATAAACATAGACACTTATGACTACAAAATATCATCTATACATAGCAAAATTTTCAAACAGTGGATTCTCCTTTCTAAGAATAATGTAAAATTTATATAAATAATAAATTTAAAAATGTGGATTGCTTAAAAAAACCAACAACTCTTTTTTTTTGGAGGGAGGAGGGCAAGGCAATTGGGGTTAAGTGACTTGTCCAAGGTCACATAGCTAGTAAGTGTCAAGTGTCTGAGGGCATATTTGAACTCAGGTCTTCCTGACTCCAAGGCCCTTACACTGCACCACCTACCCCCAAACAATAGTTCTCTTCAAAAAGATACACTGTTGCTTTTTAAGAGCAAGAACAAACTCTTAGTGGTAGCAAAGAACTGGAAATTGAGGGCATGCCCATCAATTGGGGCTGAACAAGTTTGTGGCATGCAATGATTGTGATGGAATATTATCACGCTATATGAAATGATAAGCAAGATGTTCTTAGAAAAGCCTGGAGAGCCTTACACAAACTAATGCAAAGTGGAATGAGCAGAAGCAGGAGAACATTGTACACAGTTAAGAGCAACATTGTATGGTGATCAACTTGTGAATGACTTTGCTATTCTCAGCAATACAATGGTCCAAGACAATCCCAAAAGACTCATGATGAACGAAAAATGTTTGGAGAAAGAACTGATGGAGTCTGAATGCAAATTGAGGCATACTTTTAAAAAAGCTTTTTTTGTGTTTTCTTTATAACATGACTAATATGGAAATGTGTTACATGACAGTACTCACACAACCTATATAAAATTGCTTCATTGATCAGTTAAGGGGGATGGGAGGAAAAGAATTTGCAACTCAAAAAAGCAAAAAAAAACTAAACAAAATGAATGTTACAAAGTAAAAACAAAGCTGTAATCCACACAACGGCTTGGCTATAGGCCCAATACACAAAGATAATACAGGAGAGAGAACATTCCTTTCATACTCTATTAGGAGGCTTGAACACAATGCCAACAGAGCAACCTGAATAAATGATCTGCACTAAGTATGCCCTTCTTTTTTAAAAGTGTATTCTGATTGGTTCCTTTTAATAGTGTGGCTCATGTATCAGGACCAATAAAGTAAGATGTTTTCAAAACAGGCTGCCTGCTTGATCAGGTGCCATCAGCAAAAAAAAAATCAGAAGACGCTCGACTCTCCAGAAAAAGAGATGGATTTAGGATCATCAAGGTAAATCTTACCATTCTAAGATTGAATAGAGAGCCACGGAATGAAGAGAGCCTAATGTCAGCTTAGAGACAATACTTAGTTCTATTTGGATTTGAACAATGGATTTCAAAATATACATACATGTATGAATGTACACATGTAAATCGATCTTGAACTATCTATCCTCATACTTCATTGATATGCTGGTAAAGTGTTAAGTGAAACATAGAAGTAGAAGGAATTTTTAATATTATTATCCTTTCCTTTATCTTAGAATAAAATTTTATTGCTAGAAGGTACTTTAGACTGTCATTTCCAAATGTCATTTTATAAAAAAGGAGGTTGATTCCCAGAAAGGTGATGGGATATGTTCAAGGTAGCAAAGGCAGAAATAGAAATTCAGACTTCTACTATCAAGGAATGCTCTGAGACCAAAAAGTCTATGGCTTTGCAAGGGGAAAGCATTACATCTTTATTTTCACTAACCTTTAAAATAAAGTTAGAATTTGATCCTTCAACTATTTTAAAGAATGATTCTGTGAAGAGGACCATAGGTTTCACCAGACTGTCACAAAGGTTCATGACACAAAAAAATTTAAGAACACCTGTATTATTAGGCCATGCTGCCTAGCCAATTGTTAATTCTTGCAATAGCAACCAAAATATCAGAATTTTCACATAATATATATGTGAAATTATATATATATATCTATATATATGTATATATGTATATGTATGTATACCACCACACTAAAATAATGTTTTGATTTCCTTGTAAATAAAAAAAAAAAATGCAAGGGATTCCCGTGATCTTTTTTTTTTTTTTGCAAATTTCAGGACAAAGTACATTTTTCTTCCACCAAAAGGATCTAATTTTATAAGGCGGTTTTTTTTTAGTATGAATAACAAAGATAAGCCAGGAAGATTATATTTTTAAAGGATTCTGAACACATATAGAGATGTACTCTAGTTAATCCTTTTCAAAATAGTCACAAAGAAAAAGAACCACATATTTTAATGAAAAGTATGGCTATTTTGTTGTTGTTAAAGAACAGTGAACTTTGATCATACCTTTCAATTAGGTCACATAGATAACTGAAAGTATGAACTGCTTCTTCTTTATCTTCATGAAGTGGAAGCCATGATAACCAGTGTGGTAGGATTTCTTCAACATTAACACAGTCAGGTTTGAACTTCATAATCTTCCCTACTGCAGAGATACAATTCTCAGTTGCATTAACATTTTCTTTGGTTTTAGAATCTGCGGACTGAATCACTCTTACCAGCAATGGAAGTGCTTCTAAAAAATGAAAACATTAAAAAAAATAAAAGATTTAGTTATATCTTAAATAGTTTCAAGAGAAAACTATGTGTGTGTATGTGTGTATACACACACATATGCTAATGAGTATTCAAAAACATATTTATGTATGGCCTATATTAAAAAGTAGGATAATGGGCAAGAAGAAGATATTAAATATGGTGCAGCTGGGATATTTAGCTCTGTGGTTATAGAACTGAGAAAGTTACAGTACTCAGTTTCTACTTCTAGTATGATAAACTTCATGAAGTGAGTACTTTGTATACTCCTGTGCACCCAAAGCTCTCCTTAGACAGCCAATAGTCAAATATGGCTTTTCTTTTATATAAATATATATGATTAAGTCTCTACAAAATCTCTGAAGCCCCTAAAAGATAAGAAACTATTGCTGACTCTACTTGGAGACCTCCATTCCTATGACAGCAATATAAAGGCTGGAGAAGAGAAGCAGAGCAGTCAGGAGCGAAGTTAGAGTGAAGTGGAAGCAGATCATCTTTATGACCATGACTAACACTTAGAATGAAAAGTGATGAATCTCAGAAGTAAGTACCTGTGCAAAAAGGACGATAACTTTCTCCACCAAATTGTGCCATGACTCCTAGACCATAAGCAGCAGCTTGTCTGACTTCAGGACTGCTGTCACATACGTACTGTAGCATTGGCCTTAGGAAATATTCTGCATATTTAAAAGAAGATGGACTGCAGTGCTCTATGACATCATCAAAGATGCACAATCCCCACTGTCTGTCTGGCCATGGTCTATGAGGACACTATAAAATAGAAAAAAAAATTCCCAAAACTTTTCTGAAGAAAGGTCTTTAACCAAGTGTCACAGGATAAACTTAGGACAATTTCTAGTGATAAAATTACAACTATAAGCAGCATTTATGTAATTGCTTCCTCCTCTCAATGCTTCAAACATATTTGAGAAAATAACTAGAAAATTTTCATGAAGCATAAAAAAAATGATTATACCGGCATCGATAAAATAAAACGGTGGACAATTTTGTGTCTGCCTTTGAAATAAATTATTTTTGCAGCCCATACCTTCTAACTTAGTTATGCCAATAACAAAATTTGATACCAATCCAAGAAGCCATAGTGGAGGTGACTAGTAAGGGGTAAGCACCAATGTTTAAGGCAAAAGGTTAAAAGTTTGTGAGCTAAAAATATGCTGGGGACAATCAAAAGGTTCATGGAAAGTTTTGAGATTTAGGAGGTTCTTCTAAGATTTGAGTTTTGTTCATCAGAAAAATAAAGAGGCTGCCCTAGATGATCTCTTGGTTCCTTTCTACTGCTAACATTCTCTGATTTTAGTTGACCTGTATTTAAGTTTTGTCTCCATCTGTGTGAATATCAACCTCATGAATCTAAACAGGGAGAAAATACTTACAATTAAATTGACAATTAGTGGAAGCAGCTGTTCAAACCATGGCAGTATCTTTTCCTTGTAGCTACTAAATATTGAATGTAAAATATCTGACACTTTAGTCAGAATATAAACATCACTGTCATCCTAAAAAATGAAAACAAAGAGTTTAACCTTTAGATAATTTTTACAAAACATTATCTTTGTTAATAGTTATAAATTTTCATTATTTCAATTTTGTATGGAAAAAAATACTGGTTCTGTAATTATGTCTCTTGAACTTGTTTTTGTGATTTTTTTTTTTTTTGCTTTTTGGAGGGCAATTGGGGTTAATTGACTTGCCCAAGGTCACATGGCTAGTTTGTGTTAAGTGTCTGAGGCCAAATTTGAATTCAGTTCCTCCTAACTCCAGGGCTGGTGCTCCATTCACTGCATCACCCAGCCCACCCCATGTTTTTATGATTTTATCAATAAAACTAAATAAAAACTTTATTTTAGTTTGGCTGCTATATGAAAGCGTCCCTATATACACTAACTCAAAACCACATGCTATAGGTACTAACTCAAGAAAACATTGTTCTCTGACTGCCACAACTAATTTCTATTAAAAGCTTTCCTAATGGAAATTAATATTGTAAATATAAAAACCACATTCCCTTATTAGTTCTAAAATGGGCAATACAGATGGCAAAGAGAAATGGATATGCAATGTCATCACAGGTAAATAAGTCACTTAATCTGTCTAGGCCTTAGGGAATTGGAGTGGACTAAATGACCTCTAAGATCTTTTCTAGGAACTAAATGTGTGACCCAATTATCTTAGCAGATGCATTTTTCTCATTCCTGTTCACCACCAGTTCAATCTAATTTGTCCTAATTTCAAAATTTCCCAATGAGAAAAACAACCTCACCCTGACATATAACACATAGTAACTGCTAGTTTTAAGAATTAGTCAAAGATGGAGCAAAAAAAGGTTACAATTTTGAGGGGGGAAGAAGGGAAAAAAGTACTGGGAGAAAACAAAACCAGTTAACTGGATACTTTTTAGTAATGATCCTCCATCACAAGCCAGTAATTTTGGGCCCTAAAAATGGCCAAACACGCCAAAATTAATTTTAAAATGGGAGTAAAATTACTGAATACATGATTTTAAGTGGTAAGTAAAAAAATGAAAAATAATTACCAGCATTATTTACGACTGCTACAAAACCCAATCAAATGCACTCCCTTCACTCAATGCAATGGCTTAGTAAAAAAAATGATTCAAACATTTCTTTGCTATAGACTTGTACAGTCTGATACTACCCTGTAACAGCAATGCTGTATGAAAAAAAAAACTGTGAATGACTTAGCTATTCTCAGCAATATAGTTCATGATGAAAAATTCTATCCATCTCTAAAGAAAACACAGATGGAGTCTGAATGCAGATTGAGCATACTATTTTTTTCACTTAAAAAAAATTTCAGGGCAGGGGGGGGAATGTAATCTGTGTTTTCTTTCACAACATGACTAATATGGAAATGTTTTGCATGAATGCACATATATAAACTATAGCAAATTGCTTACCGTTTCAGGGAGAGAATTTGATACTCAAAATTAAAAAAAAATGTTAGGAACTGCTTTATAAAATGTAATTGGGAAAAAATAGCATAAAAAAAAATCTAAGTTCTAACATGGGAATAAGTTACCTCATCTTGTAAGGATTCTTCTACTTGCTCATCATAGTCTTCATCTTGTCTTTTAACTAAAACAATAAATCCAAATAAAATCTTCTTAAATGGAAGCTAAACACTGCTAATATATGCATTTTAGAAACTGGAATCATAGCATTCAATTATCAAAACTGGAAATGACAGTAATTTACCTTGTCTGAGTTCTTGATTTTTAAAGTGTTCTTCAAGTTTGCCTTTCAGTATTCCTCCAAGCTCTTCAAAGTGTTCATTATTAAGGCATCCATCTCCCATTACTTCAATGCACTAAAATATTTTAATACAAAACACAAAAGTTGGTGTTAATTTATTATATTTTAAAGAAAATAATCCCACTTAAAATAAGACTGGATTTTACTAAAGGCCTGAAAAGGCCAATATTAATTGGCTATACCATGGTCAATCTATACTTCAGTACTGCACTATTATATGACTGGAAAGATACACAAACTCATGCTCTATTTGTCTGTTAGAAACTATAAATGGTTTAATGCTTAGTTTTGTGCTTTTTGGCAAAAACCATTCAAATGAATTACAATTAAAATGCTACTAATTCAAGTCACTTAAGAGATAAGTCCAAATTACTCTTTGCTCCTGAAAATAAACCAAAGTAGTACAGTGACCATAAATAAATCTTTCAAGATTCAATTAAAGTATATACTGCAATCTCATTCTGAGATGTATATCAAGTCCTACAATGAGCCGGCTAGTTAGAACAATCAGAATAAGCTACTATCATCCAGATGATAAATGTCCAAAGACTCCATCTGAGGTTAGCAGTTATCAGAACAAACTCAATCTCCTCCAGACCATTATTAGCTCCATTTATCATGGAGCTAAAAGTTGGATTCTAGACTCAGATGCATTTGCAAAGGGCACTTGTCTCTACTCCCACACAGCTTTCTGCACTGCAATCAGTACAGACTACCACATATTCAAGGTAACATGCTGCCACTACACCACCATTTGTTATACTGTTAAGTATAACAAAGAACAAGTTTTTTTCCTGTATTATTTTTTGTCCTATTTTTATAGCAGTTCTTTTTGTGGTGGCAAAGAAACTGGAAATTGAGGGGATACCCATCAACTGGGGAATGGTTGAACAAGTTGTGGTATATAATTGTAATGTAATGCTAGTGTGTCATAAGAAATGGAGAGCAGAGGGCAGCTAGTTTGCTAGGTGGCGCAGTGAATAGAACACTGGCCCTGGAGTCAGGAGGACCTGAGTTCAAATACGCCTTCAGACACTTAACAATTACTAGCTGTTTGACCTTGGGCAAGTCACTTAACCCCAACTGCCCTGTCTTCCCCCTCCAAAAAAAAAAAAAGAGAGAAGAAATGAAGAGCAGGATGGTTTTCAGAAAAACCTTGGAAGTCTCATATGAACTCATGAAAAGTGAAGTGAACAGAACCAGAAGAACACTGTACACAGTAATAGCAATATTGTAATAATGATCAATTGTAAAAGACTTGGCTACCAATCAGTACAATGATCCCAGATAATTCTAGAGGATCCATGATGAAAAATACTATCTACCTACAAAGAGAAATCTGATGAACTTGAAGCATACTTTAAAAAAAAAAAGCAACTTTTATGTTTTCTTGCTTTTGCTTTTTTTTTTTTTTTTGGCCACATGGTTAGAGATGTTTTACATGACTTCACATGTATAACTGATATATTGCCTGTCTTCCCAATAGGATGTGGAGGGAATTTGGAACTCAAAATTTAAAAAAAAAATGTTGAAAATAAAATGGGCAGAGAGAACCTTATTTCTAGAGAGCTAAAAAGACAACTTATCTTGATATGTAGCGTGAAGAAAAAGGCCAGGTACAAAATGAGATCCTAGAATTAATGACCATCAATTATGCTTGAAACCGGTTTGCACTTGGAAAAAAGGAGGAGAATGTGGAAGAATAACACTAAGGTCTTAGCTGTGTTACAAAACATTAAGAATTAATACCATGGGGCAGCTAGGTGGCGCAGTGAGTAAGAGCGCCGGCCTTGGAGTTGGGATGACCGAATCCGGCCTCAGAAAATGAGCACCCACACATAAATAATGACTAGCCGTGTAACCTTGAGCAAGTTACTTACTTAACCCCAATTGCTTAAAAAAAAAAAAAGGATTAATACCATATCCACATTCTCGTCTGAAGTCCTTGGTCTCACTTGAACCAACAGTGTGTGTAGCATATATTTACATTATTATATCTATTTACCCTGTTGTGAAATTGTCTTTTGTTCAACGATTATTATGAAAGAACTTGAGACAAAAGTATCTTGCAGGGTAAACTCTGCCGGTCTGAACCTCAGTTAACCAACAATGTCTCTGTATTAACAGATGGTCTCTGAAATATCTGAGCATAAACCTCTTAAACTGCTTATATTTGACAATGAAAAAGATGAGCAAGTATTAACCAGACTATATAGCTCAACTCAAACCTTTGTCCTAGGTTAGATGTAAAATCCGAGTTTTTTGCATTTTGAGAAAATGTAAATAAATAACACACAATAGCAAAGCTCCAAGAAAAACTCAAAAACAACACAAAAAAACAACAACAACCAAACACAACCAAACAAATTCAATTACCTTTGCAAAAGAATGCATAATTTCTGATAAGACATCAGAATCTGGCTCTGTTCCAATAGCCTTGATAAGGGCATCACACATGAAGTGCCACATCTGGGTGAGGTACTCGGGACCACGGACTCTTGCACATTCCAGAAGAAGGGGCATGGATTCTGCAGCTGCCACTCGGACACGTTTCATTATTAAGGAAAGAAGTAATTGGGACAAACTTCCAAACAGATGTGTTACTTTTTCCCTTATTTCTTAATCACTTTTATTTATGGTGCAAGCTGCAGCACATAATATGGGAGAATTAGGTTTATCTAAGTCAAAGGCCAACAAACATATAGTGGACAACTATTTTTGTTCTCATCAATAAGTATGAAAAGTAGTCATGCCACAAGTACAGAAACAGGCCTTTCCAAGCAATAGTACTCAAATGTTATCAATGTAACTAGAACAAGCTAGACTGCAAACTGAGCTCATTTGGCTTAGGCTTTTGTTTTATACCACAGAACAAAACCAAATGAATTCCAAAATGATTTTTAAAGGGCATTTAACTAAATGTAAGTTTGCTGCAATTAGTTAGTACAAGTATCCTGAAATATTTTTTAAAACCACATGAACATGCCTAAATGTTTGCCATTATTTGTAGTGAAATCTTGGTAGGGGTTCAATTGCCCCATTTCTGTGATATCCCAGAACTAACTCAATTTTCAAAGAAATGGTCTGAACATGACTATAGAACCCGGAAAGCTTATGAAAAATCGGTAAACATAGAAACTATGAATTATTTCACAACCATACTCATAAAAATAAGTTGATTCTTAAAATTCCTAAGGCAATGGAATGCACAGATACTATAAGCAACTAGGGAATTTTAACTTCAAGTTCCAGGAATTGTGGCTTTTTCAAATAATAAACAAGTCAATGTATGGTTGAGGTCTTATTTACAACTACTACTTAAAGCACTTGTTTTAAAAGAATATGTTTATCCTGTGGTAATAACAATAGCACTTTAAACAGACTATATTTAATTGCAAAAAAACCTGTTCTCCCATAATTGGAAGTGAATTTTGTGTTTAAAAGGCACAGGATATCATCATGAAAATAGAATTTCAACAAGGGAACCATCAGCTTTACAACTTGTTCAGTATACTCCACAAATCCTTCCTTTAATTCCTTCGCATAGCAAACCTGAAACAAACAATGAAATGTCAATATTAGTGCTCTGCATCAGTATTGATACAATTCCAAGAGGAAATGATAAACACAGTTCTCAGACTCAGTCCTACCAAGTGATAACTAAATGTGTTTACATGTGAATATTTTAGATGTCAAAAGAATTTTTATTCATTTCCAAAAGTTGGAAGACAAAACATACTGTCTTTCAATGCCTAAGTTTTCTTAATTTTGATGAAAAATCTGTCTTCCTACCTTTCCAAGATTTCACTTACAGGATGAAAATAAGAGAAAATGAATAAGGACATCTAGAACCTTGCAATATAACAGAGGCATGACTTTACATAAAGGAATCTTAAATAAATCAATCAAACTTAAAAATTTTATGAGTGAAAAAATTATGAAATACTGTTGAATTCTCCATGATAGACTAACTAGAAAAGACAGAACTGCACATTGGACTCAGACAAGAAATAACTAAGGTTGCAGTTCTAGTGTTCTAAGACATTAGCTCTGACAATGGGAAATACCACTGAATTTCTCATCCTCCATTTTCTCCTTTATAAAATAGTTATAATAACACTGTTACCATTTTTTATCCTTCACATGCATGCCAAAAGCACTTTGCAAATACAGAGTCTGCAAGCTTCACTAAAAACAAAAAAGGAAATCTAAACATTTAATACTGTCTTATAATTCTGAAGAAAACCATAAGATTCTGCTTCATTCTTTTAAAGTTCCTTAAACTACAAGACAATAAACAAGTATTTATGAAGAACCTATTGGGTTGTCAGGTAACTGTGCTAGGGGGAATATCCTTGTTCACGAGCTTACTTTTTAATAAAGGAGACATTAAATACATATGTAAATGGTACACAAAGTAAATATGAAGAGATACAAAGAAGCAGTTTCGGAGGGATCAGGTGAGGCTTCAAGAAGTTGCATCTTAAAGGAAGAGAAGAACTCTGCAAAGCAGAGGTAAGGAGGGAGTGTACTGAAAGCATGGAAATATATAGTGCAAAGGCATAGCCAACAGGGATGGAGTGTCTTATGTGAGGAACAGAGATGGCCAGTTTGGCTGAACCACAGAATATGAATGGGGATTAATGGTGCTAAAAGGACAAAGCTGATACCAGATTGTATAGGGCTTTAAAAGCTAAAGAGAAGCCACTGGAATTGGTTAAGGTATAAAATACTAATATTTAGCAACTGACTGAATATGCAAGGTTAAGAAACTAAGAGGAATCTGAGATATTGCTGTAAGTTAAAAATCTAGAGACTGCAAAGATGGTGGTACCTTCAAGAGAAATAGCAAAGTCTGAAAGAAGCTTTTAGAAGATAACGAATTCAGTTTAAAATATCTTCAGGATATCTAGTTTGAAATGGTAGAATCAATGGCATAGAGGGAGCTGAAGAGCTTAAAGAGCAGCCCTAGGAGAGATGCTACAGCTAGGGGATGTGATGCTGATAATGAGCCAACAAAAGAGACTGAAGAGGGTGATAAAAGGGAAAATCAGAGAGGAAAGAATACCCAGCAGGAGTGTAGTCAATAGTTTCCAATGCAGTAGACAGACTGAGAAGGACTGGGACTGAAAAAAGACCATAATGGTGATTAAGAGACCACTGATAACTTTGAAAGGCATTTTTCAGTTGAATGATGAGGTCAAAAGATAGATGTGGCAAAAGGCTTTACTTTACTTTTACTTTAGAGAAGGGGCAGAGAAAGGGAATATAAAACATGTTCAAGGAGGTTGGTTGAGAAAGGGAGGAGAGATAAAGGATTGTAGTCTGAAGGATGGATGTCACTTGGGAATGCTTGAGGGCAACAGGTAAGGAACTAGTCTACAGGAAGAAGTTGGTTGAAAGGCGGAGATGTCTGAAGATGTAATGTGCTGAAGAATTTGAGAGTGAACAGGATCAAGTGAACATATGTATGATAGTGTTGGCAAGGAAAAGGGTCACCCCTTTCTCAAGAGAGTGGATAAAGAAGGAGATAGATATTGCCAATGGAAAAAGAGAGGGCTCACAAATGGTCTCATTTCTTTTTCAATATATTTAAAATGATGGGAGAAACATTTCAACAGTCAGATTGGCTAAGATGACAAAACAGGAAAATGATAAATACTGGAGAGGATGTGGAAAAATTGGAACACTAAATGTTTTGTTGGTGGAGTTGTGAACTGATTCAACCATACTGGAGATCAATCTGGACCTACGCCCAAAGGGCTATAAATAAAAGTGCATAGGGCTGTATTCCAAAGAGATCATAAAAAAGGAAAAAGGAACCATATTGTACAAAAATATTTATAGCCTCTCTTTTTGTGGTGGCAAAGAACTGGAAATCAAGGGGATGCCCATCAATTGGGGAATAGCTGAACAAGTTGTAGTATATGAATGTATGGAATACTATAGTGGTATAAAAAATGAGGAGCAGAGACTTCATAAACTGATGCTGAGTGAGGGGAGCAGAACCAGGAGAACTTTGTACACAATTACAGACACATTGTATGTGTGACAACGACCTTGAATAGACTGGGCTCCTCTCAGCAATGCAAGGTTATAAGACAACTCCAAAAGACTCATGATGGAAAGGGATATCCACATTCAGAGAAAGAACTACAGAGTCTGTGTGTGGCTTAGGAGACTCATGGACGCTGAGCACTAGAAAGACAGAAGGAGTTTGAGAGTCATACTAAAAAGGCAGTTAAGAGAATTACTTTGTACAGTTCTCCGTCCCCACTGCCTGCCGCCCACCCCTCTATCAAAAAGAGTAAAAGAATGGCAGAGGGAGTAAAGACATAAAAGGCACAATACAATCAGCATTTAAATAAGATGGGGAAATCTACAGTTCAAAAGAAAAGTGAAGGCTCTACATGATAAAAATATCAGAAATGTATAAAGTAAGAGGCAGTAAGTAACATGTATGCAATGTTAATGTCGATGTGTTGTTTTTTTTTAGAAATGTAATCTCCCAATTACACCTTCATTTGGTTTGGGCCACATTTAAGTGTGGCAAATGTGCCTATGGGCAGTGAGGTGGGCACCAATGTTCTAGATGATACACCATCCTACAAACTCAATTTTAAGGCAAATAAATGTAAGGGCATCTATGAAATATAATTTCCTAAGATAATACAAGTATACAGGGCGTTCCTCTCTCTTACCAACATCTGGCAAGCAGTTGATTTTTCTTCAAGGCCTGCTGTTTTAATTCCAAAACTCTGCTGGTCTCCAAGGTTCACAAATTCCCAGCCATCATCATCACTCATATTTTCCATGTCTTGTGCTATTAAAGGGAAGAGAAATGAGATTAGAACAAAAGAATATTAACAAAGAGAGGAAATTTACCACAAATAAAATATATCAGAACACTTACTGTCTAAGAGAGCCACTTCAGGTTTAATTGATGCCGTCTTCATTAAAGGACCCATAACCACAGGAAGGTACTGCTGAAACTCTTTTCCCAGGATCTTGCACATTCTAGCCCATGCTGAGATCATGTAAGATATCTAAGGGGTTGAAAGAGTAAAAAATGTCCAACAATTTAAGTATGTGTGTAACTAAATGTTAATGACCATTACAAAGATAATATTCTATATAACTGATCAATCAACCAACCAACATTTAGTAAGTGCCTACTGTGTACCAGGCAGGGGACTACATTCTTGGGAACACAAAGAAAAAAATGAAACAGTTCCCCCTTCTTGTAAAGAACTTTTATTTGATCAAGGGAGACAACATATAACAAAATAAAGATGAACTGCTCAGTGAAGTGGGGCAGTTTTGTACTGAAGGTGGTACCTGAAGTGAGACTAAGATAATACAAGTATACAGGGAATATACTTGTAAGGGAAGTATACTTTAGTATACTAAAGAAAGGGAACCATACTGTGAGAATATGGAGAGGAGGGAGACACTTTTTCAGGCATAAGAGAGCCAGTGCAAAGACTTGGCAGTGGCAGATGAAGGGTCCTGTGTGAGAGACACAAAGTGAAGCAAATATAGCAAGATAGAATGAGACTAGAAAAATAGGTTGGAGAAGCTTGGGAAGGGCTATAAAAGTCAAATGTTAGAGTTTATCATTTGGTCCTAGAAGCAACAGGATGCCAGGAGTTTATTAAACAGGGATGTGACATAGTCAAAACCTGTGCTTAAGGAATATCACTTTGGCAGCTCTGTGGAGAATGGAATGACATGGAAAGACTGAGGGAGGTAGATCAATTAGGGAACCAATGCAATAGTCCAGAAGAGAGGCGATGAGGGTCTTAATTAAAGTGGTAGAGGTCTGAGTAATGAGAAAAGAACTTCTGCAAGAGATATTGAGGAGATATTGCACAGCAAGAGTTAGTAACTAACTGGACATAAAGAGGGCGAATGGGTGGTTTAAAAAAAAAATACATGCTTTGTTGTCTTGATCATAATCAATGCTACATACACACAAAATAATCCTAAAATGAGTCTTCTATGGTCTCCAATCACGGACTTGCCACTAAGTATGATGAAATAATAGTAATAGCTAATATATAATATATCACATAGAATAAAACACATTTATAAAAAATAGGTACATACACAGATGATGCCCTTCAAATTAGCTACATCACAGAAAATGTTCAACTAAAATTCCATATTAGGGTACCAAAAATTCCAAATTGGAGTACCCTGCAGGTTGGCAGGATGAGCCCTATCCCCATTTAAAGAAGAAAAAACTACAACTTAGTGATTTTGTTCAAGGTTGAAAGTGAAGACTTCACTATCCCACCAAAACCCTAGTAAAACCCGTACTTAGGGATGCCTTAATTTCTTACGTTCAGAGGTGTCTCATTAGGTTGAGTACTATGTGTAACAAGATACCATGAGGGTGTGCAGAAGATTTTATGATGTATGTAAAAAAGAAGAATAAAACTGTCAGGAAAACCAGTCTGGTACTACAATTGCCCTTTCTTAATCCATTAATTCCTCCACAGTTAAAGGTAGCAATGAATAAGATACTAACAACTTGACCATAAGTCAAATGAATTCAGCAGTTCTAAAATGCTGTTTCATTGATGTCCAAATGTAGAGATATTTTCAATTATTATTATGGCTGCTGGACTGCTAGCGGATAATTAATTATAAAGTCTAGTAGCTATAATATTATCTTTTAGTCCAAAGAGATTATCAAAATGGAATGAAGTCTTTATCATTTCTCTAAAAAATTTCTATATATAAAATATATTAACAAAACCCTCAACTTTAAGCCATTATTTTCTTTAGCAGTAATCCCTTTAGAAAACAAAACCTTCAAAAAATTGCATTATTAGAAAAAACTGAATCTAACGAAAAGATTTACATAACTGGGAAAAAACAAAAATCATTATGATTTACCTGTGGGTCATCGTCTTCCAATTCACTAAAGTCTGTTTGTGTCTTCAGCAATAGTTGCATCACATCTGATGCATCTTGCATAAACTAGAACCAAAATATTTTCAGAGATGAAATTGTAAAATATTAATGAAACAAATTAGAAACAAGAAAAGTACTTGCTCTTATAAAACTTTTCATGGTTACTCTGAAAAACAGCAACCACAACATACTTATTGGGTCAGCAGATAGCTCACAATTTTAAGTAATTTTAAGATGCAAAAAAAAAATTCCAGAATTGACAAGAAAATTTATATTTGTATCCTGGAGTTAACTCTAACTGAACTCTTTCTGCACAATGTCTTCATAGATTTTATACATAATATACTCTAGTTTATTTCAAAGTCAGATGCTTGGACCTCAAATATAAAAGATTAAGTTTTTAGGGGCGGGTAGGTGGCGCAGTGAGTAAGGGTGCCGGCCTCGGAATTGGGATGACCTGGGATCGAAACCGGCCTCAGAAAAATGAGCACCCACTCATAAATAATGACTAGCCACGTAACCTTGAGCAAGTTACTTAACCCCAACTGCTTAAAAAAAAAAAAAAAGATTAAGTTTTTAGGCTAGGCTAGATAAACTGATTAAAACCATGTTATCAGTTGAATTACAATATTACCCATAGCCTATTGCCACCAAAGTTCTTTTGAACCTTTAATGACTGGGTTAAATAGGTCAGACAAGTCGGCAAGAGCAGTTTAGGAAGCAAAGAGTACAGGGAATGATCCCATGAAATAGGGGCAGAGCACTAACATGGATGAATTGTCCTTAAGTCTTTATGGATCAAGTGCTACATCTCTAAGAATATACAGATTATGATACTAGAAAAACTCAAAATTTGAGATTAAAAGAAAACAGCAGGTCATGATGACCCTGATAAATATTGTTCTGAAGCAGTTTTTTTTAGATGGGCAATACTTTTAGAAGCAGTATAAATGAATCATTCCTTTAAATTATTTTGTAGTTCTAGATTATTATGTTTTTAGAAAAAGGGTAACTGATGATAAATGAAAATGGAAAATTTATTTAATAGGCACAAAATCAGGTTATTATAAGAAATGTATTCCTCTACTGTCAAGTTATTATTCTAAATTACCAAATTATAAAACACTAAATGCAAAATATTTCATAATTCTTACCTTTTCCTTCCCAACAGCAAGACCAATGAGACTAATGCATTCAATAGTTTTTCCTCTCAGAAGTCTCAGTTCTTTCTGAACAGCATTTTCAACTATGTGTTTTAGAGATGGCATAAACAAATCATAATATGGGACAAATTTTTCTTCTGCTGTATCTGCAACTGATGCAATAGAAGTCACAACTTGTTCCAAAACCAATTTGGTGCCTTTCTGAATCAGCTTAAAAAAGAAAAAAACACAGGGAAAAAAAATTCAACCACAAAAAAGGATAATTTGTGATACATAAATGTAATGGAAAATTATTATACTGAAGAAAATGACAAGCATGATGGACATTGAGAAGCATAGGAACATTTTTATGAGATGATGAAAAGTGAAGCTGAACTGTGAAAATATACAAATACTTAAAACAAATTAAAGGAGAAGATCAACAAAACAGCCAAAACTGAAAGCTATGAAAACATTTAAGTTTGGCCCTCAAAGAACAAATATGAGAAGGCACTTTCCCCCAAGTTCTTTGCAGAAGTAGGATACTATGGGTATGGGAACATGGCATATGTTTTCAACCTGTGCTGATTTTCTATTTTCTATTCTGGGAGGTGGAGGATCTAAAATGGGAAATAAGTGATGCAAAGCCAAAAAACCACTGTCAAGTAAATGGTGAAAAGAGAAAAAAGAAAATGTGAGACACAGAACCAAAGAGGGAAGCAATAGAAGTAATTCAATCTGGTACCACAGCCTCAATTGTCCAGAGCCTCCCTCCTTTTTCCTCCTAATCACAATGTCAATGGGACATTTTCTTGGAATAATTTGCCAGGTGTTAATTTGGGGCTGAGGGGGGTGGTGAGGATAATGTTTTGAGTATTTGTACCCACACGTGCAATTATTCTGCCACCTCTCTATACTTGGTACGCTGAGACTGTCTTGTACTTTTGCTTACCAAGCCCTGTACATCTCCTTCATTTGTGAAACACTGTTCAATACTTCCTACCAGACATCTCCTCCTCAAACTTTTCCCACCCTGATCCTAATCGTCTAAACTACAAACCTTCCATTTAGCTTAATTAAATTGAGCACTGACCTCCTACTAAGAGTCCACTATGTAGTTAAGATGAAGTTTTACTTCCTTCTCCCCTCAAGGGCCTTTCAGTATAACAAGGACATGATGTATAGGCAAAGAATTGTAAAATGAAGTAGACTTCTTCATGCCATTTTATTACAAGGCCAGCTTCCTCATCTGTCCCTCCAGTAGTCTGAGGCCACATTACCCTCACGGCTCAAGAGGATGGGAAAGCCAGGTTTGCCATACCTTGTGTTCCTTGACCATTGCATTCAAGTATATCTCATCTTGTAATTCTTTTGGTATTCTACTAATAGCATACATAAGGAATGGGAGAGGAGGGGTACTCCACAACAGTAGTGGTAAGGCTGTTGGCAGCAGTTCATAGGATCAGACACAGAATTAGAGGGACATCAGAGGCTATCTTGTTTAACTTGTTAATTTACACATGAGGAAACAGGTCCTGGGATCTCACTGATGGAAGGAAAAACTGAAGATCTTTGTTTCTAATGACACAGCATGCCCAAAAGGTAATATTGGATTAGCAGTCTACCAAAAAGAAATGGACTGGTCATTTAATATCTCAGGCCTGAAAAGCCCTTTCTTTTTCCATTTTTTATTCTCAATTTTTTCAGCTCTATAAGATAGCATACTACTACCTGGTTGATGGCAACACAACATGGATTACACTGTTACTTCAGCCTGCAAATTATACCAGAGGGATGCTGAACTAATCAAAGGTTTTATATATTAATTTTCTCAAATAGAAAATACATTTAGTCAAAATGAAAATGATGTTAAAACCCCCCAACAATTCTAGTTTAACCTACCTCCTGAAGTTTAATCACCATTATGGAGTGAAGATGTTTCACCAAGTTGTCTAAATATGGAATAAGCAGCGATTTGGGACAATCTTCAGTAAAATTAATAAGAGCTGCTGCGGCATGTGCCTGGACACGCTGATTACCTTGGTCTTCCATGGTTTGTAAAAGAGCAGCAATCACCTATACAGAATAAAGATTCTTAGGAAATTGTCATGTTATAATTTCCTTTTTCTTTTGTGTTTGAGGGTTTACTTACCTTCTCATGGAATTTCTTTTGGAAACCAGGTGCAAAGTCTGTTGCCATTTGTCCAACTGCATTACAGGCAGCATACCGCACTCTTGGATGCTGAAATCATATTTACACACATGCATATGTTAACACGTTGTTATCAAAGCTGAAGTGGATTTAACAAAAAACAAACCAAACAGTTAATGGCACTTACAGGATCTTGAAGAAAAAGCAAAACAAAATTAACTATTTCATTTAGAATCCCCTCCATTTGCTGGTGACAACCCTCTCCAATGGCAGATAAAGCCATTAATCCAGCATGCCGGTATTTCCAATCAGCTGCAGAAAACATTACCAATAAAGAAACAAATGAGTATCAGAAAATAAAAATCATCACAGAAACAAGATGGGAAAGATGAAATTTAAGTATTTTAAAAAACCCAAAATATAGGCATAACTTTCAAATTCTCATAAATGTTCTTACTTAAAAAGTAGGTATGAAGTCTATACAAGTTAATTTCATTTTATTAACCATAGTAAATGTTTCATACAGCTGCATGCTAAATTCTCAATTTAAGATTAGACAGAAGGAACAAACAGAATAAATCAGTATTAATACAAAATATTTATAAGAATTCACTGTCTAAATAACTCTTACTGACATCTGTAATGGTAGTGTATTTTTGCTTAATGGAAAATCTTTCCCATCCATTAATGGGCCCATATGACCTGTTTATATGCAAAAGAACTTTATGGATACAAAATTGGGTTGGAATGCAAGACTAACAAAACTATACGTGAAATGTCACCTTGGGCACCTTTATAATTTTGTGTAACATAACATATAACTGAGTCAATGTAAAATTGGCCACTATAACAAGGTTAATAAGGTATTAAGCTTTTCAGTCTGTATAATACTGCTTTTATCCACATCCAACCACATTTTTACAAATGCTCCTAATTAGTTTCAGTTATTTAACTAATATAAATTTTAACTTTAGTCAAACTGGAAAATGACATCAGCATTTGATATGCTTAAGTGACGTTTTGCAACTTATATCTTTTAATTTCCAAGAATGTAATTGTCAGATCATGAAATCAACATACATATCATTTAATTGATTCTGCATATATTCCCAGCTATAAAATTAATAGCAATTATGTGCAATTTCATTAAGATATAAAATAATTTATATGAGAGTGAATAAAACACATCTGGCAAAACAAAAAATAAAATAAAATAAACCAATCCCAATTGTAAATACACACATATATAGATAGATGGGGAAGAGGGGGAAGGAAATTAACTTAACACACTGGATAATATGATAACACTAGATAAAGTAGCCAATTCTTGATAAATGAATGGACCAAAAGTTCGAGCTTACTTTGAAAAAAAAAACACTCTAAAGCTTTTAAAATTTAGAGATTCCTCAAAGGAAGTGTGTCATTTATAATCTATGAACTTACAACCACCATGCTACAAAACTCGTGTGGGGTAGTTAATTGTCCATCATAACTTTTCCATGTTCTTTTAAGAGCAAATATGAGGGCAGGAAAAGAGAAGTAGATTACTAATAACAGTGAGGAATGGGTGGCTTTAAAAAATATTTCCATTATGTTTGATATGATAGCACATGTATAACCTATATCAAACTGCCTACCATGCTTGGAAGAGAGGAGAGGAAGGACAACAATTTGGAACTCAAAATCTTGTTAAAATGAATGCTAAAAATAAATTTCCATTATACCCTCTGGAGTGCTCACTTAGATGCCTATCAAAAGATATACTACAATTCTTTCACTTTCTTGACATTCTATTATTTCCCTTAGAAGTTTATTCCCATGGTTTCCAGTGCAGTTAACACTTTTAAGTCCCAACTAAACTTAAAATTCCAACTGCCTCAGTTGGACATTCTCACTTGAATGTCCAGGAATACCTCAAGTTTAACATTTGTAAACAAAATACAATCAGGTCTGCTATTTTTATCCCAACTGCCAACCCTCATCACACCTAGATCAATGTAGAAGACTCCGAAATTGCTTTTCCTGTCTTTAGTATTTAGTCTTTAAATTGCAACTCCTGGCAAAGAAATCTTCCTAATGTACCAAATGAATAACATCATTCGTTTGCTTAAAAAAAAAAAAAGCGCCTCAATGATTGTTCAATCAATCTGATTGGGTCACTTGATCACATTTTAAATTGTATCATAATTATTCATATATATTTCATTTAATATCCATATTAAACTAAAGGTCTGTCGAGACCAAGGGCTATGCTGTTTTATGATGACATCCAGCAATCTAACTGGCATCAATTTGGCACTCAGTAAGCAGGAACTTATTAAATGTTTACTGAAGTGAATTCCTTTTTCAAATTTAGCTGTTTGACTGCTCATCCCACTTGACTGGTTGCACAGAATGTATCACATCATGGAGAATGGTGAACTCCTAGGCAATTATTTAAGATGTTTCAAAGTGACCCAATTTTTATGCTATGAAATAAAAATAAACAATGAAAATAAAAGATTAAATATCCTAAAGAAAACAAATCAAAGTTACGGAGATATTTAATATGTCTAAGAAATTAAAAGTTAGCAAAGAGGAAGACAGTAAGAACAATGAAGATGTTAAAGAAATCACAAAGTTATTATTGACTGAAATAATTAGCTATGAAAAAGAAAAATGCAAAGGTAAATCCCAAGGTTTATGGTTGTGCAATATATCTGAAGTAAGCCATAAACTATAAAATTTTCCTAG
Source organism: Gymnobelideus leadbeateri (assembly GCA_011680675.1). Classification (NCBI taxonomy): domain Eukaryota; kingdom Metazoa; phylum Chordata; class Mammalia; order Diprotodontia; family Petauridae; genus Gymnobelideus; species Gymnobelideus leadbeateri. Next base: position 1,712,957 of record WOXC01012465.1, on the reverse strand, counting down.
TGTACAATTTTGATCAACTCAGTGCAAAGGACACTGGAGTGGTAATGGCAGGTTAAATGCCAAGGATGTTTACATACAAGTTTACTAGAGTTAATATAAACAGTATCATAAAAATGGCTTACGGTTCTGAAGCATCTGCATGATGTGTTCCTTGATCATTGGTAAAACAAGTTTTCCACCAAGCCCACAAGCCATTCTGTCTAATGCACTCTCACCAGCAACTGCATTGCTAAACACAGAAATGATGCATAGATAAGTTTAGTAAAAAAACGTCAGAAATTCTAAGAGACTGGTAAATTAGAAATTTTAGTCTAATATTTTTAGCATATAAAATTTATGATAGCTGTTATAGGTATTTTAATATGGCTAGAACATTAGTGAGAAAACAAGTATAGTGGTTTGGGGTGATATTTCAAATACTGGCTTGTAAAACCTTGTTAAACTTTAAATTTCAAAAACATTTAAAGAAAGAGTTGTGATATAAAACACAATCTCATTAAATGTTTTGTTCACTATAGCAATAATATGGATTTAAGATTTTACTGGTGATACCAAACAAGGCACTGACAGTATATGGTTTCAAATTAATTGTAGAATCCCAAGGCTATTGAGCATTTGAAAAGTTCTCTCTTTCTCTCTACTCCACCCTCCCAAAAACAGTACCTGTTATTTGCAATATAGATTGTCTTTCAAGACTTTTTAGAAAAGTTTTCCAATTTCCTCAACAACCAATTCAAATATATTTAATACCATTTTTGGTTTAAAAATTTGTCCTTACAAATTCCAGATTTGTAAATGAGTATCAAAAAGAACATTTTCCCCCACTGAAATGAAAGTAACATACTTTGACTCTTCCAACTGAAATGAATGCTTTGCTCCAAGTAAGCTAATTTCATTTTTTCTAAAATAAACCAAAATACCTAAACCATAAGCTGCAGCTAAACCTCATTTCTCCTACTAGAATAAAGATAGTTATCTTTTTTATATTCTAAAAACACCGGGTTTTAATCTCCAATTTACCTGGGGGGTTGTAATGGAAATGCAAATTTAAAGATCTTCCCTGCCCCTAGGCCCTTTGATAGGCTTAAGAGATTCTGAGATTTTTGGAAGATGGCTATAATCATGAGTGGGAGGCTGCTGGCCCAGCTGGGCCAGGTCCGTGCCCCAGCTCAGCGGGTGCTCTCCAGTGGCAGCCACAGCGAGGAGGGCTCTGGCTGCATGTGGAGGACGCTGACCTACTTTGTGGTGCTCCCCGGGGTGGCGGTTGGCATGCTGAAAGCCTACCTGAAGTCTTGGGAGCATCACAAGCGGCCTGAATTCCTCCCCTACCCCCACCTCCAGATCCGGACCAAGCCCTTCCCAAGGGGAGATGGAAACCATATTTCATAACCATCAAGTCAATCCTCTCCCAACTGGGTATGAGGATGAGTAAAGAAAACTGGGACCTCACTAATCAAGCATTAGGGGACCACAGCAGCAGCTGGACCATCCTTTTATTTCTATGTGGAACAGAAAATTACAGGGGACCTTAGGTTCACTTGCATCATGTGACAAATGTACTGACCTTTTATCATTTTGCTTGTGATTGGAACAGCTTAAATAAATAATTCTAACTCTTAAAAAAAAAAAAAGAGAGACTCTGACAACCTTCCTTGATTTGAAAATATACTCTGCCCCCTAATAGGCTGAATGTGGTCACATGGAGCCTGTGGCAGGAGGCTTGGTTTTCAGGAATGACTACACCCTGATGCTGTGTGATTGGGCAGTGGGTCAAGACTGTGGTTACATTGTCTGACCCTGGAGAAGGCTATAGAATCCCTGATGTGAGGCTTTCCTTTGGGGCTTACTTTGAGAAGTGTTGTGTGATTTGACCAGAGGAGACTCTGGGCAGCCGTTGAGAGCTCCACCCCCCACCTTTGAAAACCCAGATGTTGATGCTTCTCTCTCTGGTAACTGATTTGGTATTGATGTAGAATGGCTGGGCAGTTTGGAAGCCTGTCTGCTTGATCTGTTTCTCTGTCTTGTAAGTTCTGTCTGTATACTCTGAAGTTTGGGGTGCTGACCTTTTCCCCCTGAACTAGATAAATAATATGTTTGTTTGATTAAAGTAAGCTTGTTAACCGATTTTGAGTTGCTTTCCTTTAGAAAAGCAGATCTAAGAACCCGTGTTGGCAGCCACCCTGGGGATGTTGGGGTGCTTGCTGCTACAGTTGTGTACATCAAGCAATGAATATTTCAAATAACAAAGTACTAACTGTTAAAATTATGTGTAGGTGGTAAGAGGAATAAAACATAACCATTAGGAACAAAAGCCACCTTTCTTTAAAAATGTTAGTATAGTTGATGAAATGATGTATTTAGTTACTTTTTTAAGAAATACAAAAAATGTATTTAGTACTGCATGAAAATGAACACATAATCTGTTTTGCTCTGTGTCCAGTACATTGCCCAGGCAACCATGCTTACCCCCATCTAATCAAAATGTTCAATTGGTGTTTACTGGGAATTTTGCTACATGAAATCCTCTCTATAACTACATAAAGCCAGTGGAAAAGAATATTCACTTAATAATCAAATTTGGCTTTCAGAAAATTTGGACAAAGAAAGGAATTCGTCCCAGCTAGGTTTCATTCCCTCCCCCCTCACCAATAAACCAATTAAGTCCAATGAATAAGAGTTAAAAGGTGGTATCAAAAACAAACAATCAGAAAGAGAATAATACTACTGAAGAAGTGGCAACGGATTATGGAAGTCTGTGGTACCTCTAATAGGAGGAAAAAACCCTAAGAATTTAGTTAAACAAAACAGTAATAGTTATAAGCTAGTCAAACTCAGCTCTAGATTCATCTTCAAAAACTGTTAACTTGATTATGTAGCCTCTTACTACAACCATCCACTATATTCTGGGGAACAAAGCCAACTTCCACAAGTTTCCTTGCTCATTCAGACATAATGTTAATAACAGATTGTTAGGCCTTTCCTGCTTATTCACAAATAATGTTAAAAATGGCAGGCTGTCAGGCCTTTACCTACATGGCTACCTAATGTTTATTATCAATCAAAACACCACCTTCAAGTATGTACAATTTAATTAAACATCAAATGAAAGCTATATGATACACTTCAAGTCAGGGTTTTCCAGGGGTTCTGGTTTGCAAAGAACATCAGAAAAGGCTTCATGCTATTTGATATATAAAGAAATCAGTGCTTAGGAAGTACACTAACAATATCAGTGCTTAGGGAGTACACTAACAATATCAGTGCTTAGGGAGTACACTAATACTCTTTGATAATTTCAAAAAGTTCTTAATATTATACTTGTTAGTTTTTTTTTGACTCTTCAAGACTGTTAAAATCAAGATTAAGAACTGTGCAATGTCTAATACAATGCAAGTATGTAGCAGGCATTCAAATGTTTGCTGTAGAAAGAAAAATAAACTATGGGGTTGAAGTCTAAAAATCAAGTAGAAAGATGAGTAAAAAAGAATACAGGACATTAAAAAAGAGTTGAGCTAGAGAAAAAAATATTAATTCACAGAGTAATTAACAAATACTCTAGACTTAAGCTAAGTAACAAATTCTGATCCCCCTTTGCCTATCCCTTTAAACATTCTTAACAAAATGTAATTACTCTTTATTCCTTCAAAGTAGTTTCTGAGATAAATGGTGTAAAAAATCACATAAGAAGCCAGTGAGTTGAGCTGGAATTAGAATCCACAAGCTTTCACTCCCAGTCTTGAGTTTTACTGGGTCATGTGTTTGAGTTTTCTCTGAATAATTACCTGTCAAAATCATCATCTTCCAGCTCATCAGCATTTGCCCAGTCTTCATCCTCTTCCAGGTCTACCATCATTGCTAACATCTGAGGAACTAAATACAAAACAGTTACTTACTTCCTACCTAGGGAAACAGATGTCTAAATTTGATACCCCCCCCCCAACCCAACACATACCACAAAGTACAAAAGTTTGTCTGAAAAAGTATCTGATAAAATTCAAATATTCCGATGGGAATGTGGCATAGTGGGAAGACTCCTGGACTTGGACTTGAATTGTGTCTGATATTTATGAGCTGAGACCAACTAAGAGGAGGCAACTAATTTGCTCTCCAATTAATAGGCAACTAAGCAACTATTTTCAAAAGCTGCCGTGATGATCACATGAGATGACTGTCAAGTGCTGCATAAAACAGATACCATGTAATTCCATTTCATGATTACCTCCAAGAAATAACAGGAGGAGAGCAAATTTTTTTAGAACATTCTAGAACACTAAAATGTTCCTGTCTTTTTTGGTTTGTACAAGAAATTCAGTGTGTTTCTTTAGTTTTGCTTGTATTCTGTAACCAAATAAAATGTTTTGAGAGAGTTTAAAAAACAAACAAACCACAACACTGATTTACATAGCAAGGTAATGAGTATAGGTTTATGTGGGTGCATGCCTTGCACTCTTTACTGTTTAAGCTTACCCAACCAAAAAGACGAAGGTAGTACAACCCTACAGGTTGTTCCTTTCTATCCTCTGGAATTCTCAAATCGATTAGAATCCAAGATAAGTATCAGAAGTCACCTAGTCTCCCTCATTCTACAGATAAGAGAGTTCCCAAAGAGGTGGAGGCACTTGTCTCACATCACACAAGTAGCACAGGCAGGATCTAAGTCTCTGAACTCTCCATCCAATATAACTCTCACTGGCTTCATCAAAATTTATTTTTCTTTAAAAAGCAGAACTAGCTGATAAAACTCTTTGATTTATTTGAAAGATAACTTCATTCCTCAAAAAACTAGACCAAATGATGAAAGCAAAGGTTTTTCTAGACCTAATTATTACCAATAAGGAAGAACCACTGTTTGCTAAATTTAGAAAGTCAAGAATGTTGGGAGGAGGACACAACTTGGGTGTCATGAAGATGTGCCATTTGTCTACAACTAAGCAGGTTAACTTTCAAGTAATAAAGAACAGATCAGGCCCTATGGCCAAGAATGTTACAGAGTAAACTAAATGAGGGAAGAGGTTCAGAGATTTAAATCTTGATCAAGATTCCAGCTCCCCAGAGATGAGGAAACTGAGTCTCAAAGATCAAGTGACTTGCTTAAGGCCACACGGTTAAAGTGAGTTTTTTAGGACAGGTTTAAAAATTGCATTCTTCTAAACACCAAGTCCAACACTATATACTTTCCATGACATCTGTCAAGAATGAAAATTCTGATGACACAAATGATCCAGTGAGGAAGAAAAGTTGAAGCTAAAGATAAAGACTAGTAGGGAGAAATAGGAATTAAAGGATGAGGTAAGATTTTAAAATTATTTCTATGGAACATGAAAGTAATAGCAAGTAAACGGAATCGAAAATAAAAGAATGGCATAGCCCTTTGAGAAGGGTAATGACACGAATGCTGAGATGTTTTAGTTTTTTAGAAGAGTTGTAGTGAAGATGTATAATTGATGTCATATTTTTTGCCTCCTCAGTCAGTAAAGAAGGAGCAGGAGAGGAGAGAGTTGTGGTAAGGCCAAAGAGGGATCAGATGAATGGTGTGGGTAAATACACAGAATGATAACGTATCATCAAAAAAAGGGTAGAAACACGAAACTCTTATCTTTTATTTTGTCTACCAATAAGAACAACCTTCAGACTACAAAAATAAAACAAGAAAGGCTAACAGGAATGTAATGCCAAGGGTTACGTGAGGAAAGAACTGAAGAGGAGCTGGGTACTCTCAATGTGTTCAAACCGCGGTCTAAATGATCTAGACAGCATGGAACTGAAAGCTACATAAATGCCTCAATAGTTGTCAGTGACCTTTTAGAAATTCAAGGGGAGAAAAGAAGACAGGCATATGCAACGCCCACTTCTTAAAAAAGTGTAGAGACAGATTATTCAAACTATGCTCAATAAGCCTCACTTTAATTTCTGGCAAAATTATGCAAAAAATATGATATGTAAAACTGCAAAGTAAAAAGAATTATATTAAAATGTAACTGTGAAAATATGTCAACAAGTTCATAAATCTGATGTGAAGCACTCCTGGTCTAGACAAAAATTTCAGTTATACAGCAAGTAAAAATGATAAGATTCTTAGGCTGCACTTTAAATAAAAAAATAAAAATAAAAATAAATAAAAGCAGATCCATAGTACTCTGCTCTACCTCTGAGACTATCCAGAACACCATGGTCATTTCTATATATCACATTTTAGGAAGGACACCAACAAACTGGAGGTCCTAAGGAACCTAACACACTGTCAAATAAGGTTCTGCCAGGGGAGTGTATAAATCAGAGAAACAAGGGAGAACGTAATCACTTTCTGTAAGTAACTGGAGGCTATTATGTGAAAAAGCATGAGACTATTTCTGACTTTGGAGAGCAGAGCTAGTAATGATAGCAACTGAAGTCGCTAATAGGTTGCAAATTTAGATTTGAGTTTTAAAGTAAGAGCTATTCAAAAGTAGAATGGGCTGCTTTGGGAGATAGCGGGTTCAAAAAATTACTAGAGTTCTTCAAGTAAAAACTGGATGATCATTTGTCAGGGATGTTATGGGGGAGTTCCTATTCAGATGAGGTATAATAATGGGGAAAAGTATTGTTTATTTCTTTTGCTTAGTGCTGGAAAGAGTAATAGGGCAGGGAGTGCCAACAAATCTGTCTGCTATCCCAAATATAATTTAACATAATAATCTTTAATTCAAGTCATTCTTTCATATGGATAGTGAAATGAGATCCTACTTTTAGTTCAATGAGGTTATGTAGTAGATAAAACTGACCAAACTTTTAACTGGTGTTCAAGTGAAGACATCATTCAAGAACTTCAACTTTCTCTCAATTAAGTATCATTTAAACCAAACAAATTATTTTACAAAAACTTTTTACTTACTAGCCTGTGCAACAATATTTGTATGTTTTCTCAGCATTGCAGCAGCAGTCTCAGACAGGGTCACTATTACTTCAAGGGCAAGTTGACGTTGCATATTATTGAGGCTAGTATCTGCACATAACTATAAAACAAGAAGATCTAAGTACATGTACAAGTAAAGAATATTTAGGAAAAGATGTTCTTACAGTGATAAAGTTTACCTTTAGACTCAGTTGTAGAGTAGCTTCTAAGTGGGGACGTAAGTACTTTGGAACAGTATCTGCAATCTCAACAAGGGATTTTAGGACTGAGTCATCATTCTGGTAACACGAATCATTTACAGCCTATGAGAGATGGAATGGAAAAACTGTTATTTATATTATATAGTGCCTTATTTCTCAAAACATATATATGTCAGGTAAATGTATATACACATTACCATGACTAGTGTTTTCTAGTTTAGTCACAATTATCCATTGAATAACCACTGGTTTAGAATAGTATTTTACACACTGATAATCAGCAAAAAAAAAAAAAATTTAATCATTTTCAGAGAACAAAATATAAGATTCTGGATTATCTTCTAACCAGCTTTTGATATGTGTGCTTTCTTTTGTGCTGTTATAATGGGAAATGCATTATATTGGGAAACGTAATGCAGAGAAAAGAATGCTGGATTTGAAATCCTAAGGCACAGGTTCAAATATGAACTCTACTACTTCCTATGTATTATTAGGCAGGCCAAATAATCTTCCTGGGCCTTGGCTTCCTACTATGTAAAAAGAGGGTATTGGTCTAAAGAACTACTAAGGTCTTTTCTAAGTCTATGATCCTATGTCAAAACTACATATTAACCTAAAAATAAAAAACTTAAGAGTATTTGGTAATACTAAAATGACATTTGTTAAATTCGTAATAAAAGAATTTAAATCTAAGTTCAAAATGATTAATTTTTCTTCTGGTATGAAACATTTTGTACATTTCTGATCAAGGACAGCTATTATTTAAGGGCCAATTCAGGTATCTACTCAAAAAATCTCTAACCTTTGCAGAGGTTATAGATGCTGTGCAATGAATGATTCCTCTTAAAGAAAAGTCTAGTATTTTACTGCACTGGTGCCTATTCATAAGATCTTTTTGAACTGTCTCCTTTAACAGCTGATATTTATTTACTGCTTTTAAGATATATATGTATTATCACAATGGCTTCTCACAAAAACCCTAGAATGTATTATATTAGTATCCCTATTTCATAGATGCGTTAACTGAGGCTCAGAGAGATTAACCTTTGTCATACAACTGGTGTTTGAAATGAGATAAATGCCATCTGGAAGAAAGGGGAGAAAATTAAAAACCTAAGAGAATGTTGAAAACTAGAAATAAATAAACTTAAAATAAGGAAGTGTAGTCCCAATTTTACACTAATGAGATTGCATCTAGAGTTCTGTATTTATTTCTGAGTGCTATGTTTTGGGAAGGAAACATCCTTTTGGTTGGAGAACATCCTAAGGAGGGCAAATAGAACAGTGAAATGCATTGCATTCATGCCATACAAATATTAGTTGAAGGAACTAGGGCTATTTAAGGTGGAAAAGAGAAGACTCAAGGAGAAATGATAGTGTCTTCAATTATTTGAAGGGTTATCAAGTGTGAAAAGAATCTGATTTGTTTAGCTTGACCCCAGAGGAAAAAACCAGGAACAAATGGATAGAAGTTGTAAAGCAACCAATTTAGAGGAGTTAAAAACCTTTCTCACAATTACAGCTATCCAGAGGTGGAATCAGATACCTTGGAAAGTGGATTCTTTCTTGGAAGGTTGATTCTTTTTCAAGTATGGCTTGATACGAGATGGCTATTCAATCTATTCCATTTGTGAAATTCAGTGATTCCAAGGACCAGAAGGGGGAAGAGTTGTCCAAGGACACAAGGATATTACATAGCAGCACTACTGTCTCATATAAATGCCTAATACTCATTCACTTTTGTGCCTCTGCATAAGCTATTTCTTTGATGAACCCACCCACCCATATACAAATTAAGGGCCTATTGAAATCCTACTAAGTCTTTCAAGATGTAACTGAAATGCCCCCTCTTCCATGAAGCCTTTTCTGACTGTCCTAGACAGTAATGCCTTTGCCTAACTCATAACTTGAAAATCTCATAACTCTGGTATCCTCATCATATTTTAGTCTGCACAATGGCAGTCTAATTCGATTTAATTTTACAAATGCCAATTGAATGTTTCCTATGTGTAAGGCACTATGCTAGGCAATGGACTGTTATAGGAAATTTGTCTACACGTTATAGTCTCTCCGGTCATATTTAAACTTTATGAGGACTGGGGCCATGTTTCCATTATCTTTATATCTTTCCAACACCATATAGCCTGATAATATATAGAAAATATTTTGCAGGTCTTAAAGTACTATAGAAATGTTAACTACTACTATTATTAAAGCAGACAATTATATTGATTTGAAAAAAAAAAACAAACAAAAAAAGAAATTAGACAGAAATCCAAGTCTCTCTAGTCTTTAACTCTGGTATTCTTTGTAAAACATGGAACCAGGGTTGAATAAAAATTTCTCATTACTCCCAGGATTGACTCTATGTTCCAACAATCATATGTGCCATACCCTCAGCCAACCTATGAGGAAGGCATACTTTCAGTCATATTCTGCTTTGTCCACACTCACATGTATCCTACCAATTCAACTTCCCAGGAGTTATCAGCTACAATTACCCAGCATTATATCTTAAAAATATACAAGCTGATAATTACTTTATTCCACTTTATTAATGGAACTTTGATAACTTAGTCACCACTGTACATTGTACAATTTTATCAGTGGAACAACTCAGCTGTTACCCACTTTGGGGAAAAAAATTCTTAATAATCACAGTCTACACCTAATACTTCATAAAAAAATCATAAACCTTCAGTAACACTAAATGTAAACTATAAATGAAGATGATATTAATCTATAATAATATCTTTTGGTACTTGTTTCTTTGGCACTTCACCTTACGTTGGAAGGATCTTGTATGTGGCAAATGAAACTATTTTCTGCTAAACTCTGTTGCCAATAATATTAGCAGTAAATTCTTCCCCCTATCATCCAGCGGTTTTTAATTCCAACTCTCCACCCAGTATTACTTTTGGCTGCCATGTCTTTCCCTTTGGCAAGGAAATGAGGCAGTAACTGGCTTTGAAGCTAAGTACTAGCTGGTGGTGTGTGGGTTCTTCTGGACATATCCTTTGAGGTGCATCAATGAAACTTTTTCAGGAAATGGCAATAAAAAATAAGGTCAGTATATGTATCCTGTTTTATTTCCCATTTCTGAAGCTCAACAGTTTATTTGAATTTCAAACTGAATTTCTTGCAATTGTTTGCAGTATATCCTCATCTTTACACCTTTAAAAAATATGATAATTTTGGGCTTACTCTAGTCAACAATTGTGCATATCTGGTTTATTCTTTGATTCTTGTTTATTTCATTTCTTGTGGGTTTTCTGTGTGTGTGCTTGTCATAATCATCACCTTCTGTCTAAATGCTTGTTGACTTAACTAAGACTCCATAAAATCCTATTGCAATATCTCATCACCATGTAAAGGATGACATGGAATTCTCAAAGGCTATGCCATCAAAAATTCTGACAAGTTCAACTATACTTAAAAGAATCTGAATGTGTTATCTTTAAGGATTATCCTAGTGAGCTCTATGGAGCTAGGGACAAAGAAGTATTTAAAAATGTGGATAACCATGAATACCAATTTTCCAATATATATATATGTATAAAAACAAATTTAAAATCATGCTCCTGATATTCTTAAAATGCTAAGTAGGGAAAGGAAAAATAGGTTTGCCACTACATGATGTTCTCTGGCTATGGCAACCTAAAAAAGAAATTTAAAATTTCTTATAGTTCTATTTTGCCTCCTCCCACCTCCTTACCCCCACTTCCCAAATGATAGTGGAATTGCAGGAAAGAAGGCAGTAGGAACTAAAAATCATTTTTTTAGTTCATCTAAACATTTACTGAACTACTTGGTACTTTTTCTAAAAATTATTTATTCTTAGTTTTCAACATTTACTTCCATAAGATTCTGAGTTCCAGATTTCCTCCCCTCCCCACACTCCAAGATGATGTGTAATTTGATATAGGCTCTACATATACATTCATATTGAACTTATTTTCATATTGGTCATGTAAAAAAGAATTAGAACCAATGGGAAAAACCACAAGAAAGAAGAAACAAACAAAAAAAGACAGCAAATAATATGTACTTGGTACTTTTACCTAAAAGTGGAAAGAAGCCGGTAGAGGTTGTTTTTATTATGTTCTCTCCCAAGGCCAAAAAGACCACTATTTCATGAGGTTCTTGGTTTTCTCAATTTATAGAGCTCCTTGGAAAGACCCTCATGAAGATAAGGGAAGTAAATATGTAGTGTGTTCTTGTGTAGGTATGTAAGCTCACATCTCTTGGGAGAGAAGACAGAAACTGAGGAATACTAGGAACACTACAAAGAACTTAACCAAGTACAACACAGACTTTGATATCTGATCGCTTCAGTGCAATGTTAGGCACTGGGAAAGGTATGGAGATAACATGGCTCAAGTTTAAAAAAGTCAGAAACTTTGTACTTGTATGCAATGAATAACTGTTCTCTCTGAATACTGTTAAAAGAAAAAAAACAACTTTGGACTAACAGAATTAAATCTAATTAAGAATTGTCTGTGTACATTTATATGCCTAAGTATATATCCTTCCACTTTCTATAAAATACTCTGATTAAACCCTAAACTTGGAATATATCTAAAACTCTACAAGACACATTTTATAAAGCACAGAGTTGCACATTCAAGCAAAAAAGTGGACAGTAACATCCTTGCTACATTATTTTCTTACCTGTAAGATCCCAGGTAGCAAGTCTGCAAAATGTTTGAGCAATGCAACATTATGCTCATTTGCAAGAACAAATGCAGCTGCAGCTCTTGCAGATAACGTCCTGATCTAAAAATAGACAAAACCGTGTGGATTAGGAGAAAACAATTTTTTTTCTGCTGTGAATTCAAATCCTCCAATGCTGGATACTACTGTGTAAACTTCCTTTTTAATTTTACTTTACTAATAAATCCTAGTTATTAATCTATTTGGAAGAGGAAATACCATACAATATTTGCTAATTTCATCTTTACTACTGAGATGCCATGTTAGACTGTATATCAAGAAATATCAATTTTTATTACCGATGGATGTTCCTGGTCTTGCATACACTGAACCAACATCCGCTTGATGACATCCAAATAATGTTGTTGTTGATTTCCAAAAATTCCAGGAAAGTTCCTAAAAATTTTTAAAATATATAAAATAACTACATCTTCATGTCAAATGTTTATATTAAGTTTACATGATCTCTTAATAACTACCATTGAATCTTGCCTACTACTTTCAAAAATACAATCTTTGATTAGGACAGAAAATGTAAGCAGAGGTCATACCACAAAAGTGGTATTACCACAAAAGCTGGCCCAGGGCCACTTCTCGATGTTTTGGTTTTTTTTTAAACCTCTGTTATCACTTTGGTTCCTAGCTGGAAGTTGCTTCTGGTTTAAGAGATGAATAAGAACAGGGTTCAAATATGAGGCAGGAATGACAATTGGGGGAGGGGCTTTTGATTACTTGGTCCTACTCCCAGCAATACAGGTTATTTTAAATTCTTATATACTCAAGTCAATGAAAAACTGAATGTATCGAATGTTTGAGGTCAAGTGGTCAAGATGATACAAATTAAATTAGAAATATAAAACAAAGTAGAAAAGATCAGGCTTATCAGATACCTACACTTCTCTTTAAATATTTAACTACAAATACGGGGTGGCTAGGTGTCGCAGTGAGTAGAGTGCTGGCCCTGGAGTCAGAAGGACCTGAGTTCTGATCCGACCTCAGACACTTAATGCACATACAAACAAAAACCTAGCCGTGTGACCTTGGACAAGTTACTTACCCCCAATTGCCCTCCAAAAAAAGAAATTTTTTTTAAACTACAAATAAAGGCATACTTTAGTAATTTGTGTGTGGATCAAATCATATCTTAATTTTAACCAGGGAATGGAAATAAACCCAGAAGTAAAACAATTGTTTTGTAATGTAGATAAGTACCCCTAATGTATCATTTTCCTAATTTGTATATACATATAAATGTGTCACACACTCGAAAAAATATATATTTTCTTAGACTGGAACACTACAGCTTTTAAAAACCTGGATATAGCAAACACTACTTGACACTACTGCCACAGAAGTAAAGAGAAACATTAATTTGTTATTGTTTGAGCCCCTAATTATAGAGAAAATCAAGATGATTCCATTTATGATTATCAGAAGAGGCAGAGGTCTGTCTGGTCTATAGAAAACATAATATATTCAAGTTAAGATGTTACTATCTACCTTTAACACAAAATGCAAGGGCATTTACATGTACATATATACATAGATATACATACATACACTCAAAAGTATCTTAAAGACCATAAAAAGCTGAACAATTTAAGTTCAGAGCTCCTAGAGAGGGGCTGAAACAAATATTATATGTTTTATTTTCTTCCAAAAATTACATCAATAACTAAATCCATGAATATACCAGAAAATGTGAAGGGCAGCTTCCCGCAGTCCCACATTTTGAGAACTGACTGAATCAAAAAGGAACTTCAGACCTTCTGGCCACTGGTTATTGCCATCCTCATCTGGAAGCAGAGAAATTTAGGCAGTAAATGTATAATAAGACTTAAAAACTGAAGTTTCTTAAAGGGTGACTCCTCATTTAGAAAAAAATGAAGTCAATGTAGTCTTGTATTATAGTTTAATAATAGTATAATAAATTCAGAAGGATAATTTTAATTGCCCCCCCCCCCGAAAAAAGGGTGAACCCATGTGCATTCATTCATAACGTTCACTATCTAATATTAAATGTGTAGGTACCAAATGTTCCTCTTAAATGTAACTATTTGCACATTTTAAAAAAGCATAAAGCCTGAATAAATTTTAACCTTTAGTATCACTTTCACACTTAGACTCAAAACTATTTGAATTTCTTTCATATTTCATAGTTTCATAGCACGAAGTGAATTTTACTTCTCAGCTTAACTTTTCAACAATCCATATAGTTAAAAAAGTCACTAAGGCCTCCCTCAACCTTTCTTACTTTTTTATGAGGTTTTCACAGTTTAAGGATCCACACCTTCAGTTACTTAAAAGTCCATATTGAAATTTGAGTACAATACAGGATGAGAACCATTTTGGGAATGGGGATGATGCAGTAGTTTCAAATAACTACATTTCAATTAAATCAGCACTGAAGTAGAAAATTAAGTTGCATCACAAGAGTTCAATATTAAAAGGACTGTCTTCAAAGTACTATAATTAAATTGATTTGGGGGGGGGGGATAATGAGTGATATAGGTGATTTTAATAAATAAATAAAATGGATTAACTGTGCTTCACAAATGTTATCTTTATATTAAATCTTGAAATCTTTGTGTCAAGTATTCCGAAATTCAAGTATCACCTAAATGATACAAATTCTCAGTTAAAAAAACTCATGAATTCATTACTATTTGAGTAGACAAGAGGAAATTGCAAAGATTTAAGAAAAAAATACAGAATTATAAAGCATTCAAAGAACAGAGTTCTCCACTCATAAATGGACTGTGTTCATCTACAAATTGATTGTTTGGAATTTAGAATAAATTTTCCCATAGAAACAATGTTAAAGTAATTAGTTCCCCACTAGCCTCAAAAGTCCATTAAAAAAACAAACAAGCCACCTATGCATTGAAAAATAGAAGGAAACAAGTATACTGTTATACTTAGATATTTATATTTAAAGAGTTACCCTTTATTAAAAAAAATTTTTTAAGCGTATTATAAATTTAGTAATTCTTTTAAATGGAACAGGTACTTTACAAATTATAAAAGCCTCTACACAGGCATTTGAGAAACTGCAATGTATATGTGCAAAACATTACTCAAAATAACTGCTTTTAAAAAAAATTCAATATTGAGTCATATTATTTTCTTTTTCTGGATCTAAATAAAGATCAAAATGCACATAAAGAAAGGCAATTCTCGAAATAAGTTTTGTGCTTCTCCACCTAAAGACTGGGAACCATTGATCTAGAAGTTGATGGTTTTAGTTTTTGTTTATTTTCATGTCAAATTCATGGTTACTTTCTTCCTGAATACAAGTATAATCCCTAATACTATTCCTTTGCATTTTGGCCAAGATAGGACTGTTTTAGACTTAGAAATGGAAGGAATATTCTGGGATAATAAGGGAGACTTCATGAGAAAATGTCTGTGTGAGAAAGACTATATGGAAAGAGGCAGTGACCCCCAAAGCAGAACATGTAAACTGCCCAGCGCTGGCTGTGAAAGTAAGACCCGCACTAAGGTTTATTATGCACTCTCTACCTGAGAGATCCGGAGACTGAGGTGCACAGATGTAGCCATACCCAGTAGCATGGCTGGCATCAGAGACAGGATGTGCACTCTGTTCTTGCCCTACTCAGTACCCAAACTAAACTATCAACTGAGTTCCCTGAAGCTGAGTTTATCAATATTTAATACAATGGATTTAGAGGGAAATGAAACAGAAACTGAATTTGCCATAGTAAGCCTTTTTAAACCAAAATAAGGAAGATGGGGCTAAACAGTGATTTCTATCAGATGCAATAGCATTTATTTTTATAGTGGAATGAGGAAACTGGGAAAGTTCAGACAAAGAAAGGGGGGGATACAAAAACGGGCATTTCTAATTGTGGTTTCAATTTTATCAATTGTGAACTTTTAGACATTAAGGATAACCATATTATTCCCATCTAGAAAAATTCTAATATGCCAAATCAAGTAATTTTAAAAATGAATTTTCATTTTGTATTTTTCACAGCTCCACTGGCATAATTAATAAATAAGAGTTTTACAACTGGCTAGCCAGTACTTCTAAATCTTTGTCAAAATGTTAGGGTAAAACATTGACAAGACTATTCAATTTAAGTACAAAATATTCAGGGAGTGGCCTTACAAAGAGATGTAAACTGATCTCACAAAAACACATCTGCATATACATTAGTTGATACACACTTTATTGCTAGCCACACCCAGAAAATCTGAAATTATAATTACTATGTAAGGAGAAGCATAATATATACATTTTAGAGACTATTCAAAAGACTTCACAATAATTCCAACTCTTTAGTTTCATTTGAAAAAGAACAAAGGTCCTTGTAAGTGAACCAGGAACTATACTCCAAAAGATACTTAGGGAATAATATATGTACATTTTCTATTATGGCATTTTCATTTCAGACCTACCTATTAAATTCCTGGCCAGCTCAGCAGCAATATCACAGACTTTTTTCCTCATGCTAGACTGTGTTTCCATCTGAATAATTAGTAGTAGTTCAGTTTTGATGGCATTCTGAACATCAGAAGGAAGAGTTGGATAAACTTCTTCAAAAGCGGAGGACAAAAGACGTCTTAGGAGGACAGCAGCCATTTGTCGAGCCTAAAACAGAAAACAAATTTTGTTACCTTGGGTATTACTGGAGAAAAAATTGTTAATTTCATTCCACTCATTAACGTATAAATTTCAACGTTCACTAGTAGATTTCTACAATTCATCAGAAAATTACTCTTCTGATACTGTTCCGCACTCTAAAAAGTGAATTTAAGGAACATGAAAGTTTTTGTAAACTTTCTTAACTTTTCCTAAGTTTGACTTTGTTTCACTTATAATAAAAATTTGAACCAACACTGTCCTTTATCACTATGAAAAACCAATGCTCCTTTTAAATTTATCTTTCCACATTAAACATAGTTCTTCAGCCTTTGTATGGCTGCCCCTTTACAAAGCAGCTTGGAAGAATGCTTTCAAGGCCATTTTATTCCTTAACTATCATCTACACAAGTGAGCACAATATATAAGCGCCCTTGGTTTTCCATTTTTAAAGTCTCTTCCACTTTGTTGGAATAATTTCTTTCCTTTTAAGGACTTGCTCAGGTACAGCAACCTTCTTTATGAAGCTTCTCTGATGCTACTTCTTGTTATAATTAAGCTCTTGCTACCAAACTATTCAGGCCTCTTATTAACTTACATATTTTAATTATCAGTGTTATCTATCCTTTTCCCTCCAAAACAGATTTCTAAACCCAAGGTCTGAGACTATTTTTTATTTTATTGTATTCTTGCTTAACAATTATTTGTCAAATTCAACTGGAATTTGACAGTGTTTATGAAAAACTTCAGGCACAACTGACCAAAATAATACAATATTTTATGCTATGTTTAAAATCCCTAAAGTAAACCTAACTCTGGATTCCAGAAAATAAGAATTTTCTGTCAAAATATATTTTCTTTATTCACTAACACCTCAAACTTTTAATGATCCTTAAGGCTCAAGTGTCTTTTAAGATTTAAATTACTTTAAGTATATCACTAATGTTTTACAATAATTTTTTTGAAATTTTATAATCCACATAGAGAAGTAAAATCCTCAAGTTGTTAGTTGGTCAGATATCACTTAGTCCAATTGCCTTGTTTTATCCTTAAAACAATATCCTAACTTTCTAAGCTTGACAGATGATGGAACTTTCTACATTAATTGTGGGTGTATGTGTGTGTGTGTGTGTGTGTGTATGTGTGTGTGTGTGTGTGTTCCTTCTCTCAATTAAGTCTTATATAATAACAGAAGACCCAATACTACTACAGTTCCATTTCTCAATGCCTGGCATACTGTAAGTGCTTAATGTTTGCTTCTTAATTCCTTTCTTTCTCTTTCCTTTCTTACCATCAAAAAATTCCCGACCATATAATCATCTATCCTTCCAGATTTGGTGCTCCTCTTGGCCTTCCTTTCATATACCATGTACCTTCTAGTTCTCATCCATGTTGTTATCCATGGCTGTTGTTAAGGCAGTTAGTTCACTCAGTGGATATAGCGCTGAACCTGGAGTGAGGAAGACCTAAGTTCAAATCCTACCTCAAACACTCACTAGTTCTGTGACCCTGGGCAAGTTACTTAACCTATCTGAGCCTCAATATCCTCCTCTGGGGATAATAACAGCATCCGACTTCCCAGGGTTGTTGTGATGATCAAACAAGGCACTATCTATAAAGTGTTTCACAAAACTTAAAGTGTTATATAAATGCTAGCTCTTATTACTGTTATTAAGAATATCAAATTTAGGTTCAACTCAACCTTACCAAAGGCTCTTTTTTATTTAGATCAATTTATTAACTTATGCTTAACTTCTTTATTAAAAGTAATCTAAATAATTAACTCCTGTCTTTAGTAGTACAACGTAATCTCCCTAGGGAGCAAGTATTTAGTCTTTATATTTATATACCAAATATCTAGCACACTACCTGGCACACAAGGTACTTGTTGACTACTACAACTACTTACAACCCATTCATGAGCCCAAATAGATGTTCCATCTACTAAGTGCCTCAGTCAAACACAGAATCTCCAAAGCAAAGCTTTTTCAAGGATGTGAATTAGCCTGATTCGTCTTCGTCTCAAGTTATGAACAAATACGGTAATATGAATACCAAAGTCTTCACTATACCAAACTTTCCTATCTTTATGGGAAAAAAAAAGACCAAAAAAACTTCTCAGGATTATTTCATTAAAAATTTTTTTTTAAAAAATCATTATTTGTCTTTATTTTTATTGGTACAAAAAACTAGGAGAATGTTAATTCAAGAAACAGCAGAGAGTTGTAGCTCTTCAGCCCAGACCTAAGAGTTGACCACTGGCTTCATCCAGTGGCTCTGGATTTTGGCCTCTGGGCGTAATCACCAAGCTAAATTGCAGTTACCTTACCAGGCGATAGCTAAGAGAACTCAGCCACCTCCTAAGCTCCCAGTGGGCCCTAGCCATTTAGAACAATTACTACTGTACATGTGATGGACATCTGCAAGCCTCTCCTCCTTCAATCATAATGGCTACTGTGAAAGTTTTGGAGCCTGGTCATCCTGGTAAGAGCTCAGATGAGGCTATGAAAACATCTGGGAAAAAGCCAGCGATACCAGGATGCCCCATGAAAAAGTGAAATTTTCAAAGGATGAACCATATTTGTGAAATGGACATGGGAAGATAGAAGAGAGACTGTGTTTTTAGGGGACTGACTTGAAGGCACCAGCTCAGCTGCAAAGGCATCATGGAGGATCATACAGTGAACATGAAATCATGATATTTTATCTTGGGGGGTAGGGAAGAAACATATATCCTAATACATAATAAATATACTGAGCTCCAGTTAAAAAAAAAAAAGAAACAGCAGAAAGGTATATAAGAACAATAGTTAAACAGGAATGGAAAGTTTTCAATAAAAATTTGCCAAGATATCAGGTTATCTCCTATCAACAAAGTAGGCTCTTAAAAGTTTCAAATCCAAATGTCAGAGGGATTATTGCTGCCAAACACATATATGTTGGCAAAAACAAAATTTACAACCCAGTCCCCAAGTTTTAGCTTGCATTAAAGATTCATACCAATAGTTTAGCTGTCTTTGAAAAGATAAACATAATGTTGAAGTATCGTTGCCACAATTTTAGTTTGTAGAGAAACGAGCTGTTTTCACAAGCAAAATGAAAATACTTAAAATTTAGGCAAAATGAAAAATATTCAGCCTAGATGGCAGTTTCATAACAGAATACATTCCCCACCCCACCCCCGGCCCCAGGGCAGACTTAGGTTTTTGTCTTTGCATTTCCTAGGATCTAATACTTGTCTAGTCTATCAGAGATGTTTAAATGATTATATATATGAGATCATGGGATCAAAAACTTTAAGATGGGGGTGGCTATGTGGCACATAGCGAATAGAGCACCGGTTCTGGAATCAGGAGGACCTGAGCTCAAATCCAGCCTCAGACACTTACAACTTACTAGCCGTGTGACCTTTGGCAAGTCACTTAACCAGAATTGCCCTGCATTACCCCCTCCAAAAAGCAAAAACAAAACAAAAAATAAGAACTTTAAGGTGCCTTAAAAGATTACTTAGCCCACCCCCTCACTTTAGAGATGAGGAAACTAAGTCCTAGAGGGCTTAAGCAATTTGTCCAAAGTCTCACTGATAGGTAGCAGTTAAGATTTAAATTCAAGCTCATATTACATCATAAATTTCTTTTGTAAAAGCAAATATATGTTGATAATTTACGTAATCATTAGCAAAGACTTAAAAATAAGCCTGAATGCTGGTGCTCACAGTACTCTAGAATGCTTATGTGTATTTCTTGTAGGCTAAGGACTATTCTAGAAATATATGCAAAATGAAAACAGATGAACCAAACACTAAGGAACCTAAACCCTCATCAAGTAGAGAGCAAAGCTATACATAAAATCAAAATGTTTTAATGCCCAACTAAAAGTGATCACTAAACTCTGCTATTTAAGAAATGTATAGCCCAATCTAACACTAACAAGGAAGAAAAACAAAAGCACAGCAGAGAGAGTATTGGCCTCAACAGTTAGAAAACTTGGCCACAGGTGCTAGTGATACTTTCTAACTTCTAATTGAGCAAATCAAACTCTCCAAACTTCACTTTCCCAATCTGTAAAATGAGAATATTTGTATTACTTCTATCTCTCACACAACATTGTTTTTCATGATTTTAGAATGCAAACTTGAGAATACAAATTGACCCTAAGGCCAATGGAGAGAGCTGGGGTGGGTGTAAGTATACTACAGGTAATAACGATTACTAAAGCATGAGAAATGCCATAAAAACATTAAGGTCAAGTATGATCAGAAAAAGAGCAGAGGAGGGCAGAGCCAAGATGGCGGAGTAGAAACAGCTCATCCAAGCCACTCTGCCCCCAGATTCCCCCCAAACTATGTAAAAGGGGACTCTGAACAACTTCTGGAGCCCCAGCACCCACAGAATGACACAGAGAAGCTAACCTCCCACTGAGGACAGCCCAGCAGCCCTGCAGGAACGACCGGTGCAGCGGTCTGGGACCTGGCAGCTCGCAGAGCACAGGAGCCTAGCCGAGCCCAAGTCCCTGTGAGCTGAGGTTTTAGCCCCAGGGCGACAGGGCCAGCAGCCAGCTGGAGGAAACCAGGAGCTGTGGCAACTCCAGAATTATCAACATAGACATGCCTAGGACAAAGTAAGAGGTTAGTGTCCTATGGACTTTGGGACCTGTATTTGGGGAATGCGTCGGCTCCCTCCCCTGGGGGCTAGAAGCCCCTGAGGAGACATGCCATTTTGTAGTTTTCAGAGGCAGCACCAGCTCCCGGCCTGCAAATTGTAGGGAGATCCAGCGATCAGTCTTAGGGGGTAATCGCTCTTGCTTTAACCTCCCTGGATCTTGATTGTGATCTAGGGTGGAAGTTGTGGGTGGGTTTACAGCTTGCCAGAAATGGAAGTTGCCCCCGACACGTTTGGGACGAAAATTCCTCTATCTGGCCTTAAAGCCACAGTGTGGCAACAAGCCCAAAAGTCAAGCAATTAAGTGGCAACATGCCAAGGAAAAGGAAACAGAAAACCGCAACCCCAGACTCCTATTTTGGGGGCATAGAGCGGGAAAAGGACTGTGAGGTCAGAAGTCCTGCTCCAAAAGCCCCAGGGGAAAACATGAGCAGGTTGCAGGCCATAGAGGACCTTAAGAAGGACTTTAAAAATCAAATAAGAGAAGTGGAGGAAAAATTGGAAAGAGAAATGAGAAGGATGCAGGAAAAGTATGAAATGAGGGTCAACAGCCTGACTGAGGAAAACAACACCTTAAAAAATAAACTAACTCAAATGGCAAAGGAGGCCCAAAAGGGCAATGAGGAGAAGAATGCCTTAAAAAGTCGAATTTCCCAGATGGAAAAAGAATCTCAAAAGTTCACTGAGGAGATTCATGCCTTCAGAGTTAGACTGGAGCAAATGGAAGCTAATGACTTTATGAGAAATCAAGATGCTGTTAAGCAGATCCAAACAAATGAAAGATTAGAAGGCAATGTGAAATATCTCATGGGAAAAACCACTGACCTGGAAAATAGATCCAGGAGAGACAATTTAAAAATTATTGGACTACCTGAAAGCCATGATCAAAGAAAGAACCTAGAAATCACCCTTCAAGAAATTCTCAAGGAAAATTGCCCTGATGTTTTAGATCCAGAGGGCAAAATAGAGGTTGAAAGAATCCACAGATCACCTCCTGAAAAGATCCCAAAAAGAAAACTCCCAGGAATATTATAGCCAGGTTCCAGAATCCCCAGATCAAGGAGAAAATACTACAAGCAGCCAGGAAGAAACAATTTCAATGTTGTGGAAACACAATCAGAATAACACAGGACCTGGCAGCTTCTACACTGAGGGATTGAAGGGCATGGAAGATGATATTCCAGAGGGCAAAAGAGCTGGGACTGAAGCCAAGGGTCACCTACCCAGCAAAACTGAGTATCTTGTTTCAGGGGAAAATATGGTCATTCAGTGGAATAGAGGACTTTCAAGCATTCTTGAGGAAAAAACCAGAGTTGCATAGAAAATTTGACATTCAGACACAAGAAGCAAGAGATGCTTGAGAAGGTAATCAAGGAAAAGAAATCAAAAGGAACTTATCAAAGTGGGACTATTTACATTCCTACATGGAAAAACAATAACTGTGTTTGATGAAACCTTTCTCATTATGAAAATAATTGAAGGGTACATGGCATATGTTCACAGGTATACATGGATAGAGGGCACAGGTTGAATTTGATGGAAGGGATGATTCTTTTTTTTTTGGAGGGCAACTGAGGTTGGGTGACTTGCCCAGGGTCACTCGGCTGGGTTTTTGTTTGTGTGTTGGGTGTCTGGGGCTGGATCCGAACTCGGGTCCTTCTGGCTCCAGGGCCGGTGCTCTGCTCACTGCACAACCTAGCCACCCCAAGGAAGGGATGATTCTTAAGGGGTGAAGTCAAGAGGTGAGAGAGGAAAGTGGCAAGAGGAGATGGAGAGAGACAGGGTAGGATAAATTATCTCATGTAGAAGAAGCAAGGGGAAGTAGTTGCAGAGGAGAGGAAGAACAGGAAGGAAAAAATGCAAAAGCATATTCTCATTGAAGTTGGCTCAAGGAGAGAATCACATACATACTAAATGGAATATCTTACCCTAACTCACTCTCATCTGACAGGGGGGACGATGGAGGGGACGGCATTCTGGGGGGAGGGGAGGTTGGAAGTACCCACTATCAAAGAGGGACAGGATCAAAGTAGGGAATGGACCAGGTGGGAGGTGAGATGGGTGGGAGGGAAATATAAGCAGTCTTTTACAATATATCTACAATGGTAATGTTTTGCACAGCTATACATGTACAACACATACTGAATTGCTTATCTTCTCAGAGGGAGGGGGTGACAAGGGAGGAAGGGAATGGATCTGAAAATCGAAGTTTTAAAATTAAACGTTTCATAAGATGTCCAGGCAGTGGGGCTCACGGATTCACCTTGCCCTAATGGCAAAGTCGAAGGGGGTATGGGAGAAGATATGGGAGAGAGCAGATTGGATGAGGGGATATCTAGTGGGACTGCTATCCTGGGGTGGTGGGTAGGGAAAAAATGGGGGGAAAATGTAACTCATAATCTGGTGGAAATGAACGATGTAAACCAGAAGTTAATAAAGCATTTGTTTAATTGAAAGAAAAAAAAAGAAAGTATAAAAGACAATCATATGTCCAACTACAACAGTACACCTCCAGTGCATGAGGACTTGATCCTCTACCAAGGATTTACAAAGACAGGATATAAGGACACACAGGGCGAGTCGTGGATGATCAATACCAGAAGAGAATAATATATCAGATTCAATGAAATGTCACTCTAGTCAATTCTGCTACAAGATGATAGGTACATGTATTTCATCAAAGTTAAGCAAACTTTTGCAATAAAACGCACAGGAATTATGGGAGAAATGGGGTTGGGGAACAGACATCAAAAACTAAGTGAAGGGGGCTCACTTTGAGAAGTGTTGTGTGATTTGACCAGACGAGACTCTGGGCAGTCCTTGAGAGCCCCCTGGCTTTGAAAACCCAGATGTTGACGCTTCCCTCTCTGATAACTGACTAGCTGTGGTAACCGTGACTCTGTGGAGCCACAGAAGAGGAGAGAAGAATGGCTTGCATGCTGACTTCGCTGAGCCGAGAGCAGGAATGGTGAGCTACCTGCATCAGGACTGGGGTAGAAGCCAGGAGCAGCTGCCGGCTACAGGAGAAGGAATAGAGGAGTTCTGAATTCAGGCACTGGACAAGATAAGCACTATGCGGCAAAGCAGGGGCACTGAATGTGTTTCCTTGCTGCATCCCACAGTTTGGGACCCAGGGAGAGGATGGACTTGTGTCTATGGTGGGTGGGGTGAAGGAACATGGACCCCCAAGGACCCCACCCTGTTGGTTTTGTTGCCCAACCTTGCCTCTTAGGACTTGGAAGCCACGCTGGAGCAGTGTGAGGGGAAGGACACCCCCCCTCTTCCCAAGAGAACTTTATTTGGACATTTTTGTTTTGGATAGAAGAGATGCACCTGAATGTACTTTGTGTGTGTTTAAGGACCTGTGGTCACTTTGGTAACTTTAGTTATGTATCTTGCAATTGTGACCCTAAGAGATGGTTAGTGCTAATTCAAAAGTAAACTGCCTATGCTATGGGCATGAAAGATCTTCCATGTAATGGGAATGTAAAGTTATGTTGTAGCCATCTTTCTAAGATTGTATTGTGTAAAAAAAAAAAAAAAAGATTGTGTAAGATCTTCCCTGTCCCTAGGCCCTCAAGTGCACCTGGAGCCTATGGTGAGAGGCTTGTTTTTCAGGAGATACTTTTTGATTGGGCAAGAGGGTGTTACATTCTCTGACCCAGGAGAAGGCTATATAAATCCTGATGTGAGGCTTTGTTTTGGGGCTCACTTTGGGAAGTGTTGTGTGATTTGACCAGATGAGACTCTGCATAGCGCTTGAGAGCCCCCTGGCTTTGAAAAACCAGATGTCAGTGCTTCCCTCTCTGGTAACTGACTAGGTATAGATGTAACAGTTGTACAGTTGGAGGCCTGTCTGCTTGAAATGTTTCTCTGCCTTGTAACTTCTGCTTGTAATCTCTGTATACTCTGAAGTTCGGAGTGCTGACTTTTCCCCCTAAACTAGGGGAAATATGTTTGATTGATTAAAGCAAGATTGTTACTCTCCCCCCCAAAAAACAACTAAATGAAACATGGCCAAAGGGGAAGGGGTGCAGAGGACCACTCTTTGTTGACTCACTGTGCCTACAGCACATAAGATACACAATAAATATGGCATTTTACCTAGAACAAAACTTGAGATTTACTCATGGAAGTAGGCTGTAGCTTGGGGGTTATTGCAAGGTTTTCTGCATTATTGCTGTTTCTCAAGGAAGAAGTCAAACAGAAGCAAACTCGAAATTATGCTCAAAATGTTACCTAATATATCATTATCCTTACTGAAACTCAGGGTATAGCAAAACTGACTGTACTTCAACTGATCTATGATCTTATCAACAAGGGTAGTTATGCCACTGATCTAGGTAATAACACCCCCATGCCTTCTTATCCTGTAAGGTTCTTTGTCTTCTTTATAGCTATGAAACATGGACCAAACCAGTGGGCTATGTGTTCAGCTTCATTTATTTTGTAAAATGATGGGGTAAGCAGAGGATCGCTAAGACCCATTCCAGCTCTAAATTCTGTGATTCTGTCAACACATATTTAATATCTTATCATGGCAGTTTATGTCATCTAAGTTAGACTAGATATTGAATAGCAAGCCTAGATTACAAATAGGACAGCAGTTAAGCAACCAATACACCAGCAAAGAGTCACATAAGTACCTATTACATAGTAAATCTGAAGGCCAGAGATAAAAATTCACAAAAGAAATTCTAACCCACATAAATCCTCAGCATTCCTGTACATCTCTAATGAAACTCAACAGCAAGAGATAGAAAGAGAAATCCCATTTAAAGTCACTGTAGACATTATAAAATATTTGGGAATCTACTTGCCAAAACAAACCCAGAATCTATATGATCACAACTACAAAACACTTCTCACACAAATAAAAGCAGATCTAAATAGTTGCAAAAATATCAATTGCTCATGGCTGGGTCGAGCTAATATAATAAAAATGACAACTTTACCCAAACTATATATTTGGTGCCATACCAATCAATTTACCAAAAAACTACTTTGTAGAGTTAGACAAAATAATAACAAAATTTATTTGGAAAAACAAACGGTCTAGAATATCAAGGGAATTAATGAAAAGAAACGCTAGGGAAGGTGGACTAGCATGCCAGATCTTAATCTGTATTATACAGCAGCAGTCATCAAAACTGCTTGGTACTGGCAGAGGTGTAGAGTAGTGGATCAATGGAATAGATTAGGTGCAGGAGACCCAGCAGTTAATGAATATAGCAATCTATTATTCGATAAACCCAAAGACCCCAGTTTTGGGGATAAGAATGCACTATTTGACAAAAACTGCTGGGAAAACTGGAATACAGTATGGCAGAAACTGGGCATAGATCATTATCTAACACCATATACCAAAATCAAGTCCAAATGGGTGCATGATCTAGGTGTAAAGGATGATACTGTAAGCAATTTGGGAAAGCAGGGAATAGTTTACCTGACAGATCTGTGGAGAGGGGAAGACTTTAGGACCAAACAAGAATTAGAGAGCATTATAAAATGCAAAATGGATAATTTTGATTACATTAAATTGAAAAGCTTCTGTACAAACAAAGCCAATGTAACCAAGATCAAAAAGGAAGTGGGAAATTGGGAAAGAATTTTACAACTTGTGTCTCTGATAAAGGACTCATCTCTAAAATTTATAGAGAATTGAGCCAAATCTATATGAATACAGGTCATTCCCCAATTGATAAGTGGTCAAAGGATATGAACAGGAAATTTTCAGAGAAAGAAATTAAAGATATCTATAAGCATATGAAGAAATGCTCTAAATCACTATTAATTAGAGAAATGCAAATCAAAACAACTCTGAGATACCACATCCCTTCAGTCAGATTGGCTAAGATGACAAAACAAGAAAGTGACAAATGCTGGAGAGGATGTGGACAAATTGGAACACTAATACATTGCTGCTGGAGTTGTGAACTTATCCAACCATTCTGGAGAGCAATCTGGAATTATGCCCAAAGGATTATAAATAATTTCATTCCCTTTGACCCAGCCATACCACTTCTAGGGTTATATCCCAAAGAGATCATAGAAGTGGGAGGAAGACCCATATGTACAAAAATATTTTTAGCAGCCCTTTTTGTGTTTGCAAAGAATTGGAAACTAAAGGGGTGCCCACCAAGTGGGGAATGGCTAAACAAGTTGTGGTATATGAATGTAATGGAATATTATTGTGCTATAAGAAATGAAGAGGTGACAGATTTCATAATTACCTGGAAAGACTTATACAAACTGATGCTGAGCGAGAAGAGTAGAATCAGAAGAAATCTGTATACAATCACAGACATACCATATCTGTGATGACCAACTATGACAGACTGGACTCTTTTCAGCAATGCAGTGATATAAGTTAATCCCGAAAGACTCAAGAAAGTAAGAAATGCCCCATCCAGAGATATAACTAGAAAGAACTGAACCTGAATCCTGATGGAAGCAAACTAAATGATCTTGTTCTTTCCATTGTTTGGTTTTATTTCTTCCTTACCATCTTTCATCCCACCTAGTACAATACGCCTTTGTAATTGGAATAATGTCTAATATGAATGCATTTGCAGATCCTATACTGGACTATATGCTGTCGCGTGGGGAGGGGGGAGGGAAGTAAAGGAAATTTGAAAATCAAGGAACTATAGAATTGAAACTTGTTAACTGAAACTAAACTAATAAATTAATAAAAAAAAAAAAAAAGAAATTCTATTAGGCCAGCTATGAAATGCTGACAAAGCCAATCTGCTCAGTAGCAAACAAAAGAGAAGACTAAAACAAGTTAACCTGCAACTATTGGGGGAAAAACCTTATCAGGAGACAAACCTTAAGTAGGTATGGGTATCTATCTCTCTATACGTTGTCATTCATCTCCATACCTAGCTACCACATTCAACATAGTAAGAATAGAATGTGGGAAAGCATAAAAGATGTTTTATAATACTTTCTAAAATGACGTATTACATGCAATCAGAGGAATAGACTTTAGATGGTGGCGTGGTAAAAGTGTGATTATGATGCATATACTAAGACAGAACTCAGAAGAAAGAAATGCCATCATCCCACCTTTTCAGTTCCAACTTTTTTACTGTAAGGGGAGGGGAAAAGGAGGTAGAGGAAATCAACCTGGGATTTTATCAGTACATGACTCCCAATGAGGCACTCTCACTGGGATGAGCAGATGAGCAGCTACGCTGCAACATTTTGCTTAGGGCCACAGAGTCACTGGTCAACCTTAACCAAGGGTCTTACAGACTGCAAGGTCATTAAACTAATGCTGCCTCTTGAAGGTCACATAATAAAATTCATTACATCTGTCTGTCTCATATTAAGAAATGTTAGCTTTTTATGTGCCTACTGAGTACATTTTGGAGCATTAAACAACTGACACAAATTTAAACTCTTTTATTCAGCTTTTAAAGCTAGGTTTCTGACAGATTTTTTTTTTCTACTAGGTAAACATTGAATTTCTTCCATTTTTTTCATGACCTCTAAAGTGAAGATTTTATTTTCAGATAACTGTTTCCATAAGATTCAAACATAGTGAGCTTCCACCTTCCCCAAAGGGAACTCTGAACAAACTTTGGAACTCCAGAACCCACAAAATGACTCAGAGAAGCTAACCTCCTGCTGAGGCAAGCGTGGCAGCCCTGCAGGGAACAACCACAGCAGCGCTCTAGGAGCAAGCAGAGCCCAGGAGCAGAGCCCAGACACACATGAGCCTTAGGTTTTAGCCCCAGGGCAGGCGTGACCAAACACCCGCTGGAGGGACTCCAGAACACCAGCAGCTATGGCCAGAATTATCAACACATAGATGCTAAGGACAAAGTGAAAGGTCAGTACAGTGTGGACTTTGGGACCAGTAGTTGGGAGAGTGTCAGTCCACAGAGCAGCCAGTGCCACACTGCAGCTTCAGCCCCTGGCCTGCAGACTGTAGGGAGACCAAGCGACCAGTCTGATGGGTAATCACTCTTGCTTTAACTTTCTTGGTTCTGGACTGCGGTCTAGGGTGAAGGTCCTGGGGTTTGTGACCAGCTTGCCAGAGCGGGTGGAGGCTTCAGAAAGGGCACCAAACTAATACCTCCAGCAGCTGAGAAAACCCCAGCATTTGAGACAGAAGTTCCCTTGTCTGGTGGCAGTCCTACTGTGGCAAAAAGCCCAAAAGTCAAGTAATTGAGTGGTAACATGACTAGGCAAAGGAAGCAAAACAAACAGAAGAATCTAACTCCTATTTTGGGGACAAAAAGGATCAAAGCATGGAACAGGAGGAAGAAGACAGTGAAGTCAGAACTCCTGCACCAAAAGCTTCAAATGAAAATACGAGCTAGTTACAGGTCATAGAGGACCTTAAGAAGCAAATAAGTGAAGTGGAGGAAAAATTGGGAAGAGAAATGAGAAAGATGCAAGAAAAGTATGAAATGACAGTCAACAGCCTGACTGAGGAAAATAACACCTTAAAATATAGACTAACTCAAATGGCAAAAGAGGCTCAAAAAGGCAATGAGGAAAAGAATACCTTAAAAAGCTGAATTTGCCAGATGGAAAAAGAATCTCAAAAGCTCACTGAGGAGAATCATTCCTTCAGAATTAAACTGGAGCAAATGGAAGCTAGTGACTTTATGAGAAATCAAGATGCTATTAAGCAGATCCAAACAAATGAAAGAATAGAAGGCAATGTGAAATATCTCATGGAAAAAGCCACTGACCTGGAAAATAGATCCAGGAGAGATTATTTAAAAATCATTGGACTACCTGAAAGCCACGATTAAAGAAAGAACCTAGAAATCATCCTCCAAGAAACTCTCAAGGAAAACTGCCCTGATATTTTAGAACCAGAAGGCAAAATAGAGGTTGAAAGAATCCACTGATCACCTCCTGAAAAAGATCCCTCCTAGGAAAAAAAAGAAAACTCCTAGGAATGTTACAGCCAGGTTCTGGAATTCCCAGATCAAGGAAAGAATATTACAAGCAGCCAGGAAGAAACAATCACCTACCCAGCAAAACAGTATCATGTTTCAGGGAAAAACATGGTCATTCAGTGGAATAGAGGACTTTCAAGTATTCTTGAAGAAAAAACCAGAATTGAATAGAAAATCTGACATTCAGATACAACAATCAAGAGAAGCATGAATAGGTAAATAGGGAAAAGAAAGCATAAGTTGAACTATTTACATTCCCCTACATGGAAAAACAGTAATTGTAACTGAGGAAACTTTTCTCAGTATGAAAATAGTTGAAGGGAATATAAATATATGTAATATAGTCTTTATCAGAGGGTATATAGGCGTATGAATACATATGTGAATGTGTGT
Organism: Gymnobelideus leadbeateri; assembly: GCA_011680675.1. Classification (NCBI taxonomy): domain Eukaryota; kingdom Metazoa; phylum Chordata; class Mammalia; order Diprotodontia; family Petauridae; genus Gymnobelideus; species Gymnobelideus leadbeateri. Next base: position 1,682,568 of record WOXC01012465.1, on the reverse strand, counting down.
ATATATGTGTGTGTGTGTGTGTGTGTGTGTGTATATGTGTGTGTGTGTGTTTACAGGTATACGTAGATAGAGGGCACAGGACCAATTTAATAGGAAGGGATGATACTTAAAATGTGAAATTAAGAGGTGAGAGAGGAATATAATGGGAGGAGATGGGGAGAGACAGAAAGGGGCAAACTATCTCACATAGGAGAGGCAAGGGAAAATGGTTACAATGAAGGGGAAGAAAAGGGACAGGACCAAAGTAGAGAAAAGAACAAGTGGGAGGTGGGATAAGAGGGAGGGAAATATAATCAGTCTTCTACAATATATCTACTATGGTAATGTTTTACATTAGCTACACATGTACAACCTATATGGAATTGCTTATCTTCCCAGTAAGGGTGACAAGGGAGGAAGGGAATGAATCTGGAATTCAAAGTTTTAAAACCAAATGTTTTAAAAAAAAAAGTCAAACATAATGTATCTGAAAACACATTCCTTCAAATTGAGTTGTGACCTTCAAATTCAAGCAATAATAATAAAAAAAAAAAAACAGGAACCCTCAACATCTCAGTAGCAAGACCAAGGTTAGTCAGACGTAATCCCAAGTTCTTGGACACCAAAGGTTACTGTTCTGATATACAAAACTGTTTGACAACAGTGTTTTGTTTTGTTTTGGTTTTTTTAGGTTTTTCTGATTTGTGGATATATATATGAAATAGTTTTGACAAGTATCACTAACAGTGATAGCTTTTTTACTAGCCAAAAAACCCCCAACACTTACCTTTCAATGGTTTAACAACATGGACTTAGGTCTTATTCAAAATGTAATCAATTATTAAATCATATAATGAATAAAATCAGCAGTATGGTGATCTCAGTGGACTTTGAAAGAGAATATGGGTTTCAATTCCTGACTGCTACTTACCTGGGTAAATAGATTCATCAAGAATCTCAGATTCCTCATTTGTAAACTGAGGGGCTGGACCAGATTTCTATGGCCTATTCTAGCTCTATAAGCCTACATTTCAGTTTTCTCAGAATTTCCAATGAGGGGGTTAAACTAAATTCTTCTGGGGTAGATCCAATGCACATATCTGTATATAAGCTTTCTACCACCCCTGCTTTTTACTAATAATAATCCAATTTATTTATTTTTGAGTGAAGTTATTTTCAGATGTTTTAATACCTCCTCAGCAGCAGTTGTATTTCTGATGGCTTGCAAGAGGAATGTGATCTTAGATTGTCCAGGGATATTCTCATAGGTTTCCTAAGGGAGAAAAAAGGTTAATAAGATTTAATATATAAATTAATTAATCTCTTCTAAACCATCCTACTCTTCACTAAGTTCTGCAACCTAAACTCTTCATTATCTTCTTGCCCCTCCCTATTCAATCAGAAACTCTTGCTGATCAACAAATCTCTACATTCATACTTTTCTCTACCTGCACAGTCAACACACGAGTTTGAGTTTGAGTCTTCATCGTCTATGTTGCCTTGATGGTTATAAGTCTAATTAATCCCACAACCCTATTAGTTCTCCACAGAACTGCCAATGATATTCCTACAGCACAGACTTAACTATGTAACTCCCTATTTAAAGAAGACCCAAGTAAGTGGTTCTCTCTTGACTCTAGGATAAAAAAACCCAAGCTTTTCTGTTTAGCATTTAAAAACTTCCATACTCTCACTCAAGTCTGGCTTTCCAGGTTTACCACAACCACATGTCACTTCCCTTCACACTTTTAAGTTTCCAGCCAAACTGGTCTACTTGTTCTCTGTATACCATATTTTAACTCTCATATCTATAATTTTATACAAATTGTCTCAAAGATTTGGGAGCTACAATGAGGTATTTATACCTGTACCCCCCAATTAGCATCATCCCCTCTTTACTTTTTAGATTTTGTACATACTTTGAATATTATTTATTTTTGCCCATACCATCATTTTCTTCCCCCTAAAAGAATGCACCTTTTTTGAGGGCAAGGACTGTTTCAATTTTTCTTTGCATAGCAATAGCTAGTGTTTATATAACATCCACTGTGTACCAGTGCTGGGTGCTAAGAGCTTTACAAATACCATCATTTGATCCTCACAACCATCCTGGGAGGTAGCTGCTATTATCACCATTTTGCAATTGAGAAAACTGAGACAAACAGAGGTCGCAGCTAGTTAAATATCAGAGGCTGAATTCTTTAAGCCTAGCACAATTCCCAACATCTAGCACATAGTCAGAAATTAGCAAATGCTTGCTGAATGATTAAATAGATTATTATAGTCACATAAAGAATACTAACATAGAAACATACCTAGGAAAAGGAGGCTAGTAACTCTGCTTGTCTGAGAAGTCTCTAGATTTAGAAGTCTGTAGCATCTTACAGTGTATTTATAGGAAGACAAGGTCAAGATTCTCACAAGATAAGGAGGTATGGGCAAGATCTCTAGAAAAGGTCTAATGACCCAAGAAAATTTAGATAAAGAGGTAGATATCTGTTATTGCTTAGAGCATGGATATAAAGCTGCATGTACTAAAAAGGGGGATGATACAGAACCAGGGTAGGAAGGGATCAAGGAAGGTCACCAAGTCCAGTACCCCCCAACTCTTTCCAAGCGATGCACATTTATACTTGGGACACAATGGCCAGGAACCTATGTCAAGGACGTTAGTGGTTCAATTTTCTCCCTGCCATTTATCCAATCATCTGTTTTTCCAAATCCTCTCCTCTTCCCTATCAATTTCTTATACATTAGATATAATTATCTTTTCTCAATCCTGGCGTATTTCTAGCTTTTCTCCTGTACTGTCTCCCCACCCCCCCCTTCCTCCCCTTCTCCTGGGTTAAAAACACTGGCAGAAAGGAATGAAAAATATGGAGATTGTTACTGTAACAATGTTTCAAGGATGAGTTCTCTGGAGTCTCATGAGGAAAACAGTGACCTAGCTGGGATGTAACTAGCTTTTGCCAAGTATTAGGGCACTTAAAAAAATTTTTGAGGATTCCTCCCCCCATAATAGTAGTTATAAAATTGTTATCTATATTCAGTAGAAACTTTTAAAACAATTTTGTATTCTGCTAATCACAACAGCACCTATGTAATTTAGTCCACAAGAGACATTGGCTTATTAGAAATTCAGAATTGGACGGGACCTTAGAAATCTAGTCCATAGCTATCACACTTTATAAATAAGGAAATCTGTGTCTTGCTGAAGGTCACAGAGGGTACTAGAGCCAAAGTTTTGCAAGCATAATACTTAAAACCAACATGGTACTAGAACCTAGCTCTTCTTTCCCTGTATATTGATAGAATTAGATAAATATCAAAACAATATTACAATGTTTCCATGTACATGTGGATTCTAGGACCCTTTGCAATATTCTATGCTCTATGGTTTGGGACCCATCACCCTCCTTTTTAGGAGGGAGCCTCAACTTCATGCCAATATCTTTCCAAGAGCAAAGCCATCAACAGAAAGGTCATTTCCTCTGTATTCTCTAGAGCAGGGTTGGGGAACCTGCAGCTTCAACACCACATCTGGCCTTCTTAGTCCTCAAGTGCGGCGCTTTGATTGAATGCTAACTTCATAGAACAAATCTCCTTAATAAAAGGATTTGTTCTGTAAAACTCCTTAGGTTCCTCACTCCATTCTAGACCAAAGATAACCCAAAATTGGCTTAACTTATTTAAGGCCACTACAGGGTAGTAAGACAAGACAACCTCCCATTTCCCAAGCTACATTTTCCTTATCTTTACCAGAATGAGACCATACCTAGAATATTCTCATATAATCATCTACTACTCAAAGAAGAATAAACTTCACAATCAGAAGATTTAAACTGATATGGATGCCCAGATGGAGTTTATCAAAGGCACCTCAATATTTAAATAAGCTGAACTCCACAGCACACCCTATTTTTTGGGGGGTAAAAGTTAATTTTTCTCATTATGTCATTTATTCTTTTCCCCTAACTTTAATTACTATCCATTAATAGAAGGAAAGTATAACTTTTAATATGCTCCACAACTATATTAGATCTTTAAGACTTAGGCCAAAGTAAAGTTTGCTGTTTGGCTGATAACTTAATTAGAAAGCACATATATTCTCTGGTTTGATCAAAGCAAGACAGGTGAAGTATTATCTCCATCCTGAGGTTTAAGAAACTTAGAAGACTTGCCCAGCACAACCAAGTTAAGCTGCTAAAACTGGAACGAAAGTCTGCCTTTAAGTTCAGTACCTCTTTTCTTGCTTCAATAGCCTAATTCATCTCTTCCTTATAAGAAATATTCTCACTGTAAGCACATTACTACTTGTTGGAGGAAAATAGTTAAATTTGGGGGTGAAGGGGAAGGAGATGTTTTGGTAAACTTAAACTCCTTTTCGGATCATAGGACAGATCCACAAATTTGAAGTTATACTGTATGAACGTTCTTTAGAGTCTTTAGACTTTTTTGAATCTTTAGATTCTTTAGCAATTTATACTCAATATTAGGGAATAGAAAGTATAACATAAAATACAATAATATACAAACTATTATTAGAGGTAGGATGGCATGAGAGGCAGCAGAATGAAATGGAAAGTTCGCTAATTGGACTTAAGAATCAGACCTGAGTTCAAATTTCAGCTCCAATATTTACCAGTCATGCGACTCTGGGCAAGACACAACATCTGAGTCTTAGTTTGCTCTTCTATAAAATTCGGAATGATATAATTTTCAGGTGAAAAAGAAAGAACTACGTGAATTTGAAGTACCATTATTAGCTAGGCATATTGGTATGCCTAGCTAATGGTATTAAATGAAAATTTACAAATTCTTATCCCAAAATGTTTCAGAGCATCTTTCTATCACTTATCTCTAAACATAGATAACACAAAAAATCTATTTGGGCTTAGTTCTAAAATAATTGCCTTTTCCTCCTCCCTACCTCCCAACCCAAATACTAACTTAAGCCATTCAAGAACTAAGCCTACAGAGGGGCGGCTAGGTGGCGAAGTGAGTAGAGCACTGGCCCTGGAATCAGAAGGACCTGAGTTCGGTTCCAGCCTCAGACACTTAATACACACAAACATTTAAAAAAAAAAAAAAAACCTAGCCGTGTAACCTTGGGCAAGTTACTTAATCCCAATTGCCCTCTAAAAAAAAAGCAAAAAAAAAAAAAAAAAAAAGAACTAAGCCTACATATTCTACATTTACTCAAAGATAATTACAAAAAGATCCTTCAAAACATTCAGGAAGATTCATGTTGTTATCACTGATTTCTTTAGCACACTCAAATCTAATCATAAAAATTAGGAAAAATTCCACTTGGTAAAGCTTTTTCCCCCTAGTCTACCATTCTTTGAAATGCCTAGGTCAACCTCCTTTCACCAGCTCCTAAGCCCTATAGGGGATATTTGCATGGTAGGATTATACCTATGTTTATTCTTGTAGCAGCCTTAAAAATGAAGCTCAAAATACCAAATTATATTCTCTTCCAGAATGGCAGTCAATGGAGTATAGTCTTAGAATACAGCTCCCAATAAGAAGTGGGATTCCTTTAATTTTCAGTTCATGATATTCTCTCTACTTTGATTGCCTTAGTGACTATCAAATCAAGTCTGTGAGTATTCATTACTTCTGGTTGGAACTTTGTTTCTGAGAAAAGAGCAGTTTGGAAATAATGTCATTTGTGACTACAGATAATTTCTTATAAGGATAACTGGCTTAGAGTTTTAAAAAGCCAGGCTACATTCTAGGCTTCCAAAAAGATGAGCTTAATCTAAATTTGTATGCCAAGAAAGCATGAGAATTAAAAGATTTACCATCCTGGGAAAAAGAAACACTTGCTTTCAAAAAGAAAATACCAGTCAGAATATTTTTTTTCTCTTTTCAAAGTTTCACGTGAACACATTTTCTGGGTACAGTACAAGTAAAAAATGATTGATAGGGAAATCAACCTGGATCAGTGATTTCATTGGTATAGGGAACTCCTAGGTGAGAAAACCTCTACTATACCTCTACCAATTTTTTTCTGCAAACCTGTCTTAAGAGAATTGCTGGAGCACTGAGAAGTTAAGTGACTTGCCCAGGGTCACACAGCTGGTATGTGTTGGAGGTGGTTCTTGAAAACAGGTCTTCCTGAGTTCTAGTCCATTTTTCCTTCAATTATACCACAAAGAGGTAAAATCTGCCTGTTTACTACCTTCAGCTTCCTATTATGGTTCTTACAATACTACATGTTCTTTAAGAAGAACAGAACTCTCTAAATTCCCTATTAGTAGGTTATAATAACACCAATAGATAGAAATCGAATGATCCCATGTTAGTTACTGGCTTCAATTTATTCTAAGATGATGTAAAGAGTTCCAGATTTTGAATTACAAGACCTGAGTTCAATTTTTTGGATCTCTCTCACTTTGGGTGAAGCACTTCATTTCTCTATCTTTAAAATTAGGTTAACTGTATGACCTCAAGGGTCATTTTCAAGCCCTAGATTTGTGAACCAAGGTAATCCTGAGAAATGTGATATTACAACCACGCTTCTAGATGATCTGCTAAAAGGAGCTCTGTATTTCAATAAATCCAAGCACCTGTGGCTTTTCCTTGGTGCATGCGTATTCCATTAATGAAAATCAGGACCTCTTGAACACAGTAGATGGTCCTTTTTGATTGTCCTGCAGCTAAACTGGTGATGAGTCTTTCTGAACTTAGCCATGCTGGTCTTTTGAACAACAGACATAACATAAGCCTATTATTGGAATCCTTTCAGCCCCAGCAGGACCTTCTAGAACTTGCATTCCTCTGGCATAGACTTGTGGAATTAAGGGTCATTTATCTTACACACTATAAAGAAGTACAGAAGTAGTTCTATATAAAATGCATTATCATTGTGCAATTGGAGGCTGCCATTCACCACTACTTCAATAGTAGAAAAACTAGAAGCACTAGTCTAGGTCATTTACCAGGCATTTATCAATGCATAAGTGCTGGCAAATGAAATCCACCAATATTTTGGTCATATGTGATTCTGTCACTGTCAAGAAAGTCTTTTTCATCCTTCTCTTATTTGCAAGAGATATTAAGTAATATTCAAAATAATTGAGTAGTAAAATGGAAAAGAGCAACTTCTATCTGCTCCTAAGACTATTAAATACATTTCAAGAGAGCTAGTCTCTTTCCTTTCATCCAACTGCCATTGATATTAATAAAGTTTTTTTCTTCCCCCAGGATCAAAGAGAAACAAACTTTCTGGGAAAAATGAACAGGGATACTAAATCCACTCAGAATAAAAACTTGACTTTAAGCTATACCAAGAAATCTAGTCAAGAGTTTACATGGATCAATTTCCTCAGTGAATATCCTTTCAATTATTTGTTCTCTTTCATAATTACCATTTCATTATAATTATAATTCTTCTATTTATTTCTAATCACTGGGAATATTCTATTCCCATTTTTTTTCTTACTGTGAAGCAAGCTTTTGCTTACAAGAAAATTCATCCATGTAGAAGGATTTCATGATACTGCCTCCTTTTTAAAATACAAAGACAGAGATAAAGTATTAAGGCCTACTGATAAATGATTCACACAGTATATGTAGAAAACAAACATCATATGTTTATGATACAATAATATACATGAATTTAAGATACTTTTATTATATACGTATATGTGTGTGTATATAAAAGAGTAATAACTCAATAAGAGTAACTAACATCTTTCCAAAACTTGATCACATTTGAACACAAAACAAGTTCACTTCTTCAACAGTCTGGTGTATGTCAACAAAGAACATTTTATTTAGATAGTACACAGGCATTTCCTAAATACCAGTTCAAGTTAGTTCAAAGAAAATCTGTGTAAATATTTTATATTTAACATATTAACCTATACTGGCCAATTTTAGTTTGATTTATTAAAGTGTATGGATTATTCAATCTATAAATTCAATTTAGTGTAATATGAACACTTAGTCTTCCTGTTACTGAATTTTAGATGTGCACAGCTATTTAATATTAGTTTATTTTCACCAATTAAGTCATAAAAATTTGATCTATATGACTTATAGCTGACTTCTTATAAAGTAGTAGAATCACCTTTAACCATGTTGCCAGTTTAAAAAAAACATTAGACAATAAATGTTCTGAGGTAAATATATAATAAAGAGACAGAGGTGAAATAAATAAGTGCCTGAGTCTTCATTATGAAACTAATGAGAACACTGCTTTTCCCCCAATTGTTTCTTATGAAAGAATGTGCTGAACTCAACAACAAAGTGATGCAAGTGATAAAAGACCAAAGGCAGCCACCAATAGGAATTCATGCCAAACAGACACTGGTATTTTAGTTCAATAGAAGACAGATTCCCCACTAAGCTTGACAATAGAGATTTAAGCAACTGGAGGAAGGAGAATTAACCTAGCTTACTAATTATAATACCATTTTTTGCTTTGCAATGCATGAAAAGTTCTACTTCTGAGAGTTAGCTGAGATAAAGTATTTTATTTTGAAAAAACAATCAGCTACCAAAAAGCACCATGGCATAAGTAGGAAATTTCTTTAAAATATTCTCCCCAAGAACCAAATTTCCAGCACTTTACAAACCAGAAAGCATGCACTTATAATTTCTTTTCAAAAAAAGACTATCAAAATTACTAAATCCTTCAAAGGGAGGGGGCGTGTAGAGAGAAGATGACCAACAAACTTTCCTGGTGATAGGTGTATGCATATAAAACAATTCTTTGGCCACAGTAACCCAGAAACAAAACGCTCCTTTGCTATGTGATGATATCTGGCACAATAACACAATTCAGAAAAACTTTTCTTCATTCCTCAGCTTCCAAAAGTTTGGGCAAGGAAGTCCATTCATAGGTAATAAAAAATTAGTTCAAAGTATGCATTGCTGAAGACCGTTTCTTTCAGTCCCTTCCAGGTAACCAACAAGATAAAGCTGTAGACCAAACTGGCAGCAAACACTCCAACACTAAGCTGTACTTTCTGTGCTTTTGAACCGGCTCCAGAATACAGCAAAACCCCCTGACTTCCCTCATGTGTCACAAAAATGAGAGCACATGGTTCCCGGAGTGGGGCTGGGCAGCTGGCTGTGGACACTTCTTTAGAAATGGCAGTCTTTTAAGGAAGAGAATACCAAAGAGAACAAACATTACCCGCCCCCTCCCCCAGCAGCCTTAGGGAATGGAGAGGAGAGGAGTAATTAGGAAAACGAGGCTAAAGGAATCAGAAAAGGGGAGTGACAGCAGCAGAGAAAGCAAGCCCAGGCGGGGGGATGAGGTGCAAAACGACAAGAGGACAGCGAGTACCAGGTGGAAAAGAATGAGAGGAAGAGGAGAAATGGGACAGGCGGCAGCTCGGGATTTGGTGGAATGGTGGGGGGAGGGGGCTGAGGTGGAGACAAGCCTCGATGGGGGGGAGGGGAGACCCCTTTAGGAGAAAGCGGGAAAAGGGGCATGGGGGGAGCATGGGAAAGGTCAAGCCGGGCGAAGGGAGGGGACAGGGAGGATCCACGTCGGGTCGCGGTCCAACCTCCCCACCCCCATCTCCAATGGCAGGATTGGGGCTCTCCTCCTGGACCCTATAGACTACGTGCATGCATAACAGTACCCGGGTACCGAGGTGGGGGAGTGGGGAGGGGGTAACTGTCGAGGCAGGACAGGACTGGGCAGGACCGGCCTGGGCAGGGCGGGGGGAGGGGGAGCCGAGGCCGCCCCATCCCGGACTGGAAGGGGCCGTGGGGCCGGGATGGAAAGTCCTCGGTGGCGGTGGTGGCGGCGGCGGCTCCGGCTCCAGCTCCCACGTGGGCTGGGCCGGCCCGGCGCCTCTGCTCAGCCAGTCCGCCTGCCGGGCCCGCGTCAGGCCGGGCAGGGGAATCGCGGCAGCGAGAGGAGCGTGAGGTGGGGAAAGGACCCGGCTGGGGGCCCCGGGCCGGGGTTGGGGGCGGCAGCCGGCGGGGCTGGGGATCGGGCCAGGGGCAGCCCGGAAGATCAGGGTCGGGGAGGGGGAGGAGAGACTCAGTTACCTCCGCCTGTTTCCGCACCACATTGTCGGGGCTGAGCAGGTTCCCCAGGAGCAGGTAAAACTGTTGCTGCTCGGCCGCCGCCGCCGCTGCCGCCGCCATTGCGCTGAGCGTGAGAGAGAGGGAAGAGAGAGGAGGGGGAGAGAGACACGGAGCCGTGAGGCGGGAGCGCTCGCGGGCGGGGAGGGGGAGGGGACACGAGCTGCCGGCACCAGCTACCAGCACCAGCAGCAGCGCACCACCAGCACCAGCAGCAGCGCACCACCAGCACCAGCAGCAGCAGCAGCCGCGGCGGCGCTGGGGCGCGGGAGAGGCGGGGCAAAGGGGAAAGGAGAGAAGGGGCGGAGCCCCGTGACCTCTCACCTCCCGTCTCTCCCACCCCGCGGACACCGCCGCCAGCTTCTCATTGGTCCCGGAGGCTTGAGGCCGAGGCGTCCTTCTTCGCCGGTCCCGCTCCGATTGGCCGCGCATCCCACCGTCCTGTGACGGCGTCAGTGGCCGCGCGGGCGGGGCCGAGGGAGGGTTAGAGTTTGGGGGGGTGGTTGGGGGTGGGGAAGTAGAGCTTCTCGGTTAGGAGATTGCCTGGATCGTGCGTCTAGGCAGAGCTGGGACGGCGGGGAGGCGACTGGGGTCGGTTACTGGTAGAAGGCTCAGGGGACTCGCGGGAGGAAGGGCGAGCCTCGGCCCCGATTGCGGTCCGTTCATCCCTTCCTCCCGGCCCGGGGCTCCCAGGCCTGAGCACCGTAGAGTAGTGGAACGACCCTGATCTTCCGGGCTCCCCCCTCGACGTGCCCCCTCCGAACCACGCCCCTGGTTCTCCCCTCCTGCGGGAGGTCCCCCCAGAGGCTTGCGTGACTCAGGCTCTCCAGCCCGGGGGAGTGAGTCACGGACTCTCGCCAGGCCTGGCCCGACATGGCTCCCTCCTCTTCCTCTTCTCTCTCCCGCCAAATGTGACCACGTTGCACGCTAGTCCCTCCCCCGGCTCCCCACGCTGGGTCCGCCCCAGGAGCTGGGCCAGCTCCCCCGAGCTTTCAGCCTCGCAGATCTGTCTGCTCCCGGGAAGCTCGGGGGACCCCCCCGACACCCTTCAGTGTGGGGCCACAGGCGTGTCAGCCACAGGGTCCCTGGAGAGCTTGAGAACTGCCTCCCTCCGTTTGAGCTGGCGCGCTGGTTATGTCCTGGCTGGGCCAGTTTTGTGTGGATTTCTGGGACCCCGCCCTGTGGGGGGACAAGAAAGGCTAGGGCGTCCTTTTGAGGACCACAGTACCAAAGAACCCCGATTTTCCTGCCAGTGCTTTGATGCGAGAAAATATTTCTGTCTTCCAGAAGGCAAGCTGATGAAGAGTGGGGGGTGCTTTAAAACCAAATCCCGTCGAAAAGGAATGTGATGGAATAAATCGGCGTGCATTGATTGAGTGCCTGCCGGAGGGGCTGGGGCTGCCCTCGAGGAACGGGAACAATTCAGTGGGGGGAGGGGGGTAAGTGCAAAGCAATCCCAAATGAGAGAGGATTCCTCTCCAGGGCTAATGGAGGCTGACTCCCTAGTTTTTACTAGGAATGCCTTAAGATGGGGAATTGGGTGAAAGGAGTGCGTCTTGGCAAGGATTTACAGTTGAAGGGCTCACTCATCATCCCTTAATGATTTTTTTCTGGAATGGACCTGTGATGGAATGTCATGGGAAATCCCGGTGTGAAAACCAGTAGCTCCTTCTCTAACCTGTTGGTTTTATAGTTGTCTGGTGGGGCAATGAATGGTTGAGTGACTTTCTCAGTTTGTATTGATTAGAGTGAATCCTAGTCTTCCTGACTCCAAGAATGGCCCTGTATACCCAATAGGCTCTTTCCTTTCTGTAATCACTAAATAAGCATATAGAACTAATTTTAAGGAAATAGTTATTAAATACTTTAATTCATTTCCCTACCCTTTAAGAATTCTGAAAGCTTTATAATCAAGTTGTACAGAAATACTCCCCTACTAAGATTAACTGCCCTGTGGCTTCCTCTACTAGGGTAGATACATAGCTCGGATTTTCGAGGCCACCCCTAATTTCAAGAAAGGTATATTTTGGGGCGGCTAGGTGGTGCAGTGAGTAGAGCGTCGGCCCTGGAGTCAGGACCTGAGTTTGGATCCGACCTCAAACACTTAATGCACCCACAAACAAAAACCTAGCCGTGTGACCTTGGGCAAGTTAATTAACCCCACTTGCCCTCCAAAAAGCAAAAAAAAAAAAAAATTTAAATCAAAATTTGAAAATGGAGTATCATTTGTCAGTCTTCCCTTTTGTTTTAAAAACTATAGCCATTCTAGAGTGGAACCCTTTTTTGTGTCTCTTACTAATGATTATACTTTTTCCCCGAGGTGGATAATTTATAATTACTCCCTTACTGATAGTTCATTATACAATGAGGTCCTTTATATTAATTCTGGCTGTGGTTACTTTTGTGTTTGTGAGAGTATACTGGTAGGGTATAGTTAGTGTTCTGTGGAGGATTCTGCAAATTAACTTTTAAATTCTCTAAAACTTGAGAATCATGTAGTGAATTTTGCGCAGTGAGAAACTGTTGACATTGAATAAAATGAGCTGCTTAGAAAGATTGCCCAGTTACATTGTGGCTTCATGTTGCATTCTAACATCAGTTGGACATTAATTTTTGAAAAAGAAAATGATGGGAGTATCAGCATTTAGTTTCACTTGCATATGAATTTCAAATATTGTTTAATTATGATCATGAATATTGACTAGTAAACTTAATAAACAACATATTAAAAATAACGACATTTCCTTTCATAATCTGATAACAATTATTTAGAATCTTAAAAACAGAAGAAGGGGTTTTATTTATAGAAAGGGTGTTTTCATCAACATATTTTAAAAATCAATTTTCATATTAGGTGGTGTCACCTACTGGTGAACTGTGAAATCACAAACTAACCCTTCTTAACCCTACTTAGTAAATATTCAACCTAAAACAGCAGGAAAGACATTTCTTAGTTTATAAGTAGGAAAAAATGAGATGTCCAAGCATGGTAGAAAATCATGTAACCTTAGCTAATGGCAGGTTTAGTGAGAAAAAGGGTCACTGACAGATAACAAGAAGTTCAGAACGCTCTCTTCCAATGGGTTTAACATAAGTTGGATAATCATAATACTAATATTTATGTAGCCAATTACACAGTTATGTAGAAACACTTTACAATTTATTTAAAATGCTATAGGGTTACTTACTAGCCAAGTGACTTTGGGCAAGTCACTTAACTGCAATTGCCCTCCAAAAAAGCAAGAGAAAAAAATTGCTATAGGCTTAGCCAATTTATTAAGTAACCCTTATCGCACCAAAATTCTCATTTAACTTTATTGATCATTTTCCCCACTATGGGAATGCATTTCAGATTTTGTATAAAGATAGTCAGTGGAAAAATAGGCCTCACTTTTATAGAAATTTTAATTTTCAATCATCTATGCAGATAATTTTTAATAAAATAAGGACTACCTGAATTTAAAAAATACTTTGCTATATGTATCACATATACATGGGAAAATATGTGTATGTCATATGTACTATGAATACTTGATGAAACTCACTTGACCCACATGCTAATATTAAACATCAGGCTAATTTCTATCTAAACTCAAAAGAAAATCTCACCACTGTCATTTAGAATGTGAAGAGTTTGATTATGGAGGATGTTTTGGATTACTTTGACCATTATACAATCTCTGAGGCATTTCTCTTGAGACATTAATCTCTCCTGGGACATTGTGTGATAATCATATGCATTTCCATGTTTTCCTTCATTGAATACCCCACCACACACACACACACACACACACACACACACACACACACACACACACACACACACACACCCCAATTCTGAGTAGGAAAATAACATCTAGGACACAATGCCCAAACACAACTGATATGTGGCTCTAAAATTTTTGACTATATAAATAAAGGATTCTCCTTCTGGGCAATAGTTTTGAATCTCTGAAGCTTGACTGTATAAGAGCAGTTTCAAAGATGTGAATTGTACTAAATTAAGGTTTGTTGGAAATAAATGGTAAATAGTTGCTAACTACAACTTTTGCAACTTGAAAAAAAAACCAACCTCAGATACAGCTCTAAATGGGACAACCAGAGAGATCCCAACAAGGGGGAAAATTTGGGCCCTAAGATTTACTGATGTAAGGGTGAAACCATTTTAATTGCTCTTATGCAGCATAAGATATAATATGACTCATAGATATAACATATGATGTATTAAATTCACTCCATAGCTATAGGTGGTTTTTTACTTTAGAACCCTGTTCTATGGGCTTATACACTAAATATTTAATACAGATCAAGCCTCCAAATTTGTCAAAGTTAATTCTAGTTCTGTATATGAGTTTTCCTGTAAGTAGTAATGATATGCCAAACTTGTGCAAATGATGAAAGAAAGTTAATAGATGGAATGTTTTTTGGGCTGTAGGATCATTATGGGACTGTTTTGTCTGATTTGGATGAAGGTTCATGGAATGCTATACACGTAAGGATTGTTTCACTGTTAATCTAAATTTAGCATATTTACTTTTTCTAATTATATAGTCCTATATAGTTTGGAATTCTTTACCTTATGGCAGTTTATCCTTATGTTTCCAGTTTTGATTTGAATTTCAGGGGATTGGAGACATGGTACTGTACTTCCTGAGCCGAGTTCCTTGCTTAGGAATTCCCTCCTCCTCCTGGTTTGACATAGACAGATTTATTTGTTGACCTTTAGAAGACAAGACCACAGGTTTGACCATGTCAAATAAACTCGTATTGGGTAAATATAATATGGGATAGATCAGGTTAAAGAATGAGTATCTTTTTTATTTTTGGATTCTAATGTTGATTTTATTTTATTTTTTTCACTTAAATGTAATAGGTCAAGTTTAAACCTTTGGTTTGTGGTTTGGTCTGAATTAAAAATAACTATATTAAGCAGGGTTCAGATTTGGAAGATGTTTCCTAGAGAAAGAAAGCAGACCATGGGCTGAATTATTGAATCTTGTGCTCTTTTCTGTATATTTAGGATTATTCAGAATATGCAGATGTTAGAATTACGACCCTACTTTTTCTAGGCATTCCTGAGTCAAGATTATTTTTAAAGATTCAGAAATGATTCATTCATCATATTTTCCCTCTTCATTTAGAGATTATAGCAGCAACTAGGTTACAGTTTAGATAAAATGACACCCAAAATTTCCCTCTCTTATGGAGGCATAAAGTATTATTGTGACATCAAGCCTTCCTACACTATTTCCTGTGGTTGGTGTTACAAATATATTACAGGTCCATAGAAAATGAAGACTCCAAATAAGTCTTCCTCTTTAATTCCACCCACCCAATGTCTCTTTAAGAGCTAATGCATTAGTATGCGTATTAATGAAGCTGCAGAGTAGTGATCCAGTAGTAGTAACTCTACAGAGTATTAAATAAAACTTCAGACCTGCTGTTCTCTTTCCATTTCTCTTTTGCATCTCTGAATTCAGAGATTTATTTTTAAAATTCAAAGAATGCACCAATGAGATAAGATGTTCAAGCATTGGGGCACCGAGATTCACCTCACCCTAATGGTAATGGCAAAGGGGGTTTGGGAGAAGATATGGGAGAGAGCAGACTGGATGAGGGGATATCTTCTGGGGTGGTGGGGAGGGGAAAAAATTGTAACTCAAAATCTGGTGAAAATGAATGATGTAAACCAGAAGTTAAAAAAAAAAAAAAGAATGCACCAATGATGAAGTTGATGAAATTTCCCTTGTCCAGTTGGATGAATATTGGTATGAAATAAATTAGAAAACAAAGCAAATAAAATTGCATTAAGATACCTTTTTGGTACTCTTAAATTTTGGTTTGTATTTTAACCAAAGCAGTAAGATTTATTGACAAAGAAAACAATATTAAATTACCTGTTTGGAATCCCAGACATACTTAATCTATATATAACCTTCACTTAGAAATATCATTATGCCACCACGGAATTAAAATAATCACTTAGAAGCCTTATCAAAAATGAATATGCAAAAAATACTCTCAGCTTACGAATATATATGTCTGACTACTTACTTTTGTTTATTATATTCAGTCCTTGTTGTGTTCCCTTCCCCCTAAGGACTATAGAGTTAGAGTTGGAAGAGACCTTATAAGTCATCTATTCCAGCTTTCCCTTTATAGAAGAAACTAGCTACCAGACAACTTAAATGATTTATTCAAAGTCACATGGGAACAATTTTATCAAACTTTTAATCAGTTTTTAAAAAATAAACACACTTCTCTGACTTCACACAATTTGGCAACACTATTGTACTTATATTATAGTTATATTTATGTCTTTAGAGGGTGCAAACTCCATCAGGGCAGGGACCATGTCTTATTTAAATGTTGCCTCTCCCATAGGACCTAAAAGAGTTCTATACACAACAGTTGCTTAACAAATTCAGAATACTGCCAATTAAGGGGAAAATAATAGTATTTTGATAATTTCAAAACAATATTTTAGTATTTATTTATATTAAATATTATATAATATAATAATATTTGAAAGTATGTAGAGGTACATGGCATAATAAAACAAGAACTGCCTCAAGGCTGCTTTGTAACATCTTGTTAGTTACAAGAATTCAGATTTAGGGCAGCTAGGTGGCGCAGTGAATAGACCGCCAGCCCTGGAGTCAGAAGGACCTGAGTTCCGATCCGGCCTCAGACACTTAATCCACACAAACAAAAAAACCTAGCCATGTAACCTTGGGCAAGTTACTTAACCCCAATTGCCCTAAAGGGGCGGCTAGGTGGCGCAGTGAGTAAGAGCACCGGCCTCGGAGTTGGGATGACCTGAGATCAAATCCGGCCTCAGAAAATGAGCACCCACACATAAATAATGACTAGCCGTGTAACCTTGAGCAAGTTACTTAACCCCAATTGCTTAAAAAAAAAAAAAAGAATTCAGATTTAGCACAGATCAAATAATTTCCCTTAAAATACAATTTCTGGAAAAAGTCTATAATAATGTTGGTCCTGGTACTTTCATATAAACTATCATATCATATATCACAAACTATCATATAAATGAGATGAGATATGTGCATCTTATTGAGAAAGTTCTCTAGATTATAATTTGTCTTCTAGACTGCAGTATATAATCAACATTTTGGACTTCAAAGCTGTGTGATAGAGTGAAAAGAGTAGTGTCTTTACAATGGGGGAACCCAAGTCCAAATTTTGTTGATGTTTCCAATGAATGTTGCTTTGAAATAAGTCACTTAACTTCTCTGGTCCTCAGCCTTTTTCATCAGTAAAATCAGAACTTCTCGAGTTCCTATCCAGCTCTAAATCCTGTAGGAGCTCAACAGATGTCCAATTAATTAAATATATGAAGGATAGGAAGAGACTGGGAATTATAACCATATATGATCTGAGGAAAGAAGGTCCTATATTGTGCAGAAGCTTCCTAACAATGATGAATCTACAAAGTTGCCTCCCTTTCCTCCCCCATTAAATGAAATTTTGTTATTTTTTATTAATGATCAGCTTCCTAAAGTGACAGAATATCAATAAACATGCTGTTCCCAATATCACATGTATTATCACTTTAAGTCATTGGTTAGAGAAATTTGAACTTCATATTAACAATTTGAAACAGCTCTCTAGAAAGAAAAACGTGTAGGAATCTTGTTTTAAAGTTATTGAAGAGTTCATGCTATGGGACTGACAATGGCAAGTAAGTCACTTAACTTTTCTAGTCCTTGAACATAGTTGTACAATGAGGATGATTCTTACGTTGGGCTTTATAAACTATAAAATGGTACGTGATAGTAATAGCTCATATTTTACATATATTGTCCATTTGATCTTCACACAATTACATTGTGGGGATAAGTGTTATCTTTGCATTTTAGAGATGAAGAAACCTAGTTCCAGAGGCATTAAGTGACTTGGCCCAAGGTTACACAGCTATTCTGAGGCAGAATATGTATACATGTATATATGTATATTCCTAACATGAACTGAACTTATGGTTCAGCAAACATTTGTTAAGTATCCATTACTATGGGGAGAGCTATTATTGTGCATGCTATAAGAGTAAATACTTATTCCCTAATTGAATAACATGCTAGAAAACTTCAGATTTTACCACTGACTCTTTTTTTCCCCTTGAGCAAGACATTTGATCACTCTGTGGCTCTAATTATCCACCTATAAAACAAAAATATTTTCCCTCTTATCTACTTCACTGCTCTGAAAATTATGAAGATGCTTTTTATGCCCTCTGTAATGCTGAAAAGAAAGGACTAGAATTAAGAGTAATTTCTAATAAGAACACTGAGGAGTTCAGAGAGAATATTTTGGGGTACTTGGGGAAATTGAGGCATTTGACCAGCAGGCTGCTTTTAAAATACTTTTTCTTAGGCTTATTTAGAAGTGTGGTCAGAAAATTCAGATGGCTTTGAGGATCTTCTGAATTGTAAATGAAATGGACAAACCTATAGACTTTCAAACTTGGAAGGGATACCCCAGTATCCATCTTGTTTAACCCATTCCTGAAAAATAATTTTCTCTATAGAATACCGACAAGTGGTTATGCAGCCTTTGTTTGATAATAACATCCAACAAAAAAGGCACTATCTTATAAGACATTCCATTCCATTTACAGGTAGTTATAAGTATTAGTAAGTTTTTCTTGACAAGAAGCCTAAATTTGTTTTAGCAACTTCTAACTATTTACATTTACGGGGGAAGGCATAGTAATGTTTTGCAATAACCATGAGAAATAAGAGAACATCAGTATCAAATGAAGGTGTTGAGGAAAAAATTAAACCAAAATCTGACCATTATTGTCTTACCTGGGTGATTCAAGGATCCTGTTCATGGAAAACAGCTGTGTGCATACATTGGTCCTGGAAAGGTTTTTCACCTGAACCACCTATATGCAAAAACATATAAAAACAGCCCACTGGGTAAAAACCCATTTTTACCCTGTTCAAGATTTCCATATAGATCACACACTCTGAGAGTCTATATCTTTTGTTAAATCTCCCAAATATTTTTATCCAGATTCTGACTTTCATGCTACTTTCTTGAATGTATTGTTAGGTTACTAAACTCGTTTACACAAGTTTCTGTTAAAGAGAAGTGAAGAATGATGAGTCTTTGTTCTTTAAGGCTTGTTTGATATTTAGCAAGTTTTCTGAATCAATTCCTTCTCCTCTTCTTCTAAGGTACCTACAGCATGACTGGGGGCGGGGAGCGGGGGGAGAAAGTGTACAGTCTGTAAAAAAGGGCCTTTAAGGGGCTAAGTCTCCTGGATTTCTCATAGAAAGAAAAGGTGCTGAGCTTTTCCTCCTATTACCTCCCAACTTTTTCTTGGACATAGAATAAAAACTTACGTTCTATTTTGTCTGTAAGTTTTGAAGTTTGGACATACTTACAGTAGTCAAAGCTGTTCTCTTCACTGTGGTTGCTCCTGTAATGGTATGTCATTAATCTCAGAGTTCCGACCCTCACTAGGTCAGGCAGGTCACCATGGATACGTTTGTCTGCACTGGTGACCCGTGACAGATAAAGCAGCAGCTGCTGGACCACACCAGGGGCACATTTCATGTTGTCCACCATATAAGCTGTACTGGCTAAAATCACAAACTCCCCTTGCCTTGTGGACACATTGTGTTCTCCCAGGTGTCCCAAAGGCACACGGTAATGGAGAGGAACATTTAGGCTCAGAATGTGCAACTTAAGAGGCATTGAAATAGCATAAACCAAGTTTATGTAGTTTCCAAGCACAATCTAGCCACACTAGTATCTTCACTGGGTCTAGCTCACTGCCCACTTGCAGTGTCTATATATATATATAGCTCACTCAAAGGGTTGCTTGTCTAAATGCATTTCATAATCTGGGACATATGCATTCTTCATGTGTCTGGTTTTTTTCCAGTATGAATCCAGTATTAGTAAGCAGAACTCATTGCAGCCAACTTTTTTTCTCACTAAAGATGAATATGTGTACTGTATCAGCTAGATGCAGTTAAGTACAAAATCATCTGCAAACAGTATCTGGTGAATCTTACCATCCATAAAGGATCTTTATTCTATTTAGACACTGTAGAAAATCTTCCATGATGTTAGAGAACACCTTTGGTGGGCATATATCTCATTGACAAATTAATGATTTGATCTTCAATCAATCTATAAGCATTTCTTAAATTCCTTGGGCAGGGTTGGGGAACCTGTGACCTCTAGGCCACATGTGACTCTCTAGGTCCTCAAGTATAGGCCTTTGACTAAATGTAAACTCCACAGAGCAAGTTAAAGGGCTGTACTTGAGGACCTAGAGAGTCATATGTGACCTTGATGCTGCAGATTCTCCACCCCTGTCACTAGAGACACTGCGCTAGGTGCTAGGGACCAGAAAAAAAAAAAAAGACACAAAACAGTCTATGCCCTCAAGGAGTTTGCAGTCTATTAGGGAAAAATATATATACATATAAGCCACATAAAAAACAAGTACAAGCTAATTTGGAGAGCATCTGGGGGCTCAGGCATCATGTAAAAGATAGTACTTGAGCTAAGCTTTAAAGGAAATGAAAGATTCTGAAAAGCAGAAGGAAGTACATGCTAGGAAAGAGGAACATCCGGGCTAAAGGCACAGAGATAGGAGATGGATTATAGTGTGTGAGGAATTGGAAGAAGACTAGATTTGTCTAAGTTGAAGAATAGATAAAAGAGAATAATGCATCAAATCAAATCAAAAGATTGTTGTGAGTATCCTAGAGAGCAGAGAAATTTGTGGAGTAAGGGAGTGACATGGTCAGACTTGTGCTTTAGGAAAATCACATTGGCAATGTGGAGTATGGATTGCAGAGGGAAGACAGGAGTCAGGGAGACCAATTAGGAGGCTATGTTGCATTATTTCAGGTGAGAAGTGATGACAGACTGAATGAAGATGATGGCTGGGTGAGTGAAGAGAAGGGGATGGGTAGGAGAGATGCTATGGAATTGGTAAAACTTGTTAATTGATTGGATTTGTGGGGATAGGATTGCTCTGAGGTTGAAAATCTCGGTAATCTAGAAAGTGAAGTACCCTCAAGAGAAAAAGGGAAGTTCAGAAGAAATGGAATTGGAATGGGGGGAAGGTGATGGATTCTGTTTTAGACATGTTGAGTTTAAAATGCCTGTGGAGCATCCAATTTGAAATGTCCACTAAGCAGTTGGTAATGAGGGGCTGGAACTCAGAATAGATCCTAGGAATGAATATGTAGATATGGGGCTCATCTTCACAGAAATGGGAGCTTATGTGGTCAACTCCTTCCCTGCAGGTCTCCCCAATCCTCAAAAACAAAACAAAATAGGAATGACTGAACAAGTTGTGGTATATGAATATAATGGGATACTATTGTTCCACGAGAAATGATGAACAGGTGGATTTCAGAAAAGCCTGGAAAGACTTACATGAACTGATATTGAGTGAAGTGAGGAGAACCAGGAGAACATGGTACACCTTAACAGCAACATTGTGTGATGATCAACTATCACAGACTTAACTCTTCTTAGCGATACAATGATCTAAGACAATTCCAAAAGACTCCCGATGGAAAATGCTATCCACATTCAAAGGAAGAACAGTGGAGTCTGAATGCAGATGGAAGCATACTATTTTGTCATTTTTTGTTTTTTCTTTCTTGTAGTTTTTCCCTTTTGTCCTAATTCTTCTTTCATGACATGACTAATCTGGAGATATGTTTAATAAGATTGTATGTTTATAGATATATCAGATTTCATGCTGTCTTGGGAAAGGGGGAGGGGAGGAAGGGGAGGGAATTTAGAACTCAAAATCCTATAAAAGTAAATACTGAAAACTAAAAATTAATTAATTAAAATTTTATAAAATCAAATCTTTAGTGTTTCTTCTCCCTTTTGCCATCAAACTCCTAGAAAAAGTTATCTACTTTGTAGTTGTCTTTAGTTCCTGTCCTTTTACTTACTTTCTCAGCCCTGGTTTATGACCTCATCACAGCCGACAGTGTTCTTTCTGAAGATACCAGTGATCTTGTAAATGCCAGATCTGCCATCTTTAACTCTTCTCTCTCCCTTACTCCCCCTCCCCTATATTACATCAATTGTCATGTCTTGTTCATTCTACCTACATATTATTGCTCACATATATAATTTTCTCTTATTGCCTCCTTCTTTGTTCAGGCCCTCATCACCTCTCACCTGGACCATTGCAATAATCTTTAAATTAATATCCCTTTCTCTAGCCTCTTCTCTCTCTAAATCATCTCCTACATGGCTAACAAACTGATATTACAAGATCACAAGCATTCTGACTTCTCAAGAAGTTCCAGTGGTTTGCTCTTGCCTTTTGGACAAAAGGGAAACTCTTCTGCTTGGCACTTAAAGTCTTCACATTCTGGCCACAGTCTACCTTTCCAGGCTTATTTGCACTTTTACTCTTTATGAATTCTATGCCCCAGTAAATGGACTTATTTACTGTTCTCTACACATGACATTCTATCTCCCATACCAATACCTCCTGGATAGTCTTCCGTGTCTCAAATACATTCTCTTCTCACCTGCCCCTCTTGGAATCCTTTTTTCTTCAAGGCTCTTAATGCAAATGCTACCTTCTATAGGAGATCTATAGTTAGTGCCCTTCTCCCGTCTTTGGGTAATTCTTTTATATTTAATTTCTGTTACCCCTCAGTGTAATTTTAGCTTCTTGAGGGCAAGGACTATTTTTGTGTCCTAAATAGCTATCAAAGTAAAAAAATAATACAGGACTCTGTAATTTAAAACCAAATCTGCCAGAGATAATTTTATTTAATTGATCATTAATCTATCAAGCCATTTCTACCTTGAGAAAGATGCTGAAAGTAGATGGTCCTCCATATACTCCAGCAGTACTCTCTGCCCCAAGAACAGTTCAGATAATATGTACAGGGAACTTGAACAACAACAAAAAATTACAATCTGAGCTAACGTTTCAGAATTCCATTCTCCTCATTCCTGGAATTGAATAGAGTCCCCTCTTCCCATTGAAAATTTTAATATCTTGATCCTTTAATAATGGGCAAGGGTAGGTCCTAGCAATGGCTAGACTAGAATCTAGTCTTAAGGGGCGGCTAGGTGGTGCAGTGAGTAGAGTGTCGGCCCTGGAGTCAGGAGGACCTGAGTTCAGATCCGGCCTCAGACACTTAACGCACACACACACAAAAACCTAGCCCTGTGACCTTGGGCAAGTTACTTAATCCCAATTGCCCTCAAAAAAAAAAAAAAAAGAATCTAGTCTTAAGGTACTACCCTCAATCCATGGCTCTAAGAAAGGGTTCTACCTATCAAAGGTACTTAATAGTTGCATGTTAAATAAATGAATGACCTATTACTGTCAATGATTCCAACTACTCCCTGCCACTAAAGCATATCTTTTTGACATCAATACTTTCCCAGTGATATTATGTGGCTTATAAATCTTGGAACACCACAACTTCGGAACCATCACAGTTAAGGGTGACCCACAGGGCAATGGAAAGTCATTTGGTGGATATAGGTGGGCTTCAAGATACCACAAATAATGACTTCTGTGAAAGAATGTGGCATAAAGGACTTAATCAAGAACACATATTATCAGAAAAGGAAGTAACATACATGAAATACAATAACAACGAGTAGCACTTATGTGATAACATATGTAGATATAGATGTTAATTCATTTAATTCTCACAAGAATCCTATGAAACAGGTACTATTATAATTCCCATTTTACAGAAGAGGAAAATCAGGTTGAGAGTTTAAGTGATGACCAGAGACAATAGTAAGTGTATGAGACAGGATTTGAACACAGCTCCTCCTGACTCCAAGTGCTGCATTGTACCAACATTAAAAGATCCAGAGAAAGGGCTCCAGTACTTTAATTAGATCTTCTAGGGAGAATATATAGAAGGAGATAGATGAGGATTACACAGGTAAGAAAGCATGTGAAGGTCACAGTCTGTATTAGTAACAAGTATGTGCATCAATGACATCATAGATCCAGGGAAATATCAAGGCAAATAGAATAAGTTGCCAGATTTCTCAGTAACTCACAAGGATAATGATGCAATAATTATTGAGATTTTCTTTTTAGATTCCCCGATACCAGTGCAGAATTTTTTGAAAGATAGTATTTTTGTTCAGGGTAGCATGCTGGAAAAAGTATACTTGCCTCTGGAGATCATAAAACACAGGAGCAACATCTGCTGCAACTTCATCTTCATTTTTCTCATTCATTGGGATTCTTTAAATTCCTAAAGAGTCTTCCCAAAACATTACACTTAAAAAAAAGATTAAAAAAGGCTTAGCTCCAATTCTCTGTCTATTGAGTGAATCCAAATGACATTTTTACTCAAGTTGTTTACCCCTTTCTGTACCCTTCAACCTCCTGAGGACTTTTTTTTCACTCTAACTCTTGATTCTGCTATTCCCAAACTACTTACAACTTACTCTCTTCTTGACATAAACAGTACATTTCTAAAGATGTAGCTTTGAAATTGAACACAAGGCATTGAATTTAAAGCCACTCTTTAAAGACATTTATCCAGACCAAGAATAACTCAATGTAATGTACCTGGGCAAAGAAGGCACTACTTAGATATGTTATCATTATACTTAAGTATAAACATTCCCATTAGTGACCTAGCTCTTTAGAAACTCAGTATACTGAAACTTTCCTGTAGCCTGGTCTTTTGAATGCATGCTGTAGAATTGTCTGTAGCTGATAGCATCTTTTAATTCTTTATTAAACTGTCACAAACGAGGTGCTAAAAAGAATTCCTGTCTACTGAATTCTGAACAGTGTTACAATGCAGTTGTTTCTAAGATATCTCTGGAAGACAGAGTGGTGCTGACAACTTTTTGCAATTCCATTTCACTTAAATCCAGTTCACCTGCGAGTCAAGACATCAACTGTGATGTCATTGGTCCTCTTTGAAAACGAAGGACAGACAACAACAATCTCAAATATAGTGGTAGACCGTCTCCCAGCTACACCCAGGTTCTGCATGCTGTACTGCTATTCAAACTTTCATCTGAACATCCATTCAGTAATCACTCTACTGTTGGGTATACCACAAAGAAATCTAATGGAAAAAAGCACTTAATTAAAACATGAAGCAATGTACATAACAAGGAAATAAATCATGTAGCAAAACATTATCCACACCCATACACAAAGGGCTAAAAACCTCCTACATCTCCAGGGGAGTTCAAGTCTAATTCTCCTTTAATCCCTTTGATACTTTCTCCACTCCCAAAGATATCGGGAGAGTGCAGTCATGTACACACATTGCCCAATAGGTCAATGTTTTTAGGGTATGCCAAAGCCCACTTCTTTAAGTTCTTCACTAAAAGTAGACTGAGAACAGCTAACAGCTTTCACCTTGGCTCTCCAGTCCTCATTTCCATGGACTCGACAGAATAATGGTGTTCAAGATTTTATGGGAGTTAGAGTGCATTATCTTTGACCATCAGATCTACAGTCCCATGCTTTACAATTTACAACGTACTTCATATACATTATCTCAGACAAGGAGGAATTATGTTTTTTTCCCCACATAGTGAATAATTTCAAGAGCAGTGAGAAAGGAGGGATGTTGCCAATTGGTTCCTTTCCATAGAATGAACTTCCTCTGGTAGCCTTCAAGCCCAAGAGTTCCTTCCTGAAATATATTCATCACTTCTCTCTAGTAATCCACCACAGTTTGCTCATATATTCATTACTTCAGGAAGCAGTCCTGAAGAGGATGAGGGCATCACTGCCCTAACTTTCTGTTTGACTGATACAAGGCAGAACTCTACAGTTTCAATTTAAAACTATTGCACTTCAGCTAAAAAGAAAACCCAAAATCCAGACACTTTTCTCATGCCAGTTGACCCCCACCCTCCTTGCGACACCTAAGAATTCGAGCTGGGTACTATTTCACTATATATACAGAAAGACAACTTTTAAGCTAAATGGACATCTACTGCAGCGTATCTGCAATCTGCCCTCACAGTGTAGACTTTGGGTTGCAGTCCCCTAGGAAAAGCAGATGATCCTCATACCCCCTTCAAGCCTGGACCCCAAGAATCTGTCTAGGGGTGTGGGTTTTTTTGTTGTTTTTACAAACCATAGATATGTACAGTTTAAAAACCAGAATTTTCTAACCAATAACCATATAGTTGAACACTAGCTTACAAATAAAAAAAATGCCTGAAAACTTTTGTAAATGCTTTTGTTTTATACCACCAACAAAAGTATAGGTGAGGAGAACACAAGGACATCTTTTCATTTTTGAAAATGTTTGGAATTATGTACAACTTTAATACAGTTTCTGGGTGCTCTGAGATACCCATGGCCACTTCATGTACAGTTACTATGTCCCTCTAGAAGCACTTTTGAGAAGCTATGTGATCAGAAGCCAATTAAGCCCAATGAGAGCAATTGACACCATCACAAAGGAGAGGTGTTTCATTTATAGGTGTTTCCCCTACTGTATGGTATTCACCTGGAGACAGAATATGGCACAGTTTTATTTGTCATCTTCATCCTTCTCCTCCATCCTCCATCCTCCTCCTCTTTTTCCTCCTCTCTTTTGTAGTCGTCTTAGTTTTCATTCTTGGCCTAGTAAAGACATCTTGAGAAGTATTTCAGTAAGGACCTTTTTAATATATTTCATTCTAAATCATAAATTCATAGGACTAGATAGTCCACCCAGAACTTTTAGATAAGACTATGTCTAAACATCTCTATGAAATATTTTTCTCAACCTTTCCAAGTCCCCCAAATTCACTCTTTTCACTTGCCTTTTCCAGCATTTAACAGTCCTTGCTATCAGGATATTCTTTGTTATATAGGGTGTTCCCAAAGACTTAGTGCAGTTTTAAACCTGAATAACTTAAAACTATATCTAGACTTTAAGGAACTAGGTCTTTTATGCTCCAATTTAAATCCATACCCTTTTTTTTACTCTTGGGGACATATAGAATCACAGAGTTGGAAGAGAACTTTTAGAATACATAGTTTCATTCAGACCAAAAATGTGAACCACCTTGGCAGCATCTTTAGCAAGCAGTCATCTTATTGTTTTTCTCAATCATGTTCAACTCTTCATGACCCCATTTGGGGTTTTCTTGGCAAAGATACTGGAGTGTTTTTCCCTTTCCTTCCCCAGTTCATTTTACAGATGAGAAAACTGAGGCAAACAGGGTTAAGTGACCTGCCCAGGGTCATATAGTTAGATATATGATATAGTTATATCTGAGACCAGATTTAAAGTCATGAAGATGAGTCTTCCTGACTTCAGACCTGGAATTCTATGTACTTCAATTTACATTTTTTTTTTGCTTTTTTGGAGGGCAATTGGGGTTAAGTAACTTGCCCAAGGTCACACGGCTAGGTTTTTTTTGTTTGTGTGTGCGTTAAGTGTCTGAGATCGGATCCGAACTCAGGTCCTTCTGACTCCGGGGCCGATGCTCTACTCACTGCGCCACCTAGCCGCCCCCATTCTATGTACTTCAGCACTTAAAGAATTCCCAAGGCAGACTATTTTATTTTTTGTACAGCTTCAATGATCAGGAAATGTTTCTTAATTTGAGTTAAAATCTACCTTTCTGTAACTTGGCCCTCTGGGACCAAAAAGAGCAAATCTGATGCCTCTTCTATGTGGCAACCCTTCAAATGTTTGAAGACATAAATTGTGTCTTCATTATGTCCCTCATTCTCTTTTCCAAGGCTAAACTTTTCCAGTACCTTGAGCTGATCTCATAGAACATTTATTACGTCAGGGACATCACCATTCTTCTCTCTAGGTTTTCCTCTTACTTATCTGACCCTTCCTTCTCACTCTCCTTTGCTGGATACTCTTTCAGATCAATTCCTCTAATCCTAGATGTCCCTAGATGTGAATCTTCCAGGTTCACATCTCCAACCTGCATTTTATGAAAATTGCTTTAGTGGCTGAATGGAGAATGGAGTTGGGAAAGACTTGGGGCAGGCAGACCCACCAACAGGTTATGGCAGTAGTAGTGCAGGCATGACGTGATGACAGCTTGCATTAGAGTGGTGGCAGTAGTATAAAAGAGAAGGGGACTGACTCAAGGGATGTTGCAAAGATGAAAACAGCCAGCCTTGGCAACAGCCTGGATATGGGGGGGAGGGGGTGAGAGATGGTGAGGAATCCAGGATACTCTTAGGTTGATAGTCTGAGGTACTGGAAGGATGGTGTTGCCCTCTATAGTAATTGGGGAGGGAGGGAAGCAAAGAGGGTTTGGGGGAAAGAGTTCTTTTTTTGGATACAATGAGTTTAAGATGTCATTGGACATCCCGTTTGAGATGTCTGGAAGGCATGAAAGTTGGAGATGTGAGATTGGAGGTCAGCAAAGAGACTGGGACAGGATTGATAGATCTGAGAATCATCAGCCTAGAGGTGACAGTTAGGTGCTTGGGAGCTGATGAGATCAACAAATGAAGCAGTATAGAGGAAGAAGAGAAGAGGGCCCAGGACAGAACCCTGAGGGACATCTAGGATGAGAGGGCATGGTCTGAGACTCCATAAAAGGAGATAGAGAAGGACTGGTCAGATAGGTAGGAGGAAAATCAGGAGGGGGTGGTGTTTCCAAAACTTAGAAGAGAGTATCAAGGAGGAGGGAGTGATTAACAATGTCAAAGGCTGAAGAGAGGTCAAGGAGAATGAGGATTGAGAAAAGGTCATTGGATTTGGTGGCGACTTTGGAGAGGGCAGTTTCAGTGGAATGATAACATTGGAAACCAGATTGTAAGTGATTGAGCATGAGAGGAAAGTGGAGGCACCTAGGTTAGACTGCCTTTTCAAGAAATTTAGCTATAAAGGGCAGAAGAATATGATTAGTAGGGATAGAAGGATCAGGTAAGGGATTTTTTCAGGATAGGGGAGAGACACGGGCATGTTTGTAAGCAGTAGGAAATGAACCAGTAAAGGAGTCATTGAAAATAAAGGAAAGAGTGGATGACAGAGGGAGCAGTCTGATGGAGGAGATGGTATGGAATGGTATTGATTAAACAAGTAGAGGGGTTAGCTTTGCTAAGAAGTCAGGCCACTTAGTCATGTGAGACAGGGGTGAAGTAGGAGATGGTGGCAGAAGGCACCTGAGGAAATGAGGAAGAGAGGAAAAGAGGAAGTTCACTGTAGCTTCCAACTTTCTGTAAAATATGAAACATGGTTCTCATCTGAGAGACTGGGGGAAGAGGAACCATTGGAATTTTGAGGAACAATGAAAAGGGTTAGGAGAGATGCTATGGAGAGTGAGTTAATAAGGGAGGTCTAGTAGGATTGCCTAGCAGCAGTGAGGGCTTAGTTGAGGTTATCTAACAGAAATTTGTAGTGGACCCAGTTAGAACAGTTATGTGATTTTCTGTACCTTCATTCAGCAATACATGTATGGGCATGAAGGCAATGAATGGTGGGAGTCATTCAAGGCTGAGGCTTGGCTGAACATAATCGGCATAATCAGGGTTAGGAATGGAAAAGAGAAGGACAATAAGAGGTTGAATTGGTTCACCCCTAGGAGTCGTTCTAGTGAGAAGTAGACAGAGTGGCTAGTGCAGGGGAGATGGCTTGGGAGTAAGTCAGTACTGGAAAGGGGTGGCCAGGGAGGCTGTATCATCAGAGGGAAGCCAAGGTTCCGTAAGAACTAGTAGATGGAATGAGTAGGAGAGAAACAGATTTAAGATGTAGGGGAGTTTGTTGCCTGTGGAAAAGGAATTCCAAAGCGCACAGTGGAAGGGCCAGGTGGAGTTAGGAAGAAACTTTGGGGTAGGAATGAGGAATTAGTTGGTAGGGGGTGTGAAGTGGGATTTGGATGATGCTATGCAAGAATTCAAAGTTACTGACTGGGATGTGAAGGATATAACTGGGTGGGGACTCAGTGTTCATCACTGAGTGGAGGGCACCAGTCCTCCACCCTCAGAAGACAGATATAGCAGGAGATGGGAGGCCTGAAGTACAAAGTGCTTTTCTTTAAACTAGAGGTTCTCCACATCCTAGGTGGGAAATTGGGGTGGCAGCTGAGGTTTGAAGATGACTTGTGTTGCTGCAGATGGAAGTGGTTGCTTTGGGGCAGATAGAAGATGGTGCAAAACATTACACTGAAAGTCCATGACACGATTTTGCAAAAGTACATACAGAAGCGGGGGGAAGTGGATGCAAGCTTTAGAAAACATGGGGCAAAAGGGCAACTCACAATTCATTGCTGCATGGTTATCTTTTTATTCTTTCATCATTGACTCTCAATCATACTCCCTCCATCGACTATTTCACTCTTCCTTTCCTTTCTCAAGATATCTACAAGACCTTTACTCTATCCCCTTCCATCAAGGATCTTCGTTCCAGTTTTCCTAAGCTGTACAACTCATCTTCCATGAACTTTTTCTCCTCCATTCTGCCCTGCTTTGCTCTAGTCTCTGAACAAGAGGTAGCCCTTTTTCACATGAAGGCTAGTTCTTCTGTTTGTACATTTGATCCCATCCTCTCTTATTTCCTATGGGAGCCTGACCCTTCAATGACTCCTTTTCTCTCACCTCTAATCTCTTTATCTACTGGCTGTCTCCCCTACTTCTTACAAGCATACCCACCTGACCTCTATCCTTAGAAAACCTTCACTTGACCTAATCAGCTCTGTAAGCTATCACTCTATATTGCTTTTCCCTCTCATAAAATCCTGGAAAAAATTGTCAGTACTCTATTGTATCCATTTTCTCACCTCTCATTCTTTCTTTTGCCTAGTTCACCTTTTTATTTTTATAAGCATATATTTTTTTCCCTCATTCCCATCCCCTGCCCCCCCACACCCCTGCAACTGAATTTTTAAAAAAAAGGAAAAGAAAAACCTAATAACAAATATGCATACCAAATTCCCACACTGACCTCATTCAAAAATATATCTCATTCTGCATTTTAAGTATATCAACTCTCTGGTATCTTCTACTCATTCCTAAATCTTTTATAATCTGTATATTATGGAGGTAATTAATATGATAATGATATCACTAAGAATCTTTTTAATGGTTAAATCATATGACCTTTTCTAAGTGCTCCTGTCTACAACTTGATTTAACTATCGTTCTTGTCACAATTACCCACCTCTTCTTTCTGGATTCCCCAACACTACTATATTTTGGCTATGTCTCTGACCATATGCTTGTCAGTCTCCTTGGCTGGATTATCACTCCTCCCTCACCCATTGACCTTGGATGTCTGCCAAAGCTCTGTCTTGAGCTCTTTTTTTTCCTGTCTCTGTATATTCCCTTTGTAATGCCCCTGTTCCTGTGGATTCAATTATCATCTCCACACAGATAAATCTCGGTTATATAACCAGTAACCTCTCTCCTAAATTTTAGTCCCATTTTGAATTCCAGTCTCATGTCAGAAAATACCCAGCATGAACCAAACTCACTAGTCCACAACCTATTCCTCCCCGTTGCTCCCAGTTTCCATTGAGACCATCATCTTTCCTCTAGTCAATTAGGTTCAAAACCCTCGAATTGTTTGTCTTCTCTTCTTTCGCCATAGATTGCCAAATCTTATTGATTCTACAGGGTGTTCCTAAAGTCTGGACACATAGGAAATCTCATTAACTGCATATTTTCAAGAAATGAAATGTATAAAATTTCCTTTTTTGCTTTTTTTTTTGGAGGGCAATTGGGGTTAAGTAACTTGCCCAAGGTCACACAGCTAGGTTTTTTTTTGTTTGTGTGTGTTAAGGGTCTGAGGCTGTATCCAAACTCAGGTCCTTCGGACTCCAGGGCCGATGCTCTACTCACTGTGCCACCTAGCCGCCCCTAAAATTTTCGACATTTTATTTAATTAGCATAAATGAGATTTCATAGGAAGATGTAGGAGACACATAGGAAATCCCATTAATTAATATCATTAATATGGAAAATACTCCCCAATAGCTAATGAAAGCTTTTATTTCATGTGAAATTGTCATGGCTAAAATTTATGCTAATTCAATAAAATGTTGAAAATTTCATTCATTTCATTTCTTGAAAATATGCATAGTTAATGAGATTTCCTATGTGTCCAGACTTTAGGGACACCCTGTACTTCTATGTCTCGCATCAGTCCCCTTCCCTCTATTCACATGGTTGCAACCTTAGTTCATATATCATCTCTCTCCTGGACTGTTGGACTATCTCAATTGTCTCATATTTTATCTCCTTGTTTCTACTAACTCTCTTTTCTCTTATCCATCTCCTACAAAGCTTCCAAATTAATATTCCTAAGACACAGGTGCTAAAACACTCTATCATGTAGAAATCTTTCAGAGGCTCTATAATACCTCTAACATAAAATACAAAATCTACTTGGATTTAAACCTTCTACAATACACTTCTCATCTGCCTTTCTAATCTTCTTTCATATTTCTCCTTTTTACACACTTTCTGTTCCATCCAAATTGGGTTACTTGCTGTTATCTATATAGGACATTTCATTTCCCATGTCCTTGTATTTACAAAGGATATTTTCCATGGGTGGGATGCATTCCCTCCTCACTTCTGCCTCTTAGAATCCTTCATTCAAAGCTCAACTCAGGTGCTACCCTTACTCAAATTCTTTCCTGATCTCCTCAGTTACTGACGCTTCTTTCATCAAATTCTTGCATTTGTATTATATTCTTTTCTCTGCATAAATAATAACTCATATTTTTATAGCACTTTAAGATTTCTAAAGTATCTTACATATATTATGCCATTTAATCCTCACAAAAACCCTGTCTGTAACCTCAATTAGAGGTTATTGCTATATCAAATGGCAATTAGAATGTAAGCTCTCAAGGAGCAGGGGATGATTTGTTTTTGTCTTTGTATTCCCAGCACAGTGCCTTGCAAACAGAAGGCATCTAATAAATACTTGATGAATAAAGTCAGATTATTGCTTCCAAGATTTGAAACCATATAGCATCACCTGGATAACCTTTGTGTTTGAAAAGATAGGTTTTTATAGCTTAGAAATATTAAGTGTAATTCATAATTTCCCAGATCAAATCCACTGTCTCCTCCCTCTTCAGTTCTAGGTCCAACTAATTAATTGCTCAGCTTAAGTGTCCACCCCACACATAAGTATCACACTCAATGAACTGGCTACCCACTTGCATATCATTCTTTGGACCATGGCTATTTTTCCATTGATGTATTTTTCCTTATATGATTTGTTAGGTCTATCTCTTTTGAATAACTGTAGAAATTATTGAGGAGACCATCTATTGTTCTTTTTAATTTGTTGCTAACCAATAATTTCATCTTCTTTGGCAACTCTTTGGTGTGGAATTCCTGCCAGAGGTGCAAATCTCTGTAACTTAAAACTCTAGAGTTGCCAGAGGCACTGAAGGGTTGGCTGGCTCTGGGTCAAATAGCTAGATTTGTTAGAGATGGGACTTGAACCTGGGTCTTGCTAACTCCAAGCTGGCTCTTTATTAACTGTCATAAGGATTCTAATACTATTACATGAGTAGCTCAATAACCTTCTCCTGCCTTATACACAATGTTGGTTGTGTGACCCTGGGCAAGTCACAACCTTTCAGTCTGGGCTGTGTTGTAGAAAGCTCAAACTGGGTCTGAGAACATCGTTAAATTTCAGTGTGAGCATTTACATGTAGGAAATCAGCAATTGCAACAAAGCAGGGCTTGTTTTATTGTTTTGTTGAATGTCTAGATCAGGGCCACATGTGGCCCTCTAGGACCTTAAGTGTGGCCCTTTGCCTGAATCCAAACTTCATAGAACAAATTCCCTTAATAAACAGATTTGTTCTGTTAAACTCGGATTCAATCAAAAGGCTTCACCCAAGGACCTAGAAGGCCACGTGTGACTCTAAGGTGGCAAATTCCCCACCCCTAATCTAGACTTCTGAAAGTGATAAAGAAAATGTTAAGGATGAAAATTAAACTTAAAAAATGTGCCCTGCTACATTTTTTTGGATTGTTAAACATTCATGAGCACACCCTGGGGTAATTCTCTGACTATATAAGATGTAGAGAAGGTGAAGATCTGTATTGGTAAAGGAAATTCCTCACCAGAAACTCTCCACATAGATGAATTCAGGGGTCAATTTTAAAAACAAAAAATTAAAAAAACCTTTGGGGGAATAAAAGATAATGAAGAGGTTTGGGCATGTTGTCCTTTGTTCTCAAAGAAAACCAAAACGACATCACTGTGTGGGGTCAAGGTACAGTCTGTGTGTACTGTGGGTGATCAGATCAATGTGAACTCCAAAGGCTCTACCACAAGTTGCACACAAATAGTCCATATGAACATTTGGGACGGAGATGTCTCTAAATTTCTGCATCTCATGTTTCTTTTAAGCTACTGCAATTCTGCTTCACTCATAGAACACAACGCCTTCTTTGATGTGGGCGTGACATGCTGGGCAGTTCTGTGCCAGTGTCTCTTATGTTTCACAATGTTTGGCATGATTTGTTGTTTATTTGTTTGCTTTGAGACCAGGTCTCCTTATCTCACCCAGGCTAGAAATGCAGCAACCACCTTGCCCTCCCCTAAGCCTTCTCCAAGCCCCTTGCTCATCAGCCTAGAAGCTTGGACCTGCTTTATTTCTGATCACAGCTGGCTTGGCAGCCCCTCCATAGACAGCCGGGTGGCCCCTAATCCTGGTGGCTTCCTGTTTTGGTGCCTGACAGTGCCAGCATCCATTTGGCTTTAGCCTTCCTAATGGAGCTCTGAAGTCCTGAACTCAAGTTATCCACCAGCCTCTTCCTCTGCTAGTAGTTGGGGATTATAGGTGTGTGCCACCATTCCCAGGGGCATGATTTTTTTTAAATTAACTCATGCTGGCTCATTTTGATTATGCTTTTCTTTCCAACTATTCACAAACTATAATTTTCATCATCAATTCTAGTTCTTTCCAGGAATCAAAGTCAAACTCACTAGCCAATAATTTTCCTTATTTTGAAAATACACAAATCTGTCCATTTCTGGTCCTAGGGA
This sequence comes from Gymnobelideus leadbeateri, assembly GCA_011680675.1. Classification (NCBI taxonomy): domain Eukaryota; kingdom Metazoa; phylum Chordata; class Mammalia; order Diprotodontia; family Petauridae; genus Gymnobelideus; species Gymnobelideus leadbeateri. The sequence goes on along the minus strand of WOXC01012465.1, from coordinate 1,647,559 downwards.
ATCTCTACTGTTCTCTCTGCAATTTCTTAAGAAATGCCTACTGTGTTTAGTTATAACATCCTTTTCCTTCAGTACATTGTGATGTAATTGGCGCCAGGTAACTTAAATCACTGATGGCAGTCAGATTATCTCTTAACTATCTCTTCACTTATCTTGGATTTAAATTCTGTGGTATTATTTTGGTTCTATACTTCCTTTATAGAAAATCATTTTTCTGGCTTGTTAAAACTGAAATAAAATATGAAATAAGTCAGTATGCCCTTTTTTTCTATTATCCTTTGTTGTCTTATGCAACCATGGTAGTGGTCTTGTCTCTTTCTTATTCTTTCTTTTGCCACAGAATAATTTCAAAAAGCAGATCATCTGGGGCTATTTTTAGCCCTTATATTAAGCTTTAGTTCATCTGGTTTTTACTTTGCAGATTCTATTCTTCTAGGACTATGTCTTTTTTTTTTGTATTGAATTATATGCCCTTGTCTCCATCCTTTCTATATTTCCTTTTAAAATCTGAGCTCTTTGATAAGCTTTCTGTGCAGTCACGTCAGTATCTTTAGACACTTCTCTCTTTTCTTTCTCAATAGAAAGAACAAATCCAGGGAAAAGTCAGACTTGGAATGGATCAGAAAGGCTCACTAAATTTCATTTTAGCTTATATAGCCAACTAGCCTTCTGGCTGTTCCTCACACGTGACACTCAGTGTCCCATATGTATGCCTTTGCACTGGTCATCCCTTGTGCCTGGAAAGCACTGTATCCTAACTTCCCATTCATAGGATCCCATCTTTTTTTCAAGACTCAAATCAAATACCACCTTCTTCATGAAGCCTTTCCTAATCTCCCCCCCACCCCCCCGCAATTTGCTAGTGGCCTTCCATAGGAAACAAAATTTTCTGTAGACTTTATATGGAAATACAGGATGAATAAAGGACCTTTCTCCATTTCTAGCTATAGTATTGACTGCATAGTCAGTAGAAATATGTCAAGCCTGTCCAGTGATAGTGACCTGAATATGGGCAGGTTGACTCTCTTAACTGTATACCTACCTAGAAACCTAAATATACCTAGGTTGTATATCCAAGGGTGATCTTCACCTTAATTAGACTAGTTGAAACTCCTATGTCTATCCAGTCAGTGATACCTGAATATTCAAGACCCTTGATTTATTGATTGGCATGTTCTCACCCAATAATGTATCAGCGCTAAAATAAGGTGGGGTGGTTTTATACCCATCCTTTTAATATTAGGGGGTGAATGTTTGTAGGTAGAGAGCTTTTTGTCATGGATCCCTTTGGCAGTCTGGTGTAACCTATGGAACCCTCCTTAGGACTATGTTTTTAAATGCATAAAATAATAATAGCTAACATTTGTATAATACTTATTATGTACCAGGCACTGGGCTAAGTGCTTTACAATTGTTATCTCATTTGATTCTCACAACAACCCTGGGAAATAGGTATTATTATCTCCATTTTATAGATGAGGTAACTGAGGCAAAAAGAGGTTAAGTGACTTGCCCAGGGTCACACAACTAGGAAGTGTCTGGGATTGAATTTGAACTTGGGTCTTCTTGACTCCTGGCAAAGCACTCTATCCACTGTGCTAATGAGATGTCCTAATAAATAAAATAAAAAATATGGATCAAGTATGTGGGAAATCAGTTATATTGAAATTCAGTCATTTCAGTCATGTTGGATTCTTTGTGACTTCATTTAGGGTTTTCTTGGCAAAGACACTGGAGTGGCTTGCCCTTTTCTTCTCTAGCTCATTTTACAGATGAGGAAACTGAGGCAAACAGGGTTAAGTGACTTGTACAGAGTCACACAGCTAATAAGTGTCTCAGGTCAGAAGATGGGTCTTCCTGACTCCAAGCCTGGCATTCTATCAACTGTACCATATCAAAATTCTTAAAACCAAAACAAAACCCAACAACAACCCAAGTGCATGGACTCTAGGTAAAGAATCCTGGAACTAGAAGATGTCCTCCTGGAGTTAGAAGAAGTCCACCATCATCCTTCCAGACAATAGAGGGATGTGTTTTTAGGAATAGGAGGGGAAATAGAGGTTGGTCATAGCTGGGAGGAGGAGAGAAGATCATCTGGCATGAACCCTACTTGCAGTGTTTTTTCACTTAAACAACTGCTTGCCTCAGGCAGAAGCTAGGAGTTAATAGTTGCAGGTAGGGATGGCAGGGGTCTACTTAATGGCCCAAATAGTAAGAGTTGGAGAGTTGGAAAATAGATCTGAAGGAGAGCTGAAAGCAGAAGGTACTCTTGAATGGGTCGTGCTTGTTGCAAATTAATCACTTGTATTAGCATTCACTATAAATAGAACCTAAAAACAAAGTTGGAGGAATCAACAAATCATATAGAAAGAAGCAGTAAAAAATGGGGCTGAGAGAGTATAGCACCAATGCAATATTTACAGCACCCACAATCACTATAAATATACCTACATGGTGCTCAATTGCAAAATATAACAGACTCTCCAGATAGAGGACAGAAGCAAAACATTCATTTAGACACAAGAAAACCAAATCCCAACACTAGGAAACCAAATCCATCATAACATCTTAGAATTTAATGCACCACAACTTAGTGGAGAACCACACCATACTTTATCCATCCCACAAACCAATATTTGTTCAATATTTACTGATAAGCCTATCTGTCTCCCTTGGAAACAAACTCTCCTCCCAACCTTCTAGCAGGCTCTGACTCCCAGCTTCCTGTGGGCTCTGTTCCATCCTTCACCAAGCTCCTCCCACCACAGGCTCCATGTGATTACATTCAGGCTATTAGGGAGCAGAGTATATTTTCAAAACAGGGAAGGTCTTCAAATTCCCTTAGGTTTGTTAAGGGACAGGGAAGATCTTCAAATTACCATTATCATTACAGAGAGATGAACAATGAGAGAATAAAGAACATGAAGAGGTGATTGTTAAAGTAAAGAAACCCCTTTTGGAAGTCATTCTCAGACCATCAGGACTATCTGAGATAATCCCTTGGCTGAAACTGGGATGGGATGAAGGTAGCAATTTGGTGCTCCCAGCTGCACCAGAAATATTTTGAGAGAACATTGGGGAAATCTTTGAAACAACTGTTTTAGAATACTCTGACCAATGAGTACTCTACTGAATTTTATTTGGAGGGGACCTGGGTCAAGGGAATGCTAATGTCTTTCCCTAGGAAGAAGATTTTCCTATATATTTCCCTCTCATCAGGTTATCCTTCTAAGACCCAGGAAGGTGCTGGGATGATGGAAAGATGCTGACCATACCTGAAGAGATGCTTTGCATAGACCATTCTGCAAAACAACCGGCTGGGCCTGAAGCCTAACTGTGTCTCCAATTTGCTGAAAAGTCACTCTTATTATTTGTAGAGCTTTGTATATGTAGATGCCCTTCCCTTCTCCCCCTCCAAACCTCACCTCCTTCCTCTTAGAAACCTATAAGTGCCACTTTTGTTCCAGTGGTAGGTTATAGGAGACAAGAAATTTGTGGAATATTTTATAAGGAAAGAAAGGATGAAAAAAGGATCTCTCTCAGTTCCAGTTATAGCTGTAACCACTCTCTGCCCCTAGAGAGCAGAATTATATGCCATACCTGCTAAACGAGGTAGTCTTTAGCTACTTAGGGTCCTATATGTATTTCCCTATGTTACATGTCCAGCGCCCGTCTGATTAAAAGAGACTACCCTAGTTAAGCTTGTTGAAGTTAGCATCCAGATCAAGCTAGAGATGCTGGAAGGTTTCTTTTGCAGGGTTCTCTCCTGCCCCTGAAAACTTAGCAAAACCTCTGTACTCCTCCTACACTACAACTGTCAATTGACTGAAAGCAGATGTGTTCTTTGCACTGAAACTCTCCTTCCCTTGTATGTTTAATTTTTTGGTCTTAAAAAGTACCTAAAGTTCTTCTAAATTCAGAAACTACTGGAAAAGAGTGGGACATTTATTAAGTATTTTGTCTATCATCTGTTCTTGTGATTAAATCTTCTCCTTACCTTTTAATGTGAATGGAAGAAGATGGAGTGACTGTAAGATTAGATAAAGGGGAAATGTGCTTATGAATGCCATTTCTGGCTCCTGTCGTGGTTGTTACAAATAAATATTTTAATAATATTTAATATTTTACAATGCTTTTATAATAATTTATAATAGTTAATAATCAATTATATTAAATAAAAAATAGTATGTTGATTTGCTTTCAAAGCAACTACATTTTCTGGTATATCCATCCCCCAGAGAGCCAAATCTTATAACAAAGAAATTTTAAAAAGCAAAAACAGATCAGCAAAACTAACCAACACACTGAAAAACTGATATCAGCTTAAGTTTTTCCACCCCCATGGTCCTCTTCTGCAAAAAAGAATGGGAGGGGGTACATTTTCATTTATGTTATATTTTGAGGGCCAAAATTGGTCATCATAATTTCACAGCATTCCATTTCAATTGTTTTACTGTTCTTTCAATTTACATTGTTGTAATTATTGTGTATATTGTCTTTCTGGTTTTGTTTTCTTCACTTTGCATCAATTTATATAAGCCTTTACATACTTCTCTGAATTCATCATATTCGTTGTTTCTTACAGCATGGTAGAATTTCATTATATTCATTTCCCAAACAGGGAACATATACTTTAATTCTACTTTAATTCCCTTTCCTTGCTACTATAAAAGGTTCTGTTAGCAATATTTTGTTGTCTTAATGACTTTCTTTTTTTTTTTTTAATTTATCTCTGTGAGATATATTCCTAGCAGTGAAATTTCTGGGCCAAAGGGACTGGACATTTTAGACACTTTATCTGCAAGTTGCTTTCCAGAATGGTTGGACCAATCCATACCTCCACCAACTATGCATTAATATACCTTCCTTTCCATAACTCTTCCAACAATGAGTATTTCCATATTTTGTCATGTTTTCCAATTCTCTGGGTATGAGATGAACCTGAGAGTCATTTTGATTTATCTCTTATTAGTAATTTGGAGCATTTTTTCATATAGTTGTTATTGGTTTGTAATTCTTTTCAGAACTATTGGTTCATATCCTTTGACCACTTATCTACTGAAGAATGGCTTTTGGTCATATATGTTTCTGTTAGTTACCTATGTATATTGAATATCAGACTTTTATCAGAGATTGTTGATACAAAATTTCCCCCCAAATGACAATTTATCTTCTTATCTTAGTAGCATTAATTTTATTCCTGGAAAAGTCTTTCAACTTCATATAGTTGAAATTATCTTTTTTTAATTACATAAGATAAAATAGATAATTTCCTGTTATAGCTACTTGGTCTGCTTCACAAATTCAAGATATATGAAGCTTTGTACAAAAACCAAATCTCTGATTAGATAAACCAGTTTTTCAAAAATTCCCAAGATAAAAAGAGGAGGGGTAGCTAGGTGGCATAATGAATAGAGCACCGGTGCTGGTGTCAGGAGGACCTGAGTTCAAATCTGGCCTCAGACACTTAACACTTACTAGCCATGTGACCTTGGGCAAGTCACTTAACCCCAATTGCCCCTCCAAAAAAAAAAAAGATAAAGGAATTCTCCCAAAGTTACTGTGTCAAAAAGTCTTGTGTGCCCTTTGTGTGAGATGATTTCAAGTAGAAAATAAAGAACTAGTATAAGAATAGCATATTTGTAAGACCCTTAATACTAAATATTTTAATACTTATTTCTGTCTTTGCTATCATTGCTTTTTTAAAAAAATTATTTTAATCTTTTCTTTTTTCTTTTTGTAGGGGGAAGGGCAGGGAAAATGGGATTAAGTGACTTGCCCAAGGTCACACGGCTAATAAGTGTTAAGTGTCTGAGCCCAGATTTGAACTCAGGTCCCCCTGACTCTAGGGCTGGTGCTCTATTCACTGCACCACCTAGCCACCCCTATCATTGTTTTTTTGAGCCATGAAACTTGTTACTTTCAATCTTCCAGTCCTACAGAATCATATGTGTGTAGATACTGGCTATTTTTATGGACTGTGGGACACTGCCTTGAGAATGTAAAGATCTCATGGAAACCAAATCAAATCCTTGAGAAAGATAAAGTCAAGTGATCTAGTATTCAGATGCCCTGACATAGGTGGATATTATCATACAATCATACAATACAGTTTATAGATTTTGAAGCAAGGAAATTGATAAGGCATTACCAGTATGTATCAGAGGTAGCCTGGTTTCTTTTATATAACTCACTGACTCCAAAGTTTCTATTTTGAAAGCATTGTTATAGAAAGATTAGACTCTAGAAATGGCTAAATAAACTGTCCCAGAATTGACCGGTTTGGTGATATTTTTTGAACTTGGATTTTGAGATTTGTGTGGAGAGGCAGATAGAGATTCCATCTCAAGGGCTATATGGGACAGAGGGAGGTGGACAGAGTAAAATGGGTGTATCCTGTCTCTGGATGTCAGCTCCCTGTGCACAATTTTGCAGCCTTCTTCCAGGACTCTGGTTGTCTGTGGCTTCAAAATTATAACATTTGCATCTGTTAGATACTTGTCCTTTCTGGCTCCTTACTCAGTGAGGTAGAAAAAGGAAGAAGTTTGAGAAAAAGAGGTCTAAAAGGCAGCTACTGTTGATTTCCATTTTGGGTCTTCATTGCATTATCATGTGTAGTTATTTTATGGTAAATGCAAACCATAATGGCTACCTATATCTGTATTTGATTAACACTGGCAAAGTAGAGATTTGGGAAGGTTTCTTTTTTTCAGAGGAGGGAAGGTAGGGCAATTGGGGTTAAGTGACTTGCCCAAGATCACACAGCTAGTTTTGTGTCTGAGGCTGGATTTGAACTCAGGTCCTCCTGACTCCAGAGCTGGCACTCCATTCACTGTACCACCTAGCCACCCCGAAGGTTTCTTTTTAAACCTCTAAAGAGATAGGAGACTCTTCCCCTTTTTAGCATGAACTGAGATACAAATAAGGGGGGGACATTCATACTATTTGGACTTCATACAAGCAAGAGATGTGCTATAATCATATTCCATATAGGTAGACACTTATAGATAGATATGTTGCACACATCTTGTGCAACAATTACATTTGTTTAAGGGGGGAATTAAATTCTTTTCTAGTGTTAACCCATCCCAGAAGTTAATCCACAGATACTGGTGCTTGTTTAGTCACTGATGGTTAGTTTAATACTTTTTATAGAGTCAGAGAAGAATACATCTTTCATTTGAAAGCACCCAGTGGGGCTACAATAGCCATGTTCTTAGCTCTAGTTTTCTTGCTAGATGACCATCTTGCTAGGGTTATATGTTTGTGGTTGGACTGTCTTTACACCTCTCTAGAACACTGGCAGCCATTACATAACCAACCACCTAGGGAATATTTGCTACTAAATAGTGGGTCAAGTACCAAGGAAATGGTCTTTCTCCCCCATCTGTAGTATAAGAGGACTGTCTGTTAGGGTGTATCCATACCTATCTATCTGTCTGTCTGTTTAGGAGTAGACTGAGGACGACATCAGTGTATATATTTGCTTTTTGGAGGAGGGAAGGCAGGGCAATTGGGGTTAAGTGACTTGCCCAAGGTCACATGGCTAGTAAATGTTAAGTGTCTGAGGATGGATTTGAACTCAAGTCCTCCTGACTCCAGGGCTGGTGCTCTATTTACTGCTCCACCTAGCCACCACAGACATCAGTATATCAACAGGCATATAGACTATCTTGGGTATATCAGTGTCTAATACTGCTTTAAATCATATATATCTCCACCCCCGCCCCCCCCCCCCAAAGCATTGCTAGAACAACAACAAAACCCAGGGGAAATGAACTATGAAAGAATGTAGTAATAGAGCAGTAGACCATCATGTGAAGCAGAGTGGAGGGGAAACATCATACTGGGAGAGTAACAACTGATATCAAGAACAGACAAACCATTTTCCCATTAGAATCTACTTTTATAAAACCATTCTGCTCCAGAGAACCATGGTTAACTCATTTTAGTATTGTTTTGATCAATATTACTTATCTTGGATACTGATGCTTAATTCAAAGTCAGGAATTCTGAGACTGGATAAATATGAAGTTGATATTTCTTTTTCTTGAACCTGTCCATCCTTGTAATAAACTACATGACCAGTGTCTGCCATGATCACTTCCTCCACATTTAGACAAGATCTGAGCCTGATGGACTCAATACGCTGAATACAGCAATATTCCTTTTAGAATAGCAGTAAGTTGAGAGAGGATTCTGGGAAGATGGCAGAGTAGGTCAGAAAATTCCAAGCTCTCAAGATTTTCCCCCACAAAAGAGTTAAAATAGCACCTTAGGACAAACAAAGTGTGGGTGGAGATAAATAAGAATAGAGGGTCTTCCTGGCAATGTGCCAGCTTAAAGACTCTCCATGAACAAGAAGTCTTAAGCCCATGTTAAGACTGTACTAGATTCTTCAATAGAAGGAACAACAGAGATAATTCTGTACCACTAGGCTCTGATTATTAAGGTTAAATGAAAGATAAAACAGAAAGGTATATGCTCACAAAGATGTCCACCACTGTCTTGGAGGGTAACTTATTCAACGTTCCAATTGAAGCAGAATTCCCTAGATGGTGAAGTCTAGATGATCTTATTTGTAAATGATATTGTCCTAATTTCATCAAGCCCTTGGATGTCATAGGAGCTTCTCAGGGACATCTGTGATTAATCAAAAGAATAGTCTGATCAGGAAAAACTTAATGGTTTTAAAATTCTATTGAGTGGGATGGATAATTCATTGCTTTAGTGAATCAGTACATATAGCCAAGGAGCAGCTAGGTGGCACTGTGGATAGAGTGCCAAGGATGGAGTTAGGAAGACTCATCTTACTGGCTATGTAACCCTGGGCAAGTCACTTACCCTTTATTTGCCTTAATTTCTCATCTGTAAAGTGATCTGGAAAAGGAAATCACAGACCACTCCGGTATCTTTGCCAAGAAAATCTCAAATGGGGGTCACGAAGAGTCAAACACAAGTGAAACAAGGACAATAACATAGCTGGGGCAGCTACTGAAGATGGATGGATTACATAGAATGAGAAGAGCAAAGTGATTGGGAGGAAGATAGTAGGTTAGGGGCATCACATCATATTTTCAATGATTCCCAGCTGCTCTCCAACAACAAAAAAAAAATCCAACTTTTTAATGCAAGTGCTCTCTTGGTGATGAAATATAATTATGAATCTTGGAATACTACAGTCTACAAAGAATCAAAATTGGGGATAAGCCAAAGGGCCATGGAAAGAGGCATGGTTATTGAAAATAGAATATAGTACAGGTCCTATAATAGTTTATGTGCATTACATGACATAAGGGATATTATCAAGGAAATATATGATTAGAAAAGAAGATAAGTCAGTCATGTAGTGATAAAGATGGATCACATATAGATGAGTATCTCTTTGGTACCCATAAAACGGAAAGAGACTTGAGGAAGTTCCCTACACGTGGGAGACCATGGATGAAATTACACAGGATGAGATGATGTGATTGAGTTGTGATGTACATGGCTATGTAGAAAATGACTACATGAGAAAAATAAAAACTTCATTGAAGTATAAAGCTCATCACTGGGAGACTGTATAGGATAGTAGATTAGGAAGCGATCCTTAAAGCCAAGAAAATCTGGGTTCAGGTCTTGCCTCTGACACATACTGGCTGTGTGACCTGGGGAAGTCATTTGCTTCTCAGTGCTTCAGGCAACACTATAGTAGAATAGGTTATAGGGAAGATCTCAGCCTGCATTGGTTGAGGAAGTTTCCACACCTGAGAGTTCTTTATACCATTGAAATCACAAGTCTAGTCCCTATCTCAGAATGAAGTATATGCCATGCCCTCTCTTTCATGCTTCATTCATAAATCCCATGTATTTCCACACAGAAGTATGTCTTGACATTTAATGCCACTCTGAGGTTCCCTTTAGAATAACATTAAGTTGAGAGAGGATTCTGGGAAGATGGCAGAGTAGGTCAGAAAATTCCAAGCTCTCAGGATTTTCCCCCACAAAAGAATTAAAATAACAGGATAAACAAAGCGTGGGTGGAGATAAATAAGAATAGGGGGTCTTCCTGGGACAATTTGAGAAGATCAAAAAAAAAAAATCTCAGGACAAAGTTTGTTCCCTGGGAAGAGTAAACACCTCCAGGCTAGGTTCCCTTTTAACAACAAGCTGGCATGCTGCTTAAACTGCAAGCAGCAGGTGCTAGAGTTTGAGAGGCTGCCTTGGCCCCAGCTACAGGAACTTTTACCCTTGGATAATGAGGAGAATTGGGCATTTGAGCTCAGGGAAAATTAAGAGAACCTGTGCTAACAAGGAATGCCAGACCCAGCTGTGCGGCTGCTGTGTGGCTGCTGTGCGGCTGCTGAGCAGCCGGGACAAGAAGGAACCAGCACATGCCTGGTGAGTGCAGAAGCAGAGAGGCAGAAAGCCCCTGGCTGTGGGCACTTACAGGAGGCTGGAGGTTTGGCTTTGGTTCCAGGCTAGAGGGGAGAACTGAAGATCTGAAGCAAGAGGCACCATTTCCCATACCCTAAGCTATTAGCATAGAAATTAAGCTATTACCACACACACACACACACACACACACACACACACACACACACACACAAAATGCACAGGCAAAGGAAAAAGAATCCAACCACAGAAAACTATTATGGAAATAGAAACGACCATGTTCATCTTCAGAGGAGGATATTGAAGTAAAGAAACCCCCAAAGAATAAAAACAATGGTCACCTGCCCCAAAAGAATTCATAGAAGGTCTTTAAAAAGACTTTAAAAACCAAATGACAGAGATGGAGGAAAAACTAAAAAAAAAAAATAATAATCCTAGGAAAGCAATGTTATAAATGAAAAGTCACCAGTCAGAAAAGGAAATACAGAATCTTTTTTTTTTGCTTTTTGGAGGGCAATTGGGGTTAAGTGACATGTCCAAGGTCACACGGCTAGTTTTGTGGTAAGTATCTGAGGCTGGATTTGAACTCGGGTCTTCCTGACTCCAGAGCCAGTGCTCTATTCACTGTGCCACCTAGCCACCCCCAACATACAGAATCTTAAAGAAGAAAATGACACCTTGAAAATTAGAATTGGGCAAAGTGAAGCCAGTGAAATAAGAGATCAAGAAATAGTTAAACAAAATATGAATAATGAAAAAAATAGAAGAGAGAAAGTGAACATTTTATAACAAAAACAACAGATTTGGAGAATAGATCAAGGAGAGAAAATATAAAAATAGTTGAAGTAACTGAAAGTTATGATAAAAAAAAGAATCTTGATAGAATAATAAAAGAAATAATTAAAGAAAATTGTCCTGAAACATTAAAATAGGGATGGGGGGGAGAGTAGAAATAGAAAAAATCCATCAATCATCACTTAAAAGAGATTCTATGAGGAATATCATAGTCAAATTCTGAAACCCCCAATTCAAGGATAAACTATGAAAAGCATTAAGAATAAAACAATTTAAATATGATTATGTCACAATTAGAATCACACAAGACCTAGAAGCAGAGACATTAAAGGACTATAGGTCTTAGAACACAATGTATGGAAAAGTAAAAACTGGGACTCTGGCCAAAAACATCATACCCTGCAAAGTGAAGTATTCTGAATGAAAAAAATGGACATTTGATTGACTCTCAGACTTTCAAGACTTTGGTTTAAAAAAATCCTGAACTCAATAGAAGTTCTGACGTATAAGAACCAAGATAAATATGTTATATACCAAACACTGGTTATAAGGGATTCATAAGGACAGACTGTTTACTTTTCACGTATGTGAAATGTATGTCTAAGATTCTTATTAATAATTGGGTAACTCATAAGAAAAGATTGGGGTAAACATGAGTATGATATGAATTTAAAAAGTAAAACCATTCAGGAGCAGCTAAAAAGAGTAATTATTTTATATAAATGAGGTGTAAGAGGAAGAATTACATGAGGGAGGAGGGCTGGTAGTTCTGGTAACCTACTTTCACCGGCAATGGGTTTACATATGTATTTAGAAGAGTATACAAGTCTTTTAAATTCAGAAGAAATAAAACAGTAGGGGCATAGGGAGGGGGAGAGGACAAGGAAGGGATTTTTAGAGGGGAGAATGAGGGGATAAGTAAAACAGGGGTATAGAAAGGGTGTTTAGATTTATGGGAATGGGAGGGTAGGGAGGGATCCTTGGAGAGGGGTAGGCAAGTAATAAGAGGGCAAGGTAGGGGGTAGAAGTAAAGTAGAGGATCAGGAGGGATAGGAAACAATAGATATGCACAAACACAAAAACGAAAATCAGAGCAGAATATGTTTGGGAAATGTCTATATGTCTATAACATGTATGTACATATGTATATACGTGTATGGATATATCTATAGCCATAGAGAAACATATCTAAACATGCCCTTCTGGAGGGCATGGGGGGAGGAGAAAAAAGAACAAAGTAAAAAAGTACACAGCAGGGAACAAAAGAAAACTCACAAGGAAGCAAGGAAAAGATGGTTAATTCTCAACACAATGTGTATTATTTATCATACAGGCTTTCTTGAAATGAAAATTCATTGTTACATATTTTGAATCCTCTCATGTTCTACTATGCACACAACATGCTTTTTTTTCTTTCTTCCTTTGTATTTAAGTTCCAATATTTAAGGCTATGCTATGTTTTTGTTTCTTTTCTCTATTCTGTATTTGTGCTCTGACCCTTGAGTCTTAAAATAAAATAAAATAAAATAAAATAGAATGGCAATAAATTGTAATCACATAAGCACTTTAAGTTTTGTAAAATACTTTTCTAACAGCACTCTTTTGAGGGAAGCAGAAATTCTACTAATTCCATTTTACAGATGAGGAAATTGAGACCCAGAAGGTTATGACTTAACCATCATTACTCAGCTAAGAGTCAGAACTGGCCCCTAAACTAAGAGCCTGACTCCAGATCAAGAATGTACTTTTTAGCACCGTATATTGCCATGTGATACATACAGTGCCTTAACCGACCCTGGGCAAGTAACATATTCAGTGCGTAAGGCAACTCTCTAAGGTTAAAAGTTGAATATATTTAGTGGTGGAATAAGAACTGTTCTGGGAACTCCCTATACATATGAAATCTCAGGTCCAGTAAAAAAGATATTATTATTGTTATTATTCTATACTCTTACTATGTGTAGTATCCCATCTTATTTCGGTAATGCCTATGAAGTCATATTTACCTACTCATGCTAAGGTATCTAGCTTTCTCTCTTTAAAAAAAATAAGATTTGCAGATTAATACATAAACATTTAACACCAGGAACAGAATTTCTGCTGCTCCTTCCTGTTATTTTCTCCTGCAAATTACTATATCCTTCTACTGCAATTCCTTGTATGTCATATGTATTGCCCTCTTGGTCTCTAGTTCAACAGTTGTATCAAGGCAGTTTTTTCCCCTTGCTTGCTTTTTCCTTTTAAATCTCCCTGGACCAGATTAGCAAAAATCTCAAGGAACATAGATGTTTCCCTGCCCTCATTAGATGTGCTCAGGGTCTAGCCAAAAGCCTGTCTCTTAAAACCATGGTCCAGGAAGACAAATTCTGTTCTTTGACCCCAGATTCATTAGCCAACTATTCATTTTCTCTATGCTCCTTTATATTCTAACTTCACAACCCTCAAAAAGCAAATGATGAAAATTTTATTTTATTTTTAAATAAACATTTGCCTTTTCTCCTTCCCTCCCATTGAGAAAGCAATAAACACAAAACCCTGTTACAAACATGTATAGACAAGTAAGAGAAATTTATGCATTGGTCATATCCAGAAAAATGAGCAACATGTTTCTTTCTGAGTCTTCTCCTGTTGATCAGAATTCCCGAACCAAATAACTGTGATAAGAGGATCATAGGTTCATAGCTTTAGAACTGGGAGGAACCTTAAAGGTTTTCTAGTCCAGCCCCTTCATTTTACAAAAGAGGAAACTGAAATAGAGAGAAGTAAAATTACTTATCCAAGGTCATAAAGCAGGTCTGAACTAAATACCTCCAAATCAACATCTAGCATTCTTTCTGTTGGATCACAGAATGTATGTAAAATGCCTTGCAAAACTCTAAAGTGCTTTATAAATGTCAGCTATTGTTGATGATGATGATGACGACAATGATGATGAATCCATGTCAGTTTCTTAAGTAGTATAGGAGTTATCATTTGGAAAAAATTAATTAGAGTTGGAATGGGTCCCAGTCCTTCCATATAGCTTATTCTGAAAACATTATTTCTTGCAAAGAACAATTGAAACAATTTCTTTTAATCATAAAACCTTGTATACTTACCCACTATTGATTTATTTTTTAGACTTCTATGTAAGGAACAATTTCAGTTTAACCTTTTCTTAAAAAACCTATTCCCTAACCTTTGGATCACCTTTGTAGGTCTCTTGAAGCCTCCCTTTGTAGCTGTTCTTTTCCAAGGTTTAGCTGGCACCTGGAAATGGAAATATCAGCCTGCCCACTAAAGAATAGCATCATTAGTTATTGGTTAGAATTAATAAGACTAGTGTCTCACTAATGGCACATGGCAGTGGGCTATAGTGGTGAGGCTTAGGACTTAGGTGATTTGGTCTTAATCTTAGCCCTATGTGAAATCTTTTTTTTTTTTTTTAAAGCAATCGGGGTTAAGTAACTTGCTCAAGGTTACATGGCTAGTCATTATTTATGCATGGGTGCTCGTTTTCTGAGGCCGGATCTGATCCCAACTCCAAGGCCGGCACTCTTACTCACTGCGCCACCTAGCCGCCCCTTTAGGGCAATTGGGGTTAAGTAACTTGCCCAAGGTTACACAGCTAGGTTTTTGTTTGTGTGGATTAAGTGTCGGAGGGCGGGCTCCGAACTCGGGTCCTTCTGATTCCAGGGCCGGCGCTCTATTCACTGCGCCACCTAGCCGCCCCCCTACGTGAAATCTTAAGGGAGTCAGCCAATCTCCTTGGATGTATTTGCTTATCTTTAAAATGGAAATAATATTCTTTCTATTCCTACCTTATCAGAATGTTGTTAGGACAAAATAGTCAAATGAAATGAGGTGTGAGAACACTTTTAATGAAAGTCCATTTAAAAAAATGAAACATGGATCTCTTAATTTTTAGTCTTGTTTCAGCTACTGTCTACTGTTGTTTTATCTTGGAAAGAACACAGAAAAATTGTTCATGAGACTACTGCAACACACATTATTTTAGACTTGGGTTTTTTGTACTGGTACTGTTGGACACAATTCCACTTTCCCCTTCCCTTCATTGATTTGTAAACCCCAACCTTTCCCTTCCCTTCCCTGATTTGTAAAACAGAACTCAACCTTCCCTTCCCTTCATTGATTTGTAAAGCAGACAACTCTAACCTTCCCTTTCCTTCATTGATTTGTAAAGCAGAGAACTCCACCTTCCTCTCCCTTAATTGATCTGTACCCCTATCCCTTCCTTTCCCTTGATTAATCTGTGGGTGGGAGTCCCAGCCTAGGGTTTCTCGAGGGCGGGAAATTCAAATGTATACTGACCAATCACTAATTGTAGTTTCAAATATACACTGACCAATCACTGTAGTTTCAGCTTACATCACTGTAATTTCAGCTTATGTAACCTGGCTATGGAATCTCTATAAAACCGGCACAATGTCTGATTTGGGCATATACCCTGACAGTCCCGTGGTAACAAAATCCACTTTTTAAATTTAATCTTGGGGATCTTCTGTCTCTTTATTGGGGTACAACAGGACATTGAAGATAGGGTAGAAATTTTGAAATATATAACCAGTCATTACAGTATTGATAGTAGATTGTAATCAAGGGTATGCTGTAGCCAGCTTGAAGCTTGCAAGAGCTAATAGTTAAATTTTCGGTGTGTATATTTATACCTTGGAAATCAGCAAATGCTACAATAGGGACTTGATTTATCCTTTTGTTGATTGTTCAGATTTAAGAAAGAAGGCTAAGGATTGTTGTTTTTCTCGGGTCATTAAAGCTGGGCAGAGTAGGTAGTACCTTTACATATGGCGGCAAGAATGAGTATGGGGACAAGGAGATCCCTAAATCCAGACTCTGAAGGAAGCTGGGATTAGAATCTCATATTCCTGGGGGGGGGGAGGGGAGGGTGATGGTGTGATGGCTTAGGAAGTAGTAGAAGCTGGAAGCAGGAACCTAAATGCTCTTTGGACAGACTAAATATTTGTTTTCTCCACCTAGGGCAGTAAGTTCCTAAGATAAGCAGGGTTTCAAATCTAGTCCCAGAACTAGGACAGCTATCCTTGCTGGTGTCTTCTTTCCTGGCTGAGCCAGTGGCTGTATTTCAATGCCATGATATATGTTTTAACATCTAATTTGATTTATCCCTTTATTTCAACGTCATTTCTGTTTTTTTTTTTTTGCTTTATGTTATTTCAAAAAGGTCTTTCCATATTCCTCCTACATATAATTTTAATTGTTATTTTATTCTTTTATATTCTTATACCACAATTTATCCATTCAGCTATTCACCCATTATTGGATATTTAGATCTATTTGCTTTTATTTTTTTTGAAATTGCAAATACTGTCCCATATATCTTTGAATAGAGTTCTTTTTTTCTTGTTTTTGATATCATTTTCAGGATATAGTTCTAATATAAGGTAGGATCAATTGAGCCAGTTAGTCAATCCTCCTTATCCTTGATCCCAGCATCAGGTGAGAACATTTACGCTGGAATCAGTTAATCAAAGATATTTCAAATAGGTTTGATAAGAAATATTCAGGATTGGTTGGGGAGACTTGGTCACACCCTATAGGGCTTATGTAAAACTGATAAGATTGTTTAAATTAGGAATATTTGATTATCTGGCTTCCTGTAGTGCCATGGGAGCTATCCCAGCCAAGCTCTTGAGGAGGAATTTCTCTTACAAGCAGAGTAGGGTAGAAGAAACAAGAAATCCTTGGTCTCCTAACTCTCCCCCTGCCTTCACTGTAGGATAATCTTATGAATTGTGAAGGATCAGAAGATTTGAGGACATCCATAGGCATCCTAGTTCTAGTAGGAACTGCTAAAGCAGTGTTGAATTGGGAGCTGAGGACAAGCCCTGCGTATTGAGAAAGATTAATTTCAAGACTCACAACAATTCCAACAGAGAAGCTATATGTACCTTGCCCCAAGGGAAACTCATAAAGTTCACATACTTTCCAACTTTATGAGTACCCAATGAAAGCAGAAAAGGCTTCCAGGAACTGTGAATTAACCCTTTGCCATATGTGTCTTCTAAAGTTAAACCCACTTTCCCCAGACGTTTAGCATAAACAACTTATTTATTTATTTAAAATTTATTTTTTTGTATAAACTATTCTTATCATACCACCTTAGTCAATACCCCTTACTAAAAGCTAAATGAGTCTGAATGACTTATTGAGATCTACTTATAATCATAGGGGAAGCACTCTCTTATGGGCTTGTGAGCATTAAAAAGACACCCCCAATCTCTCGTGGGAAAAGTAGCAGCAGCCCTCTGGAAATCCAGAGTGATTAGAAGTTGGGATCATAGCCCCTGGGCACGTACTATTATTAACAACGAGTTTATTGAGTCTAAAATAGTGATTTGGGGGGGGGGGGGGCAACATACTATCAGGTTGCTTTCCAAAAAGATTCTGCAAATTTAGAGTTATACATTTATATGTATAACTCCTGCCAGGTATATAAATAAATGACATTTATCCATGTCATTCTCTAAATCTATGCAATCCACTGAAAGCCTTTCTCTGGTTATTCTGCTATCTCAAGAAAGCACTGTATATCTGTTGTCCATCTCATATTGTTCAGTTCACATCTTTACATAGAAAAAGACATCCATGTTGGAAGAGATACAGGACTAAAGACAATCAAGGACTGATTTTTAAAATATATCAAAGAAGGGGAGATTCTAAAAAATAATGAAAAAGTACAATTTTCAGAAAAAAGGGAATGGCAAGAATATCACCAAATAACCACACATTTCCCTGTATCTATAAATCCTCATGAGAATAGTATCCCTGTTGGTCAGCAGTTGTTGCTGGTAATGAAGAGAAAAGTGAGACCCTTCTCCATATTGCTTTCTCTTTTCCATAATGGAAGAGGGATTTGGCCTAGAAACATGTCTGGTGGTTTGAGAGACTGTCTCATTCCCAAGGCTCTTAGATTCCTAGGTCATTTCCATCAGGGTTTGAGGGGAAATGGTGATCAAGGAGTGGCTGGTAGTTCAATTTGCTTGGCACATGCTGCCTCCTGACTTTTTGGTGTCTTACTGATTCAGCAAGGCTGGCCCACTAGATATTATTTAAATAGATACTGTTGTCTCATTGTCCACTTATAGCGCCTATATATTATTATTTATATAATCTTGGGTATTCTCCTGGGGATACTGTAATGGTAAGGGCATTTGAAGATCTTCCTTGCCCCTTAATAAGCCTAAGGGAATTTGAAAATATATGCTGCCCCCTACTAGGCTGAATGTGGTCACATGGAGCCTGTAATCAGAGGAGTTTACTGAAGGGTCGAGTGGAGCCCAACAGGAGAACTTGCTTAGGGGAGGCTTGTTTCTCAACACACCATGTTACTCTGTAATTAGGCAGTGGGTCACAAAGGTTGTGATGTTCTCTGACCCTGGAGAAAGCTATATAAACCTCTGAGGTAAGGTTTTGCTTTGGGGCTCACTCCTGGGAAGAGTTGTGTGATTTGGCCAGATTGAGCCCCGCCCTGGCTTTGAAAACCCAGATGTTGGTGCTTTTCTTCCTGGTAACTAACTATATAGGTATGTGATAGACAGCTAGAAGCCCTGTCTGTTAGTGTGGTGAACTGTGTTATTTTCTCTGTATTTTTTGTCTGCTTATAATTTCTGTTTGTATTTTCTGAAGTTCAAGGTCCTGATTTTTCCCCCTGAACTAGGTAACATATATATGTTTGATTAAAGTAAGATTGTTAACCCCTTTTGAGTTGCTTTCCTTTAGAAAAGCAGATCAAAGAACCTGTGCTAGCAGCCATCCTGGGTATGCTAGGGTGCTTGCTGCTACAGATGCCATAAAAAAAAGTCAGTAGTGGAAATCCACTCATTGCTGATCTTGTTTTCACCATGGATAATTTTAATATGCCCAGGGATACTATTCTCATGAGGATTTATAGATACAGGGAAATGTGTGGTTATTTGGTGATATTCTTGCCATTCCCTTTTTTTCTGAAAATTGTACTTTTTCATTATTTTTTAGAATCTCCCCTTCTTTGATATATTTTAAAAATCAGTCCTTGATTGTCTTTAGTCCTATATCTCCTCCAACATGGATGTCTTTTTCTATGTAAAGATGTGAACTGAATAATATGAGATGGGCAACAGATATACAGTGCTTTCTTGAGATAGTAGAATAACCAGAGAAAGGCTTTCAGTGGATTGCATAGATTTAGAGAATGACATGGATAAATGTCATTTATTTATATATATATAATTCCACTAATTAATTATACACATACACACATATTTATAAATGTCATTACACAGAAGAAGGGAAGGAAGGGATAGAGTGGTTCCAATCTATACCAATTCAGGAAATAATCATACCAATAAGATAACAGATCCAGATCTAAAAACAGATAAATTTCTAAGTATAAATTTGATCAGGTATAAACTCTTCTTTGTGACTTCATTTCAAATGTTCTTGTGGGCAGAGTACTGGACTTGGGTATCAGGAGAAACCTGCATATTCATCTTGACTGACAGTTAAAAGTTGGGCAGATCATTTAACCTTAAGTCTCTTGGTATAATTGTGAGAAAATTTTGTTGCTTCCTCATATTAGGTACGGAGGTGACTATAAATGTAATGGTTCCAATATATAATTGGCAAGCATCAATCATCATTCATGGATGGGAAGGGATAGAACTGGCAGATCTGTTCCATTTCATGACTATTTGTCTACCCCCTAGTCTCATCTACAAATATTTTCAGGATGTTGCAGCTGGATCTTTTATTAAGCTGTCCGGAGTCAAGGTTTTCCCTTCAGTTGCTTTTGCTATTTTGGGAGGTAATAGTGCTAATGATCTCATTCTATAAGGTCTGGGCTGTGAGCTTTTAATATAAACTGAGGTTCTGATTACTGTAAGCCCATATTTCCCCACCCCTTACTTTGATAAGAAGAACTGTTGGCTGGGGCCACTTCTATGCTCTTTCAGCCTCTTTATTGTAGTTATTGCTTTGAAATGATTCAACTTCTTTGATATGTAGTGGCAGTCAGTGACTTCACTTTGTAGATTTTATTTTATTTTTTTTGGAGGGCAATTGGGGTTAAGTGACTTGCCCAAGGTCACACGGCTAGGTTTTTGTTTGTGTGCGTTAAGTGTCTGAGGCTGGATCCGAACTCAGGTCCTTCTGCCTCCAGGGCTGATGCTCTACTCACTGCGCCACCTAGCCACCCCTAGCTTTTCATTTTTTAGAGCTGGCCACTTGTTTAAACAGGACGAGTCAGAGCAGTTATAATCACACAGTATTTTCATGTTTTCTAATTTGCAATCATTTGACCTTTGCTCTGACCACTTGATCTGATTGCATGTTGAAGGTGGATTTAGAAATGACTACTGCACTTGTAGCTAATAATTTTCTTCACTTTCATAAGGGCCTTCAGGGTACATGTGACTTGCAATCTCCTTTTACCACCTATTCTTCAAGGGATAGTCCTAGAGAATTGACTGGGGGATACTAAAAGACTGAGAACTTAAATGACTGGTCCTGGGTGTATGTTAGAAGCAATTTAAACCCTGGTCATAAGATCAGAGACTTAGAACCCAAGAAAACTTTTAGAAGTAAGCTTGTTTAAGCTACTCATTTTATAAGTAAGGAAACTGAGGTCCAATGTAAGTGATTTGTTCGAGATCATACAGTGTAGTAAGTGACAAACACAAGACTCATACCCAGTCCACCTGACTCCAGATCCCAAGATCTTTCTGCTGCACTTCTTGATAGTCAAATTTTTGCCTACATTTCCAGCCTTATTTCATATAACTCCCCTCAAAAATCTCTCTCTTCCAGTCAGATTGGCTCTCTCTCCACTTCACCAGCTACTTCTCAGAATATTCTTATTAAGGTTTTGTAGAACTGAGAAAGCAGGCATATGGTAATTTAGTTGCTCATGACTTTTGGATTCTCCTTTTCTTTAGTATATCTTGACAGATCAATTCCTGAATGCCTCTAAAGGTGTGTCATATCCAATAGGGACTTTGATCAGGTCCAGCTGCTTTTCCTGACTTGTCTTCTTAAGTGTAATCACCGCTTTGTCACATGATATACTGAGTACTGAATTAGGTATAGGATTCAAATATGCCAGTGCTACAGATAAAGTAAGGGAGGCAAGGCACCTGGAGGACAGAATGTGGGACCTGGAGCCAAGAAGACTGAGTTTTAATATGGCTTTAGATACTTAACTAGCTGTGTGACCTAGGGCAAGGCTTCTGTCTGCTCCAACTTCCTCATTTGCAAAATGGGGATGATAATAGCATATACCTCCCAAGATTGTTGTAAGGATAAAATGAGATATTTGCAAAGTACTTTGCAAACAAAGTAAGTACTACATCAATGGTGATGGTGATAATGCTGCTGTTTTTGCCAAAGACACATTATATATCTCCTCTATGGTGGATTTATTGGAGAACATGGGTGAGAAAACATGGAGAGGGTCTTCCTCTGCAAAATATTGCCTAGAACAAGGGTTCTTAATGTGGGACCCATAGACCCACAAAGAGTTCATGATATCTTGCAGGGATTCTGTGAAATTGGATGGGGAAAAATATACTTTTATTTTCACTAATCTCTAACTGAAGTTTAGCATTTCCACTAATTATTTTAAAACATTATTCTGAGAAAGGGTCCATGGGCTTCATCAGGCTTTCTAAAGGGACCAAGATATAAACAAGGTTAAGAGCTCTTGCCTTAAAACATATCCCTTTTAATCCCATGAATGCTAATGTCTCCTGTATCTATTTACTTTTAAATTTTTTGCTGTTTTGGAAGAGGCTTTTCCCTAACATTATAAACTTAAAGGAAAATGTAGTTAGATTAATTCTATTACATCTCATCTTGATATGTGGCTCTTAAGAAGCTTATAATGATCTCTTTGTGTTATCTTTATTTGATATTTGTTCATGTTAATCAATATTAATTAACAATAATAAATTATATAAATTATCAATTAAATAACATTTTTATTTGATAATGTTACAATTTAGAGAGACTAAGAATTAATTCCCATTAGGTGAATGGCTCTGTAATCATTCATTCTTTCAAGAAACAATTTAAGAGTGTAACAGGTATCCTAGATTACAAAGGGGATAAATGTCAGAGTTGGGATTTGAACTGACATTCTCTAGCTCCAGAACAGGAAATTTCCCATTGTCACACTGGATAATTATAAACACAAAACTCAGGTTAAAAATTTGAGAGGTTGGTATATCCTTGTTAAAATTAAGGCACACAGTCTTCCTGTCTTTTAACAAATTGTAAATACTGGAACAGAAATATAGAGTTTCATGCACAGTTGGTCACAATCACTTTTGTATTGTTTTGCTTAACTGTTTTCCAGAAATGTACTTTGTTTCTTGTCTGTATTTATTGAATCTGTTTGGTTAAAGCAAAATTTCAAAATTACAGTACTACATATTCTTTAACTCTGAAGTGAGAAAACATACACCTTGTGACCATCTTAAAAAAAAAAAGAGTATTTAATTAGCCATTTGACTTCATAGTCTGTGGATGATTTCTCTAAGGTAGAAATTTCCTAAGGGTGACCAATGGAGGAACAGGACTTTTACATCAAGGCTGAGATGAGCATACCTCAGTGAGGTGATTACTGCTGATGGGACAAAGCTTCTCAAGCTTTGGAAAGTATCCTAGGATGTAGGATTCAAAATTTCAGTGAGATTCAGCCAAGTACATTTGGTTTGGCTATGAGAAGTAAACATTCCTAGAATGCTTGGACAACTTAATTTGAGTAAAGAGCTGAGATTATGTTTCAGTTAATAATGCTTTGAGATTATTAAATGGAAGAAAACCAGAATCAACCTGATGCAAGCTTTTCAGCAGGACATAAAGCTGAGAGAAGTAATACGCATGTAGTGGGGAGAAACAGGGAAGGGAGAAGGGAAAGGAAGGGAGGGGTGGGGGAAGTTGAGATCTGTTGCTAGGGAGAAGTGGGACAAAGCACAATGGCTTTTCAGGCTTTTTCAGCCAGCACAACTGCTGCTGCTATTTTCAAAGAACAGAGAGGCTGATGGAGTGAGCTGAAAGCCATTTCTTGACACCACTGTCACTCTGTTTGTTCTCTTTCCATCTGAGGAAGCAAAGCTCCAGGGAGATTTCCTTCAGCCAAGGTGTTTGCTAAGGGAGCTCTACCAACTAAAATGATTTTCTGACTATGTTAGAAAACTATAGAACTGAATTACTCAGAGGAAACCAAAGAAAACAAAACAAGGGAAAAATGAGTCAGGCAGTGTAACTTTCAAGCTATCATTTGAAATTTACTTATCTGTGTACAGGTCTGCCTTCCCTCTCCCTCCCCAAGTGCAATGTAAATTGCTTGACTACAGAGACTGTATCCTCTGTCTCTGCATCTCCAGCACCAAACACGGCGTCTGGCATATTGTAGATCCTTAATGAATATTAGTTAAATGGAATTAAAACAATCGTAAGAGGAGTTCAAAAGGCAGCTTAGGCTTCTGTCCGTCCTGATACAGCCTGGTTGGAGGAGACTCTCACTGCCAATAATTGAGGTTGGCTGAGAAGATGGAAGAAAATTTCACAGCTGTTAAGTGAGATGACTGAAGAAAGCTTCGAAATTATTGGCTGGGACTTCTGGCCGGAGATGGAAGTAGCCCCCACCCCCACCCCCTGCCTCCCCCTCAAGGTAGACGCTCTCTAATTGCAACACCTCTAGTAGATAGATGGCTACAGTTGCCAGTGGCTCTGAAAATAGCACCTCAGATGAGGATTGTAGCTGAGACATAAAAGGAACCAATACAATGAGCTGACAGAGGAGGGTTGAAAGACCTGAATGTAGCCTTTTCTGTGTGACAGTGTAGGAACCATAGTAACCTTCCTTCACGCCAGTGGATGGTGGAAATCATGGAAAGAACTCTGTAATAGGCTAGCTAGAGTGGAGGCCAAGTACTGACAATGGGAGTGGTCCTCACATCTCCCAGAGAGGAGCAGGCTCTGCCAAGAGTAGGGGCCCTGACATTAGAATACTCTGGCAATTTTGCAGCATCAGGGGTACGAGTTGTCCCTCCTCAGATGTGTCCCGGTCATTCATTTTCCATGCATGTGCGTCCCTTCATGCATGTACTCTGACCATATGTGTTACTTATGTGTGGATGGATGCCCCATTTATAATTCCTCTAAAGCTCTGTTCTTTTCACTCGTATATACTTGTGGGCAAAACCAGTTCAGTGTGTGTGTGTGTGTGTGTGTGTGTGTGTGTGTGTGTGTGTGTGTGAGAGAGAGAGAGAGAGAGGAGAGAGAGAGAGAGAGAGAGAGAGAGAGAGAGAGAGAGAGAGAGAGAAAGGGAGAGAGAGAGAGAAAGGGAGAGCACCTGCTCTATTGTTACTTTATATCGTTATTTAATTAAATCCTTTTGTTATGCTCTAAGTAAGTTGGGTTGAGTGGTATAAAACACACCCATTAGTGCATTTGACCTATGACCTGGAGAGGACTGTGACCCACAAAATACTTAGAACCTGGGATAGTTAACTAAGGTCCAGAAAGATGGGGATCCCCAGGAGCTACATACACATGACTGAAAAGACTGTTATTTTCAACAGTCCTGGTTTAGACGGAAGTTGTAAAGAAAAATTGTACCAGAGAGCCTGCTCAGCAGTGACAATAAAGAAAAGAATAAGAATTTTTAAAATCCTGTAAATCAAAATATGGGTGTGTCTTGGCAGAACATGTGGATCAAATTGACACCTTTGTAACCACTACCTCCAAAGAAGCAACATCAGTGTAATTTCAGGGAAGTAGCAATTCTTTATGCCCTTGTTCTAAAGAAGTGTGTACTTTTCAAAAGGGGGCAGTGGAACAAAAAAGGTAGAGTCACTTTTATCCAAACATGACTGATGTGACCTGGTTGGAAATGTTAAACTTGGAGATTCATAGATTATTTAAAAACCTTGTTCTAAAGCACCTCCCTATTTCAAGAATTCAGGTCATACTCAGTATATTGCAGAAAGCCTCTGATGTAGGCTTCATCTTTTTCCTGAGCTCAACTCCAGGGTAGTAATGCATTTTTATTCTAGTCGGAGCAAAAATCTCACAGGAAAAGGTGAACAGAAGATATAGGTTGAGCCAATCTAGAGATCAAAGTAAGATTTGTTCTGTTTGATAGATTGGTAGCTTACGATAGGCTTTATATTGTATTTGTGGATTACTGTGGATAAATGGTAGGAATGAAATTTTACTATAGCTGCAAAAAATGCCCTGAAGAGAGATCGAGAAATGATAAATTCTCAAGAAAAAAAAAAGCAGGTTTATTTGTGAATATGCCTATAGAAGGCTAAGAATCTCCACCCCTTAAAGATCCCCCTAGTGTTTACATAAGGAGAAAGCTGAGATTTTATTTTGTTAAATTTCCTCTTTTGTGACAAATCTGACTAGCTTTTCTTCAAACTATTTTTCTCCCCCATGACTTGCAGACGAGCTTTTGTTGTGCTAAAATTTTATCAAGTACAACTTGGCATCTATCCCGCATTTTCCTATTGTTACAAGTCACCCATGGCCCACTCCCCTTTCTTACCCCCAGACTCACAGTGCCCCTTGCATTTCAGACTTCTAGAAGTCAAAACACACCTTAAGGCTGCTGGACTTGCATTTTTTGAGTAATTCACTATAATAACTTGATGGAGTGGGATTATGTAGGCAAGGTCCAGATCTGTTTCTTCCCAAGTAACAGGTCTCTTTCACTGTTCCTCCAGCCACAAGGAGTCAATGGCCAACCTCCCCCTTTTTTTTTCCTCCAAGAGACACACAAGCTCAGGAACCCTTCTCTCTCTAGAAACCAGGTCATTGAACTGTCCAATTTGGGGTTACTTTTGAGACACTGGCACTGACCAAGATATTTTCTTTCTCCAGCTAGAAAACTAGATCTTAGGGATCACACAGCTCAGCGTATCCTTTTCTTTGTCTACAAGGCTGGATTCCAGAAACTTTGAACTTGAAGCTAACCTCAAGGCAATCCCCAAGAGTTTATCTGTCTTCTCTGGTTAGCAGGCTAAATTCAGGGACCATGTTGCCTAGGAAATTAAATTCCCTCCTCGCCTACAAAGTAGATTTGGTTTCAGGAACATTGTCCACTAACTTTTCTTTCAGTCAGAGTGGGCCAACTTTTGTCATGTGCTCCTTCCTAACCTATTTCCAGTTTCTGACTTGTGTTCTAGCTATGGATGAGCTCACATAGCTCTCATGGATTTTGGATTTCTGTCCTGAGGCTGCTATAAACAGTTTCTGGGGGGTGGTGATAGGGAAGGTTGTATGCATGCATAAGCTTCATTTCCCCTTCCTTATACCACCTTCCACAGGTCTGGTCTCCTTGTTTTGTTCTGTTCTTTCAGAGTGAAAAGAAGAAAAAAGACAAAACAGCAAAAAGGCTCACTTTTATAGCTTGGCACAGAGGCAATTCCTTGGATCAGAAGTATAGCTTTCTTCATTCTAGCCAGCCATTCATCTTGGGGGCAACCTCAGTCCTTGAAACCCAATTGGTATCCATCACCTGTCCCCTCAAGAAGGCAACATTGGATATACCCATACGTTATAAAACTACATGTCTATAGGGGAAGAGATTCATTCAGTAAATTAACCTGGTGAGAACTCTGGTGATAAATTCCTGTGACATATCTATGTCATCATTTGGTAGAAAGTACATTTGCCCTGAAAGGGCTTTGAGAGAATTATGGAATCTGAGAACAGAAAGGAATCTTAGAAATAATTTATTTAGAATTTATTTATTATTATTTTATATAATTATTTAGAATTTACTTAGAATCTTTCACCTCTGTATAGGAATGTTTTCTATGGCATCCCTGATAGTTATCCAACCTCTTCCTCTCTATGCTGGGTACAGAAAGATCACTGTTTCTCAAGACAGTTTAATCTACTTTTGAATAGCTAGACTTTTTAGAAAGTTCTTTCTTAAATTGAGAATTGAATTGAGTCCAGATCCACCTTTCTATATAACTATCTTTTTAATTTATTTTTAAAAATTATATATTTTTTCAATTGGCAAAAAAAATCTGCCTTCAGTCTCACCTATCCCAACCTCTCCTCCTTGAGAACTAATGAGAAACAAATCCCCTTACAAACATTTATAATTAGTCAAAACAAATTTCTACATTGTCAGTGTCACAAGTCTCATTCTGTACTCTGGATTCTTAACATCTCTATCAGAGATGGGTAGCATGTTTCATTAGTGTTTTGAGATCTTGGTTGGTCATTTTACTGATAAGAGTTCAGCACAATAGTATTCCATCACATTTATATGCCATAACCTGTTCATTTATTCCTCAGTCTATGGGTATTCCAGATTCCTATTCTTTGTCACCTCAAAAAGAACTATAAATATTTGAATATCCCTTAGAGAGCTGTTTTGCTTAGGACTGACTGATCCTTCCCATAATCTACTCTTCCTCTAATTCCTCCTCCTCCTTCACCCCTTTTTTTCTACTTCCCTGTTGAATGAAATGTAATTCTGTTCTTTTGTTTTGTTTTTTTTGCTTTTTGGAGAGGGGAAGGTAGGGCAATTAGAGTTAAGTGACTTGCCCAAGGTCACACAGTTAGTTTTTGTGTTAAGTGTCTGAGGCCAGATTTGAACTCAGGTCCTCCTGACTCCAGGGCCAGTGCTCTATTCACTGCACCACCTAGCCGCCCCTGTAGATTCTTCTTTTAACCAACTCAGATGAGAGTGAGATTGAAGTATTAACTTCTTCCTACCACCTTCTCTTCCTTGTTTGCATGTTTTATACAAATCTACTTGTTTAATAGTGCTCTTTTATACAGGTCTACTTATGTGCCCTAATTATGAGAATTTTCCCTAACTTTCCTTTCCTTCCTCCCTCTTCTTTTTCCATTCATCTCTTAAAACCATCAAGGTGTAGTAAGACCACTCCCAGGCCTTGCCTAATTAGATTCCTTTTATGACCTCTGATGATGATTGGGCCCAGCGTGGACATATATATCATTTCCCTATATTAGAATGTAATAAGTTTATCCTTCTGTTGTTCATGTTTATCATTTTAGATTTCTCTTAACTTCTCTGTTTAAACTTTAGAGTTTCTACATACCTTTGATCTTTTCATCAAAAACGCTTTAAAGCCTTTTATTTCATCAAAGATCCATTTTCCTTCCTGTTATCATTCAGTTGTCTGAGCTATGTTTGACTCTTTGTGACTCCATTTGGGGTTTTCTTGGCAAAGATATTGGAATGATTTGCCATTTTCTTCTCCAGCCTATTTTACAGATGAGGCAACTGAGGCAAATAGGGGGAAGTGACTTGCCCAGGGTCACACATCTAGTAAGTGTCTGAGGCCAGATGTAAACTCGGGTCTTCCTGACTCCAGGCCCTGAACTTTTATCTGTTCTTCTTAGCTGATTTAGAACTTGATTTAGTGTTTTGCTAATTGTCTAAACTTTTAAAAGTCTTAATAAAGCAGATTCAACTTAGAAGAGTGTGTTCATACACTCTTCTTCCTCCAGCCCCAACACACACAAGCACACCCTGGTTATTAATTGTTTACCAGCACAGCCTTGTATTGTACTATAAATATTGCTTGATCTAAGCAAGAGTGTAGGATGAAGTCATCATTAGACTAGAAGCCTAGCAACCACAGGCTAATATGACAATAATAGTAACTGGCATTTATATAGCACTTTAAAGTTTGTTGTTTGGATTGTTTCTGACTCTAAATGACCGTTTGGGTTTTTGGGGGGCAAAAATACTGGAGTGGTTTGTCATTCTCTCCTCTAGCTCATTTTACAGATGAGGAAATGGAGGTAAACAGGGCTGAGTGACTTGCCCAAGGTCACACAGCTAGGGAGTGTCTGAGGCCAGATTTGAACTCAGGAAGATGAGTCTTCCTGACTCTAGGACTGGCACTTTATACACTGTGTCACCTGGCTGCCTCCTTTCCCTTTGTAGCATTATACTTAATTTTGCTGGGGAAGCTGTTCTTGATTGTAAGCTTTATATATATGTATATGTGTATGTGATGAGGGAAGGGTAATAGGTTCTACCAGGGACCCTGATTGCTTTTAAAGACCAGAAACCCTGCAATTAAGTCTGGAAAGAATTTACCAGGCTCAAGCAAACTTGGAAGCTGAGATTGTAGAAGTTTATTGTTATGCTGCACAGCACAGCCGGCAAGAGTTTTTAGGGAACCTGCAAACTTACAGAAATCACAGGTATAGTTTTAAGGAGTCAGGACAGTAAATCAGGTGTCAATTATGCTAACTAGGTGAGTAAGGGTAGGATTAGGGAGGAGTTAAGGAGTGGTCAGTGCTTAAAGAAACATGCACTTTTAATATCAACTGCACATGCATATTGCCCATAATTCACTGGGAGATGGGGTGGGGGGGGGGCGGTGTGTTACCTGGAAGTGTGGTTTTAGGCTTGAAACATCATTAAGTCAGCTAGAGGTCAGGGCTGACTGAGAAGTGCCCAGTCTGCCACCTATCAGTGTCAAGTTTGACAAGATGGATCTTGGGAACCAAGGCTAACAGAGACTCAGTATGGGTATAATTGGCTAAGGAGTTACCCTATAGATAGGGTACTGGAGAGAAAGGGGGCAAAAGCGGGGGAAGGTGATATACGACCTGCTAATGAGGGGGGGCTCCAACAGCAACCAGCGCTGTGCAGAGTCCCGGGTTTCGGCACCATTTGTCGTTGGATCCTTTCCTGGGGCCTTCCGGATGCCACGTGGCGGGGAGCGCCGAGCAGAACAAAGCACACTTACACAGCAACTCAGGGGGCAACTCCCCAGTCCAATGATTCTTGAAACTTTCTTCCTTGATCTGTTTTCCAGATAGTTTTTTTTTTTTTTTGCTATGAAATAACTTAAGTTTTCTTCTATTTTTTTCTTATTTCATCTTTGTTTTTAATATTTTTTCTTGTCTCATGGAGCCATTGGCTTCTATGTGGTCCATTCTCTCTCTCTCTCTCTTTTTTTTTTTGCAAGTGTGTTGCTTTGGCAAAGCTTTGTACCTTTCATGCCAGTCTCTTATTTCAATTTCCAAATCTTTCTTCCATAGCTCCCATTTCTTTTCCAGTTTTTTTCTTCAAGCACTCTTGTTTCATTTATAAAAACATTTTAAACTTTTGAAAAAAATTCTGTTGCTTCATTCCTTACAGGAATTTTAGTTGAGTTTGTCCCCAAGCTGTATTTCTCTGAAGCATTGTTTGTAGATGCTTTGGAGTCATTCTCTTCTGCATTTGTATCTTGAGCATACCTACTAGCATAATACTTTGTTATGGTGATGTTCTTTTTAGGATTGCCCATTCTTCCAGCCATTCTGACCTGGGACTTGATGTTAAGGCTGGGCTCTATGGCTCTGCTGAAGGGAAAATCTTCTTGCAGTATTTAATTGTTATATAATAACAGGATCTCAGGGACAATCTGGGGACCTTTCAGTTTTATTCAGGCTGCTCCCCTGCTCTGAGTTTTCTAAGTTCCTGACCCTGAGTTTCAGTTAGAGTAACAACAGAATGCTGCTGGACTTACTCCCTATCAGCCAGTTAGGAAGCTGGCTCAGAGTGACAGGAGTACAGGCTCCCTTTTGGTTTGGGATTCTTGCCCTGGTTATTCCTCTGTAGTCTGAGCTAGATTCTGGGACTAAGATCCCATTTTGCTGAGCCAAACTGCTTCTGGTTGTAGCAGCAAGTACCCTAGCATCCCCAGAGTGGCTGCCAACACAGGTTCTTAGATCTGCTTTTCAAAAGGAAAGCAACTCAAAATGGGTTAACAAGCTTACTTTAATCAAACAAACATATATAATTTCCTAGTTCAGGGGAAAAAGGTCAGCACCCCAAACTTCAGAGTATATAGACAGATCAAACAGACAGGCTTCCAAACTGTCCAACCATTATCAATATCAAAATCACAGTTACCAGAGAGGGAAGCATCAACATCTGGGTTTTCAAAGCTGGGGGGCTCTCAAGAGCTGCCCAGAGTCTCATCTGGTCAAATCACACAACACTTCTCAAAGTGAGCCCCAAAGCAAGGCCTCAAATCAGGGATTATGTAGTCTTCTCCTGGCTCAGAGAATGTAACCACCCTCCTGACCCACTGCCCAATCACACAGCACCAAGGTGTGGTCATTCCTGAAAACCAAGCCTCCTACCACAGGCTTCATGTGACCACATTCAGCCTATTAGGGGGCAGAGTATATCTTCAAATTAAAGAAGGTTCTCAGAGTCACTTAAGCCAATCAAAGGGCCTAGGGGCAGGGAAGATCTTCAAATCTGCATTTCCATTACACTGGTGGATTCTGAACTCTGTTATTTCTTAATTCATGGTGTAAGATTTCTCTCCAAGAGAATGTCACCTTGTGTACAAGTTTCCTCCTCAGTCTACCCTGGATCTGTGACCCAGAACTGGGTGGTCGGTGACAAAGCTGCCATTTGGCACCAATTCACCTGCTGCTGTGTTCACCAAACCACTCAAGTGCATAACCCATCTGCCTATATGTTTTCTGCTCAGGAAATCATTGACTACTACATCCCTATGGCCATTATGAGACTGTTGTTCTTTGGAGAAAAGAATTTTTTAAAAAGTAACTTAATGTTTTGTTTTCTCTCAATTACATGTAAAAACGATTTTCAACTTTCTTTGTTAAATTGAGTTCCAAATTCTGTTCTTCCCTCCCTTTCCCCCTCATTGAGAAGGCAGCAATTTGATAGAGGTTATATATGTGTAATCATGCAAAATGTATTTCCATATTAATCATGTTGTAAAAGAAAATATATACCAAAACAAAAACCCAAGAAAAATAATGAAAAATAAAACAAAAAAAGAAAAAAGTGTGCTTTGCTTCTGAATTCAGATTCCATCAGTTCTTTCTCTGGGAGTGGCATTTTTCCTAAGTCTAAGAAGCTGGTTTTTTGTTTTTGTTTTTCCCTCAGAAAGACCATGTTGACTATCTATGAGAAGAGGCTCATACCTATTAAATAGTATTGTGTAATTGCATAATAATATTGGAAGGCATCATGATGAAGTGTAGAGAATCTATATCTTCCTGTGACAGAGCCTCAGGGACTTCTGTGATCTCCTTTTTCCCTGGGCACTGGGGTTTTCCCTATAACATTTGCCTGACCTGACCCCGTCCCCAATATTGACAGACTTCTCTATCTTCCCACACTGAACTTGTGGACAAATGACTCACTATTACTTTCTATGGATTTCCGCATCAGGTTTCCATCGAATTGTGGACAAGAACTAAGCTGCGTTGCTTCCTGTTACTCACCATCTTGGCTCTACCTCCTTCCCTATAACTTTCATCCTTTATGGAATTTGAGAATTTGGGGGGTTTTTGTTTTTTGTTTTTGCTTTTTGGAGGGGGGAAGGCAGGGCAACTGGACCTAAGTGACTTGCCTAAGGTCACATGGCTAGTTTTTGTGTTGTATCTGAGGCCAGATTTGAACTCAGGTCCTCCTGACTCCAAAGCCAGTGCTCTATTCACTGCAGCACCTAGCTGCCCCAGAATTTGAGAAATTTTTATGAAATTTCAAATCATAACCTGAAATCTAGACAGAACAGAGTAGTAATGCCCCAAAATAAAACCAAACCAAACCCCATGCCGATTCTTAACCTTTTTACAAACAGCAGAAACCTAGAAAGATAGATGCATTGAGATAATTCAAAGGGGTAAAGGATGATGAGCTCTCTCCAGTGATGAAAATCTTACCCCCTGGCTTATACTTTTAGAGAGCTAGTTGTCTGAGACTCAGCGACTATTACATAGCTGCTAAGTATTAAAGGTAGGTTTTGAACACAGGTTTTTGTGACTGTAAGTCTAGGATTCTCTACACCTTACCATGATACTTTCAGTATTATTGTGTAGTTATACAATGTTATTTAATAGGTATTAACCTCTTCTCATAGAAAGTTAGAATAACCGAGGGGGAAAAACAGCTTCTTTTCTCCAAAGAATGATGAAGATCTGTAAGTGCCATCAGCAGTTAGGGCATCCCCTACTAGCCATAGGGATAAGAGATAGTGGTCAGCAATTTCTTGAGTAGAGAAAATATATATTGATCAGCTATGTAGTTGGGTGTAATTGGTATGTCAATATAGCATTAGACCTGGAGTCAGGAAGACCTGAGTTCAAATATGGCCTCACATACTAAATAGCTATATGACCCTGGGCAAGTCACATAACCTTGGCCTATCTATGTTGCAGGGTTGTTATGAGGATCAAAATGAGATAATATTTGTAAAAAGTGCTTAGCACAGTGCCTGGAACATAGTACTTACTATCTAGATGCTTAGTCCCTTTTCTTCCCAAGTAATAGAACCAAGAGAACAATTTAAATGATAGCTGCAGTGATATAAAAGAAAACTTTATTTTTTAATTTAATTTTTTTTCAATTAATAAGCATTTATTTTCTCTTTCCTGCATCTCTCTATGCTTAACAAAAAAAGATAATAAATATGCGGAATTGGAGAAACAGACGTTTTCCTATTGGCTTATCCAGAAATGTCTCCTTCAACACCTTGAGTGCATTCCTTCTCTGTCAGGAGAGAGGTAGCAAATTTCATCCTTAGTTCTCTGGAATTATTGTTAGTCATCACATTGTTTAGAGTTAAGTCATTTAAAGTTGTCTTTGCAATGTTATTTTCATTGCATAAATTATTTTCCTGATTCTGTTCCCTTCATCCTGTAAGAGTTTATACAAATCTTCAGTTTCTCTGAAACAATTCCTTTCATTATTTCTTATAGCATATTATTATATTCATATACTATAATTTGTTTAGCTATTCTTCTTTCAATGGGCATTCCCTTATTTTCCTTGTTTTTGCTACTACAAAAACCAAAACAAAAAACCAAAACATGGTCTTGAACAAATTATCTGAGTCAGTTTCTCAATTTATAAAATGAGAATAGTACTTACACTCGCTGCTATCAGGGTTGTTATGAAGATCAAAAGAATAAAGCATATAAAGTTTCTACATTAGTGGGAACTATATTTAAAAATTTTTTTGTTGGGGCTGCTAGGTGGTGCAGTGAGTAGAGCGCTGGCCCTGGGGTCAGAAGGACCTGAGTTTGGATCTGGCCTCAGACACTTAACACACACAAACAAAAACCTAGCCGTGTGACCTTGGGCAAGTTACTTAACCCCAATTGCCCTCCAAAAAGAAAAAAAAAATTTTTTTTTTGGTTGTTATTCCTGTCAGACAAATCCAGGGACCTTGTAAACACAGGGTTAAGTAAGGGAAATGCCACTAGAGTTTATTCAGAAAAAGATGTGGTCATATCTATGGTTGATGAATATCAGTTTGACAGCTGAGTGAATGTAATGGGAATGTAAATTTATGTTGTTGCCAACTTTCTAAGATTGTATTGTGTAAGATCTTCCCTGCCCCTAGGCCCTTTGATAGGCTTAAGTGCACCTGGAACCTGTGGTAGGAGGCTTGTTTTTCAGGAGATACTTTGTGATTGGGCAGTGGGTCAAGAGGGTTGTTACATTCTCTGACCCAGGAGAAGGCTATATAAACCCTGAGGAGAGGCTTTGCTTTGGGGCTCACTTTGAGAAGTGTGTGATTTGGCCAGATGAGACTCTGGGCAGCTGTTGAGAGCCACCTGGCTTTGAAAAACCCAGATATTAATGCTTCCCTCTCTGGTAACTGACTAGGTATGGATGTAATGGTTGGACAGTTGGAAGCCTGTCTGCTTGAAATGTTTCTCTTTCTTGTAACTTCTACTTGTAACCTGTCTGTATACTCTGAAGTTTGGGGTGCTGGCCTTTTCCCCTGAACGAGGTAAATGATATGATTGATGTAAATTGATATTTTGAGTTGCTTTCCTTTAGAAAAGCAGATCTAAGAACCTGTGTTGGCAGCCATCCTGGGGATGTAGGGTGCTTGCTGCTACAGTGGAATATGGGCCACAGTGGGGAAAAACCAACTAACAGGTTATTTCAATATCTTAGTCATGAGATGAGTGCCCAGACCAGGGTGGCAGATTAAAATGGTACCAGTATAAGAGTAGAGAATGGGACTTATGTGAATGATATTATGAAGGAAATATAGTCCTTAGCAATAAATCACTTATGGGGGGATGACACAGAATGAGTAGTTGAGGATGACACCTAACTTTCAAGCCTATGAAGATGGGGGCATCCTCAATAGTAATAGGGAAGTTAGGAAGAGGGAAGGGGGGGGGGAAGATAAGGGAGTAGCCACATCAATAAAATCATTAATCTGTTGAAGTATTTTAAAAGTATCAAAGAAGTATTTCATGACTTCCCAAAGCTCTCAAGCTCTGGTTGGTTTTATGTAGAGTTGCTAAGAACCTGCTTTACCTTTATATTTTTCCAAGCAGTGATGCCAGAAGGTACTAATATAATCAGCCACATTCTTTCATGTTCAAAGGATACTGCTTAGCTACTAAGAGAGGCATTGAAAATCCTTGTTATGGGTACTTATAATCCTGGCCTTGGCCAAGTTCATAAGACATAAGAGACTTGTAATGGAAATGCAAATTTAAAGATCTTCCCTGCCCCTAGCTTAAGTGCACCTGGAGCCTGTGGTGGGAGGCTTGTTTTTCAGGAAAGCCCACACCTTGATACTTTGTGATTGGGCAGTGGGTCCAGAAGGTTGGTACATTCTCTGAGCCAGGAGAAGGCTATATAAACCCTGAGGAGAGGCTTTGCTTTGGGGCTCACTTTGAGAAGTGTAGTGTGATTTGACCAGATGAGACTCTGGGAAACCGTTGTTGAGAGCCCCCCAGCTTTGAAAACCCAGATGTTGATGCTTCCCTCTCTGGTAACTGTGATTTGGTATTGACATAATGGGTGGACAGTTTGGAAGCCTGTCTGTTTGATCTGTAAGTTCTGTAACTCTGAAGTTTGGGGTGCTGACCTTTTTCCCCTGAACTAGGTAATATACATTTGTTTGATTAAAGTAAGCTTGTTAACTGATTTTGAGTTGGTTTCCTTTACAAAAGCAGATCTAAGAACCTGTGTTGGCAGTCACCCTGGGGATGTTGGGGTGCTTGCTGCTACAAGACTTCAGGTTGGTCAGTAAATTATCTGTTTGTATTTTACGACAAAAAAGTGTTTTCTCACCACATTAAAAAAAAAAAAGCAATACCTTAAAGCTGAAATAAATGCTGCTAGGAGATAGCTAGGTAACTCAGTGCATAGAGTTTTGGGCCTGGATTCAGGAAGATCTGAGTTCAAATCTGAACTTAGACATTTACTGTGTGACCCTGGGCAAGTCACTTAACCTCTCTTTGCCTTAACCCACTGGAAAAGCAAATGGCAAACCACTCCAGTACCTTGGCCAAGAAAACCCCAAGGACAGGATGGTACATGGGATCACAAAGAGTCAACTGAATGAATGAGCATGAGTGACAAGAGTCACTACCACAGCCACCACTGTTAAGGTTATATCCTTCTAACACCATAATAATATGTGATAGAATTAAAAAACAAAGAGAGTGTAATGGCTTTTGATTTGAGAATAATGAAGACTAGTGGGAAGCAATACATTTAGTTTAGGTCATGAGTTAAAGTCTGTAATTAGTGACTGCCTTGGCAATGGAAATGAAATTACATTTATTTGGTCTTTTTTTCTACCTCATAATGACCAATTAAGTCATTGGAATGAAATTCACTATTGGGTGTTTGATCACACCCTTAAATTATCAAGCTATTAAAACATAATGCTGAATAATAATGGTAGTAATTCACATTTATATAGTGCTGTTAGGTTTATAAATCACATTACATACATTATCTCATTTGATCCTCTCAAAAACCTTGTAAGGTAGCAGCAGTTAGTTTGTTAGGTTAATTTTATATATGTTTTAAACCTATTTATGGGTCTATGCAACTGGTTAAAGAACAGATTAAGATTATAAAGATTCCAGTGGTTATAAAGAGGTTCACAGGGGTGGCTAGGTGAATAGAGCACCTGCCCTGGAGTCAGGAGAACCTGAGTTCAGATCCGCCTCAGACACTTAACACTTAACATGAGACCTTGGGCAAGTCACTTAACCCCAATTGCCCTGCCTTCATAGCTTCAGAGTTACAAAAGAGCTCAAATTCAAGGGTAGGGTATGCAGATTTAAGTGTGTAGCATTTGTCTTACACACCTTCCCTAAAAAGTACCCACATTATACTTTTAAATTTAATCTATATCATTTTTTCTCCATTACTTTCTCAGGTCTAGACAAGTAACAAAACAATAAAATCAAACCCTGATTTTCAGTGTTTTAAAATTTCCAAGGTATAAATGCCCACACTAAAAAAAATTTTAAATCAGTTGTCTTGAGATGACTGTAGCACACCACTGTTTCAGCTTAGAACTTATCTAGTCTAATTCTTTCATTTTTTAGGTGAAGAAACTGAGGCCCAGAGAGGTTCAGAAGCTTGTACAAAATGGTTAGTGGCAAAGCCAAGATTTGAACTCAGTTCACCAAATCTGAGATGGACACTCGGACAGAATCAACAGGCCAAGACCATCAGTAATCAAATTCAGGAAGCGTTTATTAGCTGGCTGGCGGCAGACCTAGGGATTAAGTCCCAGGAGCTGCCCCGAACCCCAATAGACACACAGGTTAAATAGTCAAAAACCACCATCCTATCAGGAGTAACAATAATGGGGCAGACTGGTCAGGCAGGATGTCGGCGGGGGCATTCTTAGATAAGACAGGCTGTTCAACACTCAAGCCGAGGGGAGGATTCTTGAGTTCCAGGAATTCAGGATACAAAGATGGGCCCCTCATAAGGGGTGAAATGTCAGGGCTTACTACTTCAAATCTAGTTCTCTTCATTTCTACTCTATCATATTGACAAGTAGAATTTTTAAAAATTTCTGTTAATCTATCGTGGAAAGCCCATATTCCTTCCAAATGAGAGGAAAGACAGAGATATTAACCTCTCTCATTTTAAATATGGAATGAGGCCAAAGCATATGTGACATGAGTAGGATGTAGGTTTTTGGGAGGAGGAAAGGGAATGAATCAAGTGTTTGTCAGTGTGGGTGGTTGTTTTTCGGCTTCTAATATTACTAAATTCAATTAGAATAAAGGGATTAGCTCTGATAAAGAGTGTTTTATGTTGTCTTTCAGGTGGACCATCCGTTGACAAGCTTCTAGCTTTGATACTTTGAAGGGTCTATTTATGTCATTAATGTAACTCCTTTTCCTCTACATATTTCTTTTTTTTTTCTTTTTGGAGGGCAATTGGGGTTAAGTAACTTGCCCAAGGTCACATGGCTAGGTTTTTTCGTTTGTGTGTGTCAAGTGTCTGAGGCCGGATCCAAACTCAGGTCCTTCTGACTCCAGGGCCGACGCTCTACTCACTGCGCCACCTAGCTGCCCCTTACATATTTCTTAAATTGCCCAAGTTTTGTTCTGTATGATTATTATATATGTTGTCTAGTAAATTCTTTTTTTTTAAACAAATGCTTTATTAACTTCTGTTTTACATCATTCATTTCCGCCAGATTTTGAGTTACAATCATTTTCCCCCCATTATTCCCCTACCCAACCTCCCAGAATAGCAGTCCCACAAGATATCGCTTCCTCCAATCTGCTCTCTCCCATACCTTCTCCCATACCCCCTTCGACTTTTCCATTAGAGGAAGGTGAATCTTTGTGTCCCAATGCCTGCACATCTTATCTCCCAATTATAAGCAAAAGAGTATTAATAATAGTATTTATATATATTTGAAACATTTAATGTTAAGACCTCGAATTTCAGATCCATTTCCTTCCTCCTTGTCACCCATTCCCTCTGGGGAGATAAGTAATTCAGTATATGTTGTACATGTCTAGCTATGCAAAACATTATCATAGTAGATATATTGTACAAGGCTGCTTATAATTCCCTCCCACTCATCCCACCCCCCACCTGGTCCATTCCCTACATGATCCTGTCCCTCTTCTATAGTGGGTACTTCCAACCTCCCCTCCACCCCAAGGATGCCCTCCCATCCATCATCCCTCCTCTCATCCCCCTTCCCCCTATTCTGCTGCAGGTTGAGATATCCCATTTAGTATGTATGTCATTCTCTCCCTGAACCAAATTCAATGAGAATGTGGTTTTGCCTTTTTTCCTTCCTATTCTCCCCCTCCCTTGCAACCACTTCCCCTTGCTTCTTCTACATGAGATAGTTTACCCTACCCTGTCTTTCCCCATCTCCTCTTGCCACTTTCCTCTCTCACCTCATAATTTCATCCCTTGAGTATTCTCCCTTCCCAACAAATTCAACCTATGCCCTCTATCCATATATAACTGTAACCATATACACACACATTCACATATGTATTCATATGACCACACACCCTTCTTCCATTATTTTCATAGTGAGAAAGATATCATCAGTCACAGTTATTGCTTTTCCATATAGGAATGTAAATAGTTCAACTTTGATAAGTTCCTTTTGATTTCTTTTCCCTGATTACCTTCTCAGGCATCTCTTGCTTCTTGTGTCTGGATGTCAAATTTTCTATTCAATTCTGGTTTTTTCCTCAAGAATGCTTGAAAGTCCTCTATTCCACTGAATGACCATATTTTCCCCTGAAACAAAATACTCAGTTTTGCTGGGTAGGTGACCCTTGGGTTCATTCCCAGTTCTTTTGCCCTCTGGAATATCATATTCCATGCCCTTCGATCCCTCAGTGTAGAAGCTGCCAGGTCCTGGGCTATTCTGATTGTGTTTCCACAATATTGAAATTGTTTCTTCCTGGCTGCTTGTAGTATTTTCTCCTTGATCTGGGGATTCTGGAACCTGGCTATAATATTCCTGGGAGTTTTCTTTTTGGGATCTTTTTCAGGAGGTGATCGGTGGATTCTTTCAACCTCTATTTTGCCCTCTGGATCTAAAACATCAGGGCAATTTTCCTTGAGAATTTCTTGAAGGGTGATTTCTAGGTTCTTTCTTTGATCATGGCTTTCAGGTAGTCCAATAATTTTTAAATTGTCTCTCCTGGATCTATTTTCCAGGTCAGTGGTTTTTCCCATGAGATATTTCACATTGCCTTCTAATCTTTCATTTGTTTGGATCTGCTTAACAGCATCTTGATTCTCATAAAGTCATTAGCTTCCATTTGCTCCAGTCTAACTCTGAAGGAATGAATCTCCTCAGTGAACTTTTGAGATTCTTTTTCCATCTGGCAAAATCGACTTTTTAAGGCATTCTTCTCCTCATTGCCCTTTTGGGCCTCCTTTGCCATTTGAGTTAGTCTATATTTTAAGGTATTGTTTTCCTCAGTCAGGTTGTTGACCCTCATTTCATACTTTTCCTGCATCCTTCTCATTTCTCTTTCCAATTTTTCCTCCACTTCTCTTATTTGATTTTTAAAGTCCTTCTTAAGGTCCTCTATGGCCTGCAACCCGCTCATGTTTTCCCCTGGGGCTTTTGGAGCAGGACTTCTGACCTCACAGTCCTTTTCCGCTCTATGCCCCCAAAATAGGAGTCTAGGGTTGCATTTTTCTGTTTCCTTTGCCTTGGCATGTTGCCACTTGATTACCTGACTTTTGGGCTTGTTGCCACACTATGGCTTTAAGGCCAGATAGAGGAATTTTCGTCCTGAACGTATGGGGGGAACTTCCATATCTGGCAAGCTGTAAACCCACCCACAACTTCCACCCTAGATCACAATCCAGATCCAGGGAGGTTAGAGCAAGAGCGATTACCCCCCCAAGACTGATCACTGGATCTCCCTACAATTAATTGCAGGCCAGGAGCTGGAGCTGCCTCTGAAAACTACAAAATGGCATGTCTCCTCAGAGGCTTCTAGCCCCCAGGGGAGGGAGCCGACGCATTCCCCCAAATACAGGTCCCAAAATCCATAGGACACTAACCTCTTACTTTGTCCTAGGCATGTCTATGTTGATAATTCTGGAGTCGCCACGGCTGCTGGTGTTCTGGGGTTCCTCCAGCTGGCTCAGTGAGACTGCTGGCTGCTGGCCCTGCCGCCCTGGGGCTAAAACCTTGGCTCACTCGGACCTGGGCTCGGCTCGGCTCCTGTGCTCTGCACACTGTGCGCTGCCGGCTCCCAGACCGCTGCGCTGGTCCTTCCTGCAGGGCTGCTGGGCTGTCCTCAGAGGGAGGTTAGCTTCTCTGTGCCATTCTGTGGGTGCTGGGGCTCCAGAAGTTGTTCAGAGTCCCCTTTTACATAGTTTGGGGGGAATATGGGGGTAGAGTGGCTTGGTTGAGCTGTTTCTACTCCGCCATCTTGGCTCCACCTCCTCCTCTAGTAAATTCTAAATAGAGATTCTGTCCAAATTGCTAAAGACCTTTTTTGGGGTTCTTTGTGTTATTTTCTCTATGATTCTTACACATAATACTCCATCTCCTGTATCTATGCCTTTATACTG
The DNA here is from genome assembly GCA_011680675.1 of Gymnobelideus leadbeateri. NCBI lineage: Eukaryota > Metazoa > Chordata > Mammalia > Diprotodontia > Petauridae > Gymnobelideus > Gymnobelideus leadbeateri. The sequence goes on along the minus strand of WOXC01012465.1, from coordinate 1,606,017 downwards.
CCTGTCTCACATCTATAACACATTCCCTTCCCCTTATGGAGTCTACTTTCTTTTAGATACATCTCAAGCACCATTTTCTTCACAAAGCCTTTCCTGGTTCCAAATGCCTTCCCTTCCAAACTACCTTGTATTTAACTACTTTGTATGTTTGCATATTGTATTTATTTATATTATTGAATTATATTTATACTGTATATGTGTATATGTACACATAAAGAAGCATGTCTATAATATAGAGACAGTAGACAAATACAGAGACAAGACATATTCTTGTTTCTCTTATTAGAATGTAAGCTCATTGTGAGTAGGGATTATTTCATTCTCAGAGCCTAGCCCAGTGTAGGTACTTAATAAAATACTTGTTGATTGATTTGGGGTTATTTGTCCTTCTAATTCTTCTGAGATCATGATGCTCTACAATTCTCATCACCAGGACAATTTTTGTGTTAAGAGGAGAGGCTTTTTTTTTTTTATAAGAAGAAAGCATAGAAAAAAAAGAACAAAAAGAAGGAAGTATAGAAAGCAGAGTAGCTTTGAAAACAATATGTAGTACTTATTATATAGTTTTCCTTTCTAAAAATATTTAATTTTTAATTTATGGAATAAAATAAGCATTTCCATGACATAGTATAATAAAAGATGATTGCACATGAAACTATAAACCTATTATGTATAACTTGCTATTCCTTTAAAATATATAAATTTCCTTCCCCCCTTTTTTCTCCCTTCCCCTGCACCCTAGAGATGGCTACTATTAGACACAAATACCATTTACACATCTATGTAAAATTATTCTACACATACTTCTATTTATCAGTTCTTTCTCTGGATGCAGATAGTGTCTTTCTTCACATGTCCTTTATTTTTAATTTGTGTACTTATAATAGTCAAAAGACTTAGTTGCTCAAAGTAATTCTTTTTTTTTTTTTTTTTGAGGGGGGAAGGCAAGGTGATTGGGGTTAAATGATTTGCCCAAGGACACAGCTAGTAAGTCTTTCAAGCATCTGGAGCTGAATTGGAACTCAGGTCCTTCTGACTCCAGGGTTGGTGCTCTATTCACTGTGCCACCTAGCTGCCCCCATTATTCTTTTTTCTAATGGGGGAGACAACATACAAGCAATAATGTACATACAAGATATATACAATATTAAGTGGAAGATAATCTTCCAGAGTGGTTTTTTGGACTTTAAAGGGCTTTTTAGATGATGATAATGATAATTTTATGGGAATAGACAACATGCAAATAATATTCAAGATATATTATGTAATTAGAAGGTAATCTCAGAAGGGGCAGGTAGATGAGTGTCCTTTAAAAGGTGGGAGTTGAGCTGAGACTTGAAGAAAGTCAGGGGAGTCAGGAAACAGGTGAGGAGAGAAGGAGTTCCAGGTATGGGAGTGATGGGGTGCTTGGGATCTATGTTTGTAGCATCAGTCTATAACATCAGTTTGTAAAATCAATTTGTAAAACCAGTCTGTAAAATCACACTTCCCCCTCCCCAGCCTCAGAGCATTAACTCTGCCCCTTCGCCCTGCCAGCACTCTGGCCAGCAACAATTCATGAACTGTTCATCTATCTCTGCTTGGAACAATAACAAGCTACACCTATGAATCCTTCGCTAAACCATCTATAAACATTTTAGCTTAGGCAAATGTTTTCTCCCCTAGTAGAGTGCCTAGCTGCACCATGAATCCTTCAATGCCCTATCTATAGGTTAACTCCTTAGCCAATTATACCCATACTGAGTCTCTGTTAGCCTTGGTTCCCAAGATCCATCTTGTCAAACTTGACACTGATAGGTGGCAGACTGGGCACTTCTCAGTCAGCCCTGACCTCTAGCTGACTTAGTGATGTTTCAAGCCTAAAACCACACCTCCAGGTAGCGCCCCCCGCCCCAGCTATTTCCCAGTGAATTATGGGCAATATGCCTGCACAGTTGATAATAAAAGTGCATGTTTCTTTAAGCACTGACCACTCCTTAACTCTTCCCTAATCCCACCCTTACTCACCTAGTTAGCATAATCGACACCTGATTTACTGTCTTGACTCCTTAAAACTATATCTGTGACTTCTTTAAGTTTGCAGGTTCCCTAAGAACCCCTGACACTGTAAAGTGTAACAATAAACTTTTACAATCCTGACTTCAAGATTGCTTGGGCCTAGTGAATTCATTCCAGACTGCAAACTCAGGGACTCTGAGTCCCTGTGGAACCTATTGCCCTTCCCCCATCAGGGAATACAATAGGAATGATGATGGGAAATGGTGTCATGAGTTAGGAACAGCAAGTATGCCAATGTGACTGGATTATAGAGGACCTGGAGGAGAGAATGTGCTGCTAAAATAGTGGTCCTTCCTTCCCTCATATGCTAAAAAAAATACTTTTGGATTTTATTGGTGTATGAGAGTGATAAAAATCCTAAGGAATGATTTTTTTCAGGTGTTTCTACATGCAGTACACATGTAGGGTTGTAATAAGCTTTGTAACCCTCATCTATTGCTCTGTAATTCTTTTTTTTAAATGAAATTAATTTTTTTGTTAAAAATTTTTTTCCTTAAAAAAATTTTTTTTATGGCTCTAATTTTTTTTGAAGGGGGGAAGGCAGGGCAATTGGGGTTAAGTGACCTGCCCAAGGTCACACAGCTAGTAAGTGTCAATTATCTGAGGCCGGATTTGAACTCAGGTCCTCCTGACTCCAGGGCCGGTGCTCTATTCACTGCACCACCTAGCTGCCCCTGTGGCTCTGAGATCTTGAACAATTTCTTACTGCATTCATTGGCTGATCTATCACAGGCAAAACAAAAGAACACACTGTGCTTTCTTAGCTGCTCCTCCTGTCTGGCCTTGGCTGTCTTACTGCCTGATCACCTTACAGAAGCTGCTTAGGTGTCTTGGTCGGCTCATCCTCTGGGGATTCCCGGTCTAACACGTTTGAGCTTATGTGAGTATATTTCCAGTGTGAATGCCATAGCAACATTTCAACACGAGGTCCTGGGGGTTACCTAAAAAAGCCACTGGCTTCAAAGCCAGACTATAAGGCTGCAGCTTACAAAGTTCTGTGTGATGTGTATTGGCTGGACCTTTTAGCCCTTTGAGATTTGAATTAGCGATTGCCACTGCCCCAGGGGACCTTGACCTTGCTCTGGATACCGCTAAACAATGGCATCGCGGGAATGAATGGTGCCGGCACAGCACAGAATTTGCTAAGCTAGTCTCATTCCTAGCTAAGCGAATTTCAAAGCATTCAGCCTGTACGACAATTAGCTGCTGACACTCTCTTAAAATACTACGGAGCCAGGCCAGTAATTATATACCCAGATAGGAACTATGTATAGAAAAGCTGATTAACTTGTGAAGCAGTACAATTTTCTGAACTGGATGTGTTTCAAAGCAGGATGGCAGTGCTTGTGTTGGCAGGGATGAAAAGCAACTACAAATCTTCAGCTGCCTACTTCGCAGTAACCCATTCCCACCCCCCCCCCACTTTTTTTTTTTAAAGCCTCCACCCTGTCTGCAATTTATAGGTCATGAGTTTAGAAGGTCAACTCTTTCCCAAGTTTTCCAGCAGGTGGCATTATAAGAGTAGTCAAATGAAATACTTGCCATAAGCATACAAAGATTCCAGGAAAACATATGATTTTGTTTAATATTTGTTATCATATGGGATACGTCACAATCCTAGACCCCATTTTCCCTATTCCCCATTGTTCTCCACTTCAGACAGGACAATCTCCTCAGACTCCCATCAACAAGGATGCTTTTATGTTTGCCTCCTTGGCTTTCCTGATGTTCCTTCCCATCCTTAGAATACTCCCTCATTCATTTCTCAGATCTTACCAGTGACCTTGTAATCACCAGATCCAATGAATTTTTCTCTTTCTTCATCTTTTTTTGTTGTTGTTTTTAGTTGTGTCTGACTTTTTATGACTTCATTTGGGGTTTTCTTGGCAAAGATACTGAAGTAGTTTGCTGTTTCCTTCTATAACTCATTTTATAGATGGGCAAACTGAGGCAAACAGAGCTAAGTGATTTGCCCAGGGTCACACAACTAAGTGTCTGAGGCCAGATTTGAACTCAGGAAGATGAGTTTCCCTAACTCCAGGCCTGGCATACTCTTTTCTTTAGCTCTCTGCAGTTTTTTATTGTGATGACTGCCCCCTCCAATTGAACATTGTTTTTCTCCCTTGGCTTTAGACCACACAGTCTTTCCTCATATGTTTTAAACTATTCCTTCTCTGTTTCTTTGCTGGTTCCTTTCCTCTTTTCCTTACTCCTTATTGTAGAAATTCACTAAAGTTATGCCCTTGGTTCTTTTCTCTCACTATATTCTATCTCTTGACACTTTTATTTATTTATTTTTCTTTACTTATTTATTTGTTTATTTATTCATTAATTTCTTCCTTCCTTCCTTCTTTTCTTTCTTTCTTTTCAGCAACCACTTCTGTGCAGATGACTGCTACATCTACGTGCCTCATCTTAACTTCCTGAGATCCAAGTGACCATCTCCGCCTCAATATTCCAACAGCATCTCAAATTCAACATGTCCAAAACCAGGCTTATTGTTTTCCTTTTTAAACCTGTTCTTCCTCTGATTTTACTATTTATCTTTATGATGCCCACCAATCACCCAGGGTCCCATTTTTAAAAACGTACTCTTAATTTAGACTCTTTTCACTTCCTTGCTTCTCATGTACAATAAAAAACTAAGACCTGTCAATTCTATTTCTGTAACATTTGTCACATTTTTCTTTTTTTTTTTATTCCCATTGATACCACCTTAGTATAAGTTTTTATTACTAGGACATTAGAGAAAATAGTGGCTCTGGAGCCAGAAGGCCTGGGTTTAAATACTACCTTTGATGCTATCTATATAGCAGCCAGGTGATACAGTAGGTGGACCTGGAGTTAGGAAGCTCGACTTCAGACACTTACTAGCTGTATGATCCTGGGCAGGTCACTTGACCCTGTTTGCCTCAATTTCCTCATCCAAAATGATCTAGAAAAATAAATGGCAAACCATTCCAGCATCCTCACCAAGAATATTCCAAATGGGATCACAGAGAGTTGAACATGACTGAAATGAATGAACAACCGAACCTAATAGATATGAGGGAGAGGTAATAGGCAGATGAATCTGAAGTTCTGCTACTGAATAATTCGAGTATTGTAGTGTCAGCAGAATATGTTCAGTTGTTTTCATTGCTGTCTGAATCTTCATTACCTCTTTGTGGTTTGGTTTGCCATTTTTTTCTCCAACTCATTTTACAGATGATGAAACCAAGGCAAACAGGGCAAAATGACTTGTCCAGGGTCACACAGTAAGTGTCTGAAGCCAGATTTGAATTCAGGAAGATGAGTCTTCCTGAGTCCAGGCCTGGCACTCTATCCACTGAGCCACTTAGCTGCCCTACAAGAAATATAACCTTAGGCAAGTCACTTAACTGACCTCCAAGGGGATCAGTTTAGTCCTCTGTACAATGTATGGGCCTGATTAGAGAGCCTTCTGAGGGCCCTCCCAAATCTATATCTATGGTCCAATGATCTCATGATCTAATGTTACCTAACCTGGAAAGCTGCTTCTCATATTATTCCTCCCAACCTACCCAAAGCAACTTGGGCTTCAGTGAAAATGGATGACTTTTTGGTACCTATGAACACCCTCTCACTCCTTTGCTCCCCTGACTCTCTATACCCTTCCCCTCTTTGATGACTAAATTCATAACCCTTTAAAACCTTTCTCAAATGTTCCCTTGCCAGAAGGTTTTCCTCAGTCCCTCCCATGTGTCAACAACCTTTCCCCTATGATGTCACAAAGCATTTTGGTTTGGAATGTTATATTGCCTTTATTTAGTCCTTCATAATATAGTTATTTGTGTTTTTCCTTTTAGATCATTAGCTCCATGAGATAAGTAAGTATTGGATAGCTCTAACTGCTTATCCAAATATGAATAAATATTCAATAAACATTTGGAAGCACTTATCATAGTCTATCTTTCTAGATCTAGAAGGCTAGACTTCCTGCTGCCCTTCAAATGGGGCTAGCAGTAGTAACTTAAAATGGGGTTGATGGATACCTGGAGCCTTGTGTCCTTCCATCCAATTAAGAAAAATCTGGGGGGCAGCTAGGTGGCACAGTGAGTAGAGCACCGGCCCTGGAGTCAGAAGGACCTGAGTTCGGATCCGACATCAGACACTTAACGCACACACGAATTAAAAAAAAAACCAAAACCTAGCCGTGTAACCTTGGGCAAGTTACTTAACCCCAATTGCCCTCCAAAGAGCAAAACAAACAAATAAACAAACAAACAAACAAAAAAAAAAAACAAAAGAAAAATCCGGGCCAAGTTTGAGGTATTGTTATTTTGTGATTCTGAATTGTAGTAGATAGTTTCTGAGGTCCTTCTGGCTTTGAGTTCTATGATTCTATGAAATAAAAATTTCTACTCAGATAAATCAATTATATAGAAAAATATATACACATATGTATGATTTTTAAAAGCACTTTGTAAATCTTAATGCACTATAGAAATGTTATCCAATAAGAATACTTCTATATCATGACTTTTCCCATCTTGACTTTCCTCATAGTGGTTTTGATATATCTTTGATCAGCATAAGAAATTAAATGGGGAATTTTGGGGGAGTTTTGTGGAAGCTGCAGATGACACGCAAAGGCCAGCAGACAACATAGAAAAAGTTTAGAAACTCAGAAAGTATATGTATAGTGTTATATTATATCAACATATTTTATCTTTTAATACCATCATAGTTCAGACTTCTTCTCTGATACAAAGAGAGGGCCAAAAAATTTTACACGGATTTTCCAGATCATGGGGGCATGTGCCTGTAATGTGGAAGGGCTAATTGTAATTATAATTTACTGCTATTGAAGTGAGCTGGCCTTGGAGCCCTGAAAACATGTGTTCCAGTCCCATTTCTAATGCATACTATCTATGTGATCCAGGGAAAATCACTTAACTTATAAGTTGTCTTAGCAACTCTTTAGGACTGTAAGTTTCAAAGAAGCTGCCAGTCTGAATCAGTAAGTAAGTATGCTCATTCAGGAGTTCCCAATGCCATTAAAATCAGAAGGTTCTGGGTTGGGGAACCTGTAGTCTCAAGGCCACATGTGGCCCTCTTGGTCCTCAAGTGCTACTCTTTGCCCAAATCCAAACTTCATGGAGCAAATCCCCTTAATAAAAGGATTTGTTCTGTAAAACTTGGACAGAGTCAAAAGGTTGTACCCAAGGACCTAGAAGGCCACAGGTTTTCCCTGCCCTCACCTAGTCCCTATTCCTGTCCTGATCTAAGAAGAAAACAAAATATTAAAACCTTGATTCTGGGTTCTGCTTGATCAATTAAAATGCTCTTAAACTTCCCTCACTAATCAAAGTATTTAAGAGAACCTACTAAGCCTACTGGTAATATTTGTTTACAGGCCCAATCCTATCACCCCACTATTCAATAAACTCCACGGGCTCCCTGTTGCCTCCAGGATCAAATGCAAAATACTCTGGGATTCCAAACCCTTCATAACCTAGCCTCCTCCTACCTTTTCAGTCTTCTTATGCTTTACTCTTCAACACATACACTTTCATCCCTTGACATTGGATTTCTAGCTGTTCCAGGAATGAAGATATTCCATCTCTCTACTCTGGACATTTTCTCTGGCTTTCTTCCATGCCTGGAATGCTCTCCATCTTCTGCTCTATTAACCTCTCTTAAGACCCAATTTAAAGATCCAACTAAAATCCTTCTACAGCAAGCCTTCCCCACGTCCTTCTTAATTCCAGTGCCTTCCCTCTGTGATTTTTTTCCTTATCCCGTCTATGGCTTGCTTTATATATATTTCTTTACATCTTGTTCCCCTACTAGATTATAAGCTTCTTGAGCATGTGGACCATCTTTTGACTCTTTTTTTATTCCCTGCTTAATACAGGGCTAGGCACATAGTAGTTGCTTCATAATGTTTATTGGTTGATTGGCCAGGGATATAGATATGTTTAAAGGTGATCCTTGAAAGTGTGAGAGTGAATTAGGTAGCAGAAGGAGAATAGAGAGAAAGAAGATTAGATTCAAAGCTTTCAATAACATCTTTCCTACCTCTTCCACTCCAGAGTCCAGAAGAGAATGAGGAACATTGGAAAAAGAAAGGAAAAAGAGGAGTGTTTGGAGAATACGGAGCGTGGAGTCTCTGAACCCAAGGAAAGGATGTAGGAATAATCAAGAATTGGAAGGGACCTCTGAGGCCCTCTTGTTCAGCCTTCATTTATTGATGAGGAAACTGAGCCTCAAGAAAGTTAAGTGACTCGCCCAAGGTTACACAGGTAGTAAACATCAGAAGCAGGATGTGAACCCAGGTTCTGTGATTTCAGGGCTATTGTGCTTTCTGCCATACCCTGCTGCCTCCCTCTGCCATCCTTTGGATGAAGAGTATCTGGTGGTAGAAGGTGGTCAATAATTCAGATGTGGCAGGGAAATTTAGGAGGATGAGCGTTGAAAATGAACATTGGTTTAGGCAATTAGGAGGTAATTGGTGTCTGCTTTCAGCAAATACAAGCCACATTGCACATGGCTAAATAGAGTGGAAAGGAAGGAAATGAAAGCATTTTTCTAAGATGTTATACATGCAATTCATTCTCCTCACTGAGGCCCTCATCACCTCTTACTTGGACTACTGCAATAGCCTTCTGATTAGTCTTCTTCCTTGAAGTTTTTTCTGTCTTCAGTGCATCCTCCAAACAGCTGACAAAGTGATTTTTCCCAAGCACAGATCTAACTGTCACTCTCCTATTGCTTCTAGGAAGCTGTTCAAAACCTGGGCCCTACTTGTCTCTAGCCTTATCATGTGTTTTGTTGTTTGATCGTTTTTCAGTCTTGTCTGACTCTTTGTGACCCCATTTGGGGTTTTCTTGGCAAAGATAGTGGAGTTGTATGCCATTCCCTTCTCTAGCTCATTTTACATATAAGGAAACTGAAGCAAACAGGGTATAGCAGCAAGCGCCCCAGCATCCCCAGAGTGGCTGCCAACACAGGTTCTTAGATCTGCTTTTGTAAAGGAAAGCAACTCAAAATGGGTTAACAAGCTTACTTTAATCAAACAAACATTGAAATGGACCCTGGGACAGAATCAACAGGCCAAGACCATCAGTAATCGAATTCAGGAAGCGTTTATTAGCTGGCCGGCGGCAGTCCTAGGGATAGAGTCCCAAGGAGCTGCCCTGAACCCCAGTAGACACACAGTTTAAATAGTCAAAGACCACCATCGTATCAGGAGTAACAATAATGGGGCAGACTGGTCAGGCAGATATCATTCAAGTGCAGGATGTGGGCTGGGGCGGGCTGTTCACTGATCGAGCCGAGGGGAGGATTCTTGAGTTCCAGGAATTCAGGATACAAAGATGGGCCCCTCGTGAGGGGTGAAATGTCAAGACTTACTACTTCAGTCAGGCAAGATATCATGCAGGTGCTGGGGGCACACTGGGTTCCAGGAATTCAGGATACAAAGATGGGCCCCTCGTAAGCCAGTGAAATGTCAAGGCTTACTACTTCACATATATTACCTAGTTCAAGGGAAAAAAGTCAGCACCCCAAACTTCAGAGTTACAGAACTTACAGATCAAACAGACAGGCTTCCAAACTGTCCAACCATTATATCAATACCAAATCACAGTTACCAGAGAGGGAAGCATCAACATCTGGGTTTTCAAAGACAGTAGTTTCAAAACAGAGAAATAAACAGATCAAGCAGACAGGCTTCCAAACTGTCCAACCATTATCAATATCAAATCACAGTTACCACAGAGGGAAGCATCAACATCTGGGTTTTCAAAGCCAGGGGGCTCTCAACAATGGCTTCCCAGAGTCTCATCTGGTCAAATCACACAACACTTCTCAAAGTGAGCCCCAAAGCAAAGCCTCAAATCAGGGACCATATAGTCTTCTCCTGGCTCAGAGAATGCAACCACCCTCTTGACCCACTGCCCAATCACACAGCATCAAGGTGTGGTCATTCCTGGAAACCAAGCCTCCTACCACAGGCTCCATGTGACCACATTCAGCCTATTAGGGGGCAGAATATATTTTCAAATCAAGGAAGGTTCTCAGAGTCACTTAAGTCAATCAAAGTCTCTTAAGCCAATCAAAGGGCCTAGGGGCAGGGAAGATCTTCAAATCTGCATTTCCATTACAGCAAGTTATAACTGATCAGTGGTTGTCTACCAACAGGTCTTAATAAACAAGTGTTGGCAGGTATCACACATTGTCTCACACATTGTCAGGAAGTCCAGCATGCATTTGCAGGATTATATGTGTGTAATGACTTATTTACAGTAGGATACTATATAGTTACATGATACAGTATTTCAATTGGGCAAAATAATTCCTAATTATTGTTTTAATTTCCTCTTCACTGGAGATAGATTCACATGATACAATATTTCAGCATCAAAATTTCAATGTAGGAAAATCCATGAATTTACGATAAATTATTAAATTTAAGATGTCATTTTAAAAATATATTTTATGTGCTTTTGAAGTGATGAAAAAAATTTAAAACCATTAAAATGTGAAGGAGAGATTTTCAGGGAGGTGATGAGTAATTTTTTTTTGAAAAGGGAGTGGTAGGCCAAATAAGTTTGGGATTTTCTGGTTCTTGGAACATATATAGACACTTCACTGTTGACTGATAGAAGGTGTTAAGCAATACTCAAATGGATCTATGAATTCTTTGACCTGAATATTCTTTCCATTGAAGCAGATCACAATTTATCCATGGCTACCCTATATTACTCTTCTCTATGTCTTCCCATTAGTTTGCCACCGGGAGTCTATCAAAAATATTAGAGTCCTGGGGCGGCTAGGTGGCGCAGTGAGTAGAGCGTCGGTCGGCCCTGGAGTCAGAAGGACCTGAGTTCGGATCCAGCCTCAGACACTTAACGCACACACAAACAAAAACCTAACCGTGTGACCTTGGGCAAATTACTTAACCCCAACTGCCCTCCATAAAAGCAAAAAAAATAAAAATAAAAAAAAAATGAAAGGTAAGCAACTCTGTTGGGAAAAAGAGAAAAAAGAGAACATAAGGAAGGACACTAATATATATATATATATATATATATTTTTTTTTTTTTGCTTTTTGGAGGGCAGTTGGGGTTAAGTAACTTGCCCAAGGTCACACGGCTGGGTTTTTGTTTATGTTTGTTGAGTGTCTGAGGCCTGATCTGAACTCAGGTCCTTCTGACTCCAGAGCTGATGCTCTACTCACTGCACCACCTAACCACCCCTTACCTCTCATTTCTTGTCCTCTGTTTATAAGCAGCCAGTTTCTTTTTAATCCTACATCTCTCTTTTTATGCCTGATGATATTTTTTTTATTAAAAAAATTTTTTTTTTTGCTTTTTGGAGGGCAGTTGGGGTTAAGTGACTTGCCCAAGGTCACATGGCTAGTTTTTGTGTTAAGTGTCTGAGGCTGGATTTGAACTCAGATCTTCCTGACTCCAGGGCTGGTGCTCTCTTCACTGTGCCACCTAGCTGCCTGTTAAGTGCATTTTTCTTTAAATTTCCTCCCATTTCCCCAACATTGCTTATTGAATAATGATCCCCCTTTTTAAATATGACAAAACAGGATTATCATACATTAACTTTTTTAATGTAATCATATCCATTTCTATCCTGTTCCATTGATCTGCCTTTTGTATATTATTACGTGGTTTTGATAACTGTGAACTTACATGTTTTAAAGTCAGGAAGAGACTCATTGTGGACTATTTTTTGGGGGGGTGGTTGTTTGCTTTTTCCTATAAATTTTACAAACATGAAAAAGTCCATTGATGTTTTTAGTCAGCATTATGTTAAGTTATTCATTTCACTGGTATTAAAAATTCTGATGGCCTTTAAATAGCTTATCTTTCTGAAAAATTTTCTAGTGCTATTATTTTCTAGTGTAGGCATACTTTAGAGATATTATGGATTCTATTCCAGACCATCATAATAAAGTGAATATTGCAATAAAGTGAGTCACATGAATTTTTTGGTTTCTCAAAAAAATTATGTTTACATTATATTCTTTTTATTTTTTTCCTTTTTTTTTTTGGAGGGCAATTGGGGTTAAGTAACTTGCCCAAGGTCACACGGCTAGGTTTTTGTTTGTGTGTGCATTAAGTGTCTGAGGCCAGATCCGAACTCAGGTCCTTCTGACTCCGGGGCCAACGCTCTACTCACTGTGCCACCTAGCCGCCCTCGTTTACATTATATTCTAGTCTATTAATTGTGCAATAGTACTATGTCTAAAAAATGTACATACCTAAATCAAAAAATACTCTTGCTAAAAATTGTTGACCATCATCTGAGCCTTTCACAAGTCATAATCCTTTTGCTGGTGCAGGGCTCTTGCCTTGATGTTGATGGCCACTGATTGATCAGTATAATGGTTGCTGAAGGCTGGAGTGGATGTGACAATTTCTTAAAATAAGAAAACAATGAAGTTTTCAGCATCAATTGACTTATCCTTCACTTGAACAGTTAGTGGCCATTGTAGGGTTGGTTATTCACTGGCCTAATTTCAATATTGTGTCTCTGGGAATAGGATGGCTGGAGGAGAGGGAGAGAGGTGAAGAAACTGCCTGTTGGTGGAGCAGTCAGAATACACACACTAAATATCAGTTAAATTTGCTGTCTTATATGGGCATTGTATCGATTAAGTTTGCTGTCTTATATGGAGTGGTGCCCCAAAACAATTATATAGTAAAACCAAAGATCACAGATCACCATAACATATGATAGTAATGAAAAAATTAGAAATAGTGCAAGAATTACCAAAATGTGACACAGAGACATGATGTGAGCACATGCTGTTGGAAAAATGAAACCCAATAGACTTGACACAAATCTTTAATATGTAAACAAAACTCCACAATATTAATGAAGCACAATAAAATGATGTATGCCTGTACAAAGAACTAAAATACTATTATAAAAAGGTGAATATATAAATAAGAAATTCATAGTCTATTTTTATATTATTAGTATCTAAAAGGGGACTTTTCTGAATAGCTAATCAGTTCTCTAATCACATTGAAATGACTATTTTCAGGGCGTCTAGGTGGGGCAGTGAATAGAGCAGTGGGGCAGTGAATAGAGCACCGGCCCTGGAGTCAAGAGGACCTGAGTTCAAATAAGGCATCAGACACTTAATATGTCTGAGGCCTTAATCCCAACTGCCCTGCTTTCTCCCCTCAAAAAAAAAAAGAAAGAAAGAACATTTTCTAACCACTGTTTGCAGTATTTCTCTTAATGCAGTCCCTTGGGAAAAATGCTTTAGTAAGTTGAAGAATGAGTATGTAGCATGCTAATATATACTTTTCCCTAGTGGGGAAAATGACCCTGGCAATTAAGATCAGAAAAGATGGTGCCTAGTATTGATGTGAAGATACAGATAGAAGGCCACAGGCAATAGTGAGTGAGTTTACTCTGGTTTATAGAATCATAATAATTGTAGATGAAAAGCCAGGAACTGATAAACAGCTGAGTCTGGTCTAGTTATTTAAAAAACTTAAAAGAACCCTAATAGGTCATACTAACTTGGTGTTTTGAGACAAGTGTATTTTGTTTTGTGAAACTCAGTTTCTCTCTTGTCAATCAGAACTTAATGCAAACAAAATAGTGTTATGACTGTGCTTCATTGTAGAAGTGGCAGAAAATCACTAGTTTACTATTGTGCCCTGTTGGTGGCCCTTCTTTCTAAGTTGAGGTCAAGGTGAGATCACCATTAAACTTGCCCTTCTCCATTTGGTGGCTATGGTTATACACAATGTGGCAAAATGGACTTATTAAAAGATAGTCAGCCTTTCTTTCTTGTCTGATTTTTTATTACTCCTCACTCACTCAGAGTGCCAGTCAAACTGGTTTATTTTGTGGTCTCTGGACAAGCTATAACTAGGGCAGGTCCATAGAGCCTTGGCTACAGTCCTGGAATTTGCCCAAAGCTGGGAAATGTGCTCCAGGATAAGAGATTTAAAGGACCATGGACCACAAATTGCATTCCTCTAAGAAAAAAGGGAGGAAGGGCAGCTAGGTGGTGCAGGGAATAGAGCACTGGCCCTGGAGTCAGGAGGACCTGAGTTCAAATCCAGATTCAGACACTTGACACACTTACTAGCTGTGTGGGCAAGTCACTTAACCCCAATTGCCTTGCCTTCCCCTCTGCAAAAGATAAAAAGAAAAAAGGGAGGAGAAGGGGAAAGGGTTGGGGGTAGACTCTAGTGATAGCAGAGACAGTGTGTTATAAGTGTGTAGGCATTGTAAGAGTGTAGGGATAAAGGGGCCACCGCTATCTGTTAAAGTCTTGGGGGTTTCTTCTGTCTACATGAAGAAACTGGTAGAATCCAACTCTGGCATAGCCTGGGCATGGGAAGAAGACCTGTTGAGGGCCAACTTTGGCTGTGAACACTGAGAAGACCCAACAAGCTGACCTACACTGTATCCACTGCAGCTGCCTGGTTTTTCAGTATGCCTTCAAACCTTCCTCAAATGGAAAGAGTTCCTCTTTCCTCTCCTTCTATATCCCTGGGGCTCTAGGCTGGGGTGGAGAAGCAGTGCCTCTGGCTATGGGAAAGGGAAAGGGAACAAAGATTTGCTAATCACTATTACATGCTAGGCACCATTAGATGCTTCACAGATATTTGATCCTCATAAGAACCTTGTGAGGTAGGCTGTTATTCCCATTTTACAGCTCAGGAAAGTGAAGCAGAGAAGGATTAAATGACTTGTCTTGGTCAGGTAACTAGAATCTGAGTCTGGATTTGAACGCAGGTCTTCCTGAGAGAGGCAAGACCTTTTTGAAATTTCCTTTGCCTAACTCAACCCTAAGGACCTTTGTCTTTCCTCTAGGATTTTGCTCTGAATATTGAGAGAATTGGGGTGGGGTTAGAACAATGCTTAGGAGTTTTAGTAGTTTTTCTTTATCTCTCAGCCAAATCTTCCCCAGATTTCGATTAGGGTAGCCATGGTGTTAAAGGAATGGCTAGGCAGAGGAGGGAGGCAATCCTTGAATCCCTAAAGTGGAGTTGAGAAGCTGAAGTGGTGAAGTTGGGGCTAGCTACGGTGTTGGTAAAAGACTTTAAGGGTCCCCTTCCTAAATTGCTTATTCTGAGTCATGGCACCTAGGGGGCTCAAAGGATGCAGCCACCTACGTGTCATGTTGAACTAGGAGTCACAGTCCTAAATTGGAAGCATGCAGGAGACAGAAGACTAGTGTGGTACTCTAGACAAATCCTCTCCCTCTCAGTTTCCTCTTCTGTAAAATGGGTTAGTAACAACCTGATTTACAGAGTTGTTAAGAGGATCAAATGAGCTAATGTGTGAGGTGTGAAAATCTTAGAGTGCTATATAAATACAAGTTAATGTTATTGTAAAACCAGCTGTTATGGAAAGGCTAGTGGAAATTTGGAAGACAAATTTCAACACCTGGCCTAAAAATTTTGGTCTCAGAGTGGATTACTGAGATGTGGAGATGCATAGACAAAGTATTGGTGAGGTACAGGCTCTGGGAACCCCCTTGAACTCTCCTAGAATCTTCCCCATTTGAAGAGGGATAAGCCTTTCATTAATAGCTTGGGCCCAAATTTCTGTTACTAGCCTAGTCCTCCTTTGTCTGGCATTGCCTGGTAGCCTCCAGCTATCTCCCACCCTTAATCTCTCATTACTGGAGTCTGATCTCATAGACTCCTCCTGAAGACCCTCCCCAAACTCTTTACTGGAGTCTGACCTCTAGAAAGACACCCCTCCCAACCTTCCACTCAGGTTTGGGTGGGGATAAATTCTTTGAATAGATTGCCCAAGGGAGCGTGGTAATTTAGAAGTGACATAATCCATTCTTTTTTTTTTTTTTTTGGAGGGCAATTGGGGTTAAGTAACTTGCCCAAGGTCACATGGCTAGCTTTTTGTTTGTGTGTGTTAAGTGTCTGTGGAAGGAACTCAGGTCCTGGCTCTACTCACTGTGGCACCTAGCCACCCCGACATAATCCATTCTTTAGACTAGGTCCAGCTCCTCTTTGTTAACCAATCAGATCTGGAACACCCCTGTTACAAGGGCATATAAGCCATAAACCTGCTGCCATGGCATTTTTAAAATTAAAATTCTGGCATTACTAATAAAATGACTGCCCCGAAATTATGTCTCTAGAACTTCTTAAACTCCACAGAGTAGAATAAGCCTTACTTTGTCATTTTGCCCAGGTCAACTCCATTTTCTGGATCTTGGTTTACACCTTGGCAACATTTGAGAGCTGGAATAACTGGGTGACCACTAAATTCTTTGCCCTCCTTTTTGTGACACCTGAGTGGTATTGTTTTGTTCTCTTTTGGTGGGTTTAAGTTGTCTTCACCTTCCCCAAAGCATTTGTTGACTGAAAGGGTTAGCCCTACTTGCTCTACCCTTCTCAGTAATCAGACTTTGTAAAGGCCAAGTGCAGAAAAAGAATAATTGATTTTAGTACTGACTTATCCAGAAGGATAGAGACAGGGGTCTGTGACTTCATTGATATAAGGAAATACTGGATGGGAAAACTCCTACCAGTTTAAGGTGGCAGAATCTATACACGTTTTGCTTGTTGTTCCCCAATAGAACGAGACAGAAGATCCCCGAGATTAAATTTAAAAAGTGGATTTTATTACCGCGGGACTGTTGGGGTACATACCCAAATCAGACAGTGCTTTGGCACAGACATTGTGCTGGTTTTATAGAGGTTCCATAGCCAGGTTATGTAAGCTGAAATTACAGTGATGTAAGCTGAAACTACAGTGATTGGTCAGTGTACATTTGAAACTACAATCAGTGATTGGTCAGTATACATTTGAATTTCCTGCCATGAGAAACCCTAGTCTGGGACTCCTGCCCACAGATCAATCAAGGGAAAGGATGGGGGTGGAGGTCCTGCCTGCTTAGAGTTCAATTAAGGGAGAGGAAGGTGGAGTTCTCTGCTTTACAAATCAATGAAGGAAAGGGAAGGTTGAGTTGGCTGCTTTACAAATCAATGAAGGAAAAGGAAGGTTGGGTTGTCTGCTTTACAAATCAGTGAGGGGAAGGGCAAAGTGTAGTAGTGTCCCACAGCTTAGCTCACACAGCCAGTATATGTCACTGGCTGAACTTGAACTGGAGTCTTCTTGTCTCTGAGGTCTAATGCCTGTCCTTTTTCTAGTATGCCAGGCTGCCTCTTATTCATAATAATCACTGTGTGTGATGGGGGGCAGGGGAGGGTGGACAGATATGGGTTTAGACAATGAGCACCAATTCCTAGGAGCATGTACATGGATCTCTATCTATTGCCACCCCATGTGGATGCTTGGGGAACCTGTTTCAGGAACAGAGGGCAGAGTCATGAGTCCCCCAAACCTCTATTGAACCAGTTCTCATTTAATATGGCTAAGGCTCCCTTCACCATCTTGTTCATTCTTTTCTGGATAGGGTTCAGGTAGTCAGTAGCCCACATAAGGCATGGTGCCTGTACTGGTACAGTGTGTGTGTTGCTATGGTTTTTTCCTGGCACTGCTCATTGGTTTCTTGTACTCATTCAGTGTCCAAATCTTATTGCATGCCTAGCACTGTGGGAACTGTGAGGATTATGGAATTAGAGAATTCATTCTCCCTGCTTTCCCCTACACCCCCCCAAGTTTACCTTGTGGGAATAGGAAGCTGTACATAATAAAAAGACAATGCAAGGAATGATAAAATTCACATGTGAGATTGATTTAATTCCTGTGGTACAAAGGGTCTATATTAAACAACTGATAAACATTTATTTGCTTTTAATTTTTTCCTTTGGAGAGGGTAAGGTAGGGCAATTGGGATTGACTTGCCCAAAGTCACAGCTAGTTTTGTGTTAAGTGTCTGAGGCCTGATTTGAGTTCAGGTCCTCCTGACTACTCTAGGGCCAGTGCTCTATTCACTGAGGCACCTAGCTTCCTCCTGATAAACATTTATTAAGCACCTTTTACATACCAGGCACTGTGCTAAATTCTGGGGATACAGAAAGAAGCAAAAGATAGTCCCTGCCCTTAAGGAATACACAATTTAATGGGAGAGACAGTATGTACACAGCCATATATACAAACAAGCCATATACAGGATAAATAGAAAATAATTAACAGAGGGAAGGCACTAGAATTAAGAGGGATTAAGACAAGCTTCCTATAGAAGATAGGATTTTTAGTTGAGACTTAAAGGAAGCCAGGAAGGTCAGTAGGCAGAAATAAAGAGGAAGAGCATAACAGTTATGGGGGATAGGCAGAAAAAATGCCCAGAACCTGAGAAACCCCACATTCTCAGAAAGGAGCCAGGAATGTTCTCCCTCCTCACCTCTGCCCCTTGCATTTCTTGGTTTCCTTCTCAACTTGACTCTAAGGCCATCTTTTGTAGGAGGACTTTCTAGGTAACCCCACATGCTAGAATCTTTCTATCTTAGGCTACCCTCCACTTCCTTTGTATGTGTCTTCTATATATCTTAGTATTTACATGTTGTGTCTGTCATTGGAAAGTAAGCTCCCTGAAGAATAGGGATTGTTTAAAATTTTTTTTCCAGCATTTATATATATATATATATATATGTATATATATATATGTAAAATACATAATCACATATATATTATATATAAATATTAAAATTTTTATTTTTTATTCCCAGCACTTAACACAGTGGCTGTTGCTGGCACATGGCACTTGTTGATAAATTGTATCAAGACGTGATTGTGAGATCTGAAGAGCCTTCATGTATCCAGTCTGTGTCATATTGCATTTAACTGACTTACCTGGTAACTGTCATACTTGATAATTGTCCTGTGTTTTTTATAACACTTTAATATTTATAGTATATATTTTATATGTATATCAATTGCATATCATATTGTATTATATATTTGTTATATATCATTTGTTATATTTCATATGATTGTATATTATATTTTGAGATCAAATATTAACTTTTTGATGTTAATTATTAGATATGTGATAGTCTCCAAAAGCTAGCCTGACTTGAGGGTATCAGAACACATCAACTTGGTAGCATTTCATGTTGAATTATTTTCTGCCCTCAGGGCAGTTATAATCTATGCCACAAATAGAGTCCCTATAACAACAGCTGCATAGCTGTTATTTAACAATTGCCCCTTTGCCCTTCCTCTCTCCTTTCTGTGTTTAGATCATGTTGTGGCTTTGGCTGGTGCCCTTTGGGACACAGCAGAGAGGGGCCAATAAGAGGTGCACCTGTCCTCCTTCTTTTAATTTTCAATGGCCCAGGGTGAGTCTCATAGAATGAATGGGCCTACATGCCTTGTGATCTCCATGGAAGATCTTATTGTATTACCTTTCCACTCAAACCCACCTCTCTTCTAAATTTCTCCCCCAAGGGTGCAGCACCATCTTCCTAACACCCAGTCTTGCAAATTTGTTGTCATTCTTCTTTCCTCATTTTCACTCACTTCACATATGCAGTTATACAGCTCATGGGAGGTAGTAGTACCCTTCCTGTTATGCCAGGAGCTCTCAATAAGACTCAAGTTTAAGAATCAATCCTAGCTGATTGCTGGGTCAGAAAAGTCATGCAGGTTTTCTTAGGAAGGCCATACATACCATCGTCATTGTCAGACCCAGAAGGCACTGGGGAGATTCCAAGTAGAACTAAAATGTAGAAGGCCCTACAGGAAGAGGAAAAAGGCAGACACAACAAACAATTCTCAAGGCCAGAAGAGATAAGCCTAAATCTAGGGCATCTCCCAGGGAGCCCAAATAATGCAAACATACTTTTAGGAAGGCCCAGAGGCTTAGCTGCCTCTCTCTGTGTTTCTGTGGTTCTGTTTGTCTCTGTGAAAACAAATGTATCTGCCAGCAAGTTGACACTCTAAGGGGTGAGGAACCTGTGACCTTGAGGCTACATGTGACCTTGAAGCCACAGGTTCCCCACCCCTGCTTGAAATACTGACAGCAGGCACTACTCTGCCTTCTCATTCAGTCTTCTAGAATAAATTGTCCTCTAATGATCAGATCTGTGAAGCCATGCAAGATAGTTGTGTTTAGCGCCATTGGTCATCATAGTCCTTGTGCAAAAGACGACCATAAAAAAAATTTCAGCTTATGTTACAGAGGAGGAAGAGTTGAGAAATTCTATTGAAAATTCCAGAAGACCTTCCAAATTAGACCACTATGTGCTTTAAATTTTGATGCAAAGGTGAAAATAGGAGAGGATGGTGAGAAATATATTAGGAAATATACACTAGGAATAAGGAATAAGAAATGAGATAGAAAAGGGGCTTTGTGCCTGTATATGGTTGTAACTGTGCTCATCCTTTCTGGGGACCATGCTTGGGATGAAGCCCCTTCTAGTGATATAATTGCTGTGGTCCAGCTAGTGCTGTAGTAGATCAAGCACTAGACTTAGAGACAGGAAGTCCTGAGTTCACATCTGGCCTCAGACACTCTCTAGAGACTATGATAGGGAAGACAGTATCCAAGAAGAAGAGGGATTCCCTACAGATATGGAGCTACTCGAGACACTTCCATTTTTATCCTGCTAGTTGTATCAAGCCCTGGAACACTGTAGAGCCTTTCAGAAGATATCCCTTACCACCCAAAAGAAGTCAGTTTAACCACCTACACAGGAAAAAAGAAGCCTGGAAGGAGTGTTTACTGTACCGATCATGACATATAATTAGATAGACAAGTTATAAAACTTGTTTGTCAGTACGATTTCTGGGACACTGTACAAATGGACAACAAGCTGAGCCTAAAATTAAACAGAAAGTGAAGAGCAAGATATAAGACATCTGGCATCAGACACTGTGACCTTGGGCAAGTCACTTAGTCTCTGCTCCCCTTTCAACTGTAAAATGGGTAAAATAATGCTTCCTCATTCCCAGGGTTGTTGTGAGGACCAAATTATATCAGATTTGTCAAGTGATTTGCCCAGTGCCTTTTCACTTAGTAGATACCTAATAAATACTTGTTTCCTTCCCCCTCCCTTTCCTCCATTCCCCCTTCCTATATTTCCCTTTTCTCCATCTCCCCTTCCTTCATTTCCCCTTCCTCCCTCTCCCTTTCCTCCTTCTCTCTTCCTTCCTCCCTCTCCCTTTCCTCCTTCTCTCTTCCTTCCTCCCTCTCCCCTCTCTCTCTTTTCCTTCTGTCTCTCCCTCCTTCCTTCTCTAGACACATGCAACCAGAAGCTTCTGATAGTTTTTTGTTTGCTACCTTTTCTTCCACTCTTTGGTAGGATTTGGAGGACTAAGTCAAAGAGGCTTGGCATCTGAATAGCGGGGGCTGCCCACCTGATAAACTTAAAAGGGAGAGACATTTTCTATACTTAGTCTCTTCTTTCTTTCTTCTGAACACGTGACTTGGCATTTAGACACTTTTCCCTCTGCCTCCACTCCAACCCTCTTGGCAAACTGGAAAAGCATGGAAATATGTACTTGTCTTGGTAATCTGAAGCTGGATCTCAAAAGCCCTGGCTGCATTTTCTGTTTTGTGTTTGTTGTTTTTTCCTTAGTGCGGGTGATCAGTGATTCTAGGAGGGGGATGTTTTCAGCCTGATGGATGCCTCTGGTATTTGGGAGTTTTGGGTTCTTCAGTCAGTGACAGTTTAGAGGGAAAAGGGACTTCTGAGAAGATGAACTCAATTCATGCTTTGGTGTGGCAGGAGATAGAGATCTTGAAAGAGTAGTGAACAAGTGAAGGGGAAATGCCTGTTCAACAGTACCATGAGATGTGTCATATTTTAACAGAGAGGAAATGATTCATTACCAATGTGGGTGTCATTCTTGAATCAGCTATCTCTTTCCAGTCAGATCACAAACTTGTCAGAGCAAAGATAAAAATGAATATAAAGCTAGAAAGAAGAATAATGTGAGAAAAAATGATATGCAGTTGATATAATTCAATCCTGACCTGTTTCATGTTAATTAAAAATGGGTAATCAATGGAAAAAAGGACATAGACTATAACAATTTCATAGGAAATTTAGATGACAAATTAATGGACCTAACAAGGAAACTAAAAACACCTCAAAAACACCTTAGTTTGCAAACATTCAGCTTATTTGCCAAGTGGAGGCAGATGGAAACTAAAGACAATACTGATTTTGATTACAAACTCATTTAAAAAATTTTACAGAGAAGTGTGATAAAAGATTATGAGCAGTATAATCTAAAAAAAAAAAAAAGAGTGAGGTGCCATAAAGCCAGTTTAAATAAAGCTTGGCAAAATAACCAGCTAAACAAAGTCATCTTGGAGGCATTTAAGGATTAAAATGGATTGAGCGTAACAAACTGAAGAAAATTGGAAAAGATATGCCAAGATTTTTTATAATTAACTTCTTTAAAACATCAAGAACCATAGAGCCAGGACACTCATATGCCAACATCACAGTTCCACATGTCCTTATAGAGGAGAGAGAAATAGTACTAAAGAGAACTAAGATGGGAGAAGTAACTAGATTAGATTCAGTAAACAGATAAAAGATCAGTGTTGGAAGTTACATAATTATGAGGGTACTAAGGAACGAATTCTTTTTAAAATAAGTTTATTTATCTATTTTTAGTTTTCAACATTCACTTTCATAAGTTTTAAATTTTCTCCCTCTTCTTTCCCTTTCCCCTTCTCTAAGATGGCATGTAATCTGATATATGCTTTACGTATACATTCCTATTAAATATATTTTCACATTAGTCATGTTGTTTAGAAGAATTAGAATGAATGGGAGGAACCTTAAGAAAGAAAAAACAAAACAAAAAATAAAGTGGTCTGCTTTGTTCTGCATTCAGACTCCATAGTTCTTTCTCTGCATGTGGATGGCATTCTCCATCATGAATCTTTTGGAATTGTTTTAGGATAAGGAATTAATTCTTAAGGTATTTAAAGAATTGGAAAATGCCAAAGTGTAGGAAAAATATTGGACCTTATTAATATTGGAAAAAAAGGAAACTGATAACTGTTTATCCACCTATATTCCTACTCTATATATGAAATCTTTATGAAAAATTATCTCCTCATGAATCAAGGGCATCCTCATTGAAGACCATTAGTAGAGCATAGGTAGGCTTTCTCACTAGATATCGCACAGCACTTCATTGCTATCATACCATAAATAGATATCTATAGTATAAAAAATTCGACTGTTATTAGTTTTTTGGTTATTTTAAAGGTATTTTATTTTGCTTTATTTTATTTTATTTTTGTTCAAACAAAATGCCATCTTAAATGTTTTCTTTCAACAAGGTATTTCCCATCCCTATGTCAAAATATATTCATAATTCTTTGAAAGATATAAGGCTAACCTTGTCTGATGACCCTTTGAACATAAATGCCAGGGAACCTTAAAGCTAAAATAAAGACATATGCTTGCTAAAAATGTTAGCCATTATGATAGAGAAGACAGTATCCAAGTTGAAGAGGGATTCCCTACAGATGTTGATATCCTCCAGATGTTTCTGTTTATATCTTTCTAGTTGCATCAAGCCCTAGAACACCATAGAGCCTTTCAGAAGAGATCCCTTACCACTCAAAAGAAGTCAGTTTAACTACCTACACAGGAAAAAAGAAATCTATGAGGAGTGTCACTATGCCTATCATGACATGTCATTAAACAAGCAATAAAACTTGTCTGTCAGTATAGTATCTTCAACAAAGTACAAATGGACTTCAAGCTGTCTAAAATTAAACAGGAAGTAAAGGGTAGGATATATTGTCTTCGAGAAATTGCAGAATTTCTTTAATCACCCTAAACTTCTCTTGGAAACAAAGGCTTAACTTTTTAATGCCAATAGTCTACTGGTATTATATGGCTATGAGCCACTGAACACTACAATCTTTGAAAAAAAAAATGATACAGAGGCTGATAGGGGGCATGGTGGATGTGAGAATGCCACAATATATAGCAAAGGAAGGAAACGAAGAAATGAAGTAAAGGAAATCATGAGTGCTCAGTATGAACAAGAAAGAAGGTGATGAGGACAAAGGATAACAGACATCCCATGCATTTCATTGATATCTCCAGAATTACAAGAGATGAAAAGAAAGGCATTCAATCATCCTGTCACATTGGGTGGATCCTTGTGAGGAGATTGTGGGTGGCAGTATTGAGAAAGAACATATGGACTCTTAAGAATTATGAGTCAGACAGATTTTTATTCACAGCATGCAAGGCAGGCAAGTGTGTGGCTTCCTCACCCTATAGTGCCATGGGCACACAATGATGGCTCAGGCATATGATCGATGTGTACCCTGACTGTGAGCCCAGATCTCCTGGGTCTCTGCCCTTATAGCTGATTGTTCCTGCTGGGCAGATCCACAGGGAGTGAATGGGAGGAGGACTTTCAGGGCACTTAGTCAGCAGGTGCAACACCCCATTTTATCAACCATGAGGGCATTGTGATTAGAAAAGTTTGATAACATTGCATACATGGATTAAACGAAATTTGCTGAACTGATTTATTTGATAACCTTTATTCATAACTCTAAATGTAGCTGGCCACACAATTTGTTAGTTATACAAGATTTTCCCATCATATAGGCAGGTCAATCAGTGGTCAACTATGGAATCACTTCTGTCAACTAGGGCTTAATAATAGACCAGTCCTCACAGTCCAATGTGATAGCCAGATGGCATAGACAACAGTTGCACAGGATCAGTTGTAGTAGTAATATGATTGTTCAGCCCTTGCTTTCTTTGGATCTTAAAGGCAACTATGCAACATCTCCATAATCATGATCATAGGGTCACAGAAGAATGACTGACCATTATGTCCTTTCTACATCACTTCTGGAGTTTTCTCATCAGGAAACACAGAAAAACCTCATGGAGGTTATTTTATACCTGGAACAAAAACAATGGAGGGGATGAGGGAAGGGATTATAATGGAAAACCAGTTGGGTTAACCTAGATCATTGGAAGGAACATCCAAATCTATGAGATCATAGAATCATAGAATTTGAAAGTTGGAAGATTTGAGTAGTCTACACCGAGGGGGAGCCCATCCCTCTTTGAGGCATTCAATTCCATTTTTAACAGCTTTAATTGTTAGGAATATTTTTTCCTAATATAAAACATAAATTGATCTCTTGGCAATACCTACCCATTGCTCCTGTTTCTACCCTATGGGGTCAAGAAGAATAGATATAATTTCTCCTTATAGACCTATTCTTTGGGTATTAAGTTTGTAATAAAATTCCTGAAAATATTGAAAATGCTCTTTAGCAACAATTATTATTAATACAATACCTTGCATATCAGAGATGTTTAAGAAGACTCATTGAATGAATCTTGAAATAAACAATAATTGGTTAATTTTTCTTATGGGTGAAATTAGTATGTATGATTTCTTTGTGGTTTAGTCAGAGTATTTGTACTTATAGAAAAAGCTTTTTCTTCCTCATGCCCCTAGTAGAAGGTATTGGGGGCTTGTACCTTTCTTCTAGGCCACTGTTTCATTATGGAGAATGGGTCAGTCTTGGAGTTAGGAATTCCAGAGTTCAAATCCTGCTTCTGACATATCCTTGATATGTCACCATGGATGCGTTATTTAACTTCTTTTTCTTCTTCTTTTTTTTTCCAAATGCTTTATTAACTTCTGGTTTACATAATTCATTTCCGTCAGATTTTGAGTTACAATTTTTCCCCCATTTTCCCCCTACCCACCACCCCAGAATAGCAGTCCCACAGGATATCCCCTCATCCAATCTGCTCTCTCCCATCTCTTCTCCCATATCCCCTTCGACTTTTCCAGTAGGACAAGGTGAATCCCCGTGTCCCAATGCCTGTACATCTTATCTCCCAATTATATGTAAAATAGTATTAATAATAGTATTTATATATATTAAAACATTTGATTTTAAAACTTTGAATTCCAGATTCATTCCTTTCCTCCCTTGTCACCCACCCTTACTGGGAAGATAAGCAATTCAATATATGTTGTACATGTGTAGCTATGCAAAACATTACCATAGTAGATATATTGTAAAAGACTGACTATATTTCCCTCCCTCCTATGCCACCTCCCACCTGGTCCATTCCCCACTTTGATCCTGTCCCTTTTCAAAAGTGGGTGCTTCCAACTTCCCTCCCCCCAACCTGCCCTCCCTTCCATCATTTCCCCCCCATCCCCCTCCTCCCCGCTCTCCTGTAGGGTGAGATATCCCATTTAGTATGTGTCATTCTCTCCCTGAGCCAAATTCAATGAGAATAAGGTTTTGCCTTTTTGCCTTCCTATCTTCCCCTCCCCTGCAACCACTTTCTCTTGCCTCTTCTACATGAGACAGCTTACCCCATTCTGTCTCTCCCCATCTCCTCTCACTAAGTTCCTCTCTCACCTGTCAATTTCACCCCTTAAGTATCATCCCTTCTCACTAAATTCGAACTGTGCCCTCTATGTACACCTGTAAACATATATATACACATTCACATATGCATTCATATGCCCATACACCCTTCTTCAGCTATTTTCATACTGATAAAGGTTTCATCAGTTATAGTTATTGTTTTTCCATGTAGGAATACAAATAGTTCAACTTTGATAAGTTCCTTATGATTTATTTTCCCTGTTTACTTTCTCAAGCATCTCTTGGTTCTTGTGTCTGTCAAATTTTCTATTCAACTCTGGTTTTTTCCTCAAGAATGCTTGAAAGTCCTCTATTCCACTGAATGACCATATTTTCCCCTGAAACATGATACTCAGTTTTGCTGGGTAGGTGATTCTTCGTTTTAATCCCAGCTCCTTTGCCCTCCAGCATATCATATTCCATGCCCTTCAATCCCTCAATGTAGAAGCTGCCAGGTCCTGTGCTATTCTGATTGTGTTTCCACAATATTGATATTGTTTCTTCCTGGGTGTTTGTAATATTTTCTCCTTGATCTGGGAATTCTGGAACTTGGCTACAATATTCCTAGGAGTTTTCTTTTTGGGATCTTTTTCAGGAGGTGTTTGGTGGATTCTTTCAACCTCTATTTCCCCCTCTGGGTCTAAAACATCAGGGCAATTTTCCTTGAGAATTTCTTGAAGGATGATTTCTAGATTCTTTCTTTGATCATGGTTTTCAGGTAGTCCAATAATTTTTAGATGATCTCTTCTGGATCTATTTTTCAGGTCAGTGGTTTTTCCCATGAGATATTCCATATTGCTTTTTATCCTTTCATTTGTTTGGATCTGCTTAATAGCATCTTGATTTCTCATAAAGTCACTAACTTCCATTTGCTCCATTCTAATTCTGAAGGAATCATTCTCCTCAGTGAGCTTTTGAGATTCTTTTTCCATCTGGCAAATTCAGCTTTTTAAGGCATTCTTCTCCTCATAGCCTTTTTGATCCTCTTTTGCAATTTTTTAATGGCCATTTTTGTCTATTTTTTAAGGTGTTATTTTCCTCAGTCAGGCTGTTGACTCTCATTTTTTACTTTTCTTGCATCTTTCTCATTTCTCTTCCCAATTTCCCCCCCACTTCTCTTATCTGCTTCTTAAGGTCCTCTGTGGCCTATAACCAGCTTGTATTTTCATTTGGGGCTTTTGGTGCAGGATTTCTGACTTCACAATCCTCCTCCTGTTCCATGCTTCGATCCTCTTTGCCCCCAAAATAGGAGTCTAATGTTGAATTTTTCTGTTTATTTTGTTTCCTTTGCCTAGGCATGTTGCCACTCAATTACTTGACTTTTGGGCTTGTTGCCACAGTAGGACTCTGCCACCAGCCAGGGGAGCTTCGGTCCCAAACACTGGGGTTTTCTCAACTGCTGGAGGTATTAGTTGGGTGGCCCCTCTGAAGCCCCCACACACTCTGTCAAGCTGGTCACACACACCAAGACCTCCACCCCAGACCACAGTCCAGATCCAAGAAGGGTAAAGCAAGAGTGATTACCCCCCAGACTGATCACCGGATAACCCTACAGTTCGCAGGCCAGGAGCTGAAGCTGCAACATGACTGCATTAGCTCCTTGGTGGCTTCTCACCCCCAGGGGAAGAAGCTAATGCACTCTCCCAACCAGTCCCAAAGTCCATAGGGCACTGACCTTTCACTTTGTCCTAGGCATCTATGTGTTGATAATTCTGGAAATGCCGCAGCTGCTGGTGTTCTGGGGTCCCTCCAGCTGACTGCTGGTTCAGCCACCCTGGGGCTAAAACCCCTGACTCACGAGGTCCTGGGCTTGGCTCCCTGAGCACTGTGCTGGCCACTCCCTGCTGGACTGCCAGGCTGTCCTCAGCGGGAGGTTAGCTTCTCTGTGTCATTTTGTGGGTCCTGGAGCTCCAGAGGTTGTTCAGAGTCACCCTTTTACATAATTTTGAAGTGGTGTGGGCTGGATCTCTGTGGAAGTGCTGTTTCTACTCCACCCTCTTGACCCCGCCCCAGTTATTTAACTTCTTAAAAACTTCTGGAACCTTGCTAAGGTCATAAATTGCAAATGAGTTGCTGATATTTATTGGTTGAAGAAGTTGTCACACCAGCCATTCCCTATATCAGATCTGTCACCATTTTTCTTCCCTCCTCTACCTCTGCCTCCTGAAAAAGCAACCCTGAAACCTTAGCTTTGTGCTTTTTTGACCGTCACCTAAGTTTGGCAGGAAAGGGAGTCCTTGTTCATTAGGTGTTCTGTCATTTTGTATACTTTATATATAAAATGTAAGCTTTCTTATGTTTAAATAAATAAATGTTGGTTAATTGCTAAATGAATCTACTTGATTCTCCAATGGCTGTGTTGGTGAGTGTGTTGCTATAGACCAAATGACTGTCTCTAAGGTTTTTGTTTTTTTCTGAAAGGGAGAATTCTCTTCTTCCTCCCATGTTAGTAGTGTGACGTCCAGCCCTTGCTTTCTCTGGATCTTATAGGCAACTGTGCAGCATCTCCAGAATCGAGATCATAGGGTCACAGAAGAATGACTGACCACTGTGTTCTCTCACTGACCACTGAGTTTTCTCATCAGGAAACACAGAAAAACCTTGTGGAGGTTGTTTTATACCTGGATCAAAACAATGGAGGGAGTGAGGGAAGGTATTTACAAGTGGGACAGCTGGGTCAACACTCCTGAAAAAATATCACATGGTGAATCTGAAGAGGAAGCTATTAATTCCCCAATTAAACAATGAAAAAAAAAAAGATTACTGGCAGTAAGGGGAATGCATATAAAATTCCTCGCTAGTGGATAAACTATACATCAGCTGTAAAATATGCACACATTATCAAGTCATCCTGTCTTGTGAACACAAGCTCACCTCTAGCTCACATTCAATGTGAGCTTCCTCAAGTGAAAGAATTTAGAAGCAGGAGCTGTTGTACCACAGGGAGCAAGATGCTGGAGGATCAGGCTGATCACAGAGGGTGCATTACCCCTCTGTTACCCTCATGTCAGTCCCAAGGAGTCACCTTGCTATAGTTATGGCTCTGCAGAAAGTTGATGGATGGTTGGTGCGTAGGTCACTGACCACAGGTCTGGGATTCTGGACTGGAGAAAAACATGAAATCATCTCAGGGCTAGAAGCCGGTAAAGGATAAGAATGTTCTATTCTCACCAGTTCATTTCCAGGAAAGTGCCTGTGAAAGCCTTGTCCAGATATAAACTGTGATAGCTATAGCCTTTTTGTGTAATGGATAGAGTACTGGCCTCAGAGGCAGAAAGATCTGAGTTTGAATTCCACCTCAGATCCTTATTTGTTAGGAAAGGAACAAGCAGATTTGAAACAGTTCCAGCACTCATTTCACTTTGACACCTTAGTTACATGATCCTGGGCAAATCACTTATGTTCTCTTAGCCTTAGTTTCCCCATCTGTAAAATGAGGAAGTTGGACTCAGTGGTCTTGAGGTCTTTTGTAGCTCTTTATCTGTGGTCCTCTGAAAAAAAAGGGAGGTGTCTGTAATACATCACTCACACAGTTGTTGTGAAGGTTAAGAGCAAAATGCTTTATGATCATTAAAACACTAGGTAAATGTCACTTGCAATTATTTCTTCCATATTATGAGTATGACTTTGGGCAAGTCATTTAACTTCTCTTGGACTTATTTCCTCATCTATGAAATACAGAGGCTGGACTAGAGAAAAATCCAAAATGCATTCCAGCTGCTACTTCTCCATAAATAAATTCATATATATATTTATATTCATGGGTAAATATAAATAAATAGCCTTGGAAGTGGAGAACACAGGTTTTGAATTCCAACTTTGATACTTGCTAGCTGCCTGACTTTAGATAAGTCAGTAAGCATCTTAAGGTTTCAGTTTCCTCATCTATACCACGAGGAGTCAGAATTATTGTTGTTGTCATTGTTTGTCCTTCATTCTCTTTTTTTTCTTTTTTGGAGGGCAATTGGGGTTAAGTAACTTGCCCAAGGTCACACAGCTAGGTTTTTGTTTATGTGCGTTAAGTGTCTGAGGCTGCATCCAAACTCAGGTCCTTCTGACTCCAGGGCCGACGCTCTACTCACTGTGCCACCTAGCCGCCCATTTGTCCTTCATTCTTGAAGAGGACCAGTGACATCAGGAAGGTGATGTCTTGACTTGCAAGTGAAGTGAATTGGATTTAAGTGAGGCGGGGCTGTATGAAGGAAAGAGCAAGTATTGCCCAACTGGAACTCTCCAGTTGGGTACTACTCACAGATTCTTTAAAGAAACTTCAACCAGGAGTGTTGTGGGGCCAGAATGAGATAATAAATATAAAGCACTTTGCAAAAATTTAAAGTGGAACAGCTAGATGGTGCAGTGGATAGAGTGAGGGGCCTGGAGTCAGGAAGACTCATTTTCCTGAGTTCAAATCTGACCTTAGACACTCACTAGCTGTGTGACCCTGGGTAAGTCACTTAGCCCTTTTTTACCTCAGTTTCCTTGTCTGTAAAATGAGCTAAAAGAGAGAATGACAAACCACTCCAGTATCTTTGCCCCACGAAAAACCCACACTGGCTCCTTTAGAATCAGATACAACTGAACAACAAACTTTAAAGTGCTATATAAATGCCCATTACTATTATTATCATTAGCCTATGGTTGCCAGGGTCCCAGTCTAATGATGACTTCATCCTACACTCTAGCTTACATCAAGCAATATTTATAGAACAACACAAGGGTGTGCTGGTAAACATTTAATAACTAGGGTGTGTTTGTGTGTGTTGGGGCTGGAAGGAGAGGAGTATATGAATACACACTTCTAAGTTTAATCTGCTGTATTAAGACTTTTAAAAGTCTGGACAATTAGCAAAGCACTAAATCAAGCCCTAGGTCAGCTAAGGGGAGCCGATAGAGTTTAGTTAGGGCCTGGAGTCAGGAGGACCTGAGATCACATCCAGCCTCAGATACTTACTAGTTGTGTAATCCTGGACAGTCACTTAACCCTGTTTGCCTTAGTTACCTCATCTGTAAAATGAGCTAGGAAACGGCAAACCACTACAGTAAATTTGCTAAGAAAACCACAAAGAGTTAGACATGACTGAACAACAACAAAAAAATCAAGCCCTGATTTGGAGGGATTGCTGAGTTCTGAAGTATAAATGCTCATCTTGAAAATTTATCAGTAACTTGGCAAACTGATTAGAATTGGTTCCACCACACCCCTGATTCCAACTAATTTTTCTGTTAAAGCATTTCATGTATCTATGGCCGTGATATTTCATGACATATCATATAAGTATACGATACATAGCATTGCATATGTCTCCATACCCTTTAACATTACCTCTTTAAATTAATTACACATCTCTGAGTTAGGTAAATTCTTGTTACTTGAATGAATATGTGAGAAATAATTCTGTTGGATCCCTACTTTATTCTAATCAGTTTAATATTCTACATAAATCATATAGGAATAGATAGGTGCTTATGGTGGGCCTCAAACTTTAATGTGATGTTTACTACATGTTTAACAAGTTATAAGACTCACTTGCACAACCAGAAGGATGCCGACAAAGATATTTCCATCTTGTTTTACTCAAATTTCATGTCCAAACTCAGCATAAGTGGGGTACCTTGATGCTTTGGAAAGTCCCCCAATTTATTTTTGTACCTTTGGAGCATTCTCTCTTGTCTAGTGTGACCATCTTATGATGACTTAATCAGTGGAGATGCCTCATATTTCACCTGATCTGTGGACCGCCCCCCCCCCCCCAATGTCATTTTTGGCCCTTAAGAGCAAGGTCTATCAGCCAAATGAGATCCTGTATTTTGCCACACCTCTTTTGCATATCAAACCCTATAAAAAACAAGGTTAAGGAAGAAGGGGTCATTTTAGATTGTGAGGAAAATCTGTGGTCTACTTCATTAGAGGGGACCATGGACCCTTTAATAAAGTGCCATTGGCTCAGAGCTCTGCTTGCTCTGCACAACTTTGGACAGTTTTAATCCCCACAAATAAATGTTTAAGAGGAGGGCTTAAAGTCTTGGAAACAGCTTTGAAAAAGTTTGTCCTAAAATATATTAAACCAGAAAAGGAGTTTTCTCTCAGATGTTTCTGTAGGTTGAAGGAAACCCTTTTCTAAGTTAGAAGATGGCTTTTACCTCCATAATACCTTCAACATCAACCTGTGACTACTTAATTTTTCTACTAAGCTGCTATACATAAGCACCCAATGACATG
The DNA here is from genome assembly GCA_011680675.1 of Gymnobelideus leadbeateri. NCBI lineage: Eukaryota > Metazoa > Chordata > Mammalia > Diprotodontia > Petauridae > Gymnobelideus > Gymnobelideus leadbeateri. The sequence continues at coordinate 1,573,441 of WOXC01012465.1, read as the reverse complement.
AAAGAATTCTTCAAAATCAGTGGTGATCTGAAAGATTGTTAACAAGTGGTTTGTGAATTAGTTGTTTTTTTTTTGTAATTGTTCTAATTTTATTTAATCATGAAAAAAGCATATAGGATCTTTTGGTCTTCTCTAAAACTTTTCACACTTTCTCCCTAATTAATTAAAATTTGTTCCTCCTGCAAATGCAATAATGATTAGATGAGTCTTTCCAATTCAATGGGTTTTAGAAAGGTAACAGAGAAGCAATGTCAACCCAAGACCTAGTCTTTAACATGCACCCCTGCTTCTAGGAATAACTCTCTGTCAATTCTAATATTCATAGTCAACTCTATCCTCAATTTTCTAATCAATATAAATTCTGAGACATTTTTAATACAAGACCATCTGAACCCAACATTGCAAGTTAAAAGTGAATATGTGAGAGTGCCACATTCCAAGGCTTTGACTAAAGTATAATATCTGGAAGAGGGCAGATGTATCCAAAGACATAGGGAGAGAGAGGGGAAGGAGTGGAGGGGAAGGAAGAGAGGGGGAAGGAGGGAGAGAAAGAGAGAGGGAGAGAGAGACAGAGATTGTACAGGTTAAAAGAAGAGAGGACCACAGTCAAGTTCAATGACACAGACTCTTTCAAATGGGAGAGAACATACATAGGAAGTTGTGAATTGCATGTTATTGTGCATTAGTTTTTAAAATATTTTGATAACTATTTCAATATAGTTGGTTCCTTGTAATATTGTGTATTTTATTCCTCTGGAAACATTTTCCTGAGAAAAAATCCATAGTCTTCACCAGACTTTGAAATGAGACCATGACACAAGAAACATTAACTACCTCTGAACTAGATAATGATATAGAATTTCATATTCCAGAAATAATGGAAAAGGTCACTTTTTGACTGAAAACATATAGCATTAACTGAAAATTTGAGTTTTAATCCAACAATTATGAATTAAAAATATTATTTATCATCCATGAAAGGTTTTTTTTTCCTTTTTGGAGGGGGAAGGTAGGGCAATTGGGGTGAAGTGACTTGCCCAAGGTCACATGGTTAGTAAATGTTAGTTGTCTGAGGCCAGATTTGAACTCAGCTCCTCCTGACTCCAGGGCTAGTGCTCTATTCACTGCGTCACCTAGCCACCCTCCATCCATGAAAGTTTTAAAAGTGATACCCTCAACACAATTTCTCCATCTGCTTGACAAAACTAACAAGGTGTTTGCTTTTTCTGCTATACCAGTCCAATAAAACTTTGTCTCAAAGTCTGGGTTTGAGCCAAAAACAAACAAAAAAAGTCAACACACCATTTATTTGGTTGATCAGAGATATTTATTGGTAGTTACTCAAAGGAAGCATATGTTTTACATCAACATAATCATGTCTAACCCTCAGAATTACCAAACACTGGGTTGTATCTACACAGTCTACTTTGGGTGGCAGCTAACAGTGTTGCAGGAAGTAGAAAATTATCAGGAAGGTGTTGTTATAACTTTTAGGAATGCTACAGTTGAATCTGGAGTCTGCTGCTACTGCAAGATTCCTTCCTGTCTCTGACATAGACCTGGAGCTGTTATCCAAGGTAAAGTGATGCAAGAGGATGGCCAAAAGTACAGGTGTATAGTTTTTAGTGCCATGAGTTAGCAAAAATCACAGCTCAGAACCAATCAATTTCTTGTACTACAAAGTTATCCAATCCTAAGCAAGGCACTGCAGAGCATTCTAATCTCAGGCAGTTATTATTAAATTCTCCAAGAGGGTTTCTCAAATAATGCCATGCTTTTCAATCATGTTATAAGTTATTTAATCAGAGCCTAAAGCAAATGCAAGGAAGAAGAATTTCCACCTGCCTTGGGAATCTTATCTGTAGGGTATAGGAAATGCAAGAAGCAATTCCAAGAATAGGCAGAGTGGATACCCAGGAGTTGAAGTATGACAAGTTGAAAGAGAAAGCTTTATATATCAAAGGCTACAGAATTCTGTAATGTTCAGATCTCCTTGATTTCCACAATTTCAAAATAAATCATTAGATATAATTAATCAAGTGAGGAAACAATGACGTTACAAATAAAACTGATCAGTGTACAAATAAAGTGTAAAACATGAAATGACATATTTGTAGTTCTTTGGGGGAAATGCAAAAAAAATTGCAGTTCCACTTGTTCAGAAGAGTTTTCTTTTGACTTCTTTCTCATGTTCTCTTGTTCTCTGGGGAAAACATGTTTTCTGTGGAGTCCTTATGTCTGAAAACTCATCTTTCTTTTCTGGTGTCTTGTTAGGATCTTCTGGTGGAACCTTGTTGACTAAGACATGACTTTCAAAATCACATGCTGATCCAGCGTGAGCTAGAATGAATTATAAAAATGGTTAGTACAGTCTTGACCATATTTTTGAGCAAAAATCTAGCATCTTCAAAATCAACTTTTGTTCTTTTCAAACAGAATTTTTTGCCCTGAAAAAAGTCCTCCAATAGTCACTGGATCCAAAGTCATTTGGCACCAGACTTAACCAGATTAGTGCATGTAGTGTCAAGCGTGCCCTTTATGGAGGATTTGTAGAAAGTCATTCACAAGTAACATAAAATTTCTGAAAGTATGGGTTTGACTGGCCTATGATGCATATCATTGAGGGGAGTGGCCACATTGATGAGAACAGGTTCATTAAAGTACTGAGATCTAACTTGAACTTGGAACTTTTTTCTGCATGTTCTAACATTGCCCAGTGTCTATTATGCAGGCTTAAATAAAATCCAATCCTAATTCTAATCTACTAAGTGCCAGCTAATTACCTGTTTTAGGGACTTGTATTTGAAGCAGGTTGTGATTCTCTGGGTATGCATAATTAAGATTTTTAAGAAGAGATGATAAAATCTGGCAAAATAAGATTACTACCCATACCATCAAAAAGTAAGAATGGTTGGAAGTAGATGTTTGCCCTTTCATCTTCCTGAAAGGCATTGTGTTTTTGGCAGCTCAAGCATGATTAAGTAGAGACAGACACTCAGGACTAGAGGGGTCATATCTCTTTAGCTCAAATGGACAACCTGTTTGCCTTTGGTAGCTGGATTTCTTGGAAGATACAGTGAAGCCATTGTGTTGGCTGGTTATGAACAGCTGGTGAAAGCAATTGTCATTGCAGGATAAGGCTTATGTTCTCTTGGGGAAACCCATCTCCTCTGAGCCACACCCTAACAACAGCCTACTTTTAGAAGGGGCTGAAAACAAAATATTTTTTCTTCCTTTGGCACACTCTTTTATGTGGAAAGGAATACATATACCTCAGGATATTGATTCAAAATGTTTTTCCAAAGAACACATATTGTTACCATCTTTCATTATTTAAATGACAAAATTAAAGCAACTATTCTCTTTGCTCTTCAGAAGTCTCACTGAAGCTTCACCCTAATGCTATGTTTATAGTCCATGCCGCAGGGTGGCCTTACAAGTGACCCTGTGCTCCAACAAATCTTTCTGGGATTTCTGGGCTTATTATATATTACTTCCCTTCATGCAACTCTATAATCTAGCATAACTTGTTTTTTCCTGTCCCTTGTACAAAAAATTTTATTTCCTTTTCCATATGTTTTGGGACAGGCTGTCCCCAATATGTAGAATGCACCCTTCCTGCCTCTTAGAATCCTTGGTTTCCTTCAATGATTAACTCAAATGCTGCCTCCTACCACTAGAGATCTCTCCTCATCCTCCCAGCTATAGGTCTTCCCTCCTTGCGATTTATTTTGCATAAACTTATATGTGATCTTCCTTGGTAATCAATCAATAAGTATTTATTAAATGTTACTACGTGATAGACCTTGTGGTAAGCATTGTGTATACAAAGAAAATGCAAAAAATGAAAAATAAATAAAAGTCCTTGCTCTCAAAGGAGATAATGGGGGAGACAATATGTACTTTAAAATATGTATGTACGGTATACAGACAGAAGAGGTGAAAGATAACTGTAGTGGGAAAAGGATGGGCAGCTAGAGGAAGGACCTTCTGTAGAAAGTAGTATTTTATTGTGCAGTGGAGAGAGTGCAGAGCCTAAAGTCAGGAAGACTCATCCTTCTCAGTTCAAATCTGGTCTCAGACACTTATTAGCTTTGTGATCCTGGGCAAGTCACTTAACCCTGTTTGCCTCAGTTCCTCATCCATAAAAATGAGTTAGAGGAGGAAATAGCAAACCACTCTAGTATCTTTACCAAGAAAACCCCAAACAGGGTCATAAAGAGTCAGATGTGACTGAAATGATTAACAAAACATTTTATCATAGTCCTTTTTTTTTTTTTGGAGGGGGGAAGGCAAGGCAATTGGGGTTAAGTGATTTGCCCAAGGTCATACAGCTAGTAAGTGTGTCAAGTGTCTCAGGCTGGATTTGAACTCAGGTTCTCCTAACTCTAGGGTCAGTACTCTATTCACTGCACCACCTAGCTGCCCCATTTTATCATAGTCTTGAAGACAGCTTGATATTCTTTGTGGCTGAGGGGATGAGGGACCATGCCAGACATATGATTAGTGCAAAAGTACAGTGTCAGATGTGGGATATCCTATGTGAGGTCATTGTGGCTAGATGGTAAGGTACTCCTTAAGGGCAGGGACTGTTTCATTTTTTTTTTTCTTTCTGGAGGGTAATTGGGGTTAAGTGACTTGCCCAAGATCACATGGCTAGTTTTTGTGTTAAGTGTCTGAGGTCATATTTGAACTCAGGTCCTCCTGACTCCAGGGCTGTTGCTCTATTCACTGAGCCACCTAGCCCCCCGGGACTGTTTCATTTTATTCTGTGTGTCCCTAGTGCCTAGCTGGCACATAGGCATTTAATATAGGGTATATTCTTTAACAAAGGCTCCAGATGGTCTCTCTTGGCATAGTAACAAGGGAAAAAAAAACTGGACTTGGGAGTCAGGAAATTTGGATTCCACTCTCATTAGAGTGTGAGCACCTTGAGGTCTTTGTTTTCTTTACTGCCTAGTGCAATGACCAGCACATGGTAGGTACTTAACAATTTTTTCCTGATTAATTGAATCCTGGTTCTGACACCTCATAGCCGTGTCAAGATGGTCAAGATTCATAAGACTTCTGTGAGACAAGGCGTTTTGTAACTTATAGGTGCTGTGAGTTATTCTTAATAATTACATGACTTTATAACAATTTGAACATGAATGATTATGAACATGGTAATAGTTCCCTTCAGTTATAAAGTTATTACCCCTTCAGTTATAAAGTTATTACCCCTTCAGTTATAAAGTTAAAACAAAACCATAGCCATTGAATTGGGAAAAGCACATTTAAAAGGTGATAGAAAGGGAAGCCAGATCTTTTTTTTCCCCTTTCCCTTGGGAAAATCTATGTCACAAAAAGAAAAATAGCCAACAGCTAGCCAGACAAACAGATGGAGAGAGACAGACAGATGGCATCTTATGCTATGGGACCTGGTGACCCAAGGACACTAAACTGGGTGGGACTTATGGGAATGTAGACTTGTATTATTCTTAGCTCTGTCATTAATTAGTAGTGTGACCTCAGGCAAATCATTTGACTTTTTAGAGCTTTAGTTTCTTAGTGTGTAAAGTGAGTAGGTTGGATTAAATGATCTTTAAATTTGCTTCCAGTCTATGATTTGTCCTCTTACTGTGACTAAGGGAGTAGGGCCTATTTCCCTAAGGACAGAACACCCATTGGAGCCATACTTTATTTTTAAAAAATGCACTTATGGGTGCCTTTTCTTTCTGCTTCAGTCATTTTACCACCACCCATCCATCTTCTCCCCTTTCCTTTGAAATTTCCCTTCTGACAAAGAAAATTATTTGTGCAGAAAAATACCTGATACAGTGACACCTTTCTGACAATACATATAATAATAATCTAATCTAATCTAATAATAATAATAATCTGTGCTGGTAGGCATCTATGGGTAATCTCCCTTTGTACGGTGGTATAGGCTTACCCTTTTGCAGAAGAGTTATCTGGGCAAAAAGGTTGAGATCGTTTCAGATTTTCTTGATGCTGTGACTCTCTGGGAGGAAGGACATGAACATAGCAGCTTCCCTTACTTAACTTAAAGCTGGCACTAGTAATAGTATATTTAAATAAATCGTCCTGTCAAGGACCCTGTGTCCTGCTTTTGGCAAATACGACACATTACATTTTCAAATGTGTCAAAATGCTCTGTCTGTACGTTAGGAGTGGAGGGAGGAGGAGACCGAAAAGCTCCCTATTTTGGCGATGGCTTGGTTAGCTCTGGGTTTTTGAGGACACAGCCGTCCCAGCACAGGCCCAATTTCAAAGATAGCTCAGGGCATCCAGAAGGAAAGGTAGGTCAGGTCAGATCTTCCTGGGCTTTCCAAGGCAACTAAAATAATTTTCTCTTGGTCCCTCCTTCCCCAATGGCAGCATTTAGCTTTAAGCTCTGAGTCTCTCCAAGAGCAGACCCAGTCATTTTTAAAAACAATTCTATCAAATCGTTTCCAGATATAGGTATTATCATGTTAAAAGAAATCATGACAACAGTTAGTTTTTATCTGATGACTGCTCAGAGATGGCTTATCATTGAAATCTCCTGGTACTCCAGATTACTATATCACATCACACTGTGAAAACTTACTTATTCAGAGCACTTTGGATCTATGGAAAATCTGAATTATAGATTTTTAAAATGGTTTTATTTTTCAATTCTTTCTCTGAATGCAGATAGAATCTTCTTTAATATGTCATTTGTAGGTAGATTTGAAGTTTCATGTTGTGCTCTTTTTTTAAAAATTGTACTATGTTATGGAAATGTTTGTTTTATTCCACAAATTAAAAATTAAAAAATAAGACAATGAAAAATGAAATTTTACTTTCAAGTATATCTAATAATTCAGGCTGAGGACTAGTAGTTTGGCTTAGGGGTCTACTGAGCCTTCTTGAAATATTTATTAATTCATTCATTATGGTTGTAGCCATTTGCACACAATGTGTTTTAAGAACAGGTTTAAATTATGAGGTAATCCTTAATCCTTGGAATAAATCCTGTTATATTGTTTTAAAATTAATTTTCTATTAGCAGAAGGCAGGTGCTTCTAATTAAAGTAGGACCTGATTGTGAATTAGCTACAATTTTGATGCAGTGCCCTAAAATCCCAATGCAGAGTAAATTTCAATGATTGAGTTTTCAAAATAAAGCATTATTCCATTTTTCTAATATCTCACTGAGATGACATTAATTCAAAATTTATAACAATTTTTATGGGCTGAGCTTAAGGTTACCTTTACTCTATGGGGAAAGATGGGACTTGGTAAAGTATTGAAACCTGGGAATAATTGCTTAGGGAAGTTAGGTGACATAATAGATAGGCCTGGAGTCAGGAAGACTCTTCTTCCTGAATACAAATGTGACCTCAGACACTTAGTAGCTGTGTGACCCTGAGGAAGTCACTTAACCTTGTTTGCCTCTGTTTCCTCATCTTTAAAATGAACTAGAGAGGGAGAAAACAAACCGCTCCGATATTTTTGCCAAGAAAACCCCAAATGGGGTCACAAAGAGTCAAAAATGATTGGAAAATGATTGAAAGACAATAATTGTTTAAATTTTTTGAACAATCAATTAAGCAACCAACTAATCAACAAGCATTTATTAAACAGCCACTTTTTTCTAGGCACTATGCTAGGTTTTAGGGACACAAAAACAAACAAACCCTAATAATAGCAAACGTAGATGACATCATTGCTCATCATAGGAATGTAGGGAGGTTAGGGAAAATCACTACATGACTTTCCTTCTTTTTCATAATTTTTTACATTTGAAATCAAATGGAAATGAACAAAAAAAGAAACTTTAAGGGAGAAATGAGACCACAACACAAAAGACATGAAAGTAGTGCTTGGAAGAAGGTAGAGGCTGGGAGTTCTGTCCACTTTGCCTTCATAATGGAGGGGAAAGGATAGAGATTGTATTTAACAACCAGCCCATGTTTGTACAAATGTGAGCTTCAAATTTCCTGTAGCTGGCGGAATAACCTTCTATAATGCTTCCCAGAGGGCACACCTTTGGGAAATTGATGCTTAAAGTCCCATTAATGCAAAATACTTTTCAGTTAAAATAATACATGATTTGTCTAAGGATACTATGGAGCTTAACTGTAAGCTCTAGGAAGGCAGGGGCAGCTTTTCATTTTATCTCAGGATCTTTGGTGTGTAAGGAATGATTCACTTGGACCTTTACTCTTCCAATCAATAGTAATCAGTTTGATATTTTACATAAATCATAGGAATAATTAGATAAGATAGGTTCTCATAGTAGGCCTCAAAGTTTAATGTAATGTTCACTACTTGTTTACCAATTATGAAGCTCACTTGTACAACCACAAGCATGCTTTCAAAGATATCTTCATCCTGTTTTACTCAGATTCCATGTCCAAATCCAGCATGGGTCATCCCTGGTGACTCTTGCCATACACATCTTAAATTTTGGCCCTTAAGATTAAAGTCTATCAACCAATGAGATTCTATATTTTACCATACCTCTTTTCCATATTTGGGTATCAAACCCTCTTAAAACAAGATCCTGGGGACCAGCAGCATCTCAGATCATAAGGAAAATCTGAAGTCCACTTCATTAGAGGGGTCCATGGACCCTTTAATAAAGTGGCATTGCCTCAGAGCTCTGCTTCGGTTTTATTTTTTATGGGTTGGACAATTTTCAGTTCCACACTGCCTAGCAGTGTCTTGCATGTAGAGGTTGCTTAATAAATGTTTGTTGGATTGTAATGAATTTGTGCTGTTTGCTGAAAAAAGGAAGCCGATGATCTTATTATGGCTGAAGGAAAACAAGCTGCTTTTTTTTTTTTTTGGCTTTTTTTTTTGGAGGGCAATTGGGGTTAAGTAACTTGCCCAAGGTCACACAGCTAGGTTTTTTTTGTTTGTGTGTGTTAAGGGTCTGAGGCCGGATCCAAACTCAGGTCCTTCTGACTCCAGGGCCGACACTCTACTCACTGTGCCACCTAGCCGCCCCTACAAGCTTCTTTCTTGATGGCTATGGTTTTATAGCAAGATGGTCAAAGATAGATGGATGACAAGCAGAACTCACACAAGTAGAAACTTCCTACGGCTAAATACCTCCCAGTTACCTGGTTCTATATGGCTTTCCCAAAAAACTGACTTAGTCCATCATCATCCATCTTTGTGTTTCTGCTCATCTACTTCTGGTTGCTTCTCATAGGATCATGGACTTAAGAGCTGGGAGGAAACTGAGAGTTTATTTAGTTCTACCCAGGCATTTTTATGAACGAGGAACTGAGGAACAGAGATTCCAAGTGACTTTTCCAAGGTCACACAGGCAGTTATCAGATTGGGGATTCAAATCCATGTCTTCTGACTCTAAAACCCCCATTCTCCCTATTATGCATTATTGCCTTATCATTGTGCTGCCATTTTTAAAATTTGGAATTAGTTCTTTCATGGCTGATTCCTCCTACTTCTTCCCTTCCGCCATGATCAGGCAGTTTGGTGAAGCACTCCAGAGTGCTTAAATGACTCCAGAGCTTACAGACCTGGGGACAAGTCCTATCTTTGACATATACTAGCTGTGTGACCTGGGAAAGTCATTTCCTCTGGGCCTCCAGATATCTCTCTAAGACTCTAAATAGAAGACTGGCTGCAGGTCTGTATTGATAGATGGAGTTTCTTCACTGATAGTTTCCTATAGCAATGAATCACAAGTCAGGACCAAAACAATTGCTCTCGTTATGTTCTCAGACAAATGCCTCTTCTGTGTCTTATTCATTTAGTATTAGGGCACACCTGTATAATTAATTGGTGGCTTAGACCCAAGGAAAGTAACCATAGTTTGTTTTCCTGTCCTTTATAGGGAACAAGCTAGATTATTAGGTCTTTTCTTTCTTTAAATCTCAATTAGAGAACATTAATTGTTAGCTTTGCACCTTCTTTAGCTGTTCACAGTAGTAGCAGGATTATAGCATTTACTACTCCAATATTATTATTCTTATCATTCTTATTAGCTTATCTTCACAAAACTCTATACATACATTCTCTTGATAGTATTTACACTTCTTCTACTCAAGTCATTGTTAGTAATTGACTGCAGTCCATCCGTATCCTTCACCTGTCTTTCCAATTCCTTTTGGTACCCTGAAAATTTGGCTGTTTATTATTATTGGCTAGTATTTGTGTAGTGCTTCAAGATTTCCAAAGTGCTTTACAAATATTATCTCATTTTATCCTGAGAGATAGGTGCTATTATCATCACCCCCATTTTACAGATGAGGAAACTGAGGCAGACAGAGGTCAGATGACTTGCCCAGGGTCACACAGCTAGCTAGTGTCTGAGGTAGGATTTGGACTTAGGTCTTTCTGACTCCAGGTCCAGCACGCTATCCACTCCACCCTCTAGCCTCCCTGTTTAAAATTAGGACAACCGAATGTAACTTTTTATAATCATGTGTGACTCCAGCTTAATAACATAGTCTTTGAGCAAAACAACTAACATTTATAATGTAAATGTACTGGAATGATCATATAACCCTTTTCTATTTATTTTTTTGTTTTGTTTTTTGCTTTTTGGAGAGGGGAAGGCAGGGCAATTGGGGTTAAGTGACTTGCCCAAGGTCACAGGGCTAGTTTTGTGTTAAGTGTCTGAGGTCACATTTGAACTCAGCTCTTCTTGACTCCAGGGCCAGTGCTCTATTCACTGAGCCACCTAGCCACCCAACCCTTTTCTATTTAGAAGGAAAATTCATGCTTTATAAATTAGACTTTGGACTCAGTCTAAGGGAGCTCTGTTACCCAAACACCAAAAGGGCTTTCAATGCTGTAGTATCAATTATTACTCAATTTCAAGGCATGAATTTCCAAGAATAGCAATATTACAAGTGTGATGTTTAGGCAGCTTATCTATCTTTGAATCCAACTGCAACCCAAATAAATTAGGATAAAAAAGCATCTATCTTGGAGGGTTGTTGGGATGACCTAATGAGATAATATTTGGAAAGTGCTTAATACAGTGCCTGGTACATAGTAAGTGCCTAATAAATGCTTGATTCTTCCCTCCTCCCTCCCTCCTTCTCTTCCTTCCTTCCTTCCTTCCTTCCTTCCTTCCTTCCTTCCTTCTTTCTTTCTTTCCTTCTTTCCTCCCTCCTTCCCTCTCTTCTTTCCTTCCTGCCTTCCTGTCTTAATAATAGCTAATGTCCCTAGTGGGGAGAACAATTAGAAAATTTTGTGGTTTGTGATTCCACTTATACTACTATTGTGAAAGATAATGATCATGTTAGCTTAAACGAGATCTTATTCCTTGGTTACCTATCTTACTACAAGAATGTGTTGGCTGGACTTGGGTTCCTTCTATGAAATGCAAATTGTATGCTTGTGGGAATCCAAACACTTTATCTTTTATTTGTGGTACTAATGATTTTAATAAAGTCATGACCTATTTAAAACAAATGATTTGTCTTGATAATGTAAGTCTTAAAAGAATCTAAGTAATATTCTACTTCTTCCCTCATGGTTTTAGCAAACGGGGTTAAGATTTTAGTTTAGACGTATAGTTCGTATTTAATTTGAGTCTTCTTAATTATTTCATACCTCAGTGGGGCACTTAGTACTTCTGTTACCTCTGAACTTTAAAGTCCTCTAGTGAGGCTATAGGGCTGTGAATCAGGGAGCACTTTGATCTTGAAAACATCAAAATTATCTGTGTACTCAAGGGAGATTGAAAGCTGGGAAGAGTGTAAGTAGGCAACAGCCAATTACTAACAATGAGTTGAGTGGAAGAAGTGTAAATGAGATCAAGAAATATTGTATGTAAAGTGTTTTGTGAAGATCAAAGTACTATAAAAACGGGTAATACTGTTAAGTGACTTAAAAGATATCACTTGGAAAGGAGATTATATAATGAGAACGAAAGGTAGTAGACAGCTACTACATTGACATGCTTAAAGTGTGAAAAGATTAAGAGAAAGTCATCCAGTATCTGAGGTGAATCCTTTAGGACAGGGTTTCATAACCTGGGGCCTATGACCTTGGTTTTAATATTTCAATATAATTGGTTTCCTTTGTTGTCCTTCATATTCTAGTTTATGCATTTAAAAACATTGTTTGAGGATTCCATAGGCTCCACCAGACTGCACTCTCTGTCTCTGTCTGTCTGTCTCACACACACACACACACACACACACACACACACTCTTATTAGAATCTTTGCTCTAGGGAATATTGCAGAATAATATGGACTAGAATTACATAAAATGAGAAGGCATGGAAAACTTATAGCTTCGCCATTGCAGGGAATGACAACATAGATGAAATCACTGATTCATTTAAATATCTAAGCAAGTGTTATCACTTTCTTTTGGTATGATCCTTAAGTAAAGAAAGAATCACTTCATTATATCATTAGCCACTGTCATTGTAATGCCTATGCTTCCTCTCTTTTCTAAATTATAGAAGAAATTTTGCATAAATAATTCTAATGTTTGGCTTGTAGGACTTTTGAAACTCTTCAGGGATGGATGGGCTTATTCATATTAATTACAAATCTATAAACAATGCTATAGTTAAGAGACCTCACTGCTTATATGGTTATCAGAAATATTTACCAAACAATATGTATTTAAAACTCTATCATCCTTACACATAATGCCAATTTCGCTAGTTAAGTTATCATCTTCTAGGAATTTACACTACTACATATATAGTTTCAGCTACACAGGATATATATCTTAGGAGATATATAACAAGGTATATGTCAGATACATGTTTGGAAGAAATTCCACTTAAGCTTGAGTAAATTTTAGCTTCTCATTGTGGTTAGGGAACATTTCCTTTTTAAAATCCACTCCTCTACACATTATGGATTGTTAATTTGTTGAACTTACCTGGAGAAGAATCATCAGTTGGCAACAAATGGTTATCTAATCTGTTGTCCTGCTGGAAAGAGCAAATTAAACATTTTTAAGAAAATATGCATAATTTAAAAACATACCAATTGAAAGAGAAAAGAATAGCTAATCACTTATCATCTTTTTTTTTTTTTTTTTTTTGCTTTTTGGAGGGCAATTGGGGTTAAGTAACTTGCCCAAGGTCACACGGCTAGGTTTTTGTTTGTGTGTGTGTGTTAAGTGTCTGAGGCCGGATCCAAACTCAGGTCCTTTTGACTCCAGGGCCGACACTCTACTTACTGCACCACCTAGCCGCCCCCTACTTATCATCTTTATAAAAATCCTGTTATTAACTTTACTTTAAGCCTTCTCTTTTCTGATTTAAATGATTCTAAGCCTGGCAATATTTTTCTATAAGTATTAATTTCCTTTTTTCAAAAAAAAGTTTTATTCATGTGTTTTGTTTTAATATTGCATACATTTACAGATTACTCCTATTTCATGAGAGTTCTCTTGTAAAAAAGAGTTAAGTAAAACTAATAATACTGTGACCTTATCTAAAAGGGCACACAACATTCCACATCTGTAGCACCCCCCTCATTTCTCTATTAAAAAAATAAACAAAAATCTATTTTTTCTTTCCCCCACCCGATCCCCATCCCAATGGAAAAAAAAAGAGAAGGAAAAAAAATTTTTGCAACAAATATGCATAGTTAAGCAATACATATATTCCCTCAATGGCTGTGAATAATATATATGAATACGTATGGATTCATATGTATATATGTATAAATACCTATGTATACATATATATGTGTGTGTCTTATTCTGAAGCATAAATTCATCAATTTCTATAATAGTATGTTTCATCTTTCATTCTCTGGAGTCATCAATGGTCATGGCCATTGCATTGATCATTGTTCTCACAGCTTTCAAAGTTTTTTTAATTGAATTATTATGTAAATTGTTTTCTTGGTTCTGCTCATTCCATTCTTTATCAGTTTTGAAAATTCTCAAAACTGTTCAGTTTTATAATCTTGATGCTCTTGTATGACTTATTCTTCTGATTTTGATTATTTCACTTTACATCAGTTCATGTTGGTTTTCTCATGTTCTTGTTCCCTACAATCTTTTTCAAGTTTTCTATTTCATTCTGAAGATATCGACATTGTATGATTTTGGCCAATGCTTAAGATTCCTTCACTATTCTTATACAAAGCCTTCTTTTTACTTTTTATTTGCTGTTCTCTTTATTGCTATCATGCTCCCCCAAATAATCTGGTATGTTCAACTCCATAAGCCTTTTTTCCCCCTTATCTAGTCAGTCCTTTGACTCTGACCATATATAGCTTTTCACTGTCATTTTGAATTCCAGTCTCATCTATCAAGGACCTTGGCAATTCATATTAGTCAGCTCATTGTCATTTATAAAATTTGAAAGCATTATTTTCTTATGTCATGATCAGGGGCAGTGGATGGATATGTGAAAAGAATCTTCATATTCTGGACCTGCAGAACATCATCTATCTCTCATATACTTTTAGGCCATCACAATTCTCTATGATCTAGGTGTCTATGGGTAGCCCAAAAGGAGAAAATTGAGATGGTATATTGTTTTGGATGCCTCAACGTTGAATTTGACATTCAGAAGTTGGGAGACACAAGCAAGGACCTTCAACTCCTGAATGACATCTCCATGCAGGCTTCCTTGATCTTCTATCTCCTGCTGCCCCAGTCAATAACAATTCCCTCCCATCCCTTGACCCGTTTCAGCATTTGTCTTGCATCTCTCTAAATGTTATTCATATATTCTTCTGTGTCAGGGTAACCTATACATGACAAGCAATATGGCATAATGGATAGAAGGCTGGTCTTGGAATTAAAAAAAAAATAATGAGATCAACTCTGCATCTCACACATTCTAGATGTGTGATCACAGTCAAGTCATTCAACCTTAGTGTTCCAGACAGCTCAGGATTACAAATTACTGATAAGGTGATGATCTATACTGATAGAATGAGTTTCCACACTGGAAGTTCCTCATTCTGATGAAATCACAGGTTTGGAAAAATTGTATATATATCAAATCATTTTTTACTAGATTGTGAGCCCCAGGAGGTCAGAGATGCTTTTTTGTTTGTTTAACCTTTGTTTCTCCCCTGGTACCTAGCATAGTTCTCTGTATATGGTAGTTAACTTATTTGTTGGAGTTGTTTTCTCTGATATCCTTATGTTCATATGAAATGCACACAAGGTTATGGTTAATATGGAATATACCTGGGCCAGTAAATGATGAAGTATCCTTTTATTTGCTATACATTGCACTTCTAAATCTGGCCATGCGGTGAACTTGGTGCAAGGATCCACAAATAAGTACAAACATTCTTCATAGTCACAGCATTCCATTATCTCGATCAGAACACCCAGTCTTTTGAGCATTTTTAAACCTTTCTGAATGTCATCATTATTGAAATAATATGGCCTTGATACTTTGATGTTAAATTCAATTTTGGTTTGAGACGTCATTAAAAAATCAGTTATTTCATCACAACAGCAGTGGCAGGGGCTATAGGAAAGAAACCAGGTAATGCTGTACTTTGTAGCATTAGCATTATTTGCCACTAGATAGTCTTTAATTTCCCTTAAAACGAGGATTTCAGCATGGCATTGGCCTGGATTATTGTAAGCATGGCCCCATAATTTCCAAAGTGTTTTATCATCTTCTTTCAGACTAAAGCAGAGCAAAGTTTGGTGGGGTGTTTTTATATTGCAAAAATGTCCATAGAATTCCTCTTCAGATATTTCTTTCTTTAATTGCAGAGGCATCTTTTAACCTAAACCATAGAGAAAAAAATATAAGGCAAAAAGAAGACACTGAGTGTCAAATGCATTGTGTTTCACTAAATATATCCTTTCCTTTTTAGCAAGATTTTAAAGATGTTTTCCCCAGCATTTACATTTTCACTATAAGAGGCATTCTATGAGGCTCAGAAATCATATGAATGTGAGTCTTTTTAGTTTGAAGTTGAAGTCAAAAGAAAGATTTCTAAATGTTGATACTTTTTTTTTTTAAGTTTTTGGAGGGCAATTGGGGTTAAGCAACTTGCCCAAGGTCACACAGCTAGGTTTTTTTTGTTTGTGTGTGTTAAGGGTCTGAGGCCGGATCGGAACTCAGGTCCTTCTGACTCCAGGGCCGATGCTCTACTCACTGTGACACCTAGCTGCCCTAATGTTGATACTTCTTAATAACTGTGGGACCTTAGGAACGTCCTTTTACTTTTACAATTATTTCAGTTGTTTCAGACTTTGTACTTCTGATTCCTTGTGACTGACTCTTTGTGACTCGATTTGGAGTTTTCTTGCCAAAGATACTGGAATGATTTACCATTCCCTTTCCTTCTTCAGCTTTATTTTAGAGATGGGGAAACTAAGGCAAACAGGGTTAAACGACTTGCCCAGGGTCACACAGCTAGTAAGTATCAGAGGCCAGATTTGAACTTAGGAAGATGAGTCTTCCTGACTACAATTTCAGTACTCTATCTACTGCTTCACCTAGGCCTTACTTCTTAGGCTTTCATTTCCTCATCTATAAAACGAGGAGGTTAGATTAGTTGATCTCCAAGATTCTATTAAATTCTAAAACCAATACTTTTTTAAAAATAGTTTTTTTTAAAGACAACAGATTTAATTTTAAAGTATAAAACTTTTTAATCTGTCTATTCAGCTAGTTCCAATCCATGTAAAGTTCCAAAATGAAGAATTATAAAAAACATTAATATCTTTGCCATGGAAATTTCTTAAGTTTATTTCTAAATTCTCTAAGAAATAATAACTATATATTATATGATAATATATTAAATATGTACTATATTTCTTATATGTAATCTATCAGAATATATAATTAATATATTACATTATATGTATTCTACAACATATATATAACATGTATAATATACATATATACAAAATATAATGCATATTTATATGTATAATAAATACATAGTAAGAAAGAATGGTTGAAAATAAATGGAAAATAATCAATGAAAGGCTTAGTGTCTAGATTGAGGGGGCTGAATCTAATATGATGGAATTTGCTTTGGTACAAGAAATCAATATCATAAGTATAAGATAGCAAAGGTGTAGGTAGCAGCTTGTTTGAAAACAAGTAGGGGGTTTTGATGGACTACAAGCTTAATATGAGAAATAAATATGATATGACAGTTCAAAAGCCTAATATAGTTTTGGATTGCATTAGCTTTCAGTAATAAGGAGTTGATAGTCCTACTGCAGATCTCAGTTAGAGGGTATAATGGTATAGGGTATTAGTAGAGTACCAGGGCTAGAATCAGAAGAGTTAGCTTCTGAGTTCAAATATGGCCTCAAACACTTACTAGCTATGTGACCTGGGGCAAGCACTTAACCCTGTTTGCCTCAGTTTCCTCATCTGCAAAATGAACTAGAGAAGGAAATGGCAAACCATTCCAGTATCTTTGCCAAGAAAATCCCAAATGGGGTCACAAAGAATTAGACACAACTGAAAATGACCGAACAACAAGAAATCCTTTTGCACTCTCATTGAATTTTGTCTGGAGTATTATATTCAAGTTTGGGAATCACAATTGATAAACAAGGCCCTCCAGAAGAGGGTAACCCAGTGTAGTGAAGATCCCTAAGTCCATGTCAAATGAGGATCATTGGAAGGAACTAAGGATGTTTAACTTGGATAAGAAATGGAACCTCAATCTCTAAGCCTATAAATTACATAGAATTATGGATCTTTTTCATTAGAGCAAGTGTCTGTTGGGAGTTCCCATACCGATAAAATCACAGATCCTAACCCTTCCCCCTTTATATTCTTATTACTAGTATTTATCATTTACCTCCATAGACTGCTCTAATTTTATGAATGTATTATGATCTAAAAATTCACTTTTTTTTTTTTTTTGCTTTTTGGAGGGGGAAGGCAGGGCAATTGGGGTTAAATGACTTGCCCAAGGTCATATGGCTAGTTTTGTGTTAAGGGTCTGAGGCCGAATTTGAACTCAAGTCCTCCTTGAGTTCAATTTGAACTCAAGTCCTCCTTGACTCCAGGGCTGGTGTTCTATTCACTGCACTACCTAGCCACCCCTAAAAATTCACTTCTAAAATTTCTGTTTGGAGTTTGTAAGACATTTTCTCACAGAACTAATATTATGTATGGTGGTTAGGTTCCAAGGCTTGCCCACAAAAGCTCATTTAGTCAATAATGTGTTCTAACTGTAGAACCAATAATATGATGGACTCCACTACAGTCCTACTATAGAAAAGTATAGAAGTGAATATAACTATTTCAAAAGTGTTTGATCCAGGCTCATTCTCAAGCCCATGTGTTGGAATGAGATGGGTGAAGGTGGAGGTATTAACTAGCAGCATAGTGTAGGGGTTGTTGTGTTATATATGTTGTGTAATGGAAATAGTGCTAGACTTGGAATCAGAAGATATGGGTTTGAGTTCAAGCTCTGATGGTTGCTTGTTGTGTCACCTTGAGCAAGTCAACCAACCTCTCTGAATCTCAGTTTGCTCAACTATAAAATGGGAGGGCTACTTACTTCACAAGATTTTTGTGAGGAAAATGCTTTGTTGATCATAAAAATGCCATATAAATATGAGTTATTTTAATTTCATCATAGGGAAGTGACTCCATAAGAATGCAAAGTTAAGCATGAAAAGAAGGCCCAGTGGTTGCAAAAGCTAGATTGTTATGGGAAAGAAAGGAATATGGAGGAAATATAGTACTTATCATCTTGCAGATAGGTATGGGTAATTCTGCTTGTTATTGGCAAAATCAGTTATTGTAGTCAGAATTTATAGTGTGTATATACAAGCTGGTGTGAACATTTGTTAGTAAGTAGTAAAGGCTTAGGAATGCTAGGCTATAATAAATTAAAATTAAAACATGAGTGCATATATTGAATATTTTTATCTAATCACAATGAGAATATTATTCATTTTGGATAGGATTACTGCCAAGATTTAAGAGACAGAAGAAAGAAAGGCAGGCTCACTTGAGTTTCATGTCCCTCTCTATTCAAGAGATAAGATGGGTGAACTTAATAAAATTAAATTAAAAGATCGCTAAGTTTAGAATATTCTAACAGCCCCCTGCTGTGATTAACTGGAGTAGAAGGAAGGGAAGAGTGACTTCAGACAATATTAAGAGTGGAATGATCAGATTCAGGGAGCATAGGGGAAAATATTTTGGTTACCATGTTACCATGCAAGTAAGGCCAGCCTTATTTTGATGTGAATTGCTTTCTCCCTCTAAGCTCCCTGTAGTCAGGGACCCTTTCTTCCTTCTTTTTTAAATTTTTTTTTTTTGCTTTTTGGAGGGCAATTGGGGTTAAGTAACTTGCCCAAGGTCACACAGCTAGGTTTTTTTTGTTTGTGTGTGCGTTAAATGTCTGAGGTCGGATCCGAACTCAGGTCCTTCTGACTCCAGGGCCGACACTCTACTCACTGTGCCACCTAGCCACCCCCCTTTCTTCCTTCTTTACATCCCTAGTGTTTAGCACAGCGCCTGTAACAAGGGGAAGGGTATGAGGACTAAGACCCTGGGCACTCCCAAGACAGCTTGGGAGTGTAGACTAGCTAACCAACAGCTGTTCTGCCAGAGTCGAAGTACTTCCTTGCCAGTCAGTAAATGTAGACCTTACACTGCTCATCCTTTCTGTATCTTCTATGCTTCCCTCTTGAACCCTCTTCTGTTGTTAAGAAATTCCCCCTCATCCTAGATCTTATCTTTTTTATATTCTTTCTACTTTCTGGTCTTCACTGAAAACTCTATTTTTCCTGAAGGCACCTTATCTTTGGGTTCCCTTTTCATAACTGGCTTTCCCTTCTTTTGGCATATGCCTTCATCCAGTTACTTTCAAACTCTCACCTGTCACTAGGCAGGACACCCCTCTATGGAGGACCCCAAGTGGTCATCCAACTTTCCCTGAGAACTTCCCAAGATAAAGAACTCATTACCCCCCAAGACAGCTTAATCCATTTTTGGAAATTCTGATTGTTAGGAAGTTTTTCTTCACATCAAGCCTAAATTGTTGCAGTTTTTATCCATTACTCCTCATTCTGCCATCTGAGGTCGAGATAAGCAGTTTGTATCCCTCTTCGGCTCTTAGCTAAGAATCCCCAGATCCTTCCTTTGATATAAATTTTTCTTGCTTACTCTCTTGAATAAAATCAACAAACCACTATTTTACAAAACTGACCTTTTAGACCATTGGTGATTCTTCTCCGACCTGTAGCTTCCTGAAAACAGCCAGATCTGCTATGGTGCAATGTTAAGTTTTACTTCAGAAAGGAAAGGAAAACTTGACCAATTTTTGCTTTCATTTTCTTTTGACAGCAAATGTGGCCAGTGAGTGGAAAGTTTCACTCTATCCCCATCTAGTGTCAAATAATATCTACACAGGTTTTATGGCTGGAAGGGAGCTTAGGGAAAAGAAAAGGAATATTAAAGACCTGAGTTGGAATTTGAACTTAAGCACTCTCACTCCAATTCATATCTCTTATAGAGGAATCTTGATTTGGTGGAAGGAACAATGGGATTGGGAATTAGAATACCTGAGTTCAAATTCTGATTCAGTTACTATTTGTCTGAATGAGAACAAGTTCTTTAATCTTTCTAAGAAGGGTTTAGGGGTGTCAGTGTAAGTTAAGACTATCCTCTCCCTTAAAAGTAACCGGGGAAATGACATTTGTTTGGAATCTATCATGATCCTGTATCATTTTGAGATCATATATGAAAGAGCAGAGAGATGTCATTCTAGGAGCTAGCCCAATACTCCTCTTGGAGAGAGGTCAGAAAAAGACCAAGTTCCCAGTTACACCCTTCTGCTCCTCTCAAAGCGAAATCAGAGCCCCTTGGAGGGGAGTGGGCTAGATTCCAGAAATATCTATCTTCGTAAACTTTAAGCTGATCTATGTAGAAATACCTGATTTATGTGATATGCAAATCTTATTGTTGCCAAATTCTCAAAACATTTTTAATTATAATTCAGTTTAATAAAAAAAACAATAGCTTTTTGAAAGATAGGGTGGGATGAAGAAGATAAATGTGAAAAGAAGAAAATGTTACAAAATAAAACAAATTATTATCACAATTACAAATTATTTTAGAATCATTGTATGAAATGTAAAAATCTGTTGAAAGAGGGAAGGTTGCTTGTCTTTGTCTAACTCCAGGAAGTGATTATATAGAAATTTAGTCATGGAGACATTTGGGATTGTAAATAATATAAAGTTGTTATTTTTTAAAACGAACACCAAAAATATTTAAAAGTCCAGTAGGACTTTCTTTTGGGATTTAAGTGTGTACAGTGCAGTCTTGTTTTTGCGATGGAATCTGTAAAAAAAGAAGTGTTTCAGGGTTCTTTAAAAAAGAAAAGGAAAAAGAGAACATTGCACTGGCAGGAAAACAGCCTGAACAAATGTAACCACTTAAGCCTTACCAATGGATTTCAAAACCCTCTGGGATTTGTAGTTCTCAGTTTGGGAGGAAATGAAACTGAGATGACCTCAGTTTTCAAAGAGGAAGGGGAGATGATGGGATGTGAAGAGAAACCAGGACACTTGCAGTTTTTTATTTTATTTTATTTTTCCAGAATCCTGAGAAGTGACCTCTGCATGAACAAGCCAACAGTCTGTGGTGTGCAACTCATTCCACAAACAGGAGTGCTAAGAGAAAACCCTACTTAGCCCCTGTCCTACTTCTACTGATTTGTGTGTTTCAAAAAATTATTAGAAGACATTTGATGGATATTTAATATTACTTTTATTAAAAGCCTGTGATTAATCTTGTCTTTAAGTTGCCTGGTGTCCTTTATTTGAGACAGGAGGGCAATGGGAGCTGCTTAAGAGGGAGGACCATTTTTTTTTTTTAATACAGTGGGAGCTAAAACCCTGGCCCATTGTTAGAGACATCTATTTTTTAACAGGAGGCATAAGCAAGAGGTATTTCCTAAGTGCAGAATGGGTATAAATCCTGGCCCTATTGATAGATTTACCTCATAGACCAGAACAAAGGTTCCAAATAATTGTTAAACCAGTCTTATATGTGACAAAGCAGCAAACTATACTCCTTTATAGGAGATTTGAGGTAAAAACAGGAATGTTTATACATGACCAAACACAATGTATTATGAGAATTTTGTTTGCTACATTCCTGAACTTTGTAAAAGATCTCAGTATGAAGTGGTCCATAGCATAGAACAGACATTCTTAAACCTTTTATGGTATCACAGACCCCTCTGAACATCTTGCGAAGTCTATGGACCCCAATTTAGAATAATGGTTTTAAATAATTGAAAGAAATGCTAAATTTCAGTTAGAGGTTAGTAGAAATAAAGATGTAACTTTTTTTCCAATCCTAGTTTATGAACTTGCTGAAATCTATTGAGTAGGCCTGTAGACTTTAGATTAAGAACTCCTGCTCCCTATGTGAATTTTGTTGTGATTTGTCCTTCTTCTTGGAAAAGGACCAGTGACATCAGGAGGATGATTCTTTTTTTTTTTTTAATAGTTCTTTATTAATTTGTTTGCTTACTTTTAGTTTACAAGTTTCAGTTCTACAATTCCTGGAGTTTCAAATTTTCTCCCCCTCCCCCTGCCCATAATGGCATACAATCACATATAGGATCTGCAAATACTTTCACATTAGACATTAGGTTATAAAGAAGGATTGAATCAGATGGAATGAACAATGGGAAAGAGGAAACAAAACTAAACAAGAAAAAGAGAGCAGGTAATTTGCTTCAATCTGTATTCAAACTTTGTTCTTTCTAGTTCTTTCTCTGAATATAGACATTTCTCTACATCATGAGTCTTTTGGAGTTGACATATAGCCCAGCATTGCTGAGAAGAGTCCAGTATATCAAAGTTGGTTATCACACATATGTTTTCTCTGTAATTGTGTACAAATTTTTCCTGGTTCTGCTCTTCTCACTCAGCATCAGTTTGTATATAAGCCTCCCCAGGTAAACATAAAGTCTATCTGCTTTTCGTTTCTTATAGGATAATAGTATCCCATCACATTCATATAACACAAATTGTTCAGCCATTCCCCAATTGATGGGCACCCCTTTAATTTCCAATTCTTTGCCACCACCAAAAGGGCTGCTATAAATATTTTTGTACATATGGGTCTTCCTCCCTCTTCTATGATCTCTTTGGGATATAACGCTAGAAGTGGTATTGTTGGGTCAAAGGGTATGAAATTATCTATAATCCTTTGGGCATAATTCCAAATTGCTCTCCAGAATGGTTGGATAAGTTCACAACTCCACCAGCAATGTATTAGTGTTCCAATTTGCCCACATCCTCTCCAGCATTTGTCATTTTCCTGTTTTGTCATCTTAGCCAATCTGACTGGTGGGATGTGGTATCTCAGAGTTGTTTTGATTTGCATTTCTCTAATCAATAGTGATTTAGAGCATTTCTTCATATGCTTATAGATATCTTTAATTTCTTTTTCTGAAAACTGCCTGTTCATATCCTTTGACCATTTATCAATTGGGGAATGACTTGTATTCTTATAGATTTGACTCATTCTCTGTAAATTTTAGAAATGAGTCCTTTATCAGAGACATAGGTTGTAAAAATTCTTTCCCAATTTCCCACCTCCCTCTTGATCTTGGTTACATTGGCTTTGTTTGTACAGAAGCTTTTCAATTTAATGTAATCAAAATTATCCATTTTGCATTTTATAATGCTCTCTAATTCTTATTTGGTCCTAAAGTCTTCCCCTCTCCACAGATCTGTCAGGTAAACTATTCCTTGCTTTCCCAAATTGCTTACAGTATCATCCTTTACACCTAGATCATGCACCCATTTAGACTTGGTTTTGGTATATGGTGTTAGATAATGGTCTATGCCCAGTTTCTGCCATACTGTATTCCAGTTTTCCCAGCAGTTTTTGTCAAATAGTGCATTCTTATCCCAAAAACTGGGGTCTTTGGGTTTATCGAGCAATAGATTACTATGTTCATTAACTGCTGGGTCTCCTGTGCCCAATCTATTCCATTGATCCACTACTCTACTCCTCAGCCAGTACCAAGCAGTTTTGATGACCTGTTCATATCCTTTGACCATTTATCAATTGGGGAATGACTTATATTCTTATAGATTTGACTCAATTCTCTGTATATTTTAGAAATGAGGCCTTTATCAGAGACATTGGTTGTAAAAATTCTTTCCCAATTTTCCACTTCCCCAGGAGGGTGATTCTTGATTTGCTAGTGAATTGGATTTAAGTGAGGCGGGGCTGTGCAAAGTCATCAGCCTCACCCTCTCCTCTGGAGTCATTAGAGTCCAGTGACAAGACATAAATCAGGACAATTGACAATGGACCTGGATGCAGTGGGAAACCCTGGCCTTTTTAAGCTCTTTCCGAGGTCTCAGTTTGTTTGAGGCAGAACTGGCACATGAAAAATAGACAAAGGAAACCATGCCTCAACCTGACTGTGATGAGCTGGTTATATTTTCTTGTGAGCCTCATTGAATACAGGTAGAAACAAAGGTATGTTCATGTATGAAGATAGACACAGCATCTTACTGTATTAGAGACTTTGAAGGTGAGAGGTATTGAATACATTTGCTTACCATACTCACCTTGGAGAAACAGCCTAGAATTTGTTTGCCATCCAGTTGCTGTAAATCAGCCTCTTGCCAAACCAATACCGTTGTGAAGGACAACAGTTGAATTACTGAGCTATGAATTATCCAAAATTCTGTATTGACTTTAGGACTGCTTGTATGATCACATGTTTATGTCTTGAGTTTTACTTTTCTGCTTAAGTTTTTATTTCCTGCTTTCCGCAGGCACTGTCTTTACCTGCCTTTTGCAGATACCTTATACCAAGCCAGCTATGGAAGCCTTCATCTGAAAATAGGCTCACCCCTTTTCATCTACCCCTTTAGAAGTTAATCCCAGGGACAAAATTTAATGAAATTCAATCCAATAAACACTTTCCCCCCAATGTCAATATTTTCATATCTACCTCTTGAGGAGTATAAAACTCAGTCTTAGAAGTAGCTTGGGAATGGGGCAGTATCATTTTTGTTACCATGTACTTTTGATATTAGTGAGACCTATAGCATGTTTCAGAGTACAAGAAGGTGAGGCTTGGGTCCAGCTATTCTGAGTGGGATTTACCTTTTAGGGGTAGGAGGAATGGACCATGGCACTGCTCATTTCTACCTGATTCTGTCTATACTTTGGTAAACAGTTCTTAGCTTTGCAAATCTCTTATGTAATCATTTCTAGAACCTTGAAATTCAAAATAGATCACTAATCAGGTTAATCTGTCAGGTTAATACAATATGGACGGGAAGAAGAGAGTATAGGCAGATATTGCCTTTTTTTTCAAATGAATTCAATTAAATATAAATCAACAAATATTTATTAAATGTCTACTAGATATAAGATACTATGCTAGGCACTAAAGCTATAAAAATTGAACAATACAATCTTGTCTACAAAGAATTTACACTCTATAATATGGTAAGATATGATAGTTTCACATATAAATATAAAACAAGGTAGAATATGAAAAATGCAGAGGTGGGAGAGATCATTTCCATTCCGGTTGTGGTTGGGCAAATTCTTTAAAAGAGGAGATGATTCTTGACTTTGGTATTGAAGGAGAAGAAGAATTTCTTTTCTTTTTGTGGGTGATTTTTTTTTTGTCTTTTTGGAGGGGAGAGGGCAGGGAAAATGGGGTTAAGTGACTTGCCCAAGGTCATACAGCTAGTAAGTGTTAGGTATCTGAGGTCAGATTTGAATTCAGGTTCTCCTGACTCCAGGGCTGGTGCTCTATTCACTGTGCCACCTAGCTGCCCCAGTCAAGAAGAATTTCAATGACGAGATAGGCTGGAAGGAATAGAAAGGCATTATGGGATTGGGAGAATGATGTGAATAAAGGCAGAGAGAAGGGAAACAGTCAAATAAAGAATTTCTTTTGTTATATGGTACCCTACTACAACATTCAAGTTCTTAGAATCTATTCAGTTCCATTACATATTCGAAACCAACTGCTTGCAAACCTTCATTTATCATGTGTATGGAGAATTAGAGGAAAATGAAGGTTTTATTCTAATTCTACTTTTTATATTTATATTATATAATTTTCTTTATTATAGAAATATCATATAATCATAATATAATATATTTACTATATAACACTATATAATGTATAATAATATAATATAAATAAATATTTATATTATTTTATTCTAATTATTCTAATTCTCCACCAACCAACCAAAATTATACACATGACATTAGAGAAAGGCAAAAGTATATCTGCTTAAACTAGAACACAAGGTAAATATTGAGGGATTGTAAGCAGAAGGCATTCCATTCTTTTGTTTCCTCAGACTAAAACCCCCTTGTGATCTAGTATTTGTCAGAGGTTGAGCCCATTCATCTCTACTCCCTGAGTTGATGCAGTGACGGAAACTAGTGAACAGAGAGAATGTAATGACTTGTTCATCAGATGAATAGGAACATCAGAGTTGGATGGACCTAATAGTCTCAATAACCAATAGGCTAGCAGTGGCATGATCAGAGAGAAGTTTCTTTTTAGGAATGGCCAGTGTCAGATGCAGCTGCAGGCTGGCTCTGTGTTGATTCTTTCTCTTTCTCTTATCCTTCTCTGGGCTCTCTCTCCTCTCTCCATTGCTTGAATTTCTTGCATTTAATCTCTAACTCCTTTGCACTTTCTGGTCATCATGATTCCTACTAGATTTACAAAGACAAAAGATAGTGTTGAATCTGTGGGAGAGTTTGCTGCTGTTTTGTATTTTTTTAATCTTGCTATTTTCTTTAATTAATTTTTATGTGTTATGTTAACAAATAAAGGGAGCACAGAATAAGGCTTTAAAAGGTGCCGTTTTTAGTGGATATTAAGCCAAAGCATGCCTTAAACACAGACTTGGTTTTCAAAGACCTAAACTGAATGGGACCCAAGGTATGTTAGTATCAGATCAAAGTGACTTCAATGTTTGTTGAAGAGTCTGCATCAATCAATGGCTATGAGAACATGGACATAACCCCACATTACGTATCTCTCAAAATTTTATTTCAAAACACCGTATAACAGAACCAATTTCAGTTTTGCCTTTTGGTATATAATATGTTGTAGGAAGACTTTCAACTTATGACACAGAGGAAGTGTGAAATGTGTTCTATGAATAAATTTGAAATGTGTCTGCCTGATCTGAAAACAGATTGGAAAGTCTATCAATAACACTAAGTAAGAATTTCTCCTGGGTCTCCTAATCCAATCAAATTCCCTAGCTTGTTTCTTTAGGCTTAAGCAGGCTGTCAATTCTGACCAACATTTCAGAAATCAATATTTCATGGGGATTAAGTTAGGTCCTTGAAAAGATTGTGCTTCCTAACTTCATAAAACAATTAGGATTATGATAACATTGAAGTGAATGGCAAATCAATTCCATTATGAATTTTAAGGAAGTTAATTTACATGTCGAATTTACTAAAAGGTCAACATAGCATTGAGCCAACATTCATAAACACATCAGATTCTCCATATTTATCAGCTCACTAAAATCCAGAGCAATGTTATTGTATTTCTAATATGGGTTCTCTATTATAGTCTTTCTCCACCCAAGTTTACTATGGTTTGAAGGTAACCATAGATTCTTGAAAGTTATGCTAGTGGATGAAAATCTCTAGCAGGTTCTCCCAGTTTGGAAAGGCTGTAAGCATAGATTTAAAGATGAACTGTTGTCTAAGGATTATCCTAAAAAAGCATTGCAGAGAGACATCATCAGAAATTTGGTACTAAGGTAATCACTTTTTTTTGTGCATTATCCCATGATATCATCTATTAAGGCATAGGGGGGAGGGATGCTATTTGGAACTTTGGCAACATTGAGGCCTACTCTATGAGGAGGGGGTCACTACTAGCATATCACTATCATAGATGAGAGGCATCTCTGGCAAAGATGTTAGGAGCATGAAACTGAACCAGTGTTGTGCCAATGCCTACCAGTTCTCCTTCACCCTGGTTCACTACCACAAAGGACTGGAGGTCATAGCTTGGTACAGTAGCTTTGATAATATTCACTGCAGAATATGAACACAACCCACTGCTTATCAATGAATGTAAACAGTGAAAATAAAGAGAAAAAAATAGGAGAGACCTTTTTGAAAACAACGTTCATAGCAAGGGGAAAGAAAAATAGTGGGAATTACTTGAATCCAGTGTTAAAAAGGCCCCAATTCTACCCTTCTGGGAATTAGAGAGAGGAAGGAGGATATTTACATAAATGTTTTTTGAAGGTCATTTCTCATCACAACAAGGGGAAAAAATACATCTGACCCATTCTCTTGAAGTACTTTAAAATCTTGGTCTTCTTTCTTACTTCTCTGCCAAAAGCTTTTAGGCAAAGTTTGGCTATATCAGGCTGTGTTTCTACTTTTCTTTTTAAAATGCATTTTTAAATATTCAGACTATAGACTGAACAGATGGGAACAGGTGCTTGTGCTAATGTATGGTGTTATACCCATCAAGAGGAAATAATTCCCCCCAAGTAATGAATATTCTTTCCTATATGTGAGAGAGAATATTTATTACTAGGTAGAACATTGCCATCTAGTAACATTAGGGTATATGACTAGAAGAGCAAGTCAGATGTGAGTTAGAGACCATCCCAAGACATTTTATCAATCACAGGTCAGCAAACATTTTACTTTAGAGGAAATTCAGGTAAAATAATATACCTAGGTGGCCCAGTGGATAAAGTGATAGACCTAGAGTGAGGAAGACGGCATCTTCCTGAGTTCAAATCTAACCTCAGATACTTACTAGCTGTGTGATCCTGGGCAAGTCACTTAACCCTGTTTGCCTTGGTTTCTTCATCTGTAAAATGATCTGGAAAAGGAAATGGCACGTCATTCCAGTATTTTTGCCAAGAAAACCCCAAATGGGGTCATAAAGGTTGGACATGGCTAAAACGAATTAACAAGAACAACATATCTAAGGTCTCTTAGTTAATGGCAGAGCCAATTTAGTTTTCTGGAAATACAATTTGTAGACCAGTTGATAGTGGCTCTGTTCTGTTTCTTCCATTCTTCAGAAGAGTGTGATAAAATGTTTTTTTAGGGACTTCTTTAATCTGGAGGCAGCTCTTATTAGCAGTCAGCCCCTTCTTCCAAGGAGGCTTAAAGAATTAGGGTGAGCCTGGGGTAGTTCTGTTGTGTTCCAAGGAGGTAATGGTATCCTTGGCAGCTTAAAGTTGCTGGGTATCTGGGAATAGGGCAGGATGCCTGTAAACATAGCTCTCCCTATGTTGGGAAACATTTCCTTTCTCTACCCACCAAAAAAACTATTTTTTTCCTCCTTTAATATCTAGCCTCTTTCCTCAGATACCTATTGGTTTAAAATATTTCCCTGGCTTTTTTTTTTTTTTAATCACCAGAACCTGTTTTATTAGAAGAAAGAAGCACTGAGGCACTGAAGGGTTGGGCAGCCTGATTACCATAGCATATCCTTTACTCTAGTTCCCTTTCCCATTCTCCTAGCTTCAATTCTTTCCTCCTTAGCTCTTGCCTTTTATTTTTATTTTTTTTGGCCAAGCAGGTAAATAGTGGTCATAGGAGCAAACCGTCGTCAGTAATGTAATCTGCCAGCAGTTTCAACAGGAAGCAAATCCTATCCTTAGAGAAGTGGTCCTAGAAGGCAGAATTGCAACAGGATGTTCTGATACTGAAACTCCAGAATTTCTGGCTAAATCAGGCTTTTTGTGTCACTGAAGATACATAGGCTGGTCACATCTTAAGATGACAGACAAGAACCACAGCAGCCATGACCATTACAATGAGAAAGAAAAAAAATCATACTGAAGATGATAAAATTATCGCTGGGGACAAAGGGAAATTGAGCCCCAAAGGCAGTGGGGCTGAAGTCCAGGCCTGCTCTGCATGTTGTACACACATCCTGACAAGAATGGTTATGGGGAGAAATTCCAGAAATGGAGTGCCAGTGGGGAAATGTAACAGGGGTGATATAGTAGAGAAGCTAAAGGAGAGGATAAGGAGGGAGAAAGAAAGGAACTGAGAGAGGAAGGAAGAGAAGTGGGCAGTGGGCCTTCTAAGAGTATGAATGAGGAAAGGGAAGTCTAAAGTTACCAGTTATAATGTTCCATGTAACCCATGACCTAGGGACTCTGGATTCAATTATGGTGGATGATACCAAAAAAAAGTTAGTTTTCTTTGGCTCATTGTCCTCATCTGAAGTTGCTATAGTAAAGTTTCCCATTATTCTGTAGGTATAGGTTTTTTCCATGTTTTTCCCCAATATGGATTAAATTCCTAAACAACCATTCAAGATACCAAATGCATACTAGGCATAGGATGTCCTTTATTGCACTCCACAGAAATGCAGAAGATGCAAAACATTAATCTAGCATCTCCAATTCCACAAGTTAACACTCAAAAGTTTTCAGACTAGGGGCGGCTGGGTGTCGCAGTGAGTAGAGCATCGGCCCTGGAGTCAGAAGGACCTGAGTTTGTATCCGACCTCAGACACTTAACGCACACACAAACAAAAACCTAGCTGTGTGACCTTGGGCAAGTTACTTAACCCCAATTGCCCTCTAAAAAGAAAAAATAAAGTTTTCAGACTGAAACCCCAGGGGCTAGCTAATCTTAGTGTTCATGGTATTTTGTGGATCTTCACTCTTAAAACTATAGTTCATTAAGCCTTCCTGCTGCCCTTACCTTCAATTGTCAACCAGTAGACATAATTATCTTTTAGACATGTCTGACTTATAAAGAAAAGGAACACATAAGAAAATGGTCTAATTATAGTCTGAAAGCAAAAGGGAAAAATAAATTACTAGTTTTTCTTCTAGAGGATCTCTTGAATACTAGAGCATCCAAGAAAGAAGGTCATAGTTGGAGAATCTCTCTATTGGATCTGTACAAATGTGTAAGTTATTAAAATATATTCCAAATGAAGTCCCTATTGTATAGTCCCCCTATGATCCTACCTTCCCAATTTTGCATTTGTACTTGAAGGCTTCAGGTAGCATCCCCACTGAGTAACGAGTACCCTAGCCTTTGTGGTCAACAATCTTAAAACTGTAACTCATGAGCTGTCGCCAGGATGCTTATTTTTAATAGTAATTCAGTAGACAGTTTCCTCAAGACAAATATTGATTAAGATGAAATAGTAAGAAGTCATTGCAGACACTTTCCCCAATAAGCTTGGGGCACATTCTCTCACAAATACACACAGAACCAGTGGGAAGAATGCATATAAACTCAGACTACCTTGGGAGAATGTGTAACCAGTGCAACTAATCCAAGGCCCTTGATGTCATTTTCTCACAGAATCCAAAGACAATAAATTTAGAACTAGAATAGACTTTAGAGGCCAACTTATTTTTTATATGAGGAAACGGAGTCACAGAGGGATTAAGTGACTTGCCCACACTCAAAAAGTTAGTAAAGGTCTGAAGCAGGATTTGAACCAGAATCTTCCGGGCACTCAATGCCTCAGGCACTATACCACCACACTGTCCCTGAGAAATCCTTCTTTGTTCAGCGGCTTCCTTTTATAGACCATGGGGATAAAGGTTGCTGATTTTTGACCAAGCGATCATTTAGAAGTTCTAGGTAAAACACCAGTGGGCATCCCCACATTCTATGAAGAGATGCCCATCCTCTGCCTCTGGACAATAAATTCCTCCAAGATGGTTGAGGAATTCCTTAAATTGATCAGTGATTCCTCAGTCATTTTCTTAAGTGCATGTTGAGGAAGGAGAATAATAGAGGAGAGAGTCTGAATCTATGTCTAATAAGTATAATTTCCCACTGTAAAATTCAATTCAGCAGTGTTTTTATTTAAGCACGTATGAAGTATAAAACACCAAGGGAAAAATCAAGATGTGTAAGATTGGTTCCTGTTCTACAGGACTATATAACCTATAAAGGAGATAAGATATGTGTAAAAAAAAAACAACCCAAACCCCAAACCCTATGATACAAAATAGAGAAAATACAGTACAATGAGAGTTTAGAGTAAAGATAGAGAATTTCTTACCTTAATTTCTTATACAGGACCAGCAAGGACTTCATAGGGAATGGCACAATTGATGGCTAAAT
Organism: Gymnobelideus leadbeateri; assembly: GCA_011680675.1. NCBI lineage: Eukaryota > Metazoa > Chordata > Mammalia > Diprotodontia > Petauridae > Gymnobelideus > Gymnobelideus leadbeateri. The sequence continues at coordinate 1,541,407 of WOXC01012465.1, read as the reverse complement.
TTCAGCAGACAGGTATTCAAGAGAGAGTATCAAGCTCTCAGTGAATAAAATAGAAGTAGAAGAGAAAATGTCTTAGCTTCCTTGAAGAGTTAAGCTCTTCTGTGCTGGAACAGTTCAGTCTCTTTGACTTGCAATCTCCTTCATAGCATAAAAAAAACCCATAGACTTTCTTATTCATTTACTCCACAATGCCAAGAGGATTTTGAACTTACAGAGCATTAGAACTATAGGTAAGCTTTAGCCATGACCTTGACCTCTGAAATAGTTTCCTGCTTGTTGGTTCCTCAAGGAGTGTGTGTGTGTGTGTGTGTGTGTGTGTGTGTGTGTGTGTGTGTGTGTCCTGATTTATATTTATGGATCCTGGAAGATGTAAGAATTGGTGTGGAAGGAGGAATTGTGATGGGGGGGTACATACTTCCTTTTGCCTATTTACTCTGTCTTCTTTATGGCAGTTCCCTATGAAGGGTATATATTCTAGGTTTTGCAGATGGGGCTAGACTGATCATAGAACTTTGTTTTGTGTTCCATTCTTTACTACATTTTGTGGAAGTTTTTTGATAAATGTGATTTGGTCTATAAGCTATGTGAGAGTATCCCCTACATTAATGTCTATGAGTTACCTTGCCAGGCAGGTGGACTGGGCACAGAGTAAGCTGAAAGGAACCAATCAGGAGCCTGTAGCGAACCACTCTTGCTCACTTCCAGATGCCTTTTCCATGTTCACTGGCTAACCTTGCTGAACTGGGTACCTCAAACTGGCTTAAACCAGTCTTGTGGTCAACTGTTCCTGCAAAACATCCTGCTTCTATGTCCCACCTGTACTTAGGAAAGATTATCCATTCTTTACCTTAACCCCTCCCTACATCTCTCCCTTTGTGATTTTCCTGCCTCTTCTAGGTTGTGGGTTCCCTTGTACTTTGTATCAGAGTGTCTCGGCATCAGAGTCTGGTTTTAATAAAACTTTTCTGTGTTCAGTTCAATTTGAACTCCTCTTATGTCAGGTGTGGGCTTCACCTGGTTGAAAGCTAATACAAGATATGTATATAAGTTGGATGTAATTGCATAGTAATGTGAACTCTTTATTTATTCAGCAATAAACTAAAGCAAAACATTCACAACTATATAACATAACAACTTATTACTTAGGTGGCTATATAGTCTTAGACTAAACATATCATTCAGTAAGTCACAATCTCCTCAATCAATATAGAGTAGTCAAGTCAAGTCTTCTTTCATCTTGACTCCAGGCTAATTTCCAATAATTTTTTTTTTGTCTTTTTGGAGGGGAGAAGGCAGGGCAATTGGGGTTAAGTGACTTGCCCAAGGTCATACAACTAGCAAGTGTTAAGCGTCTGAGGCTAAATTTGAGCTAGGGTCCTTCTGACTTCGGGGCTAGTGCTCTATTCACTGCACCACCTAGCTACCTCTCCAATCATCCTTAAGCCAATCATCCTTAAGGAGTAGTGGAAAATACAAATACCATCTACCTCCTAGGTCACAGTAAGTCACAGTATCATCAGTCAGCACTGAGGACCCAAGTAAAGTTCTCTTTCATCTTGACTCAAGGCTGTCTGTCAAATCTCATGGTTCCTCTTCCTCGGGGCTGACTGACGGGCTGACCTAGCCCAGCTCTTGCCTGGATTCACAGGTAGGTAGCTCTCTGCTCCTGCCTCTACCTGACAAAGCAACACCAACACAGAGCAATAGATGGAGTGCTGACATCACAAATATTCTCTCTCTTAGCTCTGCTTGGTTCCTGCTCATGTTCAAGTTTTTATCTGCTCTGCTCCTTCCTATCTGCTCTTTCAGCAAACTCCTCCCACTGTGGGCTCTGTGTGGTGACCTTAGGCTTATTAAGGGCAGGGAAGGTCTCCAAACTCCCTTAAGCCTATTAAGGGCAACACAATTTATACTGTTTCCAACAAAGACTTGACACAATCTAAGTCAGGCTCAATGGTACTTGAATAACTGAAACAAGGAGCAAAGTGCTACTTTGTTTGCCATTACAACAACTTACAAATATGAAGCAACATCGTATGGATTGTGGATTGGCTTGGGGACTCAAAGGACCTCCTGGGATTGTATTTAAATTCTACCTCTGTAATCTTGGGCAACTCACTTAATCTTTCTGTACTTCATCTGTAAAATGGGGCTGATGATACTTGCATAATCTCCCTCATAATGAGGAAAGTGCTGTTTAAACTTTGTAGTATGGTGCAAATATGAATTATTAGGTGGCCATTTAGCTTGCTTGTTAGTAATGGTCTAATTTTGGGGAAACTGGGACCTCTGTCAGGTGAGTTTTTACTTTATCTTGCCTGGAACCAGACCTTCATGCAATTTTTAGCCATCTCCATGATATTTCAAGAACATTTTTCCTTTCTTTTCTCCCAATCCTATACTCCCCATGTTTCATTTAAGCACAGTGCCTGGCATGTAGTAAGCAGGGCTCCTAACCTATATGAGGGCTCCTGTCAAGGGTGTGGCAGATGTATAGCAACTGGATATCTGGAAAAGAAATTCACGACACACTTTTTTGTCTAATATGCATTATTAACAATTTCTCCATAATTTTTTGAATTCTAAAAATCGACTGAATGATAAACCAAGCCCTGATTTGTAGCATTTGCTGATTTCTGAGGTAGAAATGCTCACAGTGAACATTTAACAATTGATTCTGATGAGCCAGTAAGAATTGGCTCCAGCATACCCCTGACTCATTCACTCTCTATCTCTCATCATCTATCTATCTGTCTGTCTGTCTGTCTGTGTCTATTTACCTATTTATCTGTTTGTCTTTCTATCTCTCCATCTATCTATCTCTCCATCCATCTATCTCCATCTCTCTCTGTCTCCCTTTGCCTTCTATTTGTTTGCCTGCCGGTCTATTTACCTATTTATCTGTTTGTCTCTCTGTCTATCTCTCCATCTCTCGGTTTCTGCATTATCTCTCCATCTCCCCATCTATCTTTCTGTGTGTCTGTTTGTTTCTCTCTTTCTTTTTATTTTCTATTTACTTGGCTCTCTCTCCATCTGTCCTTCTATCATCTCTCTATCTCCCTATCTATCTAATCTGTTGGAAAAAAAAAAAAAACCCAAACCTTTGCTGTTATTCAGGTTTCCTAAACTATAGAACATTTACTGCAATGGATCGAGAATTGTAATTTAGTTTGCTATGCCAGTTTCCCAAAGCAGAAAAGGTAATAACTAAGGAATTAAATTAGCTGCTCCAGGTGGCAATGTGTCAGGTGTCAAATAGCAAGGAACATTCTTTTTAATTTTGGCTTTCTTCTGAATGAAATATATGCTTCTTGATTTCAAGTCTGCTTTAGAATTCCAAATAGGTATGTAGATGGCAAGCACATTTGGGGGAGGAGTGTTCCATGTAACTTTTAAACATTAACTCTGAAACACTAGATGGCAGCCCTTAACATATTTTAGATTGAAGTTAAAAATAGGGCTCCTATCAGAACTGCTGAGAAAGATGACAATCATTTTTCAAGCAACTGATATATCCATATGGATCTTTGCTGATGAAAGAATTAAAAATAAAGCACACTTTGAATTTAACACTTTTAAGGATGAATATTTTTGTTATCTTTATTTTTTGTAGAGGCTGATATAGCCAATTTGCTTGCTAGCAGAAGAGCCTGAATTATTTTTAAACAATGAAATAAATGGCTTTTTGTTCTTATGAAGAAACATATTTTGATAATACCATTGATACAAAGAAATAAGCTGGGCAAAAATATATAATTTTGCCCTTGTAGACTTTCTTCATTTTTTAGCCCATAGAATTAGAGAAGCCTAGTGGGCATGTTTATCCACTAGAATTTAGACTTAATTTAGAATTTAGTAAACCAATTAGTCTGGTTTACTTCATGACTGACTTTGTTTCAAATGACAGTGTGGTTTACTTTGGATGAGGCTACTAAATTTGTAGATAGAATATTTGGTTGCTATTTCTAAAAGAATTATTAATTTACTGAGTGACTCAAGTTAAATTCACTTAGCATCTCTATTTCTCTTTTTAAAAATAGATATGGGGCAGGTAGGTGATTTAGTTAATAGAGTACCAGACACGGATCCAGGAGGACCTGAGTTCAAATCTGGCCTCAGACACTTGACCCTCACTAGCTGTGTGACCCTGGGCAAGTCACTTAACCCTAATTTCCTTGCCAAAAAGCAAAAAATAAAAAAAGATATGTTAGGAGATTACAGATTTACAATTGGAATGGAACATAGAGATAATCTAAACTTAATCCTTTTATTTTACAAATGGGAAATTTAGGTGTGTCATAATATATGGGATGCTTGGCTTGGAATCAGTAGAATAAGAGTTTAAATCATATTCTTGATACTCATTGACTATGTTATTCTGGGCACTTAAGCCATTCAGACTCTCAGGACCTCATTTACCTTCACTGAAAAGTGATTGGTTTTGACTAGATGACCTTTAAGGTCCCCTTTGGAACTAAGACGCCTAGAAAAATTAAATGATTTACCCAACACCATACTAATTACCAAGCAGTAGACACAGGATTTGAACCTAATTCTCTTGACCACATAGGAGCATTCTATCTACTATACAACCTTGCAATTCATAACAATCTCTCCCCCATTTTGAGGGATACTGGGGGAGTCATTCAAGTTCTTGTGATGAGTCACTGTATTAAAGCAGAAAGCATTAATCAACCTAATTGGAAAATGGAAATGTATGAAGAAATTTCATTTTTTCTTGGATAAAGCAAAATGTTCCATTGTTCAACTGGAAGACATTTTTGTAGTTTGAATTTTTATAATAAATCTTGGCTTAATGACTAATACTGACGTAATGATATTTCACATTTTATATTGCAAAAAGATCTTTAATACAACAGTTTAAAGGAAGTTCATATTTAATACCTTAGTGATTCCTAACATGTAAGGGTGATGCTATAGTGTCTTAGAATTCTTCTGGACTCAGTCACATTTGTATTTGTATTTTTCTTTCTTTCTTTCTTTCTTTCTTTCTTTCTTTCTTTCTTTCTTTCTTTCTTTCTTTCTTTCTTTCTTCCTTCCTTCCTTCCTTCCTTCCTTCCTTCCTTCCTTCCTTCCTTCCTTCCTTCCTTTCTTTCTTCCTTCCTTTCTTTCTTTCTTTCTTTCTTTCTTTCTTTCTTTCTTTCTTTCTTTCTTTCTTTCTTGCTTGCTTCTTGGAGGGCAATTGGGGTTAAGTAACTTGCCCAAGTGCATTTGTATTTTTCAAGAATCATTCAGCAGGGATTTAAGTGCCACTATATGACAGTCATTTCGATAGATGCTGGAAATGCAAGGAGCTAACATTCTATTGGGAGACACATACACATATAAGTATATGCAAATCCATTAAACAAAGGCAAATACAACATGGCTCTTAGGCCTGTAGGCTCCCTTCCATATCTACAGTGATATTAGGAGAGTATCTGAAAAAAGGGCAGTGGGTACTAAGACTTACATAGTTTTTAGACTATGAAGTATTTCATGTTTCTCTAAAAGTTACTCTGAATATTTCATAAGATGCTGTTCCAAATTTGAGAGCTTGGTCCAATGGTCAAAAAACGAGCCATGCTACTACAGGAGTTGAGTCATATCAATCTTGAAATTTTTGTTATAAGGGAAATTAGAAGAAAGAAGTTGCAATCAATGGAAAGGATGAATCCTTTAAAAAAAAAAGGCATTTAAAAGACCAGTAGCAACCACTGATCTATATATCTACTTTTTCATCTGTACAAAATCTTTGAGATTCATTTCTAGAAGCATTGAGATTAACTCACCCAAATATATTAATACGAGACCAGGAAGACTTTCACAAGTGATATTCTACAATTGAATCACTCTACTGATTGAAAGATATGCAGAATATGAGGTCCCACTATGCTTATTGTTCATTCATTATGAAAAAGTACTTGATTCAGTATAGTGAAACTCTGTCTTCAAGGCCCTCTTTCAACCAGGTGACTCCCATACAGTTCTCAAGATTTTTCAGGGTTGCTTAAAAGATAACAGAAGTCACTCTGTTCAATGACCCTTTGATCATAAACATCAGGTATTACATAGAAGAGGGAGATCTGTGTTCTCTAAAGGTGTTGGCTGATGTGGTGTAGGGGATCCAGCCCAAAGTCCAAGCTGAAGATGGATATTCTTTCTGGATAGTAAGGCGTTCCAAGTTCTCCTGTTTGTGGATGACCTTTTATTGGTTATGTTGAGCCCCAGAATATTGCAGAGCCTCCTGGAAGAGATAAATAAATTCCCTAAAGAGTTTAGCTTGATCATCAACACAGTATTATGTGGGTGAAAATATTTATTTCCCATATAAGAACATTCATTTGGGAGATAAAGAGATTGTCTATCAGTGTATCTTTCTGAGACAATACAAGTGGACAAAGCATTGGGTTCAGAAAAATTTTTAAAAGGCAGAATAAATCAGGTGGAGAAAAGTGGGATGCAAAAGGGAGAGGCCTTCTAGGAGGACTGATTCCATCCTAGGCACCTATATCTCATCTACACCTGTCAGCTGCACTGGTCTGCTTACTTCTCCCTAAACTCAGTACCCCATATCCTGCCCTCCATCTCATATCTAGAATGCCCTTTTCTTTACTTTTATCTCCTAAAATCTGTAGGTTTAAGGCTCAGTTCACATGACATCTCCTATAGGAAAACTTCCCTGTTTCTTGGTTGTTAGTATGCATTTCCTCCTTATCAAATGTCTACATTTACATATTTATCTGTTTATATATATTTTATCTCCACAGTAGAATGTAAACTCATTGAGAACTGGATCTACTTAAAGCTTTTATGTTTGTGTTCCTAGCATCTAACACAATGTGTTGCATATTATGGAGGCTGTTTACATGCTTGTTTGGTTAGATTCTTGGCTTCTTCTGGTTCCTGTTTCTGTATCTGCAAAATAAGGGAGCTATATTAGATGATTATTACTACTCAGAGAGAGTAGTGATTAGTTCTGTGATTCTATGATCATCAACAGAGTGCAAGCTCTGGTAGGGTCTACCAACTTCAACTTAGAAAGATGTGAGTACGGACTCAGTAATGATCAGCCAACTTAGTTTCAGAGGGGTTCACCTCTAGGCTGGCCACCAGGTGATTAGCATTGTTTGATCTTAACAGTTTTCCATAGGGTGGTTTAAGATATAATAAGGCATTAGGAACAAAATGGTGGCTACATTTTCTTGTATTGTTTCCTGTATTTTGTTTCAACACAACAGATTTTGTTTCCCAGCAATCATCTCCAATCCCCCACAGCCCCAACAAAGTATATACCAGAACTGTTTCATTTTATTTTTCATTTATGGAATAAAACAAGTATTTCCATAATATAGTACAACAAAAAAGATGATTGTACATGAAACTCCAAATCTACTATGCACTATTTGCTATCCCTGGAAAAATATACAACAAAATTATCATGTAAATCCCCCCCCCCCACCCTAGAGAAGGCTACTATTAGACACAAATATATATTTATATATGTATATACACACATATATGTAAAATTATTCTATACATACTTCTATTTATCAATTCTTTCTCTGGATGCAGATAGCATCTTTCTAGATATGTCTTTTAAACTTAATTCAGGTATTTATAATAGTTAAAAGGACTTATTTGCTCAAAGTCATTCTTAAAACAATATTGCTGTTTTATATACAATGTTCTCTTGGTTCTGCTCATTTTTCTCTTCATTATTTCGTGCAAGTCTTTACATGTTTTTTTAAGATCACTGAGCTCGTCATTTCTTATAGCACAGTAATATTCCATCACAACTTGTTTAGCCATTCCCCAATTGATGGGCATCCCTGAAATTCCCAGTTCTTTGCCACCACAAAGAGAGATGCTATAAACATTTTAAAACATATAGGCTCTTTTCCTTTTCCCCTAATCATCTTTAGAAATAGACCAAGCAGTGGTATGGCTAGGTCAAAGGGTTATTTAATAACTCTTTGGGTGTAATTTCAGATTGCTCTCCAAAATGGTTAGAGCATTTTACAATTCCACCAACAATAAGTTAGTGTCCCAATTTTTCCACAGCCTCTCCAACATTTGTCATTTTCCCCTTCTATCAGTTTAGCCAATCTAGTAAGCATAAAATATCTCAAGTTTGTTTTAACCTGCATTTCTCTAATCAATAATGATTTAGAGCATTTTTATATGACTACAAATTGTTTTGATTTTTTTTCCATTGGAAAACTGCCTATCCATGTCCTTTAACCATTTATCAATTGGGGAATTACTTGTATTCTTATAGATTTGACAAAATTCTTTATATATTTTAGATATGAGATTTTGATAAACTGTCTATAAAATTTCCCCCTCAATTTTCTGCTTTCCTTTTAATTTTGACTATATTTGTTTCATTTGTACAAGACCTTTTAAATTTAATGTAATTGAGATTATCCATTTTAAACCTAATTTTACTTTCTATGTCTTGTTTATTTGTAAATTGTTCATCTATTCATAAGTCTGATGAGTAAAATGTTCCATGTTCTAATTTTCTTGTAATATCTCTTTTTATATGTAGATTATGTATCCATTTTGACCTTCTCTTGGTAAATGGTATGAGATATTGGTCCACACCCAGTTTCTGCCATGCTGCTTTCCAGTTTTCCCAACAACTTTTAACAAAAATTTTACCAGAGCTGTTAATATTGGATAACATAGACCTTAAGACTCGTGATACCTGTCATTTTTCACTTTTATAGATTACTGATTATTAACATAAAGCACAGATATGTACTTTAACAATTTGGTCTAGTGTATTTGACCTAAGTTTTGTTTTCTTTTTATAAGGTTTTTATTTAAATTCTTGTAGTAATTCTATATATTGGGTTTTTGGGGGGCTCTACTTTCTTTGCTTTGTAACATTTCATATATGTTTTACCAGGTTTTCTCAACCTCATAGTAATATTATATTCACATATCACCGTTCTTTAGCAACTGTTGAATACTATCTACTAAATATATTACTTCTCTTTCCATCTCCATAGTTTTGCTCTGACCTTCCCACATGCCTGGATTATACTCCCTACTTTCCTCTCCCTCAACATTCTTCTCTTTCCTCCACATCCAACTCAAGCGCTGCTTTCCATAAGAAATCTTTCAGGATCTCCCTAGCTGTTAGTTCCCTCCCTTCCTAATGACCTTGAATTTATTTATTTTCCTTTTTTTTTTTTTGGAGGGCAATTGGGGTTAAGTAACTTGCCCAAGGTCACATGGCTAGATTTTTGTTTGTGTGTGCATTAAGTGTCTGAGGCCGGATCTGAACTCGGGTCCTTCTCACTCCAGGGCCAACGCTCTACTCACTGCACCACCTAGCTGCCTCCTTGAATTTATTTAATATGTACTTATAGAAGCACAAGTTGTCCTACCTCTGTCCCCACCCCCAATAGAATATACATTCCTTGAGAAGAGAGGGCATTTGATTTTTTTTTTTTTTGTATATGTATTCCCAGCACCTAGCATAGGGGCTAGTACATGATAGATACTTAAATACTTATTGACTGATGTTCAAAATTTTCAATCTTTTGACTTTATTCTAATATTTCTTGTTAAATCGAAGTATTGAGTTCTCTTTTCTGTGTTATTTTTTTTTCAGATAGTCCACTACTTGGTTTGTGTTTCCTACCTTCTGTTATAAACTGTTTCTTCTTCTTTTGTTCAGAACTCTTAAAAAGAATCTTGCTTCATTTCTTTCATCTACTCCTAGAGTTCTGTGGCTAAGCCATTCTTTTTTATCTGAGGGTCCACTCATACTTATTATTGAATTTACTCTCTTCTCCTGGGTAAAATCTGTTGGGCTTTCCATTATTCATAGTGTTTTTTTTATTATATTCAGATATTCTTCTGTTTACTCATATTTCCAATCTCAGTTTTTAGATTGGACTTAATACTAGGTGCAGCCTCTACCACTCTCACACTCTTGAATACAGTGGGCAACCCTTGCCTGGTGTGGATGTACTGCTGCAGTTTTGGATGGGGTAATTAGCCACCCCCCACCTAAATTTTGTACCTGTGACCTTGAGAAGGGGGTTGGATTTAAAGGTTCTGTTCTCTGCCTTATGCCATAGCATTTGCCTCAGTATTCTGATGATAAAATGTGGGTGTTTATCTCTCTCTAGTTTTCCTTGTGCAATCACTTAATGGGAGTTAACTTTGTCCTCAGCCATGGCCATTGAAGTCCTTGGCTGGATATAGGTGACTGAGATGGCTTCAGTACTTATAGAAAGGTCTCTCCCTTTTGCAGGGACCTTCCAGAAGCTGTTTTTTCCCCTTGCTTTGACTCAGATAAACCAGAGCTCAGATCCTGCTGGTTTTGGTCCTATCTACTAGAGATTGTACTGTCCAAAGGCTTCCTTGGCATGCCCCAGCTAGCTTACTCAATGACTTCTATCTATTTCCTTCCATAGTACTGACCTGGATAAAGGAGCTTACTGCTCTTTTTCTTTGGTTTTATTGATCTGGTGTCCTTTTAAAATCACTGCTAGCACTTTCTGAAGGGAACTAGGCTTGGCTGTGACATCCACCCTCATATTTTTACTAGAAATTATCTGTGCCTTTTTGGGAACCTTCCATATCTAGAATCTTCTACTCCTGGAAACTTCTAGGCTGGAACCATTTAGTTGCCCAACTAGTTGGCATTACCCTGGCTTTGATAACGAGGCAGCAAAACAATGATACATATTGGAATAGATTCCTGACCTTCCCTATAAGATACCTAGTCTTCTTCCCTTTTCTTGACCATGAATGACCTTGGTGTGCTGGTGAGGTTGGGCCCAGGAGGTCAACTAAGAATGTGGTGTAACCATGTTCTAAATCCTTTTGCAAGATTCTATAATAGCCTTAAGACCATTTTGCTTGTGGTTCTTTGGTAAGATCTCTGGTTGTGTTCCTTCCCTACCTTCTTTCCCTGTACTACTCTGGCGGCATCAATGCTGGCCCCCTTGGGAGTTTAATGGCAGGAATGTGATGTGGCTCCTGAGAACCGCTGTTAAATTTTCAGTGTAATCGTTAATACCTTGAAAATTGACAGGTGTTAAAAATCCAGACTTGATTTATTGTTTTGTTGACTGTCTAGACTTAAAAAAGTGATGGAGAAAATATTAATGCAGAGAGTTGGTTGTTAAATGTTTTACTTTCATACCTCTGCTCAGTAGGCTGTCCTACTGTAGTATGGGGGTATCAGGTATGGCCCCAGTTTGAGAGTTGAATGGTGCCAAAATAGCACACTTTTGCCTCTGCCTCACCCTTGGTACTTGCTTGGACATCTTCATTTAAGTCCTGTGGTCTTCCTGTAAACATGCCCTGCCCCCACCAAAAAAAAAAGAGGGGGGGAGGGAGAGAGAGAGAGAGATGAGAGAGAGAGAGAAAGAGAGAGAGAGAGAGAGAGAGAGAGAGAGAGAGAGAGAGAGAGAGAGAGAGAGAGAAACCTTTTGCTATTGACTTAAAGTGCCTAATTCTAATGTGAGGAGTACCTAATTCTGATGTGAAGGCTCCTTAGTCTCAGAAATGAACCCTAACAATTAGCAAACATTTAGATAAGGAAGGGGAGATCAAAAGGAGAAAGCACTATCCTTATTTCCCTCTTTTTTTTTAGGTTACATTGGTAGATTAGGGAGGGTAGAGATAAAATTTATCTAGATTTTAGCAAAGCATTTGATAACATTTTCTTTAGGACTACAGGATAAAATGTGTAGAGCTATAAGGGACCTCAGGTATCATCTATCCCAAATCCCATTATTTCCTAAGACCATACACATCAACAGAGATGGTATTTTAACCCAGTGGAGAAATTATGGATTGTAATGGTCAAAAGAATACCCATGCCAATGAAGTTAAGTGTCCTTTAGGAATTTAAGTACATGCAAAACATGAAGCTATCTATTATTAATAACCAGTAAGAGCATTGCCACAATACAATTTTATTTGAAACATTTTGGCAAGTGGAAAAGGTTACAATTCTTGTGTAGAAATGTGGGATTTCGATTTTATTAACCTTAAATCACCACAGAAAATACTTGGTGCCTGCCAATATCCTCCACCAGGGCTACTTTTGCCTTAGTTTTACCTTTGTTATCCAGAGAAACATACACCTGGTGTCAGGTGACTGAAGGTCATTTGGAAATGCACAAAAAGTTAGATGCAATCAATTCCCATGGGAAGTATATGCTATAGCATGGGGTGGTAGTAAAAATGAAAAAGTGAAATCATTATTCAACTAATGGTTCTAACCTTCCTTTATTACCAAATCATTTCCCAGAGCTACTACCTAGAGAACACAAATAGTAAGTAGAAATCAGGGTTCAAATATAGATTTTCTGACTCTAAACCTAGTTCTTGTTCTGCTGTACCAAGCTGCCACCTCATTGTCCCTGTTTCTACCTTCTAGTGGCCAAGCAAGAGAAGTGTCTTCTTTATTTCATTATTATTTTATTTTATAAAATTTACATTATATTTATATTATTCATATAATGTTATATTTGTTATTTTATTTTACTTCTTTATTAAAGAAGTTTATTTTTTCATAAACCAACCCTTCAAATACCTGAACATGACTCTTCAGACACTTAACACAAAAAAACTAGCTGAGTGACCTTGGGCAAGTCACTTAACCCCAATTGCCCTAAAAAAAGGGCAAAAAAAAAAAAAGAAAATGACTCTCATTCCCATTCTCTTTTTTAGGCAAAATATCCCCAGTTCCTTGGACCAGAACTTATATGGCATAGACTAAAGGCCCTTCACCTACCTTGTTGCCCTTCTCTGGGCTTTCTCCAGCACAAGGTTGTCCTTCCTAAAATGTGGCACCCAGAACTAAACACATTATTTAGATGTAGTCTGACCAGGGAAGAGTAGAGAGAGACTACTCTCTCCTTATTCTTGACTGTCTAAGATTGTGTTAGCTTTCTTAGATGCTCTGTCATAATGTTCATGCATATTGAACTGATAGTCCAAGACAACCTCTGTTTTTTTTCATATAAAGTACAAACTAGCAATGTCTTCCCTATTTTGTACTTAAAGAATTTATTTTTGAACTCAAGTGTAAGACTTTTATCACTATTAAACTTTATTTTGTTGTTCAAGATTGTTAAGATCTTTTTGGATCCTGCCTCTGTCATCCGGGGTATTAACCATCTCCTCCAGCTTTGTGTTATAAGTAAATGTGATGAGCATCATTGATAAAATGGCAAATAGCACAACGCCAAACAGGGATCTCTAGGGGACTCCATATTATACTTCCAAGCTGACCTCTTACCATCAATGACAACTCTTTGGGTCCAGTCATTCAACTCCAATCCATTTAGTTATTCTGTTGTATATATCACATAGCTCTATCTCCAGATTGGAACCTGTATTAGTTGAATAAGAATTTCATCTTTCCTTTTTTGGTGCATGTTATTATTTTTTTGTGTTGTATTTTTTATTTTTTAAAATTAAGTTAAATTTTTGTTTCATTTTAAGTTCTGAACTGTCTTCCTCCCTCCCCACCTCATATTAATTTCATGTAAACACATGTAAAATCATAATCTGCATACTTTTATTTATCAGTTCTTTCTTTGAAGGTGGATAACTTCTTCCTTGATAGGTCCTTTGTTGTTGATGTGACTATTTATAATATCCAGAATAACTTAGTTATTTACAGTTATTCTTTGAACAATATTGCTGTTACTGTATATAATGTTCTCTTGGTTCTGCTATTTCACTCTTCATTATTTCATGTAACTCTTTCCATGTTTTCTTAAAGTCAACCTGCTCATCATTTCTTATAGCACTGTAGTATTCCTTCACAATCATATACCACAACTTGTTTAGCCAGAATTTCATCTTTCAAGGATTGCTGCTCCTGTTGCTATCTGAGAGTTGATAGTACCTAATTTTTTGTGTCCTTCTATATGACCTTCAGTTACTTGATACAGGACTGTTCTTCTGGTTAGTGAAGCTAGAATGACTAAAGCTAAAGCAATCCTGGCAGAGGATCTTGGCTATCACAAATGCATTTTCCATGGAGACTTTAAATGAATCAAATCAAAACATTTAAACTCCAAGGAAAGGAAGTTAAAGAAAAAAAAAACAACCCAACAACTAAGGGTCAGTCACAATTGGTCTACTAAAAGTGAAATTATCTTTTTGGCTTAACCTAAATTGCAAATTCTTTATGAGGGAACAGATTTCTTTTTCTATCATGTCTTGTAATGGTCAATAATACTGACTTTATCTATGTTTAGGGATTTGAGGTAAGGGATACATTTTGCTTCAATGGCTCCAGCAATAGGAGGAAGGATGGGGAAGGACAGAAGGAAGGAAGGAAGGAAACAAATATTTATTGTCTGCTATGTCTCAAGCACTGTGTGAGGCATTTTACAATGTTCTAATTTGATCCTTACAACAACCCTGGGAGGTATCTACTACAGCTAGATCCATTTTGTAGTTAAGGAAACTGAGGCAAACAGAGATTAAGTGATTCAACCAGGGTATCTGAGGCCAGATTTAAACTTAGGTCTTCTGGACTTTAGGTCTAATTGCACCACTCAGCTGCTCCCCGGTGTCTAAGGTGCAGAATTTGAATCAGATGACCTGGTAAGTTTAAATCTGAGCTCTGGTAACTCTGAGACACTGAGAAAATTATCTAATCCTCCTGAGCTTCAGTTTCCTCATTAGTAAAGTATCAAGTTTGGGTTAGCTTACCTTTAAGGTTTCTTTCAACTTTAAATTTATGATCTCGTGAATAATTATGGAATTATTGGGTGTCTTATGGAAGGATCATGAGATCTTGAGTCTAGAGCTGGCAGAGGCCATTTAGTCCAGCCTCCTCATTAGAGGACACAGGCATAGGCATGAAAGTAGGTTTAGTTTGCAATGGAAAGAGAGACTAATATCTTTTCTCAGTTTTTTGTTTGGGTGCCCAAAATCAGACATGTCACAGATTAGAAGATTCAGAGCACTCTCCATGAAGGGACAGCACTGTTTTGATGATATGAAATACAGAGGTAAAATGATCTTTATAGCCTATCTTAGTAAATGTGTAAGAAAAATGTTTTTCATTAATACAGATAATTTCTAAAAACACCTTAGGAAAAGAAATGCATGTAATAAATCTGTGAACTCCAGGGGTTTTTGACATTATCAAGATGATTGACTTCTAACCTTAATATATATTGATTCAATAAACCAATAAAGGAAATTGTCTCCAGTGATGAGTTAGATGAAGAAGAATGAGCTTTCAGAGAAGAGGAAGTTCTTCAGGTTGCTCCATAATGGTCCCTAAAAGCATTGCCTTTTCCTAGCCAACTGAGCAGCACTTATAAAATGGATTCAAATGAGGCGAGTTAAAAAAAATACCACACACACACAAAAAACTTCACACTCAGGAATATTTCAGCTATAAATGTCAAACTCACGTCTTTCTATTAAGTGGTCATGGCAGCTGCTTTGCAGGCCTTTTCCAGCTTTCAGTCTATAATCCTCTGATCACTAGGTTAAACTCTTTGCAAGTGGTCCCATGGGGGAAGGGAGAGAAATGGGAAGGCTTTGAAAGGTGCTCTTCCAAATCCATCACCATATTATAGAGAATGATTTCTTTTATCCAACAGTATCTAACTGTGTAATAGAAAGAAGGTGCACTTTGGTTGGAAAGATAACATGGTTTTATGGAAAAAGTGTTTTTAATTGGATTTGTACCCAGAAGATGAGGGTTCAGATTTTGGTGCCATCACTTACTAGACAGTGTGAGCTTGGAGAAGTATGAGCTTGAAGAAATCATGTAAACTCTTGGAGCCTCAATTTCCTCATCTGGAAAATAAGGAAGTTGAACTGGATGACCTCTAAGGTCCTTTGTAGTTTTGAATCTATGAACTATGCTGCTGTCTTTCTATCCATTCTTATCCTGGTATGAAGTAGTTAGCTCCAGGACTAAGGGGAACATGGGACTATACCAGTCTTTGGAGAGTAAGGAAGGGAGTGAGGAATGGGAATAGTCTGAACTTGAGTAAATAGGCAGTTAAGATGGAATTGGGGGTGAGTTGCCCAGAGTCAGGGTTCAAATACATCTGAGTCCTGCTGTCAAACTCAAACTGGGCAGGTGGTCAAAAATCAGGAAGAGGCCCAGTAGCCTGAGATCAAGAGTCCAGACAGAGTTTAGTCAACAAATAGAGCAGACCTTGATTTTGAGATAGCCCTCTATTTCAGCTGGGGAGCTTTATGATTTCTGTTGGAACAAGAACTATTTTCAGGCTTAATCAGCTGAAAATTTATAGGTGGCAGTGAGTAAGCAGGTAAATGGATGCCCTTGGTTAAAAGTGGGTACATGTAGCTAAATGTGGGCACACTTCAAGGTTTGAGCATCCCTCTTAGACATACTGTTCTACATTTTTATCTAGTCTCTTAGTACAGAGTATTTTTAAATCTACATTTCCAGACTGGATTTTCCTCTTGAACCCCAATTCCAGATATTCCATATCTGAGTGCTGACTGGATACTTGTTTGGATGTTTTGCTGATGACTCAAACTCAACATATTGAAAATCAAATTTATTATTCCCCCCACCCCCCCCAAAAAAAATCAGTTCTCCTTGCAGACAGACTCTGAAAATAGAACGGTTTCTCCTACCCACAGACACTTGGAAGCTCTTGACACATTTTTTATTCTAATCTCATCTTCCAAATTCCATCAGTTGATTTTTATTTCATAATATCTTAAACATCTCCCTATCTTTTCATATTGTCACCACCTTAATTTAGATCCTTTTTGTTTTATGCCAAAATGATTATTTAGTTGTTGTTCAGTTGTGTCGTACTCCTGATGACCCCACTTTAGGGTTTTTTTGGGAGAGCTACTGGAGTGGTTTGCCATTTTCTCCTTCAACTCTTTTACAGATGAGGAAACAGAAGCAAACATCTAATCTAAGGAATAATGGATGCTTGCCCAGGGTTACACAGCTAGTATCTGAGGCTAGATTTGAACTCAGAAGACAAAGTCTTCCTAGTTGCCAAAAATGAAAAACTAAGTTATTACAGTAGTCTCCAAAATGTCCTCTCATACACCATTTTTTTTTCTTCGTAGCAAGGTAAGGAGAATATAGAGAAGAGCACAGAGAAGAGCAACAGATTCAGCACAAGACATGCCCTTATGCTACTTTCTTAGCATGTGACTATGGACAAATCATGTAATTGGTAGTGTATTGTGTAATAGAACTTTGATCATAGTAAGTGCTTAATAAAACCTTTTTCATTCATTCATTCATTGATTCATATAACTTGTCTTTGTTCCAGTTTTCTGTTTTGCAAAATGGAAACAATATTACTTTTACTACTTTCCTCACAGAATTGTTTTGAGGAAAAGGCTTCATAAATTACAAAACTACATATGAATAATTATTGTATCACATTGTATATACCATTGCTGCTTTGTATGTGTCACTCTCTTTTTGGGGGCAGGAACCATACCATGTCTACAAGTTTCCATCTGTATGTAATATGGATGTGTAGGGAATGTGGGAATAAAGGCAAATACTAACCTCAGTAATTTGTCAGAAGACTGGGAAGCAGCAACGATAGCTCCAGCAGTCAGAAAAATAATAGATGACCTCATATGGTTAGCTTAAAGGTCAAGAAAGATACTCCAATATTTGATAATTGCTTACTTCTTTCCCTTTTCTTTACTTTCCCAATTTGCTACTTACATGGTCACATCTAACCCTGAAAACTTTTCCCAGACCATCATTTGCCTCACACAATTGGGAGCCACTGGAACACACTGTGATTTAGAGTGGAATGATAGAATCACAGATATCTAGCAGCATATACTTTGGGACCCTGATGTTGGCTAGAGCAAAGATGGCATCCTATAAGCCATTCTGCTTTTGTGAAGCAGGAATTACATATAGAATGAAAACACGCAAAAATACAACATAAGAAGTAACACAATGAGCTGTCAAATGGAAGGAACAACTACCAATCTCTGTTATCTTTCTACTTCTCAAAACAGAACTTCAAACTGTATTCTTATATGACAATAAAAATTCAGTAAAAAAATTTTACTATGTAAAACAAGCAACAATCTTTAGGGTGTACAGATAACAGTTATTTTCTACTAAAGGATATGGTCATTAATGAATGTCTTTTTCTCCCAAGTTATTAGTTTAGACAGACATGTACTTTTATCAAAAAACCTGTACCCAGAAACACAGACCCCATTACAACTAATCTGTAATTCCTGAATGCTGTATTCATTTCAGCTCTGATATTTAACATGGTGAGCATCCATTATTCCTTAGATTAATAGGTCTGCATTTTTAGAATAATTTTTGAAATGAGAAGAAAAGCATGACATTGTTCCTTATTATACATTTTGTTCTTTGCATGGAATTTTTAGGTTTCATGCTGGGAGAAGACCAATATTCAACAATGGCATATAATTAACGTCATTATAATGTACACTCTTTGATCCCAGACCTACTCCTATTTCAGATTCATATTTCTGAGAAGGGACATGGCATATATCAGTTATGAAAACACAGGTAAGAAACATTTTCAAATACAAAGAAGAAATTCATTTAAAAAAGGGCTTATTAGGACTCCATCTAAGTCAGTGGAACACAGTCATACTAAGCTAGAAAAGCTTTGGGTTTGGTTGAAACTGGGAATGTATGTAATCTGAGGCTTAGCCTAGCTAAGTTCACAGAGTCAGTAGGTCACAAGGTGTTGAATCTTTTTTGGCGACAGAATTTCAAGATGATCTCTCAAGGCATGGATGGGGCTGTGACCTATATTGTTGGAAAGAATAATCCACACTGATGAAATCATGGATTCCTGAAGTATTGACTTAAGGCCACAAAGACATAGAAACAGAACTGTCTACTATTCTAGGAGGTAAATGTTATAATAGGATAAGAGGGTAGTGGAAGAAGTCTACTCCCTGGGAAGGGTCAGGGAGTAGACCTAAAGAGGGGTATCTTAGTAATTTCTCTTCACCTCTCATAACTGTCCCTAGCACTTGGTAGTAAGAAAATAGGCCAAAAAGGAACCCTTTGGTAGGTAAAGAGAGTGTTTGCTCCTACCCTTTGACCCAACAATACCACTACTAGTTCCATATCCCAAAAGATGTAAAAAAACCAAAAAGGACAAAGACCTATATATACAAAAATATTTATGGCAGCTCTTTTCTAGTGGCAAAGAATTAGAAATTGAGGGCATGCCCATCAATTAGGGAATGGCTGAACAAGTTGTGGTATATGATTATGGTGGAATACTACTGTGCTATAAGAAGGATGAGCAGGATGCTCTCAGAAAAAACTGGAAAGACTTACATGAACTGATGCAAAATGAAATGAGTAGAACCAGAACACTGTATACAGTAACAGCAATATTGCACAACAGTCAACTGAGAATAACGTTGCTAATCTCAGCAGTACAATGATTCAAGACAGCTCTGAAATTAAAAATTCTATCCATTCCCAGAGAAAGAACTGATTGAGTCTGAATATAGATCAGAGCATGCTTTTAAATTTTCTTTATTTTTCTTGGAGTTTGGGGGCTTTTTTGGCTTATGTTTTCTTTTACAACATGACTAATATGGAAATATGTTTTGCATAACTACACATATATAACCTATATCAAATTGCTTGCCTTCTCAATGAGGGGAGTGGGGAGAGAGGGAGGGAGGGAGAGAATTTAGAACTCAAAATTTTAAAAGTGAATGTTAAAATAGTTTTTCCATGTAATTGGGGGAAAAGAAAATACTAAATTAAAAAAATTAAGGTCCTCCCCCCCAAAAGAAAGTGTTTGCTCCATTCTAAATAGCTACTAAAATATGCATAAGCAAATGTTTAGCATCCAAAAATGAAGAGGGATTCAATTTACATGTCAATTTAGAATCACAGAAATGCATCAACAAAGAAACAAACTGTCAGCTGCTTAGGGGTATAAAGACATTTAAATGTATATATCTATGCTTAAGGGGGTAAATTGATATTTAGTGCCTTTGGAATGTCCTTTAAAGACAATCCTTTTGAGAGGGTGGAGAGGGGAAGGGAATGGAAGTCAACAAGTCAACAAGCATTTATTAAGCCATTGCTATATTCCAGGCACTGTGCTGAGAGTAAGGAATACAAATGCCAGCAGAAAGACAGTTCTGCCCTCAGGAAGCTTACTTTCTAATGAAGGAAGATAACACATAAAAGGAAACTGCAAAGTGGGGAATTGGGGAACAACACAAAGGTACCCAGTATAGGACATAGTAGAAGTCTAGAGAGCAGTCTTGGTGTCTACTTGGCATTTACTTTGACAAACTGCAGATACCTGGAATTTAGCTATTCAAGTGTCCCTGTTCTTGATTTTATCTGCTTTGAGGATGTTAAATAAGGCATGATTTGACTACAGTTTGGTAAGTTCCATGTAGTAAGGACTAGGCATCTGGGAAAATACTTCTTCTGTCTGCTCTTGATCCTGTATCTCTTCCAATTTTTCAACATCTGGAAACCTCTTTAGGATCAAAAGCTGTTAACAGTCAACAAGCATTATTTTGCAAAATAAATTTTTATTGACATATTGTGTTTTCATGTCACCTACATTTTCTCCTATATCCTTTTCTCTTTCCCCTCCTGGAGATCCATCCCAAATAATAATGTATTCTTCTCAAAGAAAAGAAAGAGGAAAAGAGAGAAAAATCAGCAAAAGGATCACTACATTATCAAATCTGACAATATATGTTGCTGTTCTGTTATGTTAATCATATCCAACCCTTCATGAGCCTGTTTGGGGTTTTCTTGGCAAAGATACTGAAGTGGTTTGCCATTTCTTTCTCCAACTCATTTTACATATGAGGAGACTAAGGCAATCAGAGTTAAGTAACTTGCCCAGGGTCATACAGCTAGTAAGCGTCTGAAGCTTGATTTGAACTCATGAAGATGAGTCTTCCTGACTCCAGTCTTGCACTCTATCCACTGCACCAACAAATCCCACCTGCTGCAAGAGTCCTTCCCTCCCTCTCCTTCCCCCACCATTACTAGTGCCTTTTCTCTGAGATTACCTCCCATTTACCCTATATTTAGCTTGTATAGAGCATTGTTATTTGTTATCATTGTTGTTTTTGTGTCCTCTCCTCCATCAGAAGGCAGAAACCATATTTTTGTATCTCTAATAGTTAAAGTGCCTGGCATGTAGCTAGTGCTTAATAAATACTTCTTGACTAATTAGCTGACTGACTAAACATTCCATGGGGGCTCACTGAAGATGCTGTGGACCTTTCTTTTGATCTCTTGACATTGGATGGACAGCAATGGGACATGTAGGCTGCCCACTGGTTAATTCACATTCTTAACTGGATTACCTCCTTGTTTAGTCATACTCTCCTCTTCATTGTCCTTTTGGTGACTAACAACTTTAATTCTTTAGAAATTCTTGATTTAGAACCATACTGTGTCACCAAAAAATATTGGTGTTAAAATAGGCCTTTGTTCTAGGAGTAAGCTTGGGGTTACTAAAAGTACCTTGCAATTTCTCAAAGTCATTCCAGCCTGCTCTCCTTTTCTGGGCCCACGTTATTGTCAGTTCATAATGCTCTGAGAGACCACCTCTATGTGTTGTCTGTCCAACTGCATTTAATGCTGTGTACAATAGCCATTCTTTTTTTTTTCTTTTTAAGCAATTGGGGTTAAGTAACTTGCTCAAGGTTACACGGCTAGTCATTATTTGTGTATGGGTGCTCATTTTCTGAGGCTGGATTCGATCTCGGGTCATCCCAACTCCGAGGCCAGCACTCTTACTCACTGCGCCACCTAGCCGCCCCTACAATAGCCATTCTTCATCCAGTTCTCCTTCGAGAACACATTCTTTTTTTTTTTCTGGCTTCAACCTACCTTTCCAGTCTTTTTTTTTTTTAATTAATTTATTAGTTTAGTTTCAGTTAACAAGATTCAATTCCATAGTTCCTTGATTTTCAAATTTCCTTTGCTTCCCTCCCCCCTCCCCTCATGACAGCATATAGTACAGTATAGGGTCTGCAAATGCATTCATATTAAACATTATTCCAATTACAAAGGCATATTGTACTAGGTGGGGTGAAAGATGGTAAGGAAGAAGTAAAACCAAACAATGAGAAGAACAAGATCATTTAGTTTGCTTCCATTAGGATTCAGGCTCAGTTCTTTCTAGTTATATCTCTGGATAGCGCATTTCTCACTTTCTTGAGTCATTCGGGATTAACTTATATCACTGCATTGCTGAAAAGAGTCCAGTCTGTCATAGTTGGTCGTCACAGATATGGTATGTCTGTGATTCTATACAAATTTCTTCTGATTCTACTCTTCTCGCTCAGCATCAGTTTGTATAAGTCTCTCCAGGTAATTATGAGATCCGTCACCTCCTCGTTTCTTATAGCACAATAAAATTCCATTACATTCATATACCACAACTTGTTTAGCCATTCCCCAATTGATGGGCACCCCTTTAGTTTCCAATTCTTTGCAACCACAAAAAGGGCTGCTAAAAATATTTTTGTACATATGGTTCTTCCTCCCACTACTATGATCTCTTTGGGATATAACCCTAGGAGTGGTATGGCTGGGTCAAAGGGTATGAAATTATTTATAATCCTTTGGGCATAATTCCAGATTGCTCTCCAGAATGGTTGGATAAGTTCACAACTCCACCAGCAATGTATTAGCGTTCCAATTTGCCCACATCCTCTCCAGCATTTGTCACTTTCTTGTTTTGTCATCTTAGCCAATCTGACTGGAGAGATGTGGTATCTCAGAGTTGTTTTGATTTACATTTCTCTAATTAATAGTGATTTAGAGCATTTCTTCATATGCTTATAGATATCTTTAATTTCTTTCTCTGAAAACTTCCTATTCATATCCTTTGACCATTTCTCAATTGGAGAATGGCTTGTATTCATATAGATTTGGCTCAATTCTCTATAAATTTTAGAAATGAATCCTTTATCAGAGACACAAGTTGTAAAAATTCTTTCCCAATTTCCCACCTCCCTCTTGATCTTGGTTACATTGGCTTTGTTTGTGCAGAAGCTTTTCAATTTAATGTAATCAAAATTATCCATTTTGCATTTTATAATGCTCTCTAATTCTTGTTTGGTCCTAAAATCTTCCCCTCTCCACAAATCTGTCAGGTAAACTATTTCTTGCTTTCCCAAATTGCTTACAGTATCATCCTTTACACCTAGATCATGCACCCATTTAGACTTAATTTTGGTATATGGTGTTAGATAGTGATCTATGCCCAGTTTCTGCCATACTGTATTCCAGTTTTCCCAGCAGTTTTTGTCAAATAGTGCATTCTTATCCCAAAAACTGGGGTCTTTGGGTTTATCGAACAATAGATTGCTATATTCATTAACTGCTGGGTCTCCTGCACCTAATCTATTCCATTGATCCACTACTCTACACCTCTGCCAGTACCAAGCAGTTTTGATGACTGCTGCTGTATAATACAGATTAAGATCTGGCATAGCTAGTCCACCTTCCCTAGCATTTCTTTTCATTAATTCCCTTGATATTCTAGACCGTTTGTTTTTCCAAATAAATTTTGTTATTATTTTGTCTAACTCTACAAAGTAGTTTTTTGGTAAATTGATTGGTATGGCACTAAATATATAGTTTAGTTTGGGTAAAATTGTCATTTTTATTATATTAGCTCGACCCAGCCACAAGCAATTGATATTTTTCCAACTATTTAGATCTGATTTTATTTGTGTGAGAAGTGTTTTGTAGTTGTGATCATATAGATTCTGGGTTTGTTTTGGCAAGTAGATTCCCAAATATTTTATAATGTCTACAGTGACTTTAAATGGGATTTCTCTTTCTATCTCTTGCTGTTGAGTTTTATTAGAGATGTACAGGAATGCTGAGGATTTATGTGGGTTTATTTTATATCCTGCAACTTTGCCAAATTTATTTATTGTCTCAAGTAATTTTTTACTTGATTCTCTAGGATTCTCTAAGTATATCATCATATCATCTGCAAAGAGTGACAGCTTGGTCACTTCTTTGCCTAATTTGATTCCTTTGATTTCTTTTTCTTCTCTAATTGCTACTGCTAATGTTTCTAGTACCAGATTGAATAAGAGGGGTGATAGTGGACACCCTTGTTTCACTCCTGATCTTATTGGAAAGGCTTCTAGTTTATCCCCATTGCATATAATACTTGCTGATGGTTTTAAATAGATGCTAGCAACTATTTTAAGGAAGGCTCCATTTATTCCTATACTTTCTAGTGTTTTTAATAGGAATGGATGTTGTACTTTGTCAAAAGCCTTTTCTGCATCTATTGAGATGATCATGTGGTTTTTGCTAGTTTTGTTGTTGATATGCTCAATTATATTGATGGTTTTCCTAATATTAAACCATCCTTGCATTCCTGGAATGAATCCTACCTGATCAGGGTGTACTATTTTTGTGATAAGTTGTTGGAGTCTTTTGGCTAATATTTTATTTAGAATTTTTTTTTTTAAAGCAATTGGGGTTAAGTAACTTGCTCAAGGTTACACGGCTAGTCATTATTTATGCGTGGGTGCTCATTTTCTGAGGCCGGATCTGATCTCGGGTCATCCAAACTCCGAGGCCGGCACTCTTACTCACTGCGCCACCTAGCCGCCCCTTTAGGGCAATTGGGGTTAAGTAACTTGCCCAAGGTTACACGGCTAGGTTTTTGTTTGTATGGATTAAGTGTCGGAGGCCGGCTCCGAACTCAGGTCCTTCTGATTCCAGGGCCGGCGCTCTATTCACTGCGCCACCTAGCCGCCCTTATTTAGAATTTTTGCGTCTAAATTCATGAGGGAGATTGGTCTATAATTTTCTTTCTCTGTTTTATCTCTTCCTGATTTAGGAATCAGTACCATATTTGTGTCATAGAAAGAGTTTGGTAGGACTCCTTCTTCACTAATTTTCCCAAATAGTTTGTAGAGTATTGGAATCAATTGTTCTTTAAATGTTTGATAGAATTCACTAGTGAACCCATCTGGCCCTGGAGATTTTTTCCTGGGGAGTTCATTGATGGCTTGTTTGATTTCTTTTTCTGAGATGGGGTTATTTAGGTAATTCACTTCCTCTTCAGTTAATCTGGGCAATTTGTGATTTTGTAAATATTCATCCATTTCACTAAGATTGTCATATTTATGTGCATACAATTGGGAAAAATAATTCCTCATTATTTTTTTGATTTCCTCTTCATTGGAGGTAGATTCACCCTTTTTATTTTTGATACTCATAATTTGGTTTTCTTCTTTCTTTTTTTTTATCATATTGACTAAGGGTCTATCAATTTTGTTGATTTTTTCATAAAACCAGCTCTTAGTTTTATTTATTGATTCAATGGTTTTCTTAATTTCAATTTTATTAATCTCACCTTTGGTTTTCAATATTTCTAATTTAGTACTAAATTGGGGATTTTCAATTTGTTCTTTTTCTAGCTTTTTCAATTGCATGTCCAGTTCATTGACCTCCTTTCTCTCTGCTTTAATTAAGTATGCACCCAGGGATATAAAACTTCCCCTGAGAACTGCCTTTAGTGCATCCCACAAATTTTGGTTTGAGAACACATTCTGAGCCATTTATCTCTAGGTTTGTTGCCAGCCTGTTCTATAGTGCAGCCACCACCCTAGGGTCCAGTCAATCTGGACAATGGCCAGATTACTCTCTTTCCTGGGAAGACAATGCCCTTCTTCAGATTGGTTTTTTTTTTTTGTCCTCTGTTTCCTCCTCTGCTTTCCTTTAAACTGTTTTTGCCTTTGATGAAACATTTCTAGTTTAGGATTAGAGATTTTTCTGAGGTTTCTAGTTTGGATGCTTAAGAAAATGATGTTTCTTGACTTGGGGTCCCTAGAGGAAGAGGCTAGGAGAAGATATTTCAGAAAGCTTTGAGCTAGCTGGAACTTTAGAAATCATCTGGTCCAAGGCTCTGAAGTTCACAAATTTGTTTTTGTTTTTTAATATTTTAGTAATTATTTCAATATAACAGGTTCTTTTCAAATTCTATGCATTAAAAATTTTATTCTGAGAAGGGATCTGTAGACTTTATCAGACTGCCAAAGTTATTTCATGCCAAAGGTTAAGAACCATCTAGTCCATTGGTTCTCAAAGTGTGGTCTAGGGACTTGGGGAATCCATAAAACCCTTTGAGGGGGATAAACAAGGCCAAAACTATTTTTAATAATACTACCAAGATATTTTAATTTATAATATGGTATCAATATCAATAGATTTAACTCACATAAACAAAAGCTATTTGGGGTCCTCAATAACTTTTAAGAATGAGGTCCTGAAGCCAAAAAATATCAGAACTGCTCTTCTAATCCAACATTCTCATTTGCAGATGAGGAAACTCTGGTCTAGAGAGGTTAATTGGCTTGCTCAAGATCATAGAGAGAATGTGAGAGCCAGGATCTGAAGCCAGGCTGTTGGATTCCAAATCCATTGTGCCACCTTGGCTTTCTATTTAAACTCCACATTTCCCTAGAAGAGCTGAAAGTGCCTTATAGAGATTAATTCCCTAAGATAATATCTCTTCGAGGAAGGCAGGTGGAAAACAAAATTATGTTCATTTTTACTGAAGGAGAAATGAAGCCAGAGAAAGACAAAATGATTTATTCCAAAGCACTGTCTAAGTTAGTAGTGAAGCCAGGAACAGATCTCTGTGTATAAAATGCCTTCGATTTTTCTACATTACTTTATGTAATTTATGTAGTGGGAGAAGAGAACAAATGTGGGTAGATTTAATGTGGCTCTAAAGAAGAAATCATTGGTGATAGATATCCCAGGAGCTATAAACGGTTGCCAATATATGGTGTAGACTACCACTGTACAGGTTTTCTTTATCTTGTGGTGGCTCTGCCACTTCAGTTAATATATTAGCAGGGTCTCAGTGTACTCACCTGTAAAATGGACAAATAACACATATTCTACTTACTCTGTCAGGCTATTAGGAGGATATGATTGAATGATAAATTGAGAAACCCTTTGAAAAAATATGTGAAGCTTTACTATCAGGAGCAGAAACTTATCAGAGCCTTACTATTGCACTGCTATTCAGAGTTGAGTACTTTAGGGCCATTGAAGGTGAAATGATGACTTAAAAGTGGTGCTTTTAAATACTTCTGATAACTCTATCTGTCTTGGATTAGTTCCAGGCTACAGATATGATACTGTGACATCCAGGCTTAAATTGACTGAGTTATAAAGAGTCTCCAATGTAGGAGTATGGTAGATATATCCCCCATTGCACATTGGAGGAACTGGTCCCTTTTTATTAAGTTTTTTGAATCTTCTGCATTCATAGGATCATAGATTTAGAGTTGGAACTAGTTTTAGAGATCAGGTATTATAACCTTCTCATTTTATAACTGAGGAAACTGAGACCCAGAGAGGCAACCACTGCTCCAAGTTTACATAGGGAATAAGAGAGCTGGGACTTGAATCTAATACGATCTTACATTCAGAGCTAGAAGGGAATCTTTTTTTTATTATTAGTTTATTTATTTTTAGTTTTCAGTATTCACTTCCGTAAGTTTTAAAATTTTCTCCCCCTTCCTTCTTTCCCCATCCCCAAGGTGGCATGCAATCTGATTTAGGCTCTACATATACATTCTTATTAAACTTATTTTCACATTAGTCATATTGTATAGAAGAATTAGAACGTAGAAGGAATCTTAGAGGTCATCTAATTCAATCCCTTCTTTTTGAAGATGAGGAAACAGAAGGCTGGTGAAGTTACTTGCCTAAGGGCATATAGGTAGTAATAGGGCTAAAACTTGAACCTAGGTCCTTTGATTACAGATCCATTTCTTCAGTTGGGCATTGAGGGTGGGTGAGCTGGTCTTTTGTTAATTCTGGGGCAGCATTTAATATTTTGAAAGAGTTAAAATCTTAAAATAAAATAATAGTTTAAAATTTCTAGTAACCATAGGAGCCTTCTATTGAAGAGCACATCTCTGTTCCCTTCATAGTGGAGAGGTTAAGTAGCAGCAGGTAGGCCAAAGGTTATTTAAGGACCAATGGACAATCTTCATTCTTCTGGTATCTAATAGAAGACAAAAACAAATGCTTGTTCCTACCTCTCATTCTAACATTTTACTTTGGACTGTATTTATTTGTTAATCTGTCTTCTTTCCCTATACTAGATTGTAAGCTCCTTGAGGGCAGGATTGTGTGTTATTTGTTCTCTGAAAAGTTTGGTGCCTTGTCCAAGTGGGCTCTCCATTCCACTCAACAAGCATTTATTAAAGTATGGGACACTATACTAGTATTTGGGGTTACAAAGACAGAACTGAAAGCTATCCTGGTCTTTAAGAATTTTACATTCTACTGAGTATAAGCCCCCAAAGTTTAATACTCCATGAATAATTCAATTCAGAATTTAATTATACATGCCCCATCTCCAAGCCCTGTGAGTCAAACCAGAAAGTATGAAGTACCCTTTAGCAGATTGTGAAGGCAGTTCTTATTTGCAATGATTTCACAGCAAACCATTTAGCAGCTCTGAGCTGCTGGGGTGTTCCTGTCAGTTAATTAGGGAAGGCTTTGCTTTGGGTGGGCGTGGATTGGTGGTACTGGAACCTTTTCTGCCTACTGCTTGGTCTGCAGGGAGATTGGAAGCCCTTCTGGCCACTGCTTTGCTGTTTGCTAGAACTGATCAATACTCATTTAGACCTGGATGAGAGATTTAACAAATGCTATTTAAATCTGTTATTCTAATCAATCCCTTTTTTATCCCCTTCCCCTCCCCCCCCATTTGTAAGATCAGAGTCTAGGAATTGGGAAGGACCTCAGGGGTCACCTAGTTCAATTTATAATTGAAATTCCTCTACATTCTTCCAATAAATGGTCACCCCATCCTTGTGTGAAGACCTTCTGAGATGAGGAATTCACTTACTAATGAGATATTCCATTTTGAGATAACTCTAACTGTTAGAAAGTTTACCCTTGTATCAAGTGGAAATCTGCTTCTCTGAAGCTTCTCCTTATTGGTCCTAGATTTCTGGGGTTAATCAAAATAACATTTAATAATGATTAACATTTACATAATATTTTAACAGTTACAAAGCACTTTAAAAATGCTACCTCATTTGATTCTCTGAACAACCCTATAAGAAAAGTGCTATTATTTACCCCCACCGTTTTACAGATGACAAAACAGGTTGAGAGAGGTTAAATGAGTTGCCCAGGATCATACAGCTAATAAGTGCCTGAGACTGTGTTTGAAACTCAGATCCCTCTAACTCTAGGTCCAACACCCTATTCACTGTGCCACGTTTTCCATACTCCATGAACGTTTTTTGAATAATTCAATCAGAATTGGATTGTACAGCTTCATCCTAGAATCCTGTGAGTCAAATGTAAGCCTTTGAAAACTTTAGAGCTAAGGACAGCTATCATGCCCCTCCTATACTTATTTTCTTTGGCCTAACATCCCCAGTTCTTTGTGTATGGTATGGAATGGTTTTTATCCCCATCCCCATCATCATAGGATTGTAGATTTTAGATGAAGGACTGGAAAAGGGTGTTTGGGTCTATCTAGTTCAATCTTTTCATTTTGAATATGGGAATCTGAGGCCCAGAGAGTTAAATACCATACCCAAGGTCACACAGATAGTAATAAATAGCAAAGTTGCATTTAAACCCCAGATTCTCTGACTCCAAATTTAAGACTTTTTCCATTTACAGCTTGTCAAAGTCCTTCTGGGAAAAGGGCGTCCAGAAGTGACTGTAATATTCCACATGTGATCTGACAAGGCCAAAATGCAACTGGGCTATAACTTCTCTCATTTGGGACATAATGTGTCCATAGAACTAGCTTTTTTAGTTGCTTGTTTGTCACATCACGTTGGTAACATACTAGAGCTTCAGTTCCCTGAAGGATTTTCTACACGAAATGTTGTCTGGTTATATATTCTCTCTTCTGCAATTGATTTAAAAAGAAATTTAAAAAAATTTATCTCTCATTTTTACATTATTTCATTTCCTAATTTATTCAGTTTCCTCACCTCATCCAATCATTCTTTATAAATTAAAAAAAAAGAATTTTTTTAAGGAAGAAAAATAACAGCAGTTCATCACAACTAACCAACATATTAATCAAGTATGACAACATTTGCAAGTGCTTCAGACAATTGATTAAAAAAAGGCAACAACAATTTGTGTAGGATTTAAAAAAACAAAACATCCCCAAGAAATTGTGCCCATTTTGATTTGGTTCATCATTCTAGCCTTTTAAGATACTTTCAGAAAGTGGGTCTATCATCTAACATATCATCTTTAAGTCCTCTGCTAATATGATAAGTGAACTACTGATTAAAATGCTTTATAGAATACTGCCAAGAATAAAGCCCTATAGCATCCCATTAGAGATTTATATGATTCAGAAGGAGAATGGATTAATGGGATTGGCTTTCCTGGGTGGGCTGGCCTATCTGACCTTATGCCCTTTCAACTTTGAGATTCTGTGATTTGATGAGCTCTAGACCTCCTCTATTTTTCCATTTACCCATTTGGCACTGCTCTGAATTAAATTGGTCAGTCAGCTCTAGCCTTACATAACTATACTATTATTCTTCAACAAGAAGATAAAAAAAGTAATGGAATCCCTATTTTGGGGGATGGGACATATAGAGTGAAGGCTAAACTACTCAACTCCTCTTCTACCTCTGTTTTCTCTGCCAAGGAGAACACTTCATACTGGAAAGCACAAAACAAAAATGTTTTATCTTAGAGATTTTTAGATCAAGTGATATTTATTACCTATTCTTTCATTTAGTTCTTTGAAAACTTGCTTCTCCAAATCTAGGCTACATATCAGACATCTTAACTTTCCTCTCTTCCAACACAAATTCTAAGAAGGAATGACCATTTCTGCTTTGACAGCTTGTTTTTCCTTTATTGGTCACAAAATGTAATGTGATATTACATCAGACTGCTGAGTCTTTTGTCCTGGGAAAAAGACTGATTGGGGAAGTGTGGTAGGGATTCAATGACATGCTTTTCATACAGAGGCCCATGCTTCAACATAGACAGATGCACTTGTAAAATCTGTAATTCAGTACTTAACTCCAGGTTGTTGTCTGCTATCTGGAAGAAAACCTAACCTTAAGAAAATAATCTGAAAAGAAGGGAAGAAAATGATGTACAAACCCAATCTCAGCCTTAGAAATTTGTAATAATTTCTGTTGTATTATTTACCTTAAGAAATACATCAAGGTCTTGGACCTAGCCCTGAGCAAAAAAAATGAATGACTTTGGCATGCTTCTTTGACATGGAGCTTTGTTACTTGTGTTTTAGAACAGTTATCCCTCCCCCCACCCTGAGTACACATATTGATGTGTGATCTTGAAAGATTGCTTTTCTACAATTGCCTACATTAAACTTTCCCTGTCATTTTCTTGGCAGAAGACTGTGCTTGACACTACCAAGCATGAATTCAATTTCCAATTGAAATGGACAGTAACACGAAATAAATTATGTTGCCTTAAACAACTTACCTGTGTAACATGAACTTACCTTTTATTGGTGCTTTGGGGAACTGAATAATGAATTTGTGACTGTCTAAAGTAATAAAGCCTAGTGAAATTATTTTTTACTTTAAGGGTGCATCTCCATGATGATAAATATTTTGTCAATGAATAAACCAGTGAATAAATATCTTTGTAGGTAACAGCATTGCTTTTTAAATGTCCTAAATGGGTATGATTCCTATATTTATTTCAAAATGTTCTTTACCCCTTTTACTACTCAGCTTTGAAAAGGAACTGTCCATACTTTCTGGAATCATTTATTCACTATATTCTTACTTCTCCTTGAAATCTGGAGTCTCTCATCACTACTCTATCGTGTTTTCTCTCTCAAAGGATACCAGTGACCTCTTAAGTGCCAAATCCAGGGCTTTTTTCTTAAGTCTCATCCTCTTGACCATGGCATTTGACACTGTTGGCCAGTCCTTCCTTTTGGATATTCTCTTTTTCCTTGTGTTCCATGGTATTCCTCTTTCCTGTTTTTTTTTTTTACTTTGTCTTCTCTGCTGGTTTATCATCTTCTTCCTACTCTCTAAGTGTTAATGTTCACCAAGGCTCTGTCTTTAGACCTCTCTCCTAAAGATCTCATCCCCCCTTATGGCTTCAATTATGGTATATTTTCTGATAACTGCTAAATATGTGTGTATACATATAAGTATATAGGTATACACATGTATATACACATAGGTATATATGTATACACATGTATACACACAGTATATATCTGTACACATATTTTGCTGTTCAGTTGTTTCAGTCATGTCCAAGTCTTCATGACCCCAGTTGGGACTTTCTTGGAAAAGATACTGGAGTGGTTTGCCATTTCCTTCTCCATGTAACTATAGCTATCTCATATGTATGTGTATATGTACGTACACATATGTATACACACATCCATTCTCTCAATTTATATATGTACACACACACACACATATGTCTATACTCAATTTCTAGTTCCAGCATCTCTAGCTATCTACTAGACTTCTCTTGCTTGATGTCTCAGTGATGCCTCAAAAACTGAACTTATCATCTTCTCTCCTAAATCTGCATCTCTTCTCAGCTTTTCTATTTCTATAGATGGCCATATCCTCCCAGTTACATGTTTTAAAACCTTGGAGACATCTTTGACTATTCCCTTTCCCTTATCTCCCACATTCAATCTGTTGTCACTCTGTTGATTCTAC
Organism: Gymnobelideus leadbeateri; assembly: GCA_011680675.1. NCBI lineage: Eukaryota > Metazoa > Chordata > Mammalia > Diprotodontia > Petauridae > Gymnobelideus > Gymnobelideus leadbeateri. Next base: position 1,508,683 of record WOXC01012465.1, on the reverse strand, counting down.
TATTACAATATCACTTGATCTCTTCATTTATCTCCACTCAGGCTGCTCCTACTCAGGTTAAAACTCTCCTCATCTTTTGTAGTCTTTTAAGTTATCTCCTTCCTTCCTAACTCTCCCTATCCATTCTATGAATGTTTGCTAAAATAATTCTTCTAATGACATCTCTTTCTCATCATCCATCTCAAAAAATTTCCCCATCTATTAGATAAAATATCAACTTCTTAGTCTGGTATTTAAGATTCTCCACACTTGGTCTTTTATCTTTTTTTTTCTCATATCATTTCACACTACTATATCCCATTTTCTACATTTAATTACTTACCATCCAACCATCTCATTCTTCATTCTCCTTCTCATGTATTCATATAGACCATTTCTGGAAAACACTTTCATTTCCATCTGCTGAAATCCTTTTCTTCCTTCAAGATACAGATTGCCTAGGATCTCTTAATTTCCCTTCAACAAAAAGGTGAAATATCATTCTCTTCAATTTTTTGAGGATCTTTTTTTCCCCTGGATCTTTCTTTTATCATCACCATATTCAACCTTGTATATACCTTTGGGTCTATGTGGTGTCATCCATATTAGATGGTAAGTTCCTTGAAGACAATTATTATGTTGTTTTTATCTCAGTATGCCCAGGACCAAGAAGACATCTTGAAATAATTTAATTCAATTAATTTCTGCTTTACTCATTGGTACTTTCAAGAGAAAAATCTGATATTTGACTCTCTTGGAGACAGACATTTTCTCTGAAGACCACAGTCTTAGATTCTGAGAGTTAGAAAGAACCTAAAAACTTATTATTCCAAACTTAACCGAAAATAATTCCTTTTACAACAAACTCACTAGGGTCATCCAGCAATCACTTGAACAACTCTAAGAACTCTAATGAAGTGTATCTACCACCCTAGAGGGTAGGCAGCCCATTTTACTTTTGTATATATTTAATTGTTATGCATTTTTTCCTTTAATTAAGTCTAAATAGGTCTCTTGGAACCCTCCATTTATTGCTCTGAGTTTTACCTTTTACAAGCAAAACAAATCTAGGCTTTCTTTACAGAGTGCTCTACACATATTATCTCATTTGATCCTCATAACCTGGTAAAGTAGGTGCTAGTATTATCTCCATTTTATAGTTGAGGAAACTAAGAAAGGTTAGGTCATAAGCCTAGGCTCATACAGTTTGCAAATGTCTGAGACAATATTTGAATTTAGGTCTTCCTGACTCCAAATCGAGTTCTCTTACCCACTGAAGCACCTACCTGCCTATACATGACAACCCTTCAAATATTTGAAACTATCATCCCACCCAACCTTCACTTCTTTTCTTGAGACTAAACATCCCTTTCTGTTGTTGTTAAATCATTTAGTCATGTCTGACTCTTCATGATCCCATTTATGGGGTTTTCTTGGCAATGATCCTGGAGTGGTTTGCCATTTCCTTCTCCAGGGTCCTCATTTTACAGTTGAGGAAACTGAGGCAAACAGAGGTTAAGTGATTTGCCCAGGGTCACACAGCATTTTGACATCTAGCTGCCCCCAAACATTCCTGCTTTCTTCAATAGATTCTTATATGCTATGACCTTTAGACATTTCATTACCTAGTTGTCCTCTGCTAGATGCTCCCTAGATTTTCCATGTCCTTCTTATTATGAGATGCTCAGAGATGAATAAAATACTCTAGATGTTGTCTGACTGGGGTGGTGTATAGTTAGACTCTTACCTCCCTAGTTTTGGATATGATGCTCTTCAGCTAAAATCACATTAAATTTTATTACTTCCAAGTCATATTTTTAAAATCATATTGCTTGTTTTTGGTCGAACTGTTATCTAGCCATGCTTTTCTCTCTTATATTTGTGAAATTAATATCTTGAAGCTAAGTATAAGGTTTTATATTTATCCCTGTTAAATTTAATCTTATTAGATTCGGCCCAATGTTCTAGCCTGCTGAGATCTTTTTCAATCCTGAGTCTGTCATACAATGTGTTAGCTATCCCTCCTAGTTCTGTATCATCTGCAGATTTGATCATGTATGTATATTTTTATCCAGATCTTTGATTAAAACAATAAAAAGCACAGGACTTAGGGCAGACTTCTAGGCTCTCTAAATTTTAGGGGATTCCTTCTAAGTGGACAGAATCATTAGTGACTATTCTAAATTGATCTGGTGACCTAATCAGTTTCAAATTCATCTATTTTATGGCTTAGCCCATATCTTTCCATCTGGTCCACAAGAATAGCATGCCAGATTTTGTCAGATGCTTGACTAAAATGTAGGAAAACTCGACTGACAGCACTCCTTTGTTTTAGGAATTATTTAACCACATCAGAAAAGCAAAAGGAGTTAGTTTGGCATAACCTCTTCTTAAAGCCCTATTGATTCCTTCTGATCACTGCTTCCTTTTTGAGATATTTACTAACCACCTCTTTAATTATATATTTGAGAATTTTGCCAAGAATTGAAGTCAAGGTTACTGTCAGATAGTTTGCATTCCAATTTTCAAACATTGGGACAAAATCTAATCTTCTCTATTCTTGTGACATCTCTCCCATGCTCACCATTTCCCCCCCAAATGTTACTGATAGTCATGCAGCAACCCCATACATCAATTTTTTCAATGACCTCAGAGGTAGTTTGTTTGAACATGGTGTCTTGAAACCATCAAGAGCTATTAGGTGCTTTCTTACTAATTTCCTTACTAATCCTTGGTTTTGCTGCTGAATCACCCCATTTTATTTTGTCTTTTCCTTGTCAAAAGATAATTTTCATTGGCAGAGAAACTAGTAGTAAAAATTAGAGTTGAATTGTTCTGCTTTTCTCCACCTATTACCACTCTATCCACGCTGAATAGAGGTTCTCTCCCTAATTTGATTCTCTTCTTTTTCCTAATGTAGTTAAAAAAAAACCCCAAACCAAAAACTTATCCTTAGTTTTCCTTATCATCCTCATCTTAATCTGACCCTTGTACTGCTAATACTATTCTTATAGAACTGTCCTGCACTTTTATTATCTGCCTTTATTATCCCTTCCATTATCTGCCCTTGCTTCCATGGTCTATAATAAGATCACAGGTCCAGAGCTGACAGGGACCTTAGAGATCACTTTATACAAATTTCTCATTTTTATAGATGAGGGAAACCCATAGATCCAGGGACTTGCCTAATGTCACACAGGATAGTAGGTCTGGGATTCAGACTCCATTCCTTAGGCTCCAAATCCAGCATTCCTTCCACCACAATATGCTGTATCTTTTCTTCCCTATCTCTATCCTTGTTGTGGTCTAGGGATGCTAAGAGCTCCCAAATCACAGCACAAAGGGCATGAGTTTGCCTTGAAAGAATCTGACCACTCAAGCCTTCTTTCAGTCAGGGACAAGGTTTATTGTGTTGCCAATAGGAGCGGGAGGGATTTTAAGAATCTGCGCTATTTGTGATGCCAATATAAGGGGGCCAGATTTGAAGAATATGAGCAATTTAATGAGGATGAGATGGACACTTTTATACAGAAAAACTGTGGGAAGATCTGGATGTGATCTAGGAGTGGTCAATAGCCTGAGGTGACCAGAAGGTAATATAGAAGGGGTCTAGATGGGATTAAGGGTGGGAAGTAGCCTGGGATGGTCCAGAGGTAGCAGACAATGAAAGATTGGGCTGGATGGGTAGGCACAATGAAAGGATAGTTGAAAGGATTGGGAAGAGCTGGGTGCCTTTGGCAAATGCCAGAATTCTGGGTTCAGAGGCTTTAGGGTCCAGGTCTCAAAGATATGGTCTTTTCCTATTAGAGGGTCTGGTGTGAATCCCATCCCCCATTATCCTGATCTAGATTTTGCTCTATTATATACAGTTTAGGTAGGACCTATTTGGTTAGTAGAAAAAAAAGATATTTTTTATCACTGGAGATAATCTACAAAGCTAAGGAACTACTCTGGAGACTTGAGAGTTGATTTATGCCAAAGGGCTTTGAAATTTTTCAGGACAGATGATATATAAGTAGGATATGTAATAGGATATGTAATATAAGAATGTAGGACAGTAATATAAGAATTACTGTCATCCAACTAAAGGTTTAAATTTATTTTTATGTATAGTCCCATAAGTTAGTACAGCTATAAATTCTATGA